>CM053774.1:100002402-100029868 GCA_028658325.1 Potorous gilbertii | reverse complement strand
TGGCCCTACAGGACAAAAGAGAAGATGGGGACAAGAGGAAGGAGGGAAGATAGAAGGGAGGGTAGATTGGTGATAGGGGAAATTAGAATGCTCAGTGTACTGGGGTGGGGGAGGGGACAAATGGGTAGAAAATTTGGAACCCAAAATTCTGTGAAAATGAATGTAAAAAGGTAAATAAATAAATTTATATTGAAATAAAAAAAAATCAGAGGGGGAATTTGAATCCAACTCTTCTGAATAGAGATCTAAAATTCTTTATACTTTACACATACATATGGCTCCTGTCTTGTCAAGTGAAAAATAACCTTTATCAACGATCTTGACCTTTGCATTAAATAACTAGGTAGCAAGAGATTAAAACCTGACTTTTAAAAAAATACATATTAGCCACTGTGTGTAAATATAACTAATTTGCATTTAATATTATATATTTTACCTTATGCATTCTAAAACATTACTCTAAGACTAGTTTCACAAAGGGGTACAAGATACACAAAAGGTTAAGAACCTTTGAATTCTACAGAATTTTTTCGATAAAAACTTATCAGAGTAGATAAACACTTTGTAACTTTTGCTGGGGAAAAATAGGAGGTACTTTATTTTGTATCTTTTTAATAAATTAACTGTGTAGAAATCCCCCAACCTTCTAGTGGCCTAATATTAGAAAATGATCAGTGCCTATGCAAGTACATGGTAGAGCAGATGGTTTCATCCACTGCTTCAAGAACTGCTTGCTTTCCTTGGCTAAGAAACCCTGTAGTTTGCCTAAAAGGACTCCTTCCAAAATTATAAAAGCATTTCTTCTTTTCCCTTTGACTCCTGCTCTTGAACAAGGAAGTTTTTTGCTCTGATAATAAATCCTTCCACTTGCATTCCAAATACTTCTCTCCAGCCATCAATTTTCCCCAACTCTGCCCCTTCACCAATCCCCCTGTGCTTCTGCCCTTTCTTCCCCTATGAAATCCTTTACTTTGATAGCTCAAGTTTCCACAAAATGCTGCTGATCGGCGACATGCTCTAAGCAGGCCTCAAAGGTTATAAAAACCAAATCTGTACCATAGGAGATAGAATTTGCTCTTAGCGAAAGCAGATTCCCTGGCATGCCAATCAATCTCTTTACTTTCCATTTGGCCGCCTATCTTTCATCCACAGTCATCACAATCCCTCCTGACAAGTATGCCTATCCCAAGAGCGTGAGAGAATTCCTGGGCACTTTATATAAAAGAAGCACCTACCTGGGCTGAATCTAAAAGTTGTTTAAATGTCTGCAATGTTATGGTTATACAGGCAAAGCCAAGTAACCAAAGAGTGAGTGTGCCCAAAGGTTCTTCCTGACAATCTGTAAGCAAGAAGGAACTAATAGTGGTGTAGAATAATTTCCTTCTCCTCCTGAACTCTAAATAATGCATTTCAACTGATGGGACCATTTCTATCTCTCCAAATGCATGCAGTGAATGATAAAATGTTTTACATATGACATATCATTTCCCATCATCATCATCATTTTCATCATCAACATTATCATGCTAACAACAATCAAAATTATATAGTACTGTGTTCCAGGCACTGTGATAAATTCTTTCTTAATATTATATCACTTGATCTATTTCATTCTTTGTCCTCTGCACCAGAAGGTTCTCTTCCCTTACCTCTTCCGCTAAGACTCCCTAGTTTTCTTAAAGACAGCACAGCTGGCCCTTTCTGGTTGAAGTTGTTTCTGGTACCTCCTCTCTTCAGCTGCTGGCACCTATTCATCCAGGGTGGCCCTGTGTCTACTTTGAATTTATGCCTATATATACAATTTTTGAGTACTGACAGATTTTGCAAGCTCTTTGAGAGCAAGGATTCTTTCACTTCTGTTTTTGTATCCCTGGAGTTTAGCAAAACGTTTGGCAAATAGTAGACATGCAATTTTTTTTGATTCATTGGTTAATATTATAAATATTCTGACCAAGAGATGTCTATATATGTACTCCACACATAATGCAATACCCATGAAAGTGTTTTAATCCCCTATTAACAAATGCTCTGATTTGTCTTTCTTTAGTAAATATCTGTCACAGTATGGGGCACATTATAGTTATGGAATAAATACTTGTGTGGTGGTTTTTTAAATTGTTTGTAATAATATCAGCAATCTAACAATGCAAGCTCTGAAAAAATATAAAGGCTTCACTGCCCCAAAATTGGTTTACTTATCCCATTGATAAAATGTATTTAATACTAAGATCCTATAACATTCATAAGGATGAATAATATGAAACAAAAATGTAAGACAGACTCTTACTATAAGACTGTAAGAGGCTTCCACCTTCCATCTTTGTATTACCAATCTTTAGCACAATCACAGTATCATGCACAGAGTAGGTGCTTAATGACCTGGTTGGCGTATGTATCCTAAAACCCTACTAACCATTCAAACTCAACATCTGAACTCATCATCTTTCCTCAAAACACCTGACTCCCTTCTAAATGTCTCTACGTCTGTTATCACTTCAGTTTGAAAATTTAGGATACTACTTGAGCATTTCTTCTCTTTCATGTCCAAAATCCAATTAGTTACCACATATTTTACTAATACCTCAAAGTAATACGTCTATCCCATTCTTTCTCCTTACAGCTTAATTAAGGCCCTTATTACCCCACTGCCTAGATAACTCTAATGGCCTCCTAAGATATTTCCTTGTCTGTATTTATTCTTTCTATAATTCATTATTCACAGTGGTGACAAAATAATCTGTCATATACTTAACTTTTTATTCAAGACTTTTTGCAGTCTGACCTGTCCAACTTTTCAGTGAAATTCCTATTTCAAAAGTTTAAAATGCTATTGTCTTTTTAGGAAAATGAGAAGTCTATTTTACAACAGCAACTGTATTGTTAGCACTTTCTCCTTATGCAATCGGAGAATTTGTAAGTTTAACTTTGATTTATGAAGCTCTATGAGGAATTAAAAAAAAAACTGTATAGAGACAGAAGATGATGAGAAACTTTTCTAGCTAGAACTATTACCTGGTCTGTTTTATGAAGAAATATTAAAATTGTATGAGAACAGAGGAAAGAGAGAGGGAGACAGATAATGAGAGAAACATACTTTAAAAGCATGAGCAAAGCTCAGATGCTGTTTTTCCATACATCTAGGCTGTAAGAACAAGGAGATACACCTTATTTCTTTATGGACATGTCATGTTATTTTGCAAAAAAAAGAAAAGAATTATCGCAAAATGACTATTTAAATCCTAAATGGACTCAATGGTGTTCACAGAAGTGAAGTTCTGCCCTTAATTATCAATGAAGGTCTGAAGAGAATTTCGTTGTTATCTTTCTCAAAGCTAAATTATTGCGAAAATGTTATCTGTGTATTTTATGGTTGATACACTTGTTGCTCAATTAAAGTCTGAAACTTTGACATATATTTAATCTTAAGATTTAATAGAGTGAAAGGAGTAACTACTATTAAGAAAGAAGGTTTCTCCAGTTAATTATATAAATAATATTTTAACTGGAGGTGTGTGTGTGTGTGTGTGTGTGTGTGTGTGTATGTGTAAGGATAGTTGATTAAGAGAAATGTTAGAATTATATTAATTTATAAAGAAATAGAAAAAGTACCCCTAGGTTACACAGAATTCAGGATAATGAAATAAATATAATTAGTCATGTTACAGGCAGAGAGAGGATGTATAAAGCATGGTGATGAACCTCAGACCACTTGTAATGTGTTACACATGGGAAAATATCTTCAAGGTACCTTGCTCTACAGGCATTACTTCATTCCAATACTCCATGCCAAAAAGAATTATTTTTTTCTTCTCAAATTTTATTCTACTGCCATACTGTTGATACCACAATCCAGAAGACTAATCTTTAGTTCAGCAAGGCAGTTGCTGTTACCATTAACAATGATTTTGATCTTAAATTAGTGCATAAATGTAGCGATTGTCTAGGCTCCTGGACTTGTATGAGTTGTGCCTCTATAAACTGAATATTTTGAAAGGTAGTAGAGAAGGAAATCAGATGAGATCTCTTGGTGAAGAGCAATACTTGGCTTTCCCTATGTGTCTTTGTGTTTCTTCTGTTATATACATGCCCCTATGAAAGTCTCATGTTTTAAACTGTACAATAAGCCTCTAGAGGTTTTACGGACAGAATGTATCAAAGGAATTGATTGTGATTATACTCTGTCACAAGTTAAGAAACTTTTTTCCTTTCAGCACCTTCTGATCTCTTCCCTATTATTTTATTTGTGCTTATGTTCAAGATCCTGGGTAACTTAGTCAGTCAGTCAGTCAATAAACATTTAATAAGTACCTTCTGTATGTCATGTACTATTCTAAATGTTGGAAGTACAAAGAAAAGGAAAAGGAAAAACCCCTACTATCAAGGAGCTCACAGACTAATGGAAAAGACAATATGAAAACATTTACAAAATTTGAAAGAATAAATTTAAAAAGAACAGATGGAAAGCATTAGAGTTAAGGGGGATAAAAAAGTCATTCTGTAGAAGATGAGATTTTATCTTGGAACTGAAAGAAGCTAGGGAAGCAAAGAGGTAGAGATGAGGAGAAAGAGAATCCCAGGAACAAAGGCCAGCTAGTGAAAAAGTTCAATCAGAAGAGACTGACTTATTTGAGAAACAGGCTATTGTCACTGCATAACAAAGTATTGGGGAGGGATAACTTATAAAGTATAAGACTGGAAAAATAGGAAAGGACCAAGTTAAAAATACTTTAAAAAACAAATAGATGATTTTATATTTGACCATGGATAAGATAGCAGAGTAGAGGAAGCAGTCAACCCTTCTCAACTTTCTCCCACAATTATAAAATAACAACTCAAATACAACTCTGGAGTGGCAGAGCCAATAAAAGACCAGAGAAATCTTCCAACCAAGACAAATTGGGACCTGTGACATGGGAGTATAAGTGGACATAGAGCCCATATGAATTCAATACATTAGTACCTTCAGGGCAAAAAATGGACATTAATGAAATAGAGAACTTTCAAGCATTCCTGATGAAAAGACTAGAGCTGAATAGAAATTTTGACTTTCAAATACAAGACATAAAAGAATCATAAAAAGGTAAACAAAAAAGAGAAATCTATGGGATTTGGCAAGGTTAAAATGTTTATATTCCTACATGGGAAAGTAAAATTTGCAACTCATTTTTTTTTCAGTATTACATCAGTAAGAAAGAGTATAAATAGGCAGAAAACAGAGATGTGAGTTGAATATGATGGTATAGTTATCTAAAAAAAAAAATTAAGAAATGAGAAAGAATGCTTGGGAGAAAGGGAAAAGGAGAGGTACAATGGGCTGGCTTATCTGATATAAAAGTGGTGTGAAATTTATTTTATAGTGGAGAGGAAAATTGGGAAAGTGGGAAAGGGATCATGAACCTTTTACAAAGATGACATATACACTCAGTTTGGTATAGAAATTTATCTTACCATAGGAGAGGTGGTGGTGGTGAGGAGAGCTGATAGCAGGAATGGCAGGTTGGGAGAGGTAAAAGTCAGAAGCCAATCATTTTGAGAATGGAAAGGGTAAAAAGAGAGAGAAAGTAAGATAAATGGGAATAGGACAGAGAGAGATAAATAGTCAATAATCACTACTGTGAAAAAAATTATGGTGAATTTTTTTGAATGCATGTCAAAGATACTTATTCTTGATTTTTCTTGTTTTTTTGGCTATGTTTTCTCTGTAACACTAATACTAAATATATGTGGACCAAATGTCATAACATTCACATTCTTAAAGGAAAAGGAGATAGATGGTAAAAGTATACTAGTGAGGGACATCAATTTTCTCCTCTCAGATTTATAACTATAACTAATCTAACTATAAAATAAATAATACATTAGCTATGGAGATGAATAGAATCTTAGAAATGATAGTTATGAGAGACCTCTAGAGAAAATCGAATAGGAACAGAAAGAAATATGCTGTTTTTCATCTGTACATGACACTTTCACAAAAAAAATGACTAAAAACTTCACAAACAAATGAAGAAAGGTATAAATATTAAAATTCTCTTTTTTCAGACCATAATGCAATGAATACTGCATTTACTAAAGGGCCATGGCACCATAAATTAAAAGTTAATTGGAAACTATATATGTTCAACTTAAAGAATGAACAGGCCAAAGAACAAATCATAGAAACAATAATTTCATTTAATACTATTATAATAATGGAACAACACTCCAAAATTTCTCAGATACCAAGTGTTAAAAATGAAATTTATATTTTATTTTTTACCATTATCACTTTTATTATTCAATATTATAATAGAAATGGTAGCCATAACAAAAAGAAAAGAAAAAATGAAGGAATAAAAATAGACAATGAAGAAAAATAAAACTATCATTCTTTGTAGATGACCTGATGGTATACTGTAGCACCAATATGATCTTCATAGTACCTATGGCAGCCATAAATATGCTAGCACAATTCTGAATTAAGGAATATAACAGACTCTCCATATGGAAGATAGAAACAAAACACTTATTCAGACATCAGAGAACCAAATCCATCATATCTGCAAAGCAATCTATACACAATAACAATGCAGAAAGCAATACCATCCCCAAGCTGTTGCTCCATTACACATACTACAAACCAACTCCCTTAAAGAAATCACAAACAGGATCCCTTAAACAAAATCACAAACAAGCTCTCTAACTCATACTAGCCAGCTGCCTGCTTTTCTCTCTCCCTCAGTTCTGACTACTCTGACCAAACTTTTGCCCAGCCCTGCTCCACTCTTCCTGCTACACCCATTCAGCAAACTTCTCCCACCACTGACTCCATGCAACTCAGACTTCCATGTGACCCAGGCAGGTCACTTGGACCTGTTAATAAATGGAAAAGAACTTCTCATTTAAATTACCATTAAATAAACTTAGAGAATATTAAGAGAATCTACTAAAGGAAACAGCAACTTCAGAAAAGTTGCAGGATATAAAATGAGCCCATAGAAATCATCAGCATTTCCATATACTACCAACAAAACCTGGCATAAAGTGAATGAAATGAAATTCCATTTAAAATAATTGCACATGACATAAGATATTTGGGACTCTCCCTGCTAAAAAAAAAATAACCTGGAACTGTAGTTACAGAACAATTTTCAAACAAGGACAGTTCTAAAGAATCGGGGAAATATTAACTGTTCATGTGTAGGTCAACCCAAAACAATAAAAATGACAATTCTACCAGTTTCTTTATTCATTCAATGCCATAAAAATCAAACTACCAAAAAGATCATTATACAGAACTGGAGAAAATAAACATATAATTTTTCTGGAAGAACAAAAGGAAAAAATGAACATATAATTTGTCTGGAAGAGCAAAATTAAAGAAAACAAAAAAAAATACTGAAGAACATTAAGGGAATCAATGAAGAAAATTATAAAGGACCTCTCAGTAATAGATTTCAAACTATATTAACAAAGTAGAACCATTTGATATTGATTAAGAAATATAGTCATGGATAAGCAGAATAGAGTAGCTAGACAACATATAGCAATAAATATTTATGTCAGAAAGAGCAATGAGCAGGCAATTGTACTAGACCAGGTGTGAGGTTATAAGAACTTGCATCAGGATGGTAGTTGTGTCAGAGGAGAGAAATGAGTATCAGAGGTAAATCAAAAGGCCTTGGCAAGAAATTGAAAATAGCATATAAGAGAGAATGAAGAGTGTCAAAGCACAACTTGATTCTAAGGATGAGTGACTACAAAGACAGGGGGTACTCTCAATAGTCACGAAGTAGTAACAAAAAGGGTAAGGTTGGGGGAGAAACGGAAAAAATTAAGTTTTGAACATGATGAATTTAAAATGTTTATATTATCAAGTTAAGATATCCATTTGGCAGTTAGAGAAGCCAGACTGGAGGTCAGCAGAGAGAATGAGGCTGGATAAAAATATTTAAGAAACATAAGTATAGATAATTGACCATGATATTTGAATTAATGGAAGCTGATGAAATTACCAACTGAAATAATAGAGAGAGAAAAGAGAGGCAGAAGACAAAGCTGTTGGGCAAATCCATGACTATGGAAAAACTGAAAGCTTAGAGATGCCCAAAACTAGCTCTGAAAACAACTGCAAAAATAAGTTTCAAACAGAGAACCCTCCAGCCCAGGAATATTATACTAATTTAATATGAAGTTATATGTCAAGAAATATTCTGGGAAAAAATGAGCAAGCAACCACAAAAGATCCTGACAATAGCAAGTTATTGTGGTGACAATGAAGATAAAACACAAACTCAGAGAAGACAATGAAATAAAAAATGCTACATCTCAAACCCCAAAGAAAAATGTAATTCATCTCAAGCAAAAAAAATCTTGGAAGGGCTAAAAAAATTTTTTTAAATCAAGAAAGAAAGGTAGAGAGAAAATAGAGAAAAGAAATAAGAATGGTGCAAGAAAAAGTCAA
Organism: Potorous gilbertii; assembly: GCA_028658325.1. Taxonomy (NCBI): domain Eukaryota; kingdom Metazoa; phylum Chordata; class Mammalia; order Diprotodontia; family Potoroidae; genus Potorous; species Potorous gilbertii. The sequence goes on along the minus strand of CM053774.1, from coordinate 100,021,425 downwards.
CATCTTGGTAAAGGAAACAAAAAAAGATACTGAAGAAAAGGACACCTTAAAAAAAATAAAAGGTCAAATAGAGGGGAAAAAAGGCACAAAAATTCAATGGAGAACAATTTAAAAAGTAGAATGGGCCAAATGAAAATTGATATACAAAAATTCACTGTAAGGAATTCCTTAAAAAGTAGAATTCACCAAATGAAAAAGGAGATACAAAAGTTCAAAGAGGAAAATATGTTCTTAAAATTAAAATTGGGCAAGTGAAAGCTAATGGCTTCATGAGACATCAATAGTCAATAAAGGAAAATCAAGAGAATGAGAAAATAGAAGAAAAGGTGATATATCTTATTGAAAAAAACCACTGATCTGGAAAACAGATCTAGGAGTATTAATTTAACTACCTGAAAATCATGATCAACCAAAGAAACTATACATTATCTTTCAAGAAATTATCAAGGAAATGTGCCTAATATTCTAGAATCAATGAATAAAATAGAAATTGAAATTGAAAGAATCCACTGATCACCTCGTGAAAGGAATCACAAAATGAAAAGTCCCAGGGATAACATAACCAAATTCCAGAATTTCTAGGCCAACATAATCTGCTAAGTCTTGCGTAATGAGCCACAGTCTGGATAACACAAGACTTAGAAGATTCTATTAAACCATGGGAGGGATTGGAAAATGATTTTCCAGAGAGTCAAGGAGCTTGGATTACAATAAAGAATTACCTACTGAGCAGAACTGAGTATAAATCTTCAAAGAAAAAACAGATATTTAATGAAATAGAGAACTTTCAAGATTCCTAATGAAAAGACTAAAACTAAAAAAAATTGACTTTCAAATGTAAAACTAATGAAAAGCAAAAAAAAAGGAAAATGAAAGAGAAATAGTAAGTAATTCAACAAATTCTTTACATTCATACAATGGAAAATGACTTGTAACTCCTAAGAATATTCTCATTATTTGGGTAATTAGAAGGACTTTTACATAGACAGAGGACAGGGGAATGACTTGATATGATGGGATGATTATCCAAAAAATTAATGACTGAGAAAAGGACTGCACTTGGAGAAGGAGAAAGGTAAGAGGTAGGTTGGGGTAAATTACCTCACATAAAAGAGGTATGGAAGAGTTTCATAGTAGAGGGAGAGTGATGGAGAAAACTTGAACGTAATTCTTTTCAGAATTGACTTAAAGAGATCATAATGTACATACTCAGTTGGGTATAGAAATCTAACTTATCCTATAAGAAAGTAGAAGAGGAAGGAGACAATAGAAGAGGTGAATGGTGACAGAAGGGAGGGTTCATATGGGGGAGGTAGTAGTCTCAAGTAAAACAATTTTGAGGAAAAACAAGTTGAAAAGAGAGAGTAGGATAAAGGGGAAAATAGGATGGAGTGAAAAAACAGTTCATAATCATAACTGAAAAAATTCACAGCAAGTTTCTTTCATAGAGATATAGACAACTGACTTAAACTTATATAAAAATGCCATTACCCAACTGAAAAAAATGATCAAAGAATGTGAACAAGTAGTTTTCCAATAATCAATGCAATCTATAGACATAAAGTGTTCTAAATTTGATTAAGGAAATGGTAATTAAAACACTAAGATATACCCCACACCTATCGGAATGACTAACGTAACAGAAAAGGAAAATAAGAAATATTGAAAGCCTTCAGAAAGAAACAATTCAAGTATTATGAAAATACAATCAGGATAACAAAAGTTCTATCAGTTTCTACTTTAAGGGATCGAAGGGCTTGGAATATGATATTCCAGAAGTCAAAGGAACTATTATCATAGATGTGGGAAAATTAAGATGATACTAATGCAATATTGGTGGAGTTCTAAATTGATTTACACATTCTATAGAACAATTTGTACTATGTCCGAAGAGTTATGAAATCATTTATGCCTTTTGACTCAGCAATACCACTACCAGGTTTGATTTCTAAAGAGATTTTTTTAAAAAAGAAAAAATGACCAATATGTACAATAATATTTATAGTAGTTCCTGTTGTGTTAGCAAAGAATTGGAAATGCAAGGGATGCCCATCAATTGGAAAATGGCTGAACAAATTTTGGCACATGGCTATGGTAGAATACTATTTTTCCATAAGAAGTGATAAAGAGGATGCTCTCAGACATACCTGGAATAATTTATATGAACTGATGCAAAGTGAAATGAATAGAACCATGAAACCATTGTATACAATAATAGCAATATCATATGGTGATCAATTGTGAATGACTTCCCTATTCTCAGCAATTCAATGATCCAAGATAATTCCAAAGGACTTATGGTGAAAAATGCTATCTATGCCTGGAGAAATAACTGATGAAGTCTCTATGCAAAATAAAGGATACTTTTAAAAAATATTATTTTTCTTGTGTTTTTATTAATCTTTTTTTCACAGCATGACTAATGTGGAAATGTGTTTTGCATAACTGTACATGTACAATCCAAATAAAATTGCTTGCCTTCTAAATGGGGGTAAAATGAGAGAAGATAAGAATTAGAAACTCATTTAAAAATGAATATTAAAATTGCTTTTACATGTAATTGGTAAAAAAAAAAAGCACTTAATATTTTTAAAGGAATTGTTACAAAATCTCCCTGAGTATTCCAAATTCTTCTTTTCATTTCTTATTTTTAAATATATGATTTATTTATTTTTTAGTTCTCAACATTCACTTCCACAAAAATTTTAATTGACCTTGATATCTTCTTCTGATGGTATGCTTTGGTCTTCGTCATCTGAAAGAATGGAAGAAAATACATTTTCACTAAGAAAGTAACCTTTTACAGTCTTATTCTTTTCCCCCCTTTTTGGGCATTTTTCCACCCAGTTACTTGACTTTTAAGTCCTTTGTCAAGGGGAGTATAGACCTATAAGTTCTCGGTTCTTCCAAAGTGGCACAATCAAGGGACAGGAATTTATTCATCTACTAGTCTGTGCTATGTTCTGCGAGTAACCGAAAGCACTCTTCTTTTGAAGCTGTCTTTGGTATTTGTGCGTTGAGAAATCTGAGAACTGCATCAATTGCCTGTGATTCAGTACCCTGAAGCCTGTTCCGGTCATATCCATGCTGTGTGGGCCAGGCTGTGCTGTGCTCTTCTCAGAGTCCGTTGTGATAGACCCTTCCTATCAACCTTCCAGGATGTGTTGGTCTCGAAATTTGTTTTATTCTGTCACTTTGTGGCTTCTGCTGCTCTAGGATTTGTTTAGAGTCATTTTACAGGTATTTTATGGGTTATGGGGGGAGAGCTAGAGCAAGTCTGTTCTTCTACTCTGCCACCTTGGCTCTACTCTTCCAAATCCTTCTTCACATAGATGTATGTTGTCTCTTTGAACTCCAGTTTACCCTGCTCCATACCTGATTTACATTCAGTTTCCTTGCTTTTAACAATTTCCTCACATTCCTAGTGTTTTTTCCCCTTTACTCAGTGAACAGCATAGTAAATAATTACTTTGGGCATGATCTTCTCAGAGAAGAAAGGTGGGATTTAGAAGAACTTTGGAATCTTTGGGTGGATTCAAAGAAAGAATACTATCCTTCTACATAAAAACCTTAACCAACCTCTTTGATTGGTGATGTCTTTTAATGCCAGCCTATCTCCTGCCAGATTTACCTCCACAGAGGTCCTGTCCTACAACAACACATCTATATTAGCTGTATACTATGACTGCCCCTGGTACATCTTGTCTGTTGCCTACAAAATTCCCTTGACTGAGAAAAATATTTTGAAGGCACAAATTAGAGTTATCTAAATATATGAAGGACTGTCATGTGAAATTCAATGCAAAAAGTTATTTGTGGTACGCCTAATATATGCAATATTTCTCACAAGGTGCTCTGGATGCAGATACTGACATTCATGAGCAATTTCAAGAGGCAAAATAAGGATAAAATGGTTGGAACTTAGAAAAACTCACAGCTCAATTTTTTTTTCACAATTAGAAATTATGCATACAAATCTACTATGTACCGAACAATGTACTAATTACTGGGGGTACAAATTGCTCTTGGCTCAATGCTTCAATCAAAAGCTATTTAAGCCATTTCTTCTAATACATCTTTTGTCCCTGAATAAAGGCCCACTACATAGCCCATGCCAGGCATTGCTTTTCGTTCTCTTGACAATAGTGGAGGAGCCATATAGTAATCCTCATTTTCTAATCACTCATCTCTCCATTGATGTGGTTCATGTAACTGCTGCAGTACAATGTTCTATTTTAGGTAACATATTTTAGCTTACTTACTCCCAAAACAAGAATCTCTACATTTACCTTTGGACATTCAGAACCTTGAATTTTTAATAAATTTTGGAATGTTATGACTCCAAGAGACAAACCAAATCACTCTGAGAATATTTACATTAAAAAGAGGAACACAATGAAGACACAAAAGGAGTTGAACAATTAATCATAGAAAGATTATAGGGGACCCTTTGTTGGCACTGGATACAACTGGTTCTGATCAGCATTTCTCTTGCTCATATACAGTTATGGACTGCAGTTCCAGGGCAGAGAAGAATGTTTCTAGTCTGTCAAAAAGGATCAGGGGCCCTGTACGTAATTCCAAGTTGGAGAGGAGTATAACCACTTGTGACTAATAAGGACAAAATTTCCTGGGTTAAAAAAAAAAAAGACAGATCACAGACCAGGAAAGCAATGACCATACCACCTCAGGATCTAAGGTGGTAACCTTAGAGTAGTCAAAATTTAAAGACCACTCAGAACTAGCTCGGAAAATAGCAGCACAAAAAAGCCTTAAACCTGGGACAGTGCTTCCCTAACCTATGTGAGGAGGAATAAAAAGTTCAAAACCAAGAAATAGGCTGGGAAAAAAATGAACAAATAACAATGAAAAAGCATGTGACCATAAAAAGTCACTACGGTGTTAGGAAGACTGAGAAGTAAAGTTAGAAGAAGACAACAACATGCTTATACTTATAGACAAAGTTTCAAAGAAAATAAAATGATAATTTTACCCAAACTGAACAAGAATTTCTGAGGAATGAAAGAAATAGGTAAGAGTGATGGAGGAAAAGCAAGGAGAAAATGAAAGTGATGAAAAACATTGGAAAATAGAAGCTATAGTTTCATAAAAGAGGTACAAAATTGTTGAAGAAAATATCTTTAAAATGAAAATTTCCAAATGTTAAAAGATGTACAATTATTCCCTGAAGAAAAGAACTTTTTAAAGCACAGTTGGACAAATGGAAAAAAGAAATACAAAAGCTAACTGAAGGACATAATTACTTATAAATTAGAATTTGGTGAGTAGAATCTCTTCACTCCATGTGATATTAGAAATAATAAAACAAGTGAAAGAATAAAAAATGAAGAAAATGTGAAATATCTCATCAGAAAGACAACTGATATGGAAAACAGATTGAGGAGAGATAATTTAATGATTATTAGACTTCTTGAAAGAAATGATTTTTTAAAAAGAGCATTGATATTCTATTTCAAGACCCTTTTAAGGAAAACTGTCTCAGTATCCTAGAAAAAGTAAAATATGATAGAACCAATCCATCACCTCCAGAAAGAGATGCCAAAATGAAAACTCAAAGGAATACTGAAGCCAAGTGCTAGAACTCCCAAGTTAAGGACAATATATTGAAAGCAATCAGAAACAATTCAAATATCATGAAGCCATGGACAGCATCACATAAGATTTAGCCTCTTGAAAATAATGAGAGTAGAGGACTTGAAACAAAAAGAAGGCAAAATACGTAGGACTATAATCAAGAATATTCTATCCATTGAAATAAGCATAACCCTCGGACGGTGGGGGAGAATGGACATTTAATGAACTATAGGACTTCCTTGCATTTCTGATGAAAAGATCAGAGTTAAATAGAAAAACTGACATTCAAACATAGGGTAGGATTCAAAAGAAGTAAAAGTAACAAAGAGTAATCATAAAGGACTCAATCAAATAAAATCATTTATATTCTTATATGGGAAGAGTAATACATGCAATTCTTAAGAATTTTATCATTATATTTATATAATTATAAGAATATATATTATATATCATTATCAGATATATAACTGATACCATTATATCAGTTATAAAGAGTCTACACAGACAGAGGGCATGAATATGAAGCAATTATATTGGGATGATCTCCAAAGAAAAATAGGGTAAGTAAAAAAATGGAGTGAGAAAGAGGGATGCAGGGGGAGAAAGGGGAAGGGATAGATAGAAAGCAAAAAAAAATCCTCCCATAAAAGAGAGATACAAGGAAAAGTTTTTATATTTGAGAGGACAAAAGGGAGGATGGTGAAAAATGCTTGAACCTCATCAGAACTGGAACTGGCTCAAAAAAGGAAGAAAAAACACACACACACATACATCCTTCATCTTCAAAGAGGACCAAAATGACATCACCATGATAAAGTGAAATTTCAGTGTGTCCGACTGTAGCTGATCAGACCAGTATGAGCTCAGAATGCTCTATCACACATTGGATGCAGATAGTCTACATGAATATGTGGGGTGGATATCCCAAATTTGTATATCCTGCATTTACTTTATGCTGTCTCAATTCTTTTTTGCTCATACAGCCCAGAACCTTTTCAGTTCAAATGGAAGTAATTCAGTTTCCCAGCATAGAACTGGTAGACTGTCCATGTTTCACAAGCATATAACAATGAGGTCAGCACAGCAGCTCTGTAGACCTCCAGTTTGGTAGTCAGTCTAATATATCTTCTCTCTCAAACTTTCCTTCAGAGTCTCCCAATCACTGAGCTAGCTCTGGCAATGCATGCATCAACCTCATTGTCAATGTGTACATCCCTGGAAAGTACACTATCAAGGTAAGTGAACTTATCCACAGCATTCAGAACTTCTCCATGTGTTATAACCATGGTTCCATGTATGGATGGTGTGGTGGTAGTTTCTGGAGCACCTGTGTTTTCTTGGTGTGAATTATTACACCAATATTAGCACAGGCAGCAGAGAATTGATCCATAGTTTGTTGCATCTCACCTTCAGAGGCTTCAGTGAGGGCACAATCATCTGCAAACAGAAAATCATGCACCAACACTCCCTCCACTTTGGTCTTAGCTTGTAGCCTTTTCAAATTGAAGAACTTGCCATCAGTACAGTAGATGGCCTTGATGCCATGTTCATCCTCATTGAAAGCATTTGTCAACATGGCTGATGACATATGTACACATGTCTATATGTACATATGTATACATACACACTCAACTTTGTGTAGAAATCTATCTTACCCAATGCTGGGGGAGATGATAAAAGGGAGAACAGATTAAATGAGGCAATTTTCAGAAACAAAACGTATTTTTGAGGAAGATAAGGAAGAAAAAAGAGAGAAAGATAATCAGAAGAATACAGGAGGGACAGAAGTACACAGTGAGTAATCACAATTATATCTATGAATAGGAGAACCTCTTCCAAAAAATTGGAAACAAAATGAATTAAAAGTCAGAATCCAACAACATACTGTTTACAACATGTTTACAAGAAACATAACTGACAAAGGGAGACACTCATAGAGTTAAAATAAGGAGTTGAAGAGTCATATGTGATGCTTCAGCTAACTTAAAAAAAGACACAGATAGCAATCATGATCTCAGACAAAGTAAAAGTAAAAATAGACCTAATTAAAAGAGACAATCAGGGAATCTACGTTTTGCTAAAAGATACCATAAGCAATGTGTTAATATAAAAATTATAGCAAACTGTTCTAATAAATTGGTCATTTCTCATATATAGGAGTTGAATGAAATTTATAAAAATAAAAACCAATCAATAGTTAATATATGGTCAAAGGATAGAACAAGCAGTTTTCAGAAGGAGAAATCAAAACTATTTTTATTCATATGAAAAAAAATTGTCTAAATTGCTACTGATTAGTGAGATGCAAATTTAAAAAATTCTGTTCTCCCTCCTTACCCCTCTCAGAAATGACAGGTGTTCAAGAGAATAAGAGAAAAATAGATGCACCAATAAACTGTTGGTAGAGTTATGAATTTTGTCAACCATTCTGGAGAATAATTTGTATCTTTTGTAGCCCAAGGGGTCATGAATACTCTTTGACCCAGAAAGACCGTTCCTAGGTATATACCCCCAATAGATCAAATACAAAGAAGGATCCATATTGCAGAAGTATTTGTGACAACCCTTTCACTGCTGCCAAAGAATTCGAATTGAGGGAATGTCTTTCAATTGGGGAATGACTGAACAAGTTGTGGAACATTATCATGATGGAGTGCTATTGTGCTGTAAGATATGGTGAAGGGTTATTTCAGAAAAAAATATATGGCAAGATCAAAAAGAACCAATGAAAAGTTAAGTGAGAAGGAGCAGGAGATCACTGTGCATGGTAACAATAGTGTTGTAACAATGATCAACTGTGAAAGATTAGGCTACTCTGATCCAAGACGATGCCAACGATTCATGATTAAAAAATGCTATCCACTTCAAAAGAGAAAACTGATGAAATCTGGCAAATTGAACTTTAATTTTCTCTTTATTTTGTTTGCTTTTTTTGTGATGGCTAATATGGAAGTAGACTTTTGGTTTCACATGTAAAATTGACATAATTTTATTTGGATTCATAGGGGGTAGAGAAAATGTAGGAAGGAGGCAAATAATTAAAAATTTAAAAAGAAAAGAATGATAAAAATAAATATATAATATATTGGGAAGGAGATGAAAAATAATAATGCCTCACAAAATAAATCAAACTAAATAAATAATCTTCAAACTTTGTGGGGGGGAAGATGGATCAATTTTTTTTTCACAAAAAGAAACTTAGGTTAAAAGTACTGCATAATTTTCTAAAATTCAGTCAGGCTACTCTCTTCCTCCTTTGTTCACTTATGGATTATTAATGGTTGCTATGTAACAATTTGTACAGAAAGTGTAGATATATATGTTATATACAGAAGTTGAATACTGTGGTCTAAATAGAATATTCAAAGACTGATTTTTTTCTTTGTGAATGATGAGATAGAATTGTTTTGAGGTACTATAAAACTTATTTCGGAGTATATACATTGGTTTATTTCTTAATGGAAGCATCATCACTAAACAGGAACATTCAGAGGATATGAAAGTTTTAGGAAATTTTCTTTCAGCTGTGTCCTGAGACTAACCTCCTGTACTAGGATGGCAATTATTTTGTTGAATATATACTTTATTTTTAAAATTTCTCCTTTGATATTTACAGTCTTTTGGGGTCATTGTCGGTATCATTTGGATAGTTACAGCTTGGTCAAGAAGATTATTTAAGGTGATGTTTTAGTCTAAAAAAAAAGCTTCTTTTATGGTTAACAAGCTCAGGGGATGATATATTTGTTACAACTTTCCTTTAAATGATGTGACAATGTGACAATCTAGGAGCTAGATCAGAAGTTATTTTTTTAAATAACATGAAACTATTTTGACTTTCATTTCTCTCAAAGAACTCATTTTATGTGTAAAGATAAAATTCTTCTGTTATTGTTGAGTCTCCACCATCATGTCTGGCTCTTAAGGACTCAATTTGGAGTTATCCTACAAAGATATTGGAGTGATTTGCCATTTCCTTCCCTAGACCAATTAATCAATCAATGAACAACCAGGTACTAAGATTTTCACATAACCTCTTCATAATATATGGACAAACTATTAATATATTTCAAAGTATTATAAGACTTATGACAACTGTACCAAAGGCAGATGATACTACAATGGAAAATCTTGCAATGAGTTGAGATCAGTTGACATCTATTAGGCTAAGAATAAAAACATTTAAATTAGCTGAGAAGTAGTGAATCATTCCATAGCAAAGGATGTCCTGAGGAGGCAGACCTTTTGACTTGCATCAGAAGACTTTTTGACCTGCACCATAGAGCACTGCTCATGAGACAACTGCTGGGCTGACCAGGCAAATACACAGCCTAGTTGAGTGAGGATTAGTTGGAGTGAATGACTCAAAAGGTAGAGGTATGCCATACCTATTGAAGTCCTTTCATGAATGTGAAGCTGTAGAAGATCCTCACAAGGACACTCAAAGAATTCAGATTCAATGGGGATGATATGACAAAGATTTACTTTGTGGAATAGAATTAAGGGGTGGAGTGCAGATGGTGTAAAGAATAGAGACAAGAAATATAAAATGATGGGAATTATAGAACAATATTGGATACTGTCATACAAAAAAAGACAAGCCACTCACAAAAATACCTCAGATTCCTAGTATGTATATCTAATTTTCTTTTTACAATTTGAGCCTCTACCAACCAAATGAAACAAAATGCTAAATTAGGATGTCCAAAGTACCTGAGCAGACTACCCTGTTGTCTAAATAAAGGGAAACAAAAAAAGCTACATTGCTCTTTTGCTGAGTTCACAGACGCTTTTTCAAAAGACATCTGATTTCCATGCATGTGCTTGGAAAATATGACTCAACATACCTTAAATCACTTATGTCATGTTTTTATTGTTCACTGAGTATTCCTCTCAAAAGACAAATTACTAAGCTATCATGTATCCTGACAGAATTATGTTTCCCATTAGCCAAGGAATACAAGTTGTGCTCACTGTGAAGGCAGCAACACACTGGGCTATTAAGGTGGGCAAAGGAGATTGCATTGCAATACTTTAACTAAATTTAGGTAAGCCATAAAAGCAGCAGACTATATCACTAGTGACATTTTACTGAATAGAGTAAGAATATCTCTAAAAGTTGGACTGCAGAGAAAAAAATTATAGACCGATAAAAGTTCTACCAAAAAGTATAAGCAGTACAATACTGAGGGATGAATATTTCTGTAAAGGGGAGAAGTTACAGACTGGGTTTATATTTTTTTTGTAAAGCATTTGTATGTAAAACTATTCCACCCCTGTATCTCCAGAGCTAAGCACAGAGAAAACCAACTTGATTAATGAATTGTTTCAGTTTTGAGACTTTATCAAGTTTTACTACATCACTTAACTTAAAAGATATTGCTGGGAAGAGCCAAAACAGAGAAATTTCCCTAATAAATATAGACACAAAAAAATTCAATATTAGGAAAAAGATTACAGCAAATTATAATAAGAATAATACACTTTAATCAGGTAAGATTTATACTAGGTATACAGGACTGCTTCAATATTGGGAAAACTATCAGCATAATTTATCATATCAACAAAAAATTAACAGAAACCATACGATTATCTAAATAAATGTAGGAAAAGCTTTAGATAAAACACAATCCAATTGAAAATACTGAAGAGCATAGGAATAAATGGATCCTTCCTTAAAATAATAAACAGTATCTACCTAAAACAATCAGCAAGCATTATATGTGATAGGGATAAGCTAGATGCATTTCCAATAAGATGGGGGAAGGAGGACGAGGATGCTCATTATCACCATTGCTACTCAATATGATACTAGAAATGTTAGCTTTAGTAATAAGAGAAGAAAAAGAAACAGAAGGAATCAGAATACGCAAAGAAATTAAGTTATTACTCTTTGCAGATAATATGATGATATATTTAGAGAATCCCTAAGAATCAAGTTTAAAAAAAACTACTTAAAATAGTAAATTACTTTAGTAAAGATGCAGGATGCAAAACAAATCCACATAAATCATCTGTATTGCTCTATATTACTAACAAAGTCCCAAAAAATGAAGCAGACCATTTTCTCCTTTGTTATGGTTTCTTTTTCTAATGATTTCTTCCATTCATTCTAATTCTCCTATGCAACATGACTAATGTGAAAATATGTTTAATAAGAATACATGTGTAAAACCTATATAAGATTGCATGCCATGTTGGGGAAGAAAGGGGAGAAAATTTAGAACTTATGGAATTGATTGATGAAAACTGAAAACAAGTAAGTTAATAAATTTTGGGAAAAAGATATTGCTCATTTATTTGACAGATCTTATTGTAAATAGAATAACAAAAAAAAAACTTTACAGGGGAGGCAAGTAAGAGATACAGGGTAAAACCAGTTTCATTTTCCCACAAAATCACAATAGACTTTGAGACAGAGTAATATTATCATCAGAAATGGGAATGTAATGAAACCGTACAAATTTAATTCTCTTGATTTCAACTTGAATTTACTTCAAACTAATAACTGTTTATTAAAAACAAATGCATCACTATTATAAACATTATAGAGCATTGACTCCCTTATCTTGTCAAATAAACATAGCTTTTGGCACTCACCTCTTATTTTATTGAAATATGCCATGTAAATTAAGATATGTAAAATTGGAAGAAATTATCTGAAAAGTTCTTAATTACAGGCGGTCTTTAAGAAGAGTTTCAGCGGTTGTTTGCCAGTAATGTTTCTTTTTAATTTCTTTACTTTTAGTTTTCAACATTCATTTACACAAGATTTTGAGTTCCAAATTTTCTCCCCATCTCTCCCTTCCACTCCACCTCGAGATGGCATGCATTATGATTCCACCTTCCCCCAGTCTTCCCTCCCTTTTATCATCCCCCACTCTTATTCCTTTTCCCTTTATTTTGTTGAATGCAAAATATATTTCTATATCCAATAGCTTGTACATCTTATTTGTCAGTTGCAAGTAAAAAAAAATAACAATTGTTCTTAAAATTTTGAATTACAAATTCTTTCTCTTTCTCCCTCCCCACTCACCCTCATTGAGAAGGCAATCATTTCAATATAGGTTATATATGTGTATTTAGGCAAAACTCTTCCAAAATAGGCATGTTGTGAAATACTAACTATATTTTCCTCCATCCTATCATGCCTCTTAATTTTGCTATTTTGTCGTTTGACCCTGTCCCTTCTCAAAGTGTTTGCTTCTGACTCCCCTCCCCCAATCTGTCCTCTCTTCTATCATCTCCCCCTCTTATCCCCTTTTCCCCTACTTTCCTGTAGGGTAAGATACCCAATTGAGTGTTATTCCTTCTTAAGCCAAATCCAGTGAGGGTAAGGTTCACTCATTCTTTCTCCACTTCTCCTTCCCCTCATTGTGAAAACTTTTTCTCACCTCTTTTATGAGAAAGAATTTATGCCATTCTGACTCTCCCTTTCTCCTTCTCCAAATATATTCCTCTTCTACCTCTTAATTTTGTTTTTCAGATATCATTTCTTCATGCTCAACTCACTCTTGTCCTCTATCTATCTATCTATCCATCTATCTATCATCTATCTATCTCCTCCAACTACCATAATATTGGAAAATGGTTTCATAAGTTAGAAATATTATCTTTCCATGTGGGAATGTAAATAGTGCAATCTTAATAAGTCTCTTATGATTTATCTTTCCTGTTTACCTTTTCACCCTTCTCTTGATTCTTGTATTTGAAAAGCCAATTTTCTATTCAGCTCTGGTCTTTTCATCAAAAATGCTTGAAAGTCCTCTATTTCAGTGAATATCCATATTATCCTATACTCAGTCTTCTGGGTAGGTGATTTTTTGTTTTAATCCTAGATCTTCTGACCTCTGGAACATGGTATCCCAAGCCCTTCTATTCTTCAATGTAGAAGCTACTAGATCTTGTGTTATTCTGATTGTATTTCCACAACATTTGAATTTTTTTTTTTGGTTCTGACTACTTGCAATATTTTCTCCTTGTCCTGGGAACTTTGGAATTGGGCTACAGTATTCCTAGGAGATTTCTATATAGAATCTCTTTCCAGATGTTATTGGTCTATTCTTTCCATTTTTATTTTACATTTTGTTTCTAGAATATAGGGACACTGCCTTGGGGCTGGGACCAGACCTGGGCAGAGTGCATATTCCTCTTTCATCCAAGCCCCACAGAGTTTTCCCATGACTTTTTTTTGATATCTGAGAATTGCCACATCTGGCCATGATTGAGCCCCCTGAGGCAGGCTCTGGCACATGAGTGCTGGTATGGCCCATGCCAGACTGCACCATTTCCTGCCAGTGTGCTAGACTTTCCAGGTTGTCTTGGGCTAGAAATTTGTTTCACTTTGTCATTTTCTGGGTTCTGTAGCTCTAGAATTTATTCAGAGTCATTTTTACAGGTATTTCGAGGGCTTTGGGAGAGAGCTCAGGGAATTCCCTACTTTTACTCTGCCATCATGACTCCATCCCACCCAGTAATGTTTTTTAGAAAGGATTCTTGTTCAGGTATGATTTAGGCTGGGTAGCTCTTGAGGTACCATCTAACCATGACATTCTATAAGTGAAATATAGTATGACTAATGATTGTTAATACACCCCCGATGAAGACCCTTTCACAAGATTATGCTTGTCTCTTTGTTGAACTTATGTTCTAAAGTTTAACTATTTTTTATGTAAATATAGAGACAGGCTTTTATAGGTAACAGCATAAGGAAACATCTGGGAAGATTCTTTATGGTTTAGATGACATGGTGAATTTTGAAGGAAGTGAAGACTTACACATGACAGCAATGAGGACCAGTATGTTTCAGGCTTGAGACATGCCTGCAAACATGCATCAAGGTAGCTGAATGTAGAGATCCATTTAATCTGTACTTAAGGAACACATATTACATAACAAATCTCTTCAATTTGATCATTTGAAGGTACTGACTACTCAATTAAAATTTAGTATATTTGCATCATTGCTGCTGTTCTTACTGCTGATACAGTACTGGATTGTCTACTCTGGTAAAAATAGCTAAATGAGTAAACAAATAGCTATTTAAAAAAATTAAATCTCATCACACAGAATATTGAAACTGAATCAGACCGAATCTTAGCTTCTTTAATCTCTTACTGGACACTATATCTGGAAATGTCTTGTTACTCATTTTCTGAGCATGATGTTCATGGTTTCTCTTCAGTGCTCCACTTCTGCATTGATGCTATAATTTCAGCTATGTTTATATTCTCTTCAAAAATGCATATCATAGGCTAGTCGTATATGCCTATCCTGAGCAATTCCTGTGTATGCTCACCTATAAATAAACCTTGATGTGTCAACTGAATATCAGTGGAGTACATGAGATGTTCATCAGTTCTTTCTCACTATATTCCTAGCCAAACCTTTTTCCTGGTTATTTATTTCTCTGGTGACATCCAAGACATTACCTCTCCTGCATCATGTTTCTTTGTGAGGGGTTACAGCTTTTTGTGCCAAGTATATATCATTCCATTTACTTTTTGATAAGCTTCAACTTTAATTCTTTTTTTGAGGGCTTAACAATCATTAAAATCAAGTACGTATATTATTTCTTTAACCAAGCACAAATATCATTCACCTAGTCCAGGAGAGTCAGCACCTTGAGCTTTGAAGAAAATACGAAGAAATTAAAAGTCAACAGACATGGCTTTCTCTGCCTAAATTCAAGAGACAGTTCCAACTATCCAACCATAGTTATCAGAAAGGGAAGTACTGCATCTATGTTCTCAAAGCCAGGCAGTTTTTTAAGGGCTTCCCAGCATCCTCATCTGGCCAAAGAAACTCTTCCAGTAAGTAAGCCACAAAGTAATCAACAGACATGGCTTCCTGTGCTTGACCATAATTCAACAGATAGGTACAGCTCTCTGACCACAGTTACCAGAGAGGGAGTTCTCAATGCTGGGGTACTCCTTAGTGGTTTCCCAGAGTCCTAATCTGGCCAAACAAACAATCTTACAAAAACTAAGCCCTCTTCAATTCTTTTCATATGGTCTTTTTTTCCATAGTATAAGGAATACCATGCCTTTTCATATGAAGATCATAAGATAATTATTAGAGATAATAAGGGCAGAAAAATATTGTTGTTTAAATTAAAGTATATTTATATTAACTGTAAAATTATATATGATATTAACCATACTAAATATAATCATTTTTATATATAAAAGAAGTACGTAGAGAACTTACTTTTCCTATTCACTGCTTATATATGATCACCAAAAATAGAGATTTTGGACAGAATTTGAAGAGTTTGGTATATGAATTTTCTACTCAAAGCCATGGAAGTCCATGGAATGGCATATAAGGGTCATAGTATGCCCTCTTTTTTTAGCTTTAGGGAATTTATTTTAAATGAAAAGCTATGAATTCATTCACAGTTGTTTTAAACCTCCAATTAGGATAATTCCCTAAATTTAGGTAGATTAATTCTTTCCTTTTAGATATGTTTATCTCTAGTAAAGCCCTGTCCTCTTTGTGATTAAGGGAGAAAAAACATCAATTTACTGCAAACATTTGGGTAATGAAACTGTGGTTGTGTATGAATAGAATGCATCACTGGGAGATGAAGTCAGAGAATTAATATACCTTTTCTTTAGGCTTCTCCTAGGTTGGGATTTTTACTTTAATCTGCATACAGAAGAAACATAATTATTAATATGTCTATTTTCTGCCACAGGTAAGTTCAACTATACTCCTTACGGTATCATAGAAAGCCACATAGTTTACTTTCTGGAATTCCTTTACTTTTTATCAATTGCTAATTAATAAATGATCTCGAGAATGTGCCCAAATTCAGTCTGTGGGAAAAGATTCTTCCCACCTGGTGTCATTTCAGTTTATCCAATGGTTTTTGAAAATCTTTTGTACTTAATCTTTCATTCATAACTTTCATTTGTGTAGAAACCACATAAGATTGCATGCCATCTTGGGGAGGGAGGGGGAGAAAATTTAAAATTTATTGAAGTCATTGCTGAAAATTGAAAATAAATAAATTTGAAAAAAAATAAATGAAAACTTTTGTTTGTTGAAGTTGTTAGTGTTTCACTTAAATTAGGGTGAAATGGTTTCAACCCTACATTTACAAATATAATGATAGTAACCATAGCAAGCATTTATATAGAGCTTTAAGGTTTGTAAATTTTTAACATGATGATTCATTTTATCCTCACAAAACACTGAAATAGGTAGTATCACCTCCAATTTACTGACGAGGAAACCGAAAGTGAAAGTGGTTGTTATGTGTGATAGACAGGAAAAGAGGATTCCCTTGGCTTAAGAGACCAAGAGCCAATCCTTGGGCAAGGAAGGAGTTTCATTAATACATAGGCGTTTTATTATGAGAATATATATTATGAGAATATGCTTCCTTTCAAGATTCCTATAAATATGTGGCCACTCTTCATAACAGATTCTAAGGAACAGTGTGATACAAGTTTATATGTGGATTGCGATATGTAAATATTTAGGAACTTTCATATATCAGCATCTATACAGACCTGAACAACCATAAGCTGTAAGCAGCCTGCCAGTGCATGAAAATATTTCCAGCACCAATGAAAAATATAGAGGATGTTTCCTCTACATTTTTTACAGGCTGCCAGAAATCCTTTAGCAAGCCATAGGTTGTACAGGCCTGATCTTTTGCCGTTTTGTTAAGTAAATGGTTTTAATAACTTAAAATGTCATTCTTAGGAGTGGCAAGTTATATAAATATCATGTATTTTGTGGATTAATTACCTTGTGAGTGGCTGCTGCATAAGGAGAAAACACATAGGATAGGCATTGAAGAGCTAGATTGGTGAGGAATGGGAGTATAATTCCTTTCAACAAGGGTTTCCACAGGACTCTGACCATGTGATGGTGGCCACATCCTCTGGGAACGTAGCTCTCCAGGGTAGAGGGCAGATTAGAATGAGTCAGTTCAAGGTGTGAATGGGTATGGACATCCATTCTAAGTCTGTATGACAACAATGAGAACCCTGCAGAATAGGACTGATGAAAATAACTCCTACATTTTGAGAGCTATCTCTGTTTGTGTTTATCATTCACAATACTTCAGGTGTTAAATGGATATGCAATATGGCTGGAGTATTGCTATTAAATGTCTTTTTTTTCAAAACCTTTTCTTGAATTTTAAAACATAATTTAAAGAGAGACAGTGTGGCATAGTGAAGGTCAGCTTTAGAATCAGAAAGTCTTGTGTTCAAGTTACACCTCTGTCACATACAAGCTATATAACCATGGGCAAGTCAATCAGCCTCTGAACCCCCATGAGATTTTTTAAAGATTTAAGTGGCAGAGCATGTATGGAAAGGCATTTAGAAAGGGGGCCTCTTCACTTCACTGGGACTTTCTGATACCAATGAAGTCACAAATATGGTTGAAAATGTGCAAAGTCCAAAATATTCTTCCATGGGAATATAACTCTGATTTGATAATCAAAGTTATTGTAAAAAAAAAGAATTTATTGAAAATAGAGCACACAATGCTGATGGTGCAATGGTAGCTCACTACACATAAAAGATAAGCAGACTTGAATTCAGATCCTTTCTTAGATATTTATTACCTGTGTGGCCCTGGGGAAGTCACTTTCCTTCAATTAGAGTTATTTTTCTCCCTCGTAAAATGTTAATAATAACTACACCTTCCTCCCTGGGTTGTTGTGAGGCTAGGATTTAGATAATATTTACAAAACACCTTGCAAACTTCAACATGCTAGATATATGCTATCATCATCATCATCATCATCATCATCATCACCATCATCATCATCATCATCATCATCATCAATCATCATCAACATCATCAATCATCATCGTCATCATCATCATCAACATCATCATCACCATCATCATCATTATCATCATCAATCATCATCAACATCATCATCGTCATCATCGTCATCATCTTCATCATCACCATCATCATCAACATCATCAATCATCATCAACATCATCAATCTTCATCATCATCATCATCATCAACATCATCAATCATCATCATCATCATCTTCATCATCATCTTCATCATCATCACCATCATCATCAACATCATCAATCATCATCATCATCATCTCATCATCATCATCATCATCAATCATCATCATCACCATCATCATCAACATCATCAATCATCATCATCATCATCTTCATCATCATCATCAATCATCATCATCACCATCATCATCAACATCAATCATCATCATCATCATCTTCATCATCATCATCATCAATCATCATCATCATCATCATCATCATCAATCATCATCATCATCATCATCATCATTATCATCATCATCAATCATCATCATCATCACCATCATCATCTTCATCATCATCATCATCACCATCATCATCATCACCATCATCATCACCATCACCATCATCATCATCACCATCACCATCATCA
>CM053774.1:99931412-100001902 GCA_028658325.1 Potorous gilbertii | reverse complement strand
CATCATCACCATCATCATCATCATCATCATCATCACCATCACCATCACCATCATCACCATCACCATCATCATCATTATCATCATCATCAATCATCATCATCATCACCATCATCATCTTCATCATCATCATCATCAATCATCATCATCATCAATCATCATCATCATCAATCACCATCATCTTCATCATCATCATCATCATCGGAAAACTAAGCATATGACAGGTCTGTGAGCAAATTTCAGACTGAGTGTAAGCAATTATTCTTCATCTCTGAGGATGAAGATTCCGACGAATCCTAGTCTTGTCAAAAGGTGCATAGTTTCCTCGAAGTGTGCCCCAAGGTAAGTCACAGTGCATTAACAATCATCTCCTCCTCATCACCCCACAATCTTGTTAAGTCCCCTGGAGATACCACTCACTATGGTACATGTACTTTCACACAGATTCCAATACAACAGGATCTTTCTGGTCTTGTGTAAAGAAGAGGAACTCTGGTAGCAATGACTCCTGCTGTGAATAAGTAGGAATTTGTCTCTAGAAATTGAAACCTAGAACTATTCAGTGTTGTACGAGTGATAATAGCTAGCATTTATATAGTACTTTCCATTTTGCCAAGCACTTTCACATAATATCTCACTTAAACCCTGCAACAACCCTGGAAGATAGGGGCTATTTTATCCCCATTTTATAGGTGAGGAACCTGAAGTAGAGAGGGGTTAAGTGATATCCCCAGGGTCACTCAGCTAATTCACTATCTAAAGCAAGATTTGAACTCAAGTTTTCCTCACATAACATAAAATGCTCTTAACATTGTACTGTATCTAGTTGCTTAAAAATAAGTGTGTGTGTGTGTGTGTGTGTGTGTGTGTGTGTAGGGAAGAGCATTGAGTTGGTCCAGTGAATTACTCCACCACTCTAGAGATGGAAATACTTGGAGGTGGTAGGGGAGAACCTTTACTTCTGTCTTGTTCTATATCTTCATATTCTTATCACCTTTATTGTCTGGAGGAACTTAAGTTTAAAGGTTCTATAGAAGGTTAGACTTTTCAACTCCCTATCAGTATCAGTATTAGTAATTGGAGACATTATCTGTTTCCAGAGTTGAGAGCATCATAAGTGTAATGTATCAAGGCAGATTCATGAGTCTCCAAATATCCTAGCAAAGAAGCTACTACATTCCTAAAGGGAATTTCTTGAACACCCACAAAGGGGTAAAAGGATTTCCAGCTACTGGGAGCTATGAGTTATCCATTTTTTCACAAATAATTCAAGAACTCATCACTTTTATCTACATTCTCTTTATGATGGTAGGACAGTATATCACAGACTTGGGGAGAAGGGTATATTGAATAACTACTGTTCATACCATAATACCATGGTAAATATCTGCTTATGAAAACTAATTAAACTGAATAATTGATAAACAACTGACAATAATGGTTGAAATATACTGGTGGGGGCTTACAAATTATAGCATTAAAAAAGACAACCTTAACCCCTCAGAGCTACTCCTATAGTCCTGGTGGGGGTTGGAATAATCAAATACTCAACTTAGAATGTCACGAAGCACATGTTACACAAAGGTCCCCTGGGAGTCGCAACACACAAATACTTCATTGTTTCAATGAATCTGTGTTCTTATGAATGTGTATATCCCTCAAATGGTCCTGATCACAATCCATATTTACCAACTATTTTGTTCCAGGAGATCCTTGCCAACATTCTTCATAGAGAGAACCTTTCACATATAGATCAATCCTTCAATTAATTAATCCTTCAAAGTAATCTTTCAATCAATCAATACTTTAATATTCAAAACCAGTGAAACACCCAGGTTTTCCATCTGCCATCTTTCATTTTCACTACATTACAGGTCTGTCTTCGTTTTGGATCATTTCCTGGATAATATCTTTAGGACTTCTCTTTTCCTTAACCATTTCTCTATTTTATAATCCGTTTCAGGACAGTTGTTGGACAATCCGTTTTCACAGGTAGATTACCTTTATATTGTTATAAAAACATGAAGACACGATAAACTAGGGTGAAAATCTCAATTGAATTATATTGTTCAATGATTTTTTTCTAATTGGCTCTTTTATTTCCGTTATGATTTTAATTAATATACTTTTGCAAGTGACCAGTAAATTCTTTAACATATTTTTAAGTACATGGCAATGTACTTATTATGTTGATTTCCCCCTTTTGTCCTGGCAGCATAGTAATAAAATTATATTCTTTGCACAAGTACACCTGAATTCTATGCTCTGTAAAGTCAGCAAATTGCTTTGGAGAAATTGATAACAGCATGCAGACCAAGGAATCTCAAATAATCTTCAGAAAAGTCAGATTAAAATTAAGTAAAATAACATTTTAGACATTGAACAAAATATTAATTTGTGCTTTCTCTCTAAAACAACTCATCGTTATCATTTTTGTAACCAGTAGATTTAATATAATAGTCTTCCTACCTGATCCTTAAGACCATGCCTGTAACATGAAATAGAGTTTTGGGAAATTACCTGGATCAATTTGGTAAATGGAGATCAAAGCAAAAAGTTAGGTTCCAAGAGGACTTTTTCTTTGCCTGTATTTTTATTCATGGACAACTGTAATTATACTTGGTTTATATGTAAAAAGCAAGTCAGATTTATGAATCATGCACTTAGAATAGTGACTTGCCATTTGTCAACACATGAAGGAGCACATTATCCAAACGGGAAGTTTATAGAATCCATTAAAATATCTACATTAAAATGAAAGCAGCTCTGTTTCCTGAGGTGATTAGACATTCAGGTGCAATCGTTCCTTGCATTCATATAGACCTTTCTATCCTATCACACCTAACAAATCACCTTTACAGAAAACATAGCAAACCCCTTTGAAGTAAAGTCATACCTAGTTTGGAATACTCTTGCTCCTCTACAGTAGTAGCCCAGTTTGGTTAAAATATGTAATGACCTCGCTAAAATGTGGGAAATGCTATACAAGGCATCCTTTATGACAACATTTGTTCAATAGCCCCAGAAGGAATGGCAGGAAGTCACACTGGCTGTAGAAGCTAGACGTAATTTTCTACTGTCAAAGCATTTAGATGGTCAACCATATTCCATGCTAACATTGTTGTATAGTTATCTCAGAATTATGTTTATAAGACACTATAACTTCTATAAGTAATTTATCAATTCATCTACAAAAGAAAGGGGAGGGATAAGGAAAAGATTTTACACACAGACACATACACACATACACACACATATATATAGAAAATAATTCTTTAATATAAAGTTGGGGTAAGAGATAACATAACTTTGTTTTTCTGGTTCCTTTTAGGTATAGAATATTTTTCAGGCTATCTTTTGTTAAATTTTCTCTGACCTTTGATATTTTTCCCACCTTGGTCTTTGCTCCATGTATAACCCATAAATATGCCATTTACTCATTCGTATGTTGACAACTGACAAGTTATTTAGGTTGGTTGCCTTTCTAGTACATCAGATGGCTCAGAGACTTACTTCCATGCCAATGACAGCTGCCACATAAGCATAACACAACACCATGGAATTTTGATCTGGATATGTCCTCAAAAAGATGGTTTGTCTAATCCTTATTTTACAGATGAAGAAGGTAAGAACCAGAGAGATGAAGAGACATGCTGGCAGAAAATCATTCAACTAGGTCCTAACAGAGCATGAAATACACACAAGATCGCTTGACTCACTTGAATCACCACTGACAGACTCAAATAACCTCAACCCTGAGAGGGCCCTCAGAGGCCATCTTTTCGGATCTGCATCACTGTTTTCATGATGGTGATCATCATTTGCTCAAAAGCAGAAGTCCTCACTGTCCATGTCCTTGTTTTAAGGCTGCAGTAGGGGTTGGGAGAGGGATGGGAGTAGGAGAAGGAAGAAGTAAAGTAAGCAGAATGGCAAATCAAGGGAATATCAGTAGGGATAACGTACAGTTGAGAATTCATCTATTTAGAGACTGTTATAGTTGCTAAGAAGGCCTAGCAGCCACTCTGAAACACCATCCATTTAGTCTCTGTCTGGTCTACCAATTTATTTAGCATTTTAGCCAGTGAGATTCAACTGCTCCTATGAATCTATGAAATAAATACCGCAGCACAAGGTTATAAGCGAGACTTACTTGAAAGCATCATAATAATTACCTTGACGGAGAATACAGCAGAATGAATGTAACTCCATTGTATTCTGGTATCACAAGAACATCGATTTTTTGTACTAATATAATGGGTATAACCCTACCTGTTGGAAATGCTTCAGTGCATGTGAAGTAGACAACTAAAGTGCGAAAATGAATAATGTTTATGAAATAAACTTAAGAAAAGGACAATTTTGTTTCTAGTATATGCCGGTACCACATGATGACAAAGTAGAAAATAGATCTTGGTCATCAAATACAAGTCTTCATGTATTTATTTTTCTTTTTTTTTCTTTTTTTTGCCAGTAGTATTCTTAGCTCAAATACAATATGCCATTCAAGATCAGTGGAGAAAAAACCCAGTGGGAGCAATAAGATGGTATTACGAAAAGACATCCTGCAGTACCAAAATGTGAGTTCTTCTACACATGTAAACATAGCCATACATGTTCCCTCAATAAATGTTCCTCCTCATGTGTCCCTTCTGTTTGTTCAATATTCCCACTGAAGCTGTTTTTGTGGGGAACATGTACTCTGGAGTATGGGGAGAAAGGTTCTATTGCTATCTTTTCTTACTATACTACTTCATTAAAGAGTTTTTCTTTGAACCAACTGTGTTCAAAGACCTAACTATTGAATTGGAAACCCAAAGGGGGAAGCATATGAGCTATTATTATAAAGTTAATGCAAACCATGAAGAACTTTGAAATGGAAGAAGTTATCTGAGAATCCCTCCAAGACAGGGGATGCCCTGGTTACTGCATGAGCATCTAAGCAAAAATGATATTATGAGCCTCCATTCCGTGAACTCATAAGTCAGTTCCTATATTTAAAATACTAGTGTTCTTCCTCCCTAATTGCCGTATATTTAGCTAACTCATATTCATATACTCATATTTCTATGTATGTATATCAGTATTAACATTGATAGTATATATATATATATATATATATATATATATATACATATATATATAAAACAGAATAGCGTGTGTGTGTGTGTGTGTGTGTGTATGTATATATAATATCTTATTATTAGTATTTAAAATATTGGCAGGTAAGTGGCTCATTGGATAGAGTGCCAGACCTGGGGTCAGGAAAACTGCTGAATTAAAATCTGATCTCAGACATTTACTAGCTATGTGACCCTGAGCAAGTCACTCAACCCAGTTGGCTTCAGTTCCCTCATCTGTAAAATGAGCTGGAGAAAGAAATATTAAAACATCCAGTATCTATACAAAAAAAAATCCCAAATAGGGTCACAAACAGTCAGATATAACTGAACAACAGCAATTTAGAACATATATGTATATTATATATCTATGATATATCTAGTATGCATTATTATACAAAATATTTAATTAATATCAATTAAATCTTGTCTAAATTATATATATAATCCACACACATATATATACATACACACATACATACATTTATGTGTATACATACACACATACATACATATATATGTGTATACACACATTTATACACACACACACACACACACACACACACACATATATACATGTTGGTTGGTTGTTGTACTTTGTTCTCAAAGAGGACAACAATGACATCACCATGATAAAGTGAATTTTCAGTGTGTTCGACTGTGGCTGATCAGACCAATAGTTCAAAATGCTCTATCATCGATTGAGCACAGATAGTCCATGTGAATATTCATGGTGATTGCTCCAAATTTGCCCATTCTACATTTCCCTTGTGCTGTCTCAATTCTGCTTTGTTCATAGAGCACAGCATCTTTTCTGATGTGGGAATGTCAAAAAAAGTGTACATTTACACAAATATGTACACTTGATAGTTATCCATTAATTTATAAAAACCTTTAAAGTTTATAAGGGTGGGACTATTTCATTTTTTGTATTTTTATTCCCAGGAACTAGAACTTTATCTGCAACACAGGAGACACTTAATAAATTCTTGTCAATCAGTTAGTTGATTGATTG
This sequence comes from Potorous gilbertii, assembly GCA_028658325.1. NCBI lineage: Eukaryota > Metazoa > Chordata > Mammalia > Diprotodontia > Potoroidae > Potorous > Potorous gilbertii. Next base: position 99,995,773 of record CM053774.1, on the reverse strand, counting down.
AAGACTTGGTCCCCAAATTCAAATTCTATTCCCAGACAACATCTTTTCTAGTTACTTACTTCCCAGATCAACTTTTCTCCTCTGAAGCCCCTACCTTCAGGGGACAACAGTGAAGGAAATGTCTGTCCCCTAAAAATCTTCCATTTCTGAAGTCCATTCCAGGACTTCATAATACTTAACAAAGCTCTTGAGATTCTTCTCACTATACTATGTATTCCTGTGGGAATCACTAGGAAAGAATAGCGACTTGAGTCTCAAGTTTGAGAGCTCTCTGGAGGTCCTCTACCATATTCTGGCTGCATGAATTGTGAAGACAGCCAAGTTCTCTACTGTTAATGGCAGGTCAATGATGATAAATAGCTGTTTCAGTTGCACCAAAAGAAGTTACCACTTCATCTCTTCTCCCTCTACCATAACAAAATGACTTTTTTCTTCATATTAACTATAGAGTCATATCCTTCCTTGAAACAAGACACTGTTTCTTCCTGAAAGTTTCCTTTAAACATTATGAAATTCCCATGCTTATTTCATTTGATATCGTATCTTTTTCTTTGTCCAATTACACAAGTATAATTATTTGAACACTTGATGCATAAAAGTTTTGATCTACCCTTTCCTTTTCATTCTGCATTGTCTTTATTTTTAAATGTGTGCTTTTATTTTTAGATTTTCTTGGGTGGAACTGATTTGATTTCTTATTCATTTTCCACTCTTTTTTTGTTTGTTTTATATGGTTGTTTAATCTATTCACATTTAAGGTTATGTTTTTATGCTTGTATTTTCTTCCATTTTTTTGCACTTATTTTTATCCTCCAATCAATTTATAAAGTATTTGTTAAGTAGTTACCATGCTCTAAACACAGTGCTGAGCAATGTAGATAAATGACAAGAACTAAAACAGTCAATACGCTTGAGTAATTTACATTCTAATGGGGGATGTAACATATAATGGGGAATGGTGACCAGTACTTTGGATCTGGAAAATTATAGGGATCCTACATGAAAACATAAAGTTCAGGAAAAAAACAACAACTAAAAAACCCATAAAAAGTTCATAGCCCTTTTGAGAAAAATGGTTGATTTTATTATAGTTCTAAACCTGGAAAAAGGAAAGGTCATGGAAGTACAACCTCTTGGAGGTTAGTTAGGATAGGGGATTACTGAAGTAACGCATGACTAGATCCAAGCCTAGTTTAGTGGGAGACTGAGACAATCATCAATCAAAGCAACAAGGTGCCAAGCCTGGAGTCACAGGAATATTTCATAGAATCAGAAAGACCCTCAGATATCAGCTAGTCCAATCCTCTTATTTTACATAAAGGACTTACACAATGTGAAATAGGTGGTAAGTTTAAGAGGGATGATTTGAAGTCAGGTCCTCACATTAACCTTCCCAATACATCCTATTGTGTAAATTCCCCTCAAATCCTAGAAGGTCTCTGTTTCTCACCACAGGTATACAACTCTTCTCATATGTATTTTTTAATGTATCCTGTCTTTTAGGCAGTTTTCAAAAGAAGCAAGGCTAACTATAAATAAGGATATAAAAAAAATCTTCCTAATTACTAACAATATGAAAAACACAAATAAACAGCTCGAAGGTCTCACCTCTCCACAAACTATGAAAGATCAAAAGATTACACTGGAAGAACTGTGGAAAAAGTAGGCACATGAATAAACTGTTGATTTCTATATCAATTTCCATAACTCTTCTGTAAAATGATTTGGAATTTTGTTGCAAATGTCACTATAGTATTATACAGGGTGTCCCTACAGCCTTAATACACTTTTAAGCTAGACTATTTGGTCCAACAATTTCACTGCTCCTAGGATATAAATGACAAAAAGAATGGTCCCATATATTCCAAAACAGTTTACAATTCATCTTAGTACTCACAAACTTTCTCTCCCTCTTTCTCTTTCCCTCTCCTTTCTTTCCTCTCCTCCCTCTCCCTCTCTCCCCTTTCTCTTCTCTTTCTGTCTTTCTCTCTGTCTCCCTCTCGTTCACACACACACACACACACACACACACACACACACACACACACACCCCTCACCTGGAACAAAATTGTCCATAAATTGGGAAATAGGTTGTTGCGGTGTCATTTGAAACTATGGCTATAGGAATTCAGAGAAATATGAGATTAGCATGAATTGATCAACCAACATATCAAATAATATATTAAGTGTCTATTATATGTATCAAAATGTCATAGCTTGGTCCAGTGCTAGAAATTGAATATACAAAACCAAAAAAAATGAAACAATCCTTTCTTTCAAAGAAGTAACATTCTTTAAAGAATTGCAACTTCTAACACTCATAAGAAATGTAAGGTTTTAAAGGACTTACAGTCACAAAAGAAGAGATAAATGTGAAATAAAATATAGAATAAGAATAATATATGCGAAGTCATAAAGACAGATCAGAATATAGAAGCTTGTCTAACCTTGGCTGCAGTGAAATTATCCAGAAATATTTTGCTCATTATGATCGAGGACTGTTGTGTATGATATCATTCACAGTTCTTCTGTTGATTTGTTTGTTTAAACAATTTTTTTCTTTTTTTATATAAGACAAGGCCCATGATTGATAATGAAAATGGTGCCAAGAAAAGAAGAAAATCAATAATAAAGCATTTTCAAAAAAGAAAAGTTACACAATTTTTTGTGAAATCCACTTCATTTGACAAAATATGTGGCATCAACTACGACATAGCAACCTCTTCATTCTTCCCTAAATAATTTTCTATGACATTCCTTACAGCAATTTTATCATGGTTCCCCCAACTACCATAATCAAACTACTCACTAGGTGACTCCCATCTAACTTTACTCTGTTATTTCACACTGATTCCCTAAGTTTTACAACTGAACTTGGCATTCTCTCCCTCTCTCCCTCTCTCTCTCTCTCTCTCCCTCTCTCTATCCTTCCCCCTCTCCTTTCCCCCTCCTATTTCCTTCTGTGCATGTAGCAGAACAAGGTTCTTTCCATTTCACTGCACAGACTGAGGCCATCTGCTGTACAACCCTTACACCTCTTCTTGTTCACTCATTCTCCTCTTCCTTGTCCATTGCCCTTACTGTAGACCTTGATCCGTTCTCCTCCTCCTCTGCTTCTCCCCCTCTCCCATCTCTTTCAGGAGTTTTCATCATTTCATTTATCACTTCACCATTTCCTTCTTTGCTCTCATTTTCCGCTCCCCAATATCACTTGGATCTTTTTTTGTGACCTAATATACTAATGAGTCCAGGTCTCCCCCAGTCTTAAAACAGGAAAATAACAATGGTGATAAAAACAACCTTCAAATAACACTGATATCCAATCAAGCTATATTTTTTCTCCCTTTTAAATTCAAAACTTTGAACTGTAGATAATTTTTTCCACTTTACCTCCTACTCACTTTTCTCTTTTTTAAAATAAATTTTATTTGTTCCTTTACTCTTTACATCACAGTGATTTCTCACACACCCCCTTCAAATGGAATTCTTGCTTCTGAAATAGAAAAGAATACCCATCAAAGAGAGTGTTGAACAATTTATACAATACAATATTCTTGCTAGTATGTCTCCTCCACATATCTGCTGTGAGGGAGGAGGTATTTTCCATTATCTTTTATAAAATTCCATCTTTGTTTTTTCTATTACTTGATATTTGATTTCCTTTAAGTGACCTTGTGACTTACAGTATCACAGTAATTCCATATATTTCTGTCTTTATTACAACTTAATTTATTCTGCACCATTTCATGTAAATCTTTCCACTTTACTCTTCATTCCCAACATTCTTCATCTCTTATTAAATATTATTATAACATTTCATTTATATATCATAGTTTCTTGAGCAAATCCCCTTTCCTTGTCTTTCTTTCTCATGAGGATACATAGTTTGGGATAGGTACATCTAAATGTGGTGATGCCCGCATACCTATATTGTCTCCTGAATACATGTCCTATGTCATCAGTGGTGTCCTAGACATTTTCCTCTGGATCATATTCCTAGGGCTACCTTGAAATCAACAAATCCAAAATGGAACTAATTTTCTAAATGCTCCATTTCCTTATTTCTAGAGAGGATATGACCTTCCTTTTAATGAGGGCACTTTATGTTAGTCACTCTCCACAAGTTCACTATTGTCTTTGGCTCTTGTCTGTTTCACAAACTATAAATTCAGTTGCCAATTCTAGTGAATAGTGTCTCTGCGGTATCTTGCTAACCCATCTTTTCATCTCTCTGTCCCCTTCCCCTTACGTAATATTCCCAAATCCATGTCATCCGCATATTCAAAGGTCTCTTCTAAATCCCTGTAACATCTAGTGTAAAGTACAACCACTTCTAGTGTAAAGTAGAAGCCTTTTCCCATTTGACTCCCAGATATTTTTCCTGACTCTTTTCATATTAATCCCTTTGATCATTTCTACATTCCAATTGGATATTCTAACTCTTTGTCTTAATGATTTGGTCCAGTTCAACCTCTTTGTAGTCTCATTCTTATTTATACATCTTAGAATCACTGGCTTCCTTCAAGGTTGAGCCCAAAAGCCAAAGAGCTGCTTAAGAAGAGTTTGTTCAACTGAATTATTTTTCATATAAAAGAGAAAGGAAGAAACAAGCAAGGAAACAAAAACTAATGAAACTTTAGGCCTTTTGTCCAGGATTAGGAAGATGTTACACCATATCAGAACAGAGTTGTAATACTATTTTCTGACTGCTACATTTTAGAAATGGCCGCAATAGGGCATTGAGGAACTTCAAGGAATTGAATGAACTTGCCAAAGGAAAAAGTCAAGAAAAAAAAACAGATGAAAATCAAGGAGAAATATCCTGTAGAAGAGAAGATCTTTTTCATTTTTTTCCTTCATTTTTACTGCCCATCCCTCAATATACAATACAATATATTGCATGTAGTTATCCAATTAGAATTAATTCAAATATAAACTTATTTGAGGTTCATAAGATCACAATAACTAAACATAATTTAAACATTTCAGTAATTCATTTAGCACTCTCCCTCGTGGATTACTACAGCATATTTTTCACTAACTTACTTGTGTAGACTGTATTTCCTCCCAGTAGAATTCAAGCTCTTGGAGCACAAGGACTCTTTTACATTTTTTTTTTCTCTGCGCCCTTAATATCAAATGCAATACTTGACATGCTAAACTGAAGGAAATAAAAAGCTGCTGTACAAATAGAATTATGTTAAGTGTGGGATATAAATATGAAAAACAATATAGTCTTTACCCTCAAGTAGGGTTTTCTGTGGAGTTAAGGGGATAATACATTCCCTTATCTTGGGGGTGATGGATCTCTGATTATATTGGTAAAGGGACCATCTCTATCAAGACAGAGCAACACTAGCTCTTTGACTTACAATATCAGAGTATTCTTTGGTTCCCTGAGAAATTAAGTGGCTTATCCAGGTTTACATCAACCATGTATGTTCAAAGACTAGACTTGAACTCAGGTATGCCTAACTTGGATTTCTGACTCTATCCAATATACCACATAGTCTCTTAAGACATACATACACACATGCATGTATATGTGTGCATGTGTGTGTATATATGGGAGGTAATAAATCACGTCACATGAAAAAGGAAAGAAAAATCTTTTTCAATGGAGGGGAAGAAGGGGAAGATAAGAGGGAACAAGTGAATTTTACTGTCATCAAATTTGGCTTCAGGATGGAACAACATACATACTCAATTGGGTATGGAAGTTTATCTTACCGTACAGGAAAGCAGGAAGGAAGGAGATAAGAGAGAGGGGATAATAGAAGGGACAGCCAATTCAGAGAAGGGTAATTGGAAACAAACACTTTGGTAGGGGGACAGATCAAATGAGAGGTAAATAGAGGATGCAAAAAGATAGAGGGAAATATAGTTATTCACAATATGCCTATTATGGAAGTGTTTTGCGTGACTACACATGTATAACCTTTATTGAACTGCTTGCCTTTTCAATGATGATGGATGGGGAGAGGGGGAAGGGAGAGAATATGGAACTCAAAGCTTTTAAAATGCATGATAAAAAATGTTTTTACATGCAACTAAGAAATAAGATATATAGGCAACGGTGTATACAAATCTATCTTGCCCTACAGGAAAAAAAGAAGGAAAAGGGATTTGCTTTTGGGGGAAGGGTGATAGAAAAGTAGGCAGATTGAAGGAAAGGGTAATCTGGATGCATACTGTCCTAGGGTGGGGGTAGAGAAGAGATGGGGAGAAAAATTCAAATTCAAAATTCCGTGGAAGTGAATGTTGAAAACTGAAAATAAATAAAGAATAAAAGACTTTTATAAACACAATTTATTAATCATAGCTATATTTCATGCTAAAACTGCTTATACTTGTCAGGTTCTATTAAATTATCATTTTGTAAGCAACCATAGGAGCTATTTTCCAGCATCTAAAGGGAGAAAATCCAGGTTGTATTGAGAGAGATAGGATGATGAGACTTTTGCAAACCATGCACAGTCAAAATTAAATTCCAAGTCTTCAGAAAAGGTTTTAGTCAGTTCTTCTAATTAGTATCAGCATCATATGCTTGTTATTAGTCACCTAGTATGAAAGATTCTCCTTTGTAACATATGAATTTTATTTTCAAAATATATACTAGATATATTCCCTCCTACTCTGGCCTTTTACTCTTATTACAATTTAAAAGGACAGAGATAGAAGAGAGGAGAGGAGAAGAGAGGAGAAGAGAGAAGAGGAGAAGAGAGGAGAGGAGAGTTGGGGAGAGAAGAAGAGAAGAGAGGAGAAGAGGGGAGAGGAGAGGAGGGGAGATAAGAGGAGAGAACAGAGGTTATCCTCACTTAATACCTCTATTACATTGTTGATTATGCAAAATGCCATAATAATCTCATCTCACAATAAAATGTTTGTCTATTATATATTAGAGACACTCCATAGTAGATTAAAATTATCTCTATTAATTCCTTGTATCCCTATTAAGTCATGTAAATTGTCTTTAAATTACTATAGAATTTCAAATAGCCAGGAGCAACAAAAGATGAGTTTGGTTAAATTCTAAATGGAGACTATATTAAAAAAATACTGAGTAGAATGCTCATTCAATTTTTTTTTTGATCAAGGCTAATATGGCTGCTCTCAAATGAGTGCCAATTAGAAAATTCACATGGCATATAAAAACTGAAAACTTCAAGACTGACTAATTAATTACTTAAATGTAAGCAGTATCTCAAACTATACAAGTGTTTATTTTGTTCAGATGCCTTATTGTACTTGGATTATTGATGGAAAAAGAATATGTTCAATATGTAGTTTCAAGAATTTTTATTTGAACTAGTTATATAATCAGACTAATCACTTTTAGAAAACATGGTTTTCTTCCCTCTACAATGTAATTATGGTATTGCTAAAATTTTACCTCATTTTAGACTCTTAACTTCTAATATATAAATTGTCTTATTTATAAATTTTGGGTTAATAAGTATGGACTTATAAGTGCTATTGAAATAAAAGAAGTCTCTTTCTAGAAATGGCAGTTATAGGACTATTAATATTATTTTCATTAATTTTCTTCTTTTCTCCCTCCATGCCTATATCCTTTCTTCCTTTCTCCTCCCTTCCTTTGCCCTTTTCTTCCTCTCTTTTCCTTATTCACTTTTATTGCATAATACATAGTATCAGGCACTGCAAAACAGTTACAGTTCTTCCAAAATATTCAGTATTGAAAAAATTATAATGAAGCCTAATCAAATTAACATTGCTGAAAAAAGAAATCATTTGCTGAATTCCAAAAATCTCTCATCGTAAACAGACTAAGGAGTTATTATCTCTTTCTGATGATTAGAATTAAACAATACATCTTAGTGGCCTGAATAAGTAAGTAATCATCATTCCTTTACAAGCATCTGAGCAGATAATTTTACTATTAAACAGAGTATTAGAAAAAAATACATGGGTGGCTTCTGTGGCCTGGATAGAAAACATCCATGCAGTATAAGTGAGTATCCTGGCTTTAGATTCAGTGTACTTGAGTTCAAATATTGCTTTACACCTGACTCATCATTGGCAAACTGCTTAGCTGACCATTCTTGGGCCTTAGTATCTTAATCTACAAAATGAGGAGGTTGGACTGACTAGTGGAGTACTGGGGCATCAAACATCATATCTAGGATCTCATGATCCTTCATGTGCTGTATCCTCTGACATGCACATCCAATGCTCTGAATTGTTCTAGGGTCCTAATAATATTCCCCAGAATTTTAGAAATTGACCAGAAGGGAAAGAAGCAAAGGGTTTGAAGGAAAAAGAGTTCTGATGTCTAGCAAAGCTAACAACAAGCTTGAAAGAGAATACATGTAGTGCTTTCTCATGGAATTTGCAAAAATTCAGCTTCCTCAATGTTCCCTAGGAAATCATTAATTAGTAATTTGCTATGGTTTTGTAGCAGAAAAGAAACAATTTACTATTAGTTCCCCAGTGCTCTTAAGGAGTTAATTTTCATCACATGAATGAGCACATTATTCCCAAATAGTATCTTAAACAATATCGCTGACCAAGGAAACAGGTGCACTTTAGGGAAATACTGAACCACTTGGAAAGAACATTAGATTGTATTAAATAATTTCTGTGCTCACCCATGTGCTGTAAATTAGTTCAATGTATTCTTTCAGCTTTTCAGATATACCGCTCAAGATAGAGAAAAATATAAATCTATATTACAACTTTAATAACTAAAATCAAGCAGTACACTGACAGCATGGGTTGACCACCTATTGTGTGGAACATAGGGGGCCCCAAACAAGGTTAGGTGGCCTCAGTATTAGAACAAGGCAAATGCAAAAGAGCGCCATGTCTGTGACGTTCATTTCCTGTGAGGGCTAGTGAGCCTTCTCTCCCTAGCTGGATTAAATCAACCTGTGAACACAGAGAATGATGGACTTTCTTTTCAGTAGAAAAATAGTTTCAAAGGAGAGTATCTATTTGGTAAAGCAATCTTTTTTTTTAATGATCTATTCCCTACCCCCATTTACCAAATTTTAAATGAACAATTGAGTATTTGCATTTTTTTTCTACTGCTAGGTGGCCCAATGGATAGAATATAGACTCTGGAGCCAGAAAAACCCACGTTACAATTCTGCTTATCAGCTGGGCAACTTAGATCAAGAGAGCCTCTTTCAGCGTCATTTTTATCACGTTTAAAATGGGAAGAATAATTACATCTTTTTCACAGTATTGCGAGGATCATATAAGACATCATGTGTGAAGTTCTTTGTAAACATTAAATATGCTAGATAGCATTAGCTACTGTTATTGTTTTTGAAAGGACATTTCTGAGAAAAAAGGGATATTATTTCTATTAAAGTTTAAGCTCATATCTAATATGGTAATTGCATCAATATTTACTCTATCATACAGTACACTTAAAATCGAATATATTGCTTTAATACTATGATTCTACCCTTGGAATCTTATGATTGATATCCTATGAGTCTAGCCTCTAATCCAATGATTCTGTCCTTAAAGATTCTTCTATAGAAAACATTAATCAAAGAAAAGAATCCAATGAATTTGGGGAGAATCATTTATATATGTGTAAATATATGTATTGTGTATGTATATGCATATGTATAAGCATGAGTTGTTTAAGTATATGTATGTATACAGTGTATACTTAAGTCTATGTGTGTTGTACATGTATACTACATGCATTCATGTGTGTGTTAGAAAAAACTTCATTGCAATTTGTACTATGACACTTAAAACTACTCTTAAGATTTTGGGAGCATCATGTGTGGAGGGGAGTTTACACAAAGAAATATTTTCTCATAAAGGAAAATGTATTAGTTCTATAAGTAGAAAGAATGTGGTCTATAGTTTCAATATCTTTATAAAAAATCTTTAGTGGACTTCTATGAATTTCACTTATTTTTCCCTGAAAATGAATAAATATCACTTGTAAATATATTTCATGGAGGGAAAAAATGCAATTTCCTTTGGCCAAGTCAAGATACTTCTGATTCAAACATGAATAATGCTCTGGCAATACCCGCAGGAAGGAGATGACTCTGTAAGTGAAAATTTCATTCATTTTCCAGGCTAAATCAACATAACAAACCAAGCTTGATTCAATATTTTCAGGTAGGTCAAGTCAGCTTGCTGAATACCATATAGACTATGAGTCCAGCTACCAGGGTTCCAGAGAGCTGGCACAGCATCCATTTGCATTCCACAGGATGAACGACTGAGAAATAATTTATGGAGATTGAAATGTGAGTGAAGCTGAGAAACTAATACCAGGCAGATGATTTCAGTTAATTAAAACTACTACTATGGTTTCGATATAAATGGATGGTGGTAATTTCCATGATATATGAAGACATCTACCTAAATATACATTTTATCTAATAAACTGATAAAACACTCTAGCTACTATCAGAATCCGTGGAATTAACACTGTTCATCTGAATGATATCCAGTCAACAATAACAAATCAAGGTCCAGTTGGCTTAGCCATGTCCCTGCCTTCCATCTCCTTTGTCCTCTTCATTGTTCTTTGAAGTCTTTATCAGATTCAGAGGATATAAAAAGAGATAAGAAAGCATAATTGAAAGAACTTGATTTTGCAATTTATTAATAGTTATCTTTGTGTAGATCTGTCAAATTATTGGTTTGGTGGATTGAATAAGTTCACATGTTGCCTACTTTAGAAGCTACAATAATGACATTTCGTATTTGGACAGCAAGTAAAACACATCTAATTCCTAGAAAGTATACCTGAAACTATCCATCTAATGTGATCCCTTAAGTTTACAGGTAAAGAGAATGAAACACAGCGCATTTAATTTGATAAAATTGCATATTGTTGGAAGAGGCACTGGTTTCATTTTGTTACCTAATCACATTGGCATCTGTACTTCAAAACTTCTATAGAAAGTTCAGTGTTTCAGGCAACATTATCTTGGCCTCACTCTAATTCCAGAGATGGCAAATCTTATTGTTTCTACCATCAAATATCTCATGTCTGATAATTTCTCTCCATTAACACTGTAAATCAGGCACTATGCTAAGTGTTTTACAGTGATCTCATTTGACTCTAGCAAGCCTGGGAGGTAAGTGCTAATACTATTCCAATTTTACCACCACACTACCTGGCTGCCTCAGGTAGCTACCACACAGAGTAGTGTTAAAAAGTGTGCTTTGGCCCCCTGTTCCAGAGCCAGGCTGCTTCATCTGCCTCAGTGTTCTAGGGGATAGAGGTGTATCTTCCATACAACCATGATATTGAACCCTTACCAAGTTATCTTTCATCTATTTTTAAGTGGAAATGACTGTTCAGTTTAACTCATTTATTGATTAGGTGTAATTGATTTTTTTTGTTTTATTTTTGTAAGGTGATAACTAATTTTAAGACATGAAGAAAAGAAAAATTCAAACATATTTTCCCCAACATCTTGCTAGCACTTCTGCCCTATTCCATCTTGTTCTCTGGGGAGAATGAGTAGAATCTCAGTAGAGTTGCTAGATAGCAGTGGTCCTGCCAAATTCACATTCAAAGTATGTATCACTGTCCAATGAATACCAATCTTGGCTACAACTGGCCTAAGTCCTGAAGTCACTCCCAGTGGTCATTCTTAGCTCTGTGTGTTGGGTGAAAGATGAAATAACTGAGGAAGCAAAAGTTCAAACTTCTGAGCATTGAATTTATTAAGCAATGCATGCCAATTGCCTAAGAAATCAGGAGCAGTGTCCCTCTTCAACTTTGTCACTGAATTTGAAATTCAGGGAGAGACAGATTTTAATGTATTAAACGTAATTAATTAAATAAGACAAATTAATTAAAATAAAAATTTATAGATACAAACCAGGACAGATAATTAAGTAATCTGATTTCTAATGAAAGAAAAGATTTAGGGACTTTCCAAGTTAAGAAGGAGAAAACAAACAGAAATCCTCTCAAGTGTCTGTATTCAATCAAAAGAACACAGAAATAAAAACTGATTAGTCATACAGGGCCAATTTTCAGTTAAGACAGATGTATAACTGTAAGATGACTCTCATCAGTCTTCATTGCTGACCAGGTTTCTAGCCAGCACAACCTTGACACTTTTTAAGAGTCTCTAAACAGCAGGTAGAGAAGGTGCAGCTTCCCAGTCATGCAAGCCCCAGATACTGGTATATCAAGAGTTCTGGCTGACAAGATTCCAAAGGAGTTAAACCAAGAAAGAATAGTCAAAGAGAACAAGTCTTCAAAATACTACCATTGTACATTATCCTGACTCTTCCAGAAGCAAGATGCTCAGGCTTCGTTACAACACTAGGGTACATTTTTTTTCCTTAAAAGGTAATGAAATGGTTCTCAAGCTTTAATAAGTTCACAGGGTTAGGGTTCAAAGCTTCCTGACATAGCTTCCTGACTCCATCAGTTAAAAAAGACCATTATAGAAAGAGTGAGGTCTCTTCAGACTTGAAGGGGGCATTACTTAATGGTGTGGGAGGGAGAAAGAGAAGAGGAGGGAATAATGAAGAGGGAGAGGGACCATGCTGTCTATGAGGTTTTCTTGGCAAAGATGCTGGAATGGTTTACCATTTCCTTCTCCAGTGGATTAAGGTAAACAGAGCTTGTGAGTTGATCAGGGTCACACAGCTAGTGAGTGTCTGAGTTTTAAATCATTTAACTTGCCTAAGCTCAAAATGCATTTCACACACCCTTGAAAATCCTGCTTTTTTCTTTCTCTTTCTGGAAGAAACCTTAGAAATCAAATAGTATAATCACAACGTTTCATATATAATGTTACAGAGGTAAGGCATCTTGTCCAAGGTTACACAGAAAGCAAATAGAGATTTGAAACCAAGTCCTTAGTCTCCAAACTTAGCTGAATTTTTAAGACTCCATAGTCCTACAAGGCTGCTTTTTCTGTGTTTTATCTGATACCTTTGGCTTCTCTTCCATGCAAAAAGCAGTAGTGCCAGTATGTTGACAAATGTGAAGAAATATAAAGTATCATTCTTGGTAACCTTTAATTATATTATAAAATATCATTTCTAAGTTTGGTTTCGAAATACCTATGGACAATTATCGTAACACTTTATAACTAAGTAATTTCTTTCATTTTGATCACTTTGTGACTCCAGCCACCATTGTGTTAACAACCTTTCGCATGCATCTAAGCCGAAGCGTTAAACTGGGCTTGGGTTGTGTATTAGTTAATACACTTTTCTCCTCATATTCTCTCCATGATAGGTAAGGGTCCAATTTACGAATCTCACCAGCGAAGGCAATTTGACTTTCTTTTCACACAAGTAACTGAGTTTTTTTTTCTTTTTATTCAATGAAGAAGTGTGAAAAACTTGCCACAAAAGATAATAAATGTGAAACATACTATCAGAGGCTCTATGTTTTAGAAAAGGATCCATAAATGAGGCTTCAGAAATGAATAGAGAATTCTGGAAGTAATTATTGAAATTTTTCCTACTTTTGAGATTTTCAAAGAGGGATGAATGAAAGTCACAAAACTGGATTACATGGCTTGTCATATTTTTTTACATGTATAAAATAACAATGACCCTATTTGTTTTATTTGGAAAATCCAGACAGGCAGTCTGACAATATTTTTGGTTATTCTTGATTGGACAAGTTATAAGTGACGGTAAAAAACATATGAAAGTTATATATTAAGAAAGGTAGCTAGCTTTGTAAATGTTCAATATCTTATTATAATATCCTGAATATAGAATTGCATGGGTGGGTGGGAAGGAATAAAAGACAGAGCAACAATGGCTTACTGATATAATCTTCATCTTCCCTACACATAGATACATATCAAGATGATAGTGTGTATGCCTTTGCATCTCTACATTATCATTTTATTACAAAGCATAGAAAATAATACTAAAAAGAAATTCTAAAGAAAAAATAATAAGATATATTTAATATAAAAAGAGAAAGTTATAAGTAATGCCCAACTTAAAAATAGAATGAGATCCCAAAATTTATTTGTAAGTTAGCTGCCTAAAGCTCAGCATGCATTACAAAAACATCCCTCTATTGTGGGTTTCTTTTGGAGTACTTCAAATTTATTTAACCCAGAATGTTCTGATAGTACTGCTCTGAGTCTGAGGAGCAGAGGTCAGGAAAGAGGAAGAATAAGAGGGAAAAGAAGAAAAGGGAAGAAAAATAAATTCTCCTCTTTGACTCTGGCAAAATTTGAAATGGGCGAAATTTGTTTTTGTCAATTTTCTACTAGCTCTGGTACTATCCTTCAGCACCCAATGCTTTCATTTAGCCCCAAATATTCAGTTATCTTGGTCTGTAGCTGTTTAGTCTTTCAGTTGTTCCCAACAGTTTGCGACCCTGTGGAGCACCATGCCAATATGTCCAGGGGGTTTTTGTGGCAAAGATATCAGAGAGGTTTGTCATTTCCTTCTCCAGGTCATTTTAGCAAACCAAGGTAGAGTGACTTGTCCAGGGCTGGATTTGAACTCAGGTCTTCTGAACTCCAGACCCAGCACTCTATCCACTGAACAACCCAGCAGCCTCTATCTTGGCTTACTCATCCTCTAATACAGCCTTCCTTTTTTTCCCTTTCTAATGAGAAACCCCATATTATTAGTGCAACCAGTATCATCTAGGATTTAGAATGAAAGCAATCTGATTTAATCCCCACTAATATGTGAGTGATGGCTCCTCTACTCCCTGGAGGCATTTCATTTTAAAAAGATGCCTCACATGACTTATTTCGTCTATCCTTGGTTAGATGCCCGGTGATGTAAATAATTATAGGGGGAAAGTTATGTCAGTATATAGGGAGATTTTTTCAAGCAATCAGGATTCCATATGCCATTGGTACAGCACGTCATCTATGATCTCCCTAAGAAGTTTGTTGTTACTCAGTCATTTAGTCATGTCCACCTCTTGGTGATCCCAAATCAGGTTTTCTTAGCAAAGATATTTGACCATTTTGCCAGGTCCTGTTCCAGTGAATTAAGGCAAAAAAGGTGAAGTGACTTGCCCAGGGACACACAGCTAGTAATATCTGAGGCCAGATTTTAACATAGATCCTCCTCACTCCAAATCCAGCCACTCTATCTACCAAGCCTCCTAGTTGTCCAGCTCCCAAGATTCGTTCCCCTCCATTATTCTTCCATACAGTATCACAATGCAGATTTTAGTTCTAAATCCAAAGATCATCCCCCAAATCCAAACTTTCATAATGTGGATCTCACAGTAATCATCATGGAGACGCCAAATGTGGCAGCTATAAATATAAGTAGTTTGCAAAATGTACACAATATGTATCTATTGGATGGCAATGGATTCCAAGATATATTTACTACACAATTCTTAAAACTGTGTACAAGATAATCGCTAAGCAGAATTTCTCAATAAAAGTATAGCCACAATCTATAATCCCATGGACAAAAGCAAGTGTGAACTTACCATCCATTATTATAGTCTCAAAATATATATTTGTTATTTTTAGTCCTAAAAGGATATCACTAGCACTCTAAATTATAAGATAAACAATCATCTGATATTTCAAAGATATAACATTATTTATTTATTTAAAAGTTATTTATTATAAATAATAATTATTTATTTGGAACTGAAAATGTATTAATTTATGACATAATCACTAAAATACAGGTGATTATATATAATATAAAAAATATAAATTAAGCAAATTAAGCAGAGAGCATTGACCTCTAACAACTGATTTGTTCCTTCTCAATGGGAAGTGGTTTAAGCCATTAAAAAATAAATAAATAAAACGTTTTGTATTCAGGCCAAGGAAAATACCAAAAGAAGAGCATTGCACCTTACCCTCAAACCTCTGAACAGCCAACTAGATCTATCATAGGTTTCACATCTTCTATAGTTATCACCATAACTTCAGTCTCATGAAGACTATAGGAAAGGACATCTTAATGTACATTTGTCTTTCCTAACTGCATGATGAATTAATTATTTGAATAGAGGTCCTACCCCTGGCAATCAACATACAACTTGACAGTGATCAAAAAGTTTCCATACATTACTGTACATCTTCACTTAGTATTTAGGTCCAAGCACATAGATTTTGAATTTGTCAGTCCCCTTTATTTTTTCAATTTTTTTTAAGCTGTCCCTCTCACTGCTCCCCTTTGAACATTTTAAAAAAATAAACAAATATTTAATATTTATATAGGCCAGCAAAATAAATTCCTACATTATTTTTAAAATGTATATCTCTTTCTGAATTTTAAATTTGTTACCTCTCTATCAGGAGGTGAGTGGTATCTTCATTTTTCTTTTGTTTGTTTTGTTTTCTTTTGAGTTTCAGTTTATCATTATATTGAACAAGTAGATTTTGAGAAGTCAAGCAGAGCTGACCTCTCCTATGTTTGGTTCTTTCCAACCATGTATCCCTGAAAAAAATCATTGAGAAAGGAAGTCATAACAACACAGTTCTTTATTAGTTAATAACTGAAGCCTCTGAATCCTTGAAAAGTCTTTAACTGGCAGAGTATCTTTAGGAGTGGTCAACTTAGAAGTACTTCTATCTTTTCTAGACAAGTACCCACTCCTGGCTGAGATATTATGTGACTCATGAACTTAAAAAAGGATCTGCCAAATTGTCCTTTAGACAGTTTCATACCAGCTATCTTTGACACTTCCATCAATCTTGAGTCATATTGTTCCGATATCTTTGCAGAGACATTGAGATCACCAATGTTTATCACAACTTCCATGTAGTTCGTACCCATGTTTATCTGGTCTATAATCTATTGGAAGAAGGCAGAGAGGCCGGGGAATCTTTGAGGCCTATGTTCAAATTGTTAAAGTCATGGTGGGAAGATGAACGCTGTCTTTCATTTCTTATTAGAATCTGGTCACTTCCACTACAGAAATTTAAACTTCAAAACCATCAATTGAGTAGCAAACAATCAAGGACATCTAGAACTCTTTTCTATTTATCTTTCGTAGCTTGCTTTGAATATGTTTGCAGGGTGTCTCCCTCATTAGCTTATAAGCTCCTTGAGGGTGGAATTGTCTTTTATTACTTTTTGTATCCCCAGCATTTGTCACAGATGGACACCTAATAAATGCTTATTGATTGATTGATAGACTCTGCTACTATTATAAGTGATTCATTGGAACTTTTGGGCTCTGTGATGGTACCATATATGAACAGATCCTTTAGAGGATCCCTAAAATCTTCTCATCCAGATCGAGCAATCTTCCATAACCATTCTTTAAAAGGTCTAGGGTCTCTGATGTGGGATCTGTGAGTTGTTTTTTAAGCATTAAGAATATGTTCATCCTCATTAAGCTGTTTCCTTAACTAGCTGTTCCAATCTTCAGGCTCTGGGGAGATTCAGTTATTTACCTACAGTTATACAGTGTCTGAGTAAGTGTCCAAGGAAAGACATGAACCCAGGTCTTAATATCTCAAAGACAAGCACGCTAACCAATGTTTCACATTGCCTTAGCTTCAGTCCACCAATTTATTTTTGGATTTCCTTTCAAATTCTTATCATATTGTCTCAAATACTAAGCCACCATTCCAGCTGTGTGTCATTCACAAATTAAATTAGTATTCTATATGCCTTCCTCCAAATCACTGATGGGAGTATAAACAGCTCAAGGCCAACATAGTATCCTATGGCATTCCATTAAGAGGTATTTCCCAGACCCCAAAGGATGACATCAGTTTGTTAATCAACAAAAAACAACAGAGACATCAAACTGAGTTATACAGGACAGTTAATATTACTAACATTAATTTTTTGTTTTTCAGTTTTCTGTTATTGTAGTTACTGCACATATTGTTTTATTTTTCTGATCCTGCTTACTTTGTTATCAGTTCATATGTCTTCCCAGGTATCTCTGAATTATTCCCATCATCCTTTCTTACGACACACAAATATTTCAGTACTTTCTAGTAATAGAATTCATTGATTCCACTCTCAACTGATAGGCAGAGATTTTGTTATTTTGCTTTTCTACTATAAAAAAGTACCACTGTTAATATTTTGGAGTTTATGGGACATTTTATCTTTCTTTGGGGAATATACCTAGCTATGATCTTTAGGTCAAACTGTATCAACATTTTAGTCACTTTTAAAAACATAATTGCAAATTCCATTCCAGAATGGTTGGGCCTTCACAGCTCACTCCAACGCAGGACACTACTCAGTTCATCTTCCCACAGTCTTTTTAATGTTGACTATTTTCATTTTATCTTATATTATGTTATCTCTTTCAATTTTCTAAGTATGAGGTGAAATCTCGGAGATATTTTATTTGTATTTCTTTTATTTGTGATTGGAGCTATCTTTCGTGCATTTATTAGCAATATGGGATTGCTCCTTTGATGGTTTATTCACATCTTTTTTCTTTGTCTTAGTATTACTTACTGTTCTTATAAATCCATACTTGTTCCTATCATAGAAGCATAAGTTTCAAGTTTTGAGGGGCCTTAGAGTTGACCTAGCCAATCCATACCTGACTAAAAATCCCTCTACAATCTAAGCCAAGTGTTTACTACATGCCAAGCACTGGGCTAAATGTTGGGAATAAAAATACACATAGAAAGACAGTCCCTACTCGCAAAGATTGGTAACATTTTAATGATGAAAGAACAAACAAAAGGAAACTGAAAAAATTAGGTGATGGAGAACTGGGAGAAGATATGAGAAGTCTAGGGAGTCAGGAATGGAGATAAACGAGGACTGAAAACATGACTAGTCTGGACATTTCACTTAAAATGGAGTTTCTAGAAGAGACCAGAACATATGGCTTCAGAAATGGACTGAACTTTCATGGTGAGGAAGAAATAGAGAAAAATGAACTTCCAGATTGTGAAGCCTAGCCTAATGTTGCATAGTGGAGGAAGTCTGGAGTGAAAAGTGGGGCCTGGTGAGGAAGTTTAAAAGTTAATCTGGTTAGTAACTCAGTTCCAGTCCTAATCTTTTTGTGTTGATGTCCCCTACTGATGCTAAGTATTACTTCCAGCTATCACTTTATATCCCATTTACATGGACTCTTCTAAGCAATTTTCTCTTTGTTTTGTATGGCCATAGGGTTACCCAACTTCTGTAGGTGGAAGGAATCCAGTATCTCCTGAGGCAGTCCACTTTAGTACTGGACATTTAAAATGACTATTAATTATTTATTAAAGCAATTTAATTAGTAGAAATATTTAATTATAGTTAATTACTTCAACTCAAAATATATCTTTGTATCACATATATACATTGTGCCTAATCTTGGACTCAAAGGCCCAGTTGAAATAGTTTAATTGTGTTTTTAGGTAGCAATCGTACACACACACACACACACACACACACACACACACAGTATGTGCATCCAGCCTTTGACAAAGCCCATTGGCATTCAAATGAGCTGACTGTGCCTTAAACTCAAATCTCTCTGGCTCTTACTGATTGGACAATAATAGGTTCCAGTCCAAGCCTCACTTGGTCTTTGGGTTATGATGGCTTAAAGTGAAGGTAAATAGCAATTGATTCTACTCTGACCAGAAACCCTCAGGGTCTCCCCTTCTCCTTTCTCTACTCCTCCCTCTCCTCTTCCCCTTTCCCTCTGCCTTTCCCTTCCCTCTCTCTCCTCCTTCCTCTCTCTCTCTCCCCTTCACTCTTACCATGCCCTTACCTGAGGATGCTCTGCTCAAAGGAAGGTAAATTTTGCTGGTCAAAACCCAACCTAACTATCCCGGCGATACTGGCCAGATTTCTTTCTCAAAGAATATGCTTTAAAGTCAATTCACTCTGGATCTCACTGATTGGATAACAATAGGTCACTGTCCAATCACCATTTAAAGGTTACTTTTGGGGCTGTCCTAGATCAAAGTGAATGTAAATAGTAACTGTTTCTCTTTTGGCCAGCTACCCTGAGGGTCTTCCCCTCCTTGTTTTGTTTTGTTTTGTTATTAAAGAGGCCATCTCTTGACTCAATACTTACAGATGCCTATTCACTTAATGGACCTTGCTTCACTCAAAGTCAGAACTTGAAAAAACCTTAACTTTAGAAGAGCAAGGTCTCCCATTGCATCCTGGGTCATCTCCAGTCATCTTGATCAATATCTGGCCAATACACTCAGATGGAATTGGATGGAACTTTGAACAGCCCTCCTACCCTCAAATCCAATTTAACTGCAGGTCATGTCATCATTTTTTTTCAAGTAGGCAAAGTAAACCATTTTTTTGCCTCACTTCTTACCTAGCTTTTAATCACTTATTCACTGAATGGGTGTTGCCTCAGACAAAGTGAAAACTGGGGAAAACCTTAGCCTAAAAAGGCCAAGATATCACCACTATATCTAAGGCCCTGTTCAGTTGTCTAGACCTTTACCTTGCCACATTTTGCCAGAGAGTCTCAGATGACACTGGAGGGGAGAGCGAGCTTCATGGATCTGCACAGCCCCACCTCGCTTAAACCCAATTTACTTGCAAATTGAGATATCACTCTCCTGTTGTCATTGGTCCTCTGCAAGAACGAAGAACAAGAAAAATCCTTCCTTAAATGTGCCATCTAGAACTGAATGCAGTATTCTGAGAATAGTCTGATCAGCACTAGGTATAGTCATGCCACTTTTTTGTATTCTGGCCATGAACCTTTTATTGGTGTAACCTTAGATTAGGTCAGCTTGTTTGCCTTTTATTTGTATTTTTCATGAAATGAACCAAAATTCATTTCTAGAATCACCTTCCACTGAATGTAAAGTAATAGCTCCCAATTGGTATCCATGGCTCCAATCCCTTTCTTCCCTGGAGAATTGTCCACACAGCTGCCAAACTGAGATTCCTAAAGTATAGGTCTTATCATGTTTTGTTTTTTTTTCCTCTATAAAAGAATCTCTAGTGGCTCCCTATTCCCTCTAGGATAAAAAACAAAAGAAAACAAAAAAAATCTCCATGGCTTGAAATTTCAAACCTTATGTGTTTCTAACCTACTTGTCTAGATGTATGTTATTCTTTTTATAAACAAACTGACCAACTTACTTATCCCTATACACAATATTCTATTTCAACTCACCCAGGATCTATGTAAATCTTACTGTAAAGTACTATTTGCAGAAATTTTTAAAAATCTTAAATATAATCATCACTGTTGACACATTTAACTTTTCATAATTTCAAGTATTTGAATGATTTTATTAGTAATCTCATTTTCACTTTTGCATTGGCAGTCACATACATTTGAGGCTGTGCAGAGAAGAAAAAAAATGACAAGCATTATGCACACAAGTCTGTGAAAAGATTGGTATTCTATTCATTCTACTGCAACATTACCAGTTTCAGAGGTCAGTGGAAGTGATTAATGCCACAGTAATCTCTCCCTTGATTTTTAGAAGGTGGCCAGGTTGGAAAGGGTTACAGCAGTGTAGTATAGAGCACACTGCCATCTAACACAGTGGAAGGTAAGATTCAGGTTAAAAATGGTTGTTTTTAAAATATTATTTTCTATACAATATTTACAGTGTTGTAGATTTCATGTCCTACAAAAATATTATATGAAATCAGTGTTTTGACTTTTTATTGAAGTCTTAGCACAGGAGTTCACAAAATTCTAGGAAATTAGTAGTGAGAAAAATGTTTTGCATATTACCAATTTTATTTTCTTTGGTGCTTTTTTAGGTTATTTCATGTTTACTGTGTTAAGAAAAGTGCATATTATCAGAATCAATATTTGTTCTTAAAGGATTATATACAGAAAAGAGTATTTTCAGTAATATCTAGCAAAAATTTTGGGTGTTCATAAGAAACTAAGTCCCTATTTCTGCTAGGTTCCATGTATTAGTATTTGTGTTCTTTATTTCCTCATTGTTTTCTAGTAATCCAGAAAAATTGAGGACTGATTGTAATTGAAGAAATTTTAAATACTCATAAGTTTGTCTTATTATTGTTATTTTAATTTTCATATTACTAATAACATATTATAATATTATACTACAATATTATATATAATATAGATATTATTAAAAATACCATATAATCTAAATTAACTTATTCAATGTTATAACAGACTACCAAAATAATTTTTTACAGATTTAGAACAAAATTGACATTTTTGTGAAGGTACAAAGGTCAAGAATTTCAAAGATAATCATGGAAATTAAGTAGTGCAAAGGATCTGGTCTATCAATATTGAATCTCAAACAGCCTTGTTCAATATTGCAGTAATCATTAAAATAGTTTAATATTTGTGTAAGAACTGGAAAGAACAATAGATGAATAGAACAGATTATTTATACAACATATAAAAGTAAACAAACATGGTGAGTTGCAACTTGATAAACACAAAGACCCCAGTTATTGGGGGAAGGTCTCATTATTTGACACAATTTTCTGGGAAAACTGAAAACAATCTGGTAAAAATTAGTTTTAGAAAAATTCATCACACTATATATATCAAAATATGCTCCAAATGAATACATGACATAAATATAAAAAAGTCAAATCATAAACACATTAAAGGAGCAAGGAAGAAATTACCATTAGTATCTATTTAAGAGGAGAAAGTTCACGACTAAATAATTGATATTTATGATCTCACATAAGAAAATGAACAACTCTGGTTATCTAATTTTTTTAATTACATAAAATTAAATACCATAAAATTAGAAGAGAAACAGATAACTGGGAAAAAGAGATCTTTGGAAAAGGACATTTGATAAAGATCTCATACCCAAAATGTATAAGGAAGAGACTGATTTAGATTTATAAGACAAGGAGCCTTTTCCAATAGATAAATAGTAAAATTATATGAACAGGATCTAATCTAATAAAAATGATGTAAAAAGTGCTTTAAATCAAAGGTGTCAAACATGATCCCACAGTTACATATAGCTTGCAACACTCCTGAGTGCAGTATGAATCAGATTTAAATCTAATTGAGAAATAACCAAATAAATAAAAATGCAATAAAACATAGATAACAGTACATTTAAAACTAACTTGTCACATAACCCACAAGGATCCTTGTATATGGATGTGGCCCTCATTTCTACTTGACTTTGACACCACTGCTACAAACCATTAATAATTAGCAGAATACAAATTAAAGTAACTTTGAGATTCCACCTTGGACCTATCAGACTGGTGAAAATGACAAAAGAGGAAACTGACAAATGTTGGAGGGGCTGTGAGAAAACAGACACATTGCTACAGTATTTTGTAGCTAGGAATTGGTCTAGTCATTCAAAAAAGTCCTTTCGAATTATGCCCAGAAAATTATCAAAATGTGTATACCCTTTGATTCAATGACCTATACTATTAGATGTATACTCCAAAGAAATCAAAGAGGAAAATGATCTATAGGTATAAAAATACTTATAACACATCTGTTTGTGGTGGCCAGAAGTTAGAATCCTCTTATTGTGGAATAGCTAAACAAATTTAGTTATATGAATATAACTAGCATACTATACATACATTATATATTATTATATATTACTGTGCCATAAGAAAGGATGGAATGGAGAATTTTAGAGATAAAAAATGGAAAAAAAAACTTTTATGTTTGCATAAAGAAGAAAGTTAGCAGAAGTGGAAGAACAATGTTTATGACTAAAGCATTTTTAGAGAAAAACAACTTTGAAAGACTAAAAATTCATTCAACAGAATGATAAACTGTGGTCTGAAAGGATGAAGAAGTGGGCCAGTCATTTCCTGAAAGAAAGGCAATGAAATTAAAATGTAGAAAGTAGAATACATTTTTCAAACATAGATAATGTAGGATATGTAGCTTTATTTCGTTTTCTTTCAGATGACTCAGGAGGAGAAAGTGAGGCTGGTGACCTGCACAGCCCTCCCTCACTCAAAACAAAGTCAAGCGTAAGTAATGTCATCATTTCTCTGATATCATGGTCTTCTTCAAAAATGAAGGATGAACACAACAACACAACTTTGTTTTGAGGGATTTGGTTTTTGGTGTTGCTGTTGTTTTCACTTAATCAGTGGAAAAGAGCAGTGGAAGGTATATAATAATTTAAATACCTGTAACTTCAAAAATAAAAATTAAAATATCCTATTGTCTTTCCCTTATTTATGAGCTATTCCCCATGGCCAAAAAATGCCCTTCTTCCTCACTCTTCCTCTTCCTCATGGCTCTGTCCTAGACGTCTTTTCTTCTTTGTTTATACTATTTCACTTGGTATGGTAATCTCAATTATCTATTATGCATCCAAATGTAATCTCTATAATAGTAGTTCTTAAATCTGCTTATCCAGCCCTAATCTTCTGACTTTGAGGCTAGCGTCTTCCATCTGCTTCTTGAACATCTCAAACTGCCTATATTTCATAGACATCTTAAACTAACAATGTTCAAAACTGAACTTATCATCTTTGCATCAAAGTTTTCCCTTCCTAACTTCTCTGTTCCATTCTCCCAGTTCCTCATATTGAAAATCTAGGTATCGATTTGAGTTCTCCTCTCTGTCTCTGTGTCTCTCTCTCTCTCTCTCTCTCTCTCTCTCTCTCTGTCTCTCTGTCTCTCTCTCTCTCTTTCTCTCGCTGTGTGTGTGTGTCTCATCTTCCATATTCAATCTGTTTTCAAGACATCAATTTTACTTCTGCAGCATCTCTTGCATATGCTACCTTCTCTCTTCTGACACTGCCACCATCTAGTTGGTCCAGGTCCAGGGTCTTATCATCTCACACCTGGACCACTATAACAGTCTTCTAGTTGGTCTCTTTGTCACATTTCTCTTACTCAAGTCAATCCTCCATTCAGATGTCGAAATGCTCTTCCTAAATTGTAGATCTGACCATATCAATACCACCCACTTCCACCTCTGCCCACCTATTCCACAAACTCTAGTGGTATCTGATCATCTCCTTGATCAAATATAAAAAGAAATCCATTTTGGCGTTCAAGGTCCTACATCACCTTCCTGCCCCCCTACTTTTCTGGTCTTACATATTACATGCCCCATTTCTCCTCCTGTCCAACATGTATTCTGCAATCCAGTAATACTGGTCCCTTTATTATTCTTCACACAAGACATTATTCTCCTGAAATGCCCTTCAGTTTCTACCTACTAAATTCCCTGGCTTCCTTCAAGTTCTAGATAAAATCCTACCTTCTACAAAAAGCCTTTTCTAATCTACCTTAATGATAGTGGCTTCCCTCTATTCAACATGTCCAATTTATTCTGTATATAATTTGTTTATACATAGTTGTTTGCATGTTATTTCCCCATTAGACTGTGAGATCCTCCAGGGCAGGGCCTTTCTTTTGCTTTAGCACAGGAACTTAATAAATGTTTATTGACTCACGTCATACAACTCCCAGCCTACTTTGAGACTGTACAGGTATTAAGCCTAATAAAAACCCCACCTAATTCTCTCAGCTCCAATTGCCCTCCTCTACTTTGTACTTATTTAACATTAAAAAAAAATTATCTCTGCTCAAATTATTTTCCCCAACAGTGAATTCCTTGATGTGACTTGCTTTTGTTTATATATCCTTAGGACTTTTCACAATGCCTAGTCCATAGTGATTGTGATGATGACAGCTAACATTTATATAGTACTTTAGGTTCTGCAAAATGCTTTACAAACATTATTTCATTTTATCTTCACAATAACATTTAAAATTAAATGCTAATATCATCATTTTATAGATGGGGAAACTAAGATAGACAGAGACTATGTAATTTGCCCAACTTTACAGAGCTAGGAAGTATCTGAGGTCAAATTCTAATTTATATCTTCTTGACTTCAGGCCCAACGCTCTACCCACTAGACAAAAATTTTGATATTGTTTGTCGAATGATAAATAAAATTAGTTGAAGAACTGGAGGTATTTGACTTAAAGATGAGAAGACTCAATGGGATATTAAAGTCATTTTCAAGAATTTGAAAGTATGTCCTTTGAAGGGAACATTTGATAAGCTTTGCTATGCCCCAAAGAATGAGAAGAAATAAAACATCAGCTGGAAGGTACAGAGAGACCCATGTAGTCTGGACAGAATAAAATTTCTTCTTAGAAATCAGTGTTTTTCCAGAGTGTAATGAGTAGTCTTGGGAGATATTCCAGTCTCCCCACTGGAGATTCTTAAATAAAATTTGGAACACCACTTCTTTGGGGTGCTGTAGATGGGATTCTATATCAAGTAGAAGCTAGGAATGGCCACTTTTCAAGTTTGAAATTCTCTGATGGAAACACCACAGTGATTGTCTATTTACCTCTTATAGGGGCCCTAAAACTATAATTTTCAGACATCACCGAATTTTTATACTAATTAATTCTCTTACCTTTAGTTTGATGAATATAATTGATTTTTTCCCCTAATTAGGAAAATCTTTGCTTATATCTCATCCTCTAATAAAAAATTTTCCCATTCTCTAATCACCATGGTCCAATCAACAAAGCCAATTCTACAATTATACTGACAAGTTCTTGTGGTAACAAATTGTGTAACCCTTTTCTGTGACTGGAGTCTTGAAGTGATAGCATTCTTTTTTACTACATCCTCAGTTGTCTTTCAAATAAACAATTCAATTTAAGAAATATTTTAAATATTTATTATATATCTGGCACTATGACAAATACTAGGGTGAGTTCAAAATCTAGATAAGATGGGGTCCATATTCTCATGGACCTTACATGTGGTAACAGGATGGCATTTCCAAATTTCTCTCGTTGTGTGTGTGTGTAATTTGAATTTTATTCTCTCAGTAGGGAAAACAAACACACAAAAAAAGGAGTTTAGTAGTTCTATTTTCTTTCATTTGCCCATCACAGTCACCTCATTCTCAAATATCCCATCCAAGCAAACTCAGACAAGAAAATCTGATTCAGCAAAGGTTATCTGTATAGTGAAACTACACAATTGGTAACTGAAAGCAGCACATTTGTCTCTCCTGAGGTGGTGAATTACAGTAAATTGAACTGACCTCATTTTCTTTTTGCATATGAATTTTCTCTCAGGTTATAGTCAAAGTCAAAATCTTCAGTTCATTTCATAAAATTGGCATGAAACCCAAAAAATGTATCATTGTGGTGACTTAACCCCAACATACCGATCACTGCTGAGTAGTTGCTTATCCAAACGCAGAAATAGCCCAGGGTTTGTTACTACAAAAATGATAGCTTGCTTGAAAGCATATTAATCCTGCTCTAACCCGTGTGTGTATCTGTGTTATAAGTGTGTTTATTAATTGTAAAAGGGAATTTCATGTATCATTCAGCTGGAGTCTTTTTTAAGTTATGCCTTCTTTACTTGGTGTAGAAAATGTATGCTTAGTTTTTCCAGTAACACTTGGGGAAATGCCTTGTAATGGGTATATAAATTTGTTTAATTAATCAAATGAAAAGAAAAGCTTTTAGGGAGCAAAATCCTGACGGGAAGTTAAAAAAAAGAAATTAAAAAGAGAAAGCTTATTGCTGTCAAGTAGTTTCAATCTATGCAGTAAATAAAATAGGTTTAAAAGCAAAGTCATGGCAAATATGCATCTACAGCAAGTTCTCTAGTAAAATTGGCTGTGGCCCAAGAATTATCACTGGGCTTTGAGTCAATATTACTTTGCCTGGTATTAGAGTGTCCTTGGACTACTATATTTATGTAATGGTTTACTTTGCATTGAAGATATTTTCCAGGTGAACTTAGTGGAGACCTCACATTTGATCAGCTACAAACAAAGTATTAAAAGGATGATAAGATATTTGGCTTGCATTTGAAAAATGTAAATGATTGGTTTTGAAAAAGAAATATATTTTGAGTTATTATAAATTTGTATTAATATCACACTCTCTGTTTCTATTCTAAATTGTCAGGAGTTCAAACAATCTGAGAGAAATGAAAGTCAGCTGAAATAGCTAGGTCTTACTCAGACAGATGCTTGGGCAGGTGGATAGTGATGAATCCAGATTTCTATATTTTAATGTGATGCATTAATTAACATAAAAGGGTAAATTTAGGAAGAGAGTTGGATTTCTTTTCCACAAGGAATTTTTATATTTCTTCAGTTTGATATAATGTCAGGATTCTTTGGCATTTGAATTCAAAAACATGTGCTAAGTGGCTACTCTGACTAAGATATTGTTCTAGGTTCCACAGTTGGCAGTTTATTTGTCAGGATTCATTTGCTAATTCTTTGGAAGTGTACATTTATTTTCTCCCAGGATTTTCTTCCATAGTTTTATAAATCTCTTATACCTGGGATAAGAAAAGGGACTTATGATGGGATTTATGTCGGCAATATTTTTATACTAAGATGAGGCTAAATGTATTTTTTCGGATAAGTACTTAGAAAAACTGAGCAGAATTATAATACAAGCAAAAATCTGAAATGTTAGACTAACAACTTTTTTTTCCTTCTATATGGATAGGATGATTGAAACAGAAATTTTACCAACAATGAGTCAGGGAATCCAAACTAGCTAAAGCAACAATGTACCCTAAGGAAGAAAGTAGCATGTTTTGGCAAGTCAAGCCCCACTTTTCAAATCTGATGAAGATAGCCCAGGACCCTGAACCCAAGAGTCTTGGGAAAATCAATGCCCTATAGACCACTAACCTGCTTGCAACCAGGACTCCACAGCCATTATTGGAGGGAATAATTACTGTGTAAAAGGTACTTATCTTCCTTAAAATAATCAACATCTAATGAGCATCAGCTGATGATGACTGGAAGGTAATCCTAAGGTCCCTATGAAAGGAAGCAAAGTTAAATTACTAATTATACTTCCAG
This sequence comes from Potorous gilbertii, assembly GCA_028658325.1. Lineage (NCBI taxonomy): Eukaryota > Metazoa > Chordata > Mammalia > Diprotodontia > Potoroidae > Potorous > Potorous gilbertii. Next base: position 99,967,099 of record CM053774.1, on the reverse strand, counting down.
TTCAGCCCCTGGAGCCTTCATCCTAGGAAAAAACCTGAATAGCAGGCTGGCAACTGAGTGTGGGGCTGTTGCAGACACAGTTAATAAAGACCCAGGAAAGAAAAGTCTTGGCAGTAAAGTCTTTGAAACTGTGAAATGGGTCAACAACAAAAAATGGTATTTTAACAGTGTTAATAATGCTAAATGAAGATCCATTACCATCTGCTGTGGGACTTCTCCATCTTAATGATAACAGAAACTTTCCATGTGTTTTCTCTGTCTTCTCCACCCATTTGAATGTAAGCTCCTTGAGAACAGGGAATATCTTTATGTTCTATTTGCATTCCCAGCATTTGTATTCTCATTTTATTTGTATTCCCAGTGTTTTTCACATAGTAAGTGCTAATAAATTCTCTTTTTCCCCTAGAAGTTGAGCCAAGATGGCAAAGAAAATGCAGAGCCCCCTGAACTTTGAAAAATCTCCTCCTAAAAAACTATAAAAACACCCCAAAACAAATTCTGGAGCAGCAGAACATACCAAAGGATGAGATGAAACAATTTTCCAGACCAAGACAAATTAGAAGGTTGGTGGGAAAGGTCTGTCACATGAAGTGAAAACAGAGTGCAGTTCAGGGAAGACCAGGCCTTAGCAAATGAGCAGTGGCAGCTTCCAGAGCTTTCAAACTATATATGATAAGGCAAAACTGTCCAGAAGAAGATTACAGGGGAATCTTTGCTGCCACTGGGATCAGAACTCTGGTGAAATGCCTGTAAGTGGATCCTGGTCTCAGTCCCAGAATGAGGAGAAACATTTCTAAACCAGAGCTTGAGACTGCAGGGAAGCAGGCACCCTGCTCATAGTTCCAGGGTGGAAAATAATGTTTATTATCACTAACAGAGCAGGGCATAGGACAGAAAAGTAGGAGGCACACCTTTCCTTAAATCATACAACCTTGGGAGAACTGAAAATTCGCAGACTACCAAAACTACTTCTGAAAACAGCTGCACAAAAATCTAAATTTTAGGACAATGTCCCCTCCACCTATGGAGAAGAGCATAAATTTAACATATTTAAAAGTCAAGAAATAAGTTGCAAAATAAATACACTACAAGAAAAAAAAAGATTCTGCCCATATAAAGATACTGTGGTGACAAGGAAAATCAAAATTAAAAACTCAGAGGAAGACAACAAATTCAAAACTGATACATCAAAAGCCTCAAAGAAAAATCTCAATTCAATTCAGGGCCAAAATGAATTCCTGGAATAGCTCGAAAATTATTTTAAAAAATCACATAAGAGAGGCAGATGAAGAATTGAGGAGGTAAATGATAGTGATGAAAGAAAATCATGGGAAAAAAGAGTTAATAGCTTGCTAAAAGAAGCACAAAAAAATATTCAAGAAGATCACACCTTAAAAAAGAGAAAAAGACCAAATAAGAAAAGTCACAAAAATCTAATGAAGATAAGAACTCCTTCAGGAGCAGAATAACCAAATGGAAAATGAGGTATGGAAATTCACTGAAGAAAATAATTACTTTAAAAGTAGAATTGGGCACATGACAGCTAATTCCTCAATGAGACATCAAGAAACAATAAAATTAAGTCAAAAGGATCAAAATAGAAGAAAATGGAAAATATCTGCTTGGAAAAACAATTGAATGGGGAGATAATTCAAGAAATATTGGACATCCTGAAAGCCATGATTTAAAAACAAGTCTAGAAATAATCTTTCAAGAAATTATCAAGGAAAGCTGTCCTGAACCAGAAGATAAAATAGATATTGAAAGAATCCACAAATCATCTCCAGAAAGAGATCCCAAAATGAAAACTCCCAGGATAATATTTCAGATTTTTCCACACAACTAGGTCGAGAAAATAATGCAAGGAACCAGAAAGAAACCATTCCAATATCATGGAGTCACAATCAAGATAATATTAGATTTAGCAGCTTCTACATTAAAGGATCTGTGCACTTGGAATATAATATTCTGGAGAAAAAAGGAGCTATGATTACAATGAATAATCCCATACCCAGAAAAAGAGTGAATTTTTTGTAAGAAAAAATGGCATTCAATAAAATAGTGCTTTCAAGCATTCCTGATGAAAAGACCACAGCTCAATAGAAACTCCATCTTTTCAAGCAATACAAGACTCAAGAGAAGCATAAAAGATAAACAGGAAAGGATTATTTAAAATAATCAATAAGATTAAACTGCTTACCTTCCTACATGGGAAGACAATATTTGTAACTCTCAAGAATTTTATCATCATTATGGCAGTTAGGAGTGTACATTGACAAAGGGCATTGATGTGAGTTAAATATGATGGAATGATTAACAAAATAAATCTAAGGAGTGATAAAAAGGAATGCATGGGGAAGAGGGGAAGAGTAGAGGTAAATTGGGATAAATTATATCACATAAAACGTGTGAAGGAGAAAATAGGGGAGATTTTGGGGAGCACCTGAGTCTTACTCCCATTGGAATTGGCTCATTGGGGGAATAACATAGACACTCAATAGGGTATAGAAATCTATCTTACCCTGCAGGCAAGTAGGAGGAGAAGGGGATTAGAGAAGTGGGTATGAGTATAATAAAATAGAGGGCAGCCTGGAAGATATGGTAGTAAGAAGCAAAAGACTGTTGTAGATGGATAAGGTGAACAGAGAGAGTGTAGGAAAAACAGGGGACATAAGATGGAGGGATGTACAAAGTAATAAAAAACACTAATTTTCTCTAATAAAGGCCTCCTTTCTCAAATACAGAAAACTGAGTTAAATTTATAAGAATACAAGTTATTCCTCAAGTGATAAATGGTCAATGGATATGGAGAGGCAGTTTTAAAACAAAGTAATCAATGCTGTCTATAGGCATATGAAAACATCTCCTAATTCACTGTTGGTTAGAGAAATGCAGATGAAGGTAACTCTGAAATATTACCCATATCTGTCAGACTGGTTACTATGAGAGAAGGAAAATAACAAATGTTGGAAGAGATGCGAGAAAATTAAGACACTAAATATATTGTTGGTAGAGTTGTGAACTGATTTGACCAGTGAGTAGAGCAATTTAGAACCGTGCCCAAAGGGCTATAAAATCATACTTATACTTTTACCCGCTAATGCTGCTACAAGGTATGTGTCTCAAAGAGATTTTAAAAGAAAGGAAAATGATCTATTTATTCAAAAATATTTACAGCAGCTCTTTTGTGGTGTCAAAGAATTGGAAACAGAGGGGTTGGTCACCAAATGGAGAATGACTGAATATATTACAGTATATGATTCATTACAGTATATGATTCACATGGAATGCTGTTGTGCTATAAGAAATGATGAACCGGATGCTCTTAGAAAAATCTGGAAAGATTTAAATAAACTGACAGAAAGTGCAATGAGCAGAACCAGGAAAATGTTGTACACTGTACAACTGTAATAGCAATATTTTATAATGATAAACTGAAAAAGACTTAGTTATTCCCAGTAATACAAAGATGTGAGACAATTCCAAAGGACTTATGATAAAAAAAATGCTATCCTTCTCCAGAGAAAGAACTGCTGGAATCTGAATGCAGATCAAATCATACAGTTTTTTTTCTTTATTTTTCTTGTTTTTTTTCCATGTTTTCTTTTACCACCTGACTAATATGGAAATATGTTTTGCATGACTGCAAGTGTATAATCTCTGTCAAATTTCTTGCTATCTCAGAGAGCTGGTAGGAGAAAGAAGGACAGACTGCAGAACTCAAAATTTTTTTTTTTAAATGTGCAAATTATTTAGATATCTAATTTGGGAAAAATACTAAATAAAAAATGAAGTGATAAATTTGCCTGAAAATGTTTTTTTTCCATAACTACATGTCTTTTCATCTCCATATGGAGGAGAGTATAGCATGCAATAATACAGTATAGGTAAGAGGATCCAAAATGTTTGATAACTTACACCACCAACAAAAAATTTTGAGGCTACATATCTAATAAATCTTGATTTACTTCTTTAAAAGTTGTATACATATGCTATTGTTTAAGCAATTTATACATAATATTATACTTATGTACAACATATATTGAAGTCTCAAATAAAAATCTAGCAGCTATCACATTTACAAAGCAGAGGGCTTGGGATATGATAGAAGGAAAAAGAGCTGAGATTACAACAAAGAATAACGTACCCACAAAAGTTAGTATAATCCTTCAGGGGAAAATGGATATTTAATGGATGGAGGACTTTCAATCATCATGATAAAAAGACCAAAGCTGAATAGAAAATCTGACTTTCAAATACAACACTCAAAAGAAGCAAAAAAAGGTAAATAAGAGACTCAATAAGATTAAAAGTTGTATCTGTCCATATGGGAAGATGACACATATATCTGCTAAAAACTTCTTCATTTTTAGGGCAATTTTAAGGAATCTAAAAAGAAAGAAGGTATAGGAGTGAGTCAATTAGGTTGGGATGATGTGAAAAAAGGTGAATAGGAAAGAAAGAGGGATGCCGTGGGAGAAAAGGGACGAGAGAGGAAAGATGGGGAAAATTATCTCACATAACAGAGGTACACAAGGAGGGAGAAGGGCAAGCCTAGCTTGAACCTCATACATTTAGATTGTTTTAAAAAGGGAAAATACATATACATGCTGAATTAGTGATATAAATAGAAAGGAAGAAGAAAATAGACTTGGAATGTTTTGTTTTGCTTTGTCTTTTTAATAAAAGGAACAATTGTTTGGGTGGATTTTCTAAAGAGGTTTTATGGAAAGACATGGAAAATAATGAGATGGGAAGAGTGAATGGGCTGTAATTGATCCACACCAATACGATAATGGTCCTCTCCATGAAAGTAATATAGTGAGTTATGTTTTCTACTATATTAGTAATTATGGAATGAAGAAATATTGGAAATATACAAACATATATATTTTACTGAGTAAAGCATAAATGACTACTGAGGAATGTTTGTAGAGGCTATCATCAATCAATATGTTAAACCCTGAAATTCTTTAAATCTATGATTAGTAGATATACTTTAACAGCGGGGTAAAGCATGTTTAGATATTATCAAAGTAAGCTGAATAGTGCTTATTTAATCTATGCACCACATGTGAAAAAATAAGATTGTAACACCTACTGCCTACCTTTGTCACTTCCCTTTGCTTAGTCACCTTCACTGCTTAACACACTTGGATGGGAGTGGGGGTCAATTGCTCTATTTCTTCAAGTAGTTGGAGGCCCATCCTACCTTACCATTTTCTATGTTATTAGCTCAAAAGGTATTTTTAGTGTTACCATGTACCCTTCCTACAGACTCCATTAGTGTTACATTCTGATCTCCTTATCTACCCTAATGAGTGATTGCTATACATTAAGGACTTTAAAATCTCTCCATATTTCCATCAGTTGAACTTTATTTAATGTGTCTCCCCAAATTAGAGTGTGATTTCCTTAATTACTGGGAATCTTGTTGTTTCTTGTTTCCTAAGAATTTAACCGTGTTAACCAGTACATAAATTAGATATAAAAGAAAACTGGGAGAGCAAGGAATAGTTTACCTGTTAGATTGATGGAGAAGGGAAGGATTTATGACCGAACAAAAGAGAGAGAATGGTATGAGATGCAATATGGATAATGTTGATTAAATTAAATTGAAAAATTTGTGCACAAACAAAGTCAAAGCAACTAAGATTGAAAGGGAAGCAGAAAGCGGGGAAACAATTTTCACAACCAGTGTCTCTGATAAAGTCCTCATTTCTGAAATATATAGAGAACTGAATGGAATTTATAAGACTATGTCATTCCCCAATTGATAAATGGTCAAAAGGATATGAATAGGCAGTTCTCAGGAGAAGAAATTAAAGCTATCTCTAATCACATGATAAAATTATCTAAAACATTATTTATTAGAGAAATGCAAATCAAATAACTCTGAGGTACCACATCAAAGCTAACAGATTGGCTAACATGACAAAACAAGAAAAGTGCAAATGTGGGAGATGTGGGAAAATTGCAGCACTAATGCATCGTTGGTAGAATTGTTAACTGACCCACCATTCTGGAGAACAATTTAGAACTATGCCCATGGAGCTTTAAAACTGTGAATACTCTTTCACACAGCAATACCACTTCTAGGTCTGTAACCCAAAGAGATCATAAAAACAGGAAAAGGAGGCATATGTACCCAAAGTATGTATAGCAGTTGTTTTGTGGTGGTCGAGGATTGGAAATTGTGGTGATATCCATCAACTGGGGAATGGATGAACAAGATATGACATATGAATGAAATGGAATATTAGTACTCCTTTAGAAATGATAAGCAGGTAGATGTCAGAAAAATCTGAAAAGACTTATATGAACTGATGCTGTGTGAAGTGAACAGAACCAGAAGAACCTTTTACACAGTAACAGCTACATTGTGTGGTGACTAACTTTGATAGACTTATCTCTACTTAGATATGCAAGCTTCAGACATGACTCCTAAAGACTAATAATGGAAAATGCTATCCACACCCAGACAACAAAACAAAAAAGCCTGATGGAGTTTTGTAAGGGCAAACTAAGCAGGATCTTTTGCTGTTTTTGTTTTATTATAACCAAAAAGTATAATGCCTCTAATTGAATCTTGCCTTTATCAACCAAGTGTCTTTACTAGGAGGAAAGCACAGAAACAAGGGGTTTTTTTAACTAGAAACAGTATATGCATTTGTATTGTTAATGTGATTAAAGGTCTTCCCCAGCCATTAATGGACCTGCCCATTAAGGGGAGTTTGATTAGAGAAGATTTGTAGGAAAGCTCACATGTTTTGTTAATAAGGCACTGGTTCTCCTGTGTTGGGATGCTCTCTGGCTCAAAAAATGGCATAAATACTGTGAGTGATGTTTTACTTTGGGGTTTAGTATTTGGAGGAAGATTTGTGTGCCAGACAAGAGTCTGGGAAGTTGGTTAGGAGACCCCTGGCTTTGAAAACCCAGATGTTGGTGCTTCCCTCTCTGGCAACTATGATCAGACAGTTGGACCTGTTTGTTGATTTGTTATTTATGTATTCCTTATGTCAGACAGTTTGGAAGCACTGTCTATTGATTTCCTGACCTAAGTGAATGATACATGCATTTCATTAAAAGAGATTGCTAACCGCTCAAAAGTTGCCTTTCCTTCTAGGAAGGACATCAAAGAATTTGAGATAGCAAGCCTTCCACTCCCCCACTGCCCTGTGTATGTCATGGTGCTTAGTGTTACAAGTCTGAATGCCTAAATTGGCATGTAGGAAATATGGAAGAAGAAAATGGGAAATTTTGCATATTCAGGCATAGGAGGAGTTGGTAATTAGTTGCCATCAGGTTATGGCATGCCTAAGGCTTAATACTTTCTTTTGCAGGTCATCACTTCTTCAGAGGCTTCCAGCTTACAATGATCATTTTGGTGAAACCAGAAGTTTCTCCTTTCAGAGTTTCTAGCAGTGCTGGTGATAGCTTGGCAGCATCGATGCTCACAAGGTGCCATCCGCTCACCTCTCTCAGTAGGACAGTGCTCAAATAGGCAGGCCCTTAATGCCTATCAGTTTTTGATTAAAGGTCGATTCTCTGGACTTCAAATAAAAACCTTCCTTTTATGGATATCTATCAGGTAACAGTCTCTGGATTCATTGTCCAGTTCCTTTTGGTCATTACATCTTTATTTTAAGATACTTTCTGGAGGGGAAAACAATAAGTCAGCATAATAATTAGCCTACAATATGCCACATTGAATATTGCAAAGAATTTTACTAATGTTATTTCATTTTATCCTTTTAAGAACTCTTTAAAGTATGTATTATTGCCATAATTCTTTTTCCCATGTTGCAGATGAAAAAATTGACCAAAGATTTAAATTTGATGCTTTTTGCTCAGTCAAGTACTCAAAATACACATTCCATAGAAGACAGAAACAATGTTAGTGATAATCCATTTCAGTTTATATGCAAGATAAAAAACTTAAAGATTTAGGATAATAGATTTAGATCTAGAAATGTCCTTAGAAGTCATCTTGTTCAAGTGCTTAATTTTGTAAATAAAGAAACTGAGACCCAGGAAGGATAACTAAAACTACCCATGTAGTAAGTGGCAGAATAAACATTTGAATTTTTCTCAGTGCTCTTTCCATTAAATAGCAGCCTAGGTTTTATTTATATTTTTGTTTTTAAATACTGCCACTGAAATCATATTTCTACCTAAAAATGGGTTTTTGTTCTAATTTTGGTTCTTTGACTCAATGATGTGGACATTTTCCATGTTAGAGCCTCATCTAGGAACAAACTCCAACATACATACATATGTATGCATGTATGTATATACATGCACAATATACCTGTATATTAATGTGTGTACACACATACATATACCTGTATCCATTCACACATGTTTGTATGTATACCTATCTATTCGTCTACATATACATATCACATTTATACATATAAAAGTATTAAAGATTAAAACTATGTTAAGATTTTGGGAATACCCAATATATACCAACACAAAGTAAGTACAAATGGTTATGGTTGAGGGAAGCAGTAGAGAGAACCAGGAAAGATTCGTATCAAGGTTCCTAGGAGCCTCATTCATGGACTGATACTCAATGGCTCTTTCAGAGAATTGGGGATTCAAAAAAAGTAAGTTGAGGAGAGAAAATATTTATAGCCCAGACCATTGCCTAGAGATAGGAGGGTGAAATGTCATTTGTGAGGGACAGCAGGTAGACAAGTTAAAGTGAAATATAAAATGCATAAAGAAGAAAAATTGACATGTAATAAATTTAATAAGGTAACTTCTAACCATGTTGGAAAGGGGTTTATCAAAGGAATTTATATAATAATAATTCATAAAAACAAATCACAAATTTGCTTTCTAATCCTTTTCCTATAGATGGGAAGGAGACCCCAAATGTATTGTTCTCACTTTCTTGATTGTTCCATGAAATTTCAGAGAATTGCTATCATGTTACCATGCCACTCTTCTGAAAAAAAAAAGTAAAGCTTTCTCTTCTGATCTGGGAAACTAAAATGCTGTTCTGGAAAAATCAGAAAGAGCTGCCATTTCTGACAAGCCATTGGATGTTTCATCTGATTGCTGGAGTTACAGGCAAAATAGCTGGAGGCTAGACAGGTATATTGCTCTTTTAAAAAACAGATGGTAGGTACACACAAGAGATTTGAGGGAAAGAGCTTTGCAGAGCAACAGATTCTTCTAAAATGAACTGTCTAATCTATGACACTGTGGATAAAATCACCAGCTAAACCCATGACCTTTTATTATTTTTTTAAGGTAAATAGTATTTTATATTGAAATTTATGCTCCACAGTCTTTTTTTCTCCATTACGTATGCTTTTGGAAAGCAAATATAAATTATAGTCAAATATTGTGATTAAATAACCGTTTTATCATAAGAATCTCATTGTCAGATGTGTATCTCAATTGCTCCCTGAGAAAAGGTCCATTTCCAACTATGATTCTAGTGATTTCTCCAATTTTGTCATCCAAATCATAGTTTATGAGGTATTTTCCCTCCAGATTTACTTGCATAAAATCAATGTAAGGTACAATCAAATTACCTCAGTATGAAAATGTTTCTGGTAGTTTGGTCCCTATTGTATGATTCTTGTGTCTTTGACCCACGACCACATTCACGTTGCTATTGGTCCAGATCTAGTAATATTTTTTGTTTCTATGGTAGGAATGTCATTTCATTTTCTTTTCAAGCTACTGCATAGAAGAATCAGGAAAACATTGGTGAGATGATCACATCATATATACAGAAAAACAAACTGAAATACTCTCGGATATCTAAAAAAAGAAAATTCTACTTTGAAAAATATTTTAAGCAAACCATTTCCTTTCTTAATGACCCCTCCTCCAAGCAGTGGTGATTTGTGTTGAATCATTCACAGTCTCTTAAGTGATTCTCCGTGTAATAAATAACAATAACTCAAAAAAAATGCGAGTTGTGTAAATTTAGAGCCATCTCTCCTCCAAACCTTCATATGGACTATTTGTTCCTGACTCATGGTAGAGCCTTGTGAGTTTGTCTGATCAGTCACAGATGGATCCACTATATCTTGAGCCCAATATAGTGATGTCATTTTGTTACTGTTTGAGAACCAAGGACAACGACCAATGAACCAACAACTTTGTCATTTTGTATTAACTGGGAGTAGGAGAGCAATCTAAAGTCAGAGAACACAACGAAATGTGGAAATTAAATACGTCTTTGGACTCATAAGCACCATTTTCTAACCAACTCAGCTAATCAAATACAATGGTGAAAAGGGATTACAGGTAGATATAGCAATGCTTAAAATCACCACTAAGAGAGAGGATTGACAGAATATTCACAATTATTTTAGATGAAATTGATCTTTAAAGCTGCAGAGAATATGACCAGCATCTTAAAAGGTAGCATACACAGCATATAATTATGAAAAAATAAAAGAAGTGCTTCTTCACCCCCATATGAGGTATAGTATATAAAATTCATTCCATTTTTTTCAACTAAGCAAACTGAGGATCTAAAAGTTTAATTGATAATATAATTGTTCAGTGTCTGAGGCAGTATTTAAAGTCAGATCTGAATCTCTACTACTCTACTCTATCAGACTTCCCTGAATTAAAATTGTCATCTCAGCAAGTGGGCAAAATAAATGGATTTAATTGATTTTAGTAAGGTCATGGACGTGGCATTGAGGCAGTATGTCATAATGGACAGATTAGACTCAGAGTCAAGAAGATACAGCTTCTAGACCTGCCTCTGACACATACTATCTGTGCGACCCTGGGAAACGTACACAAACTCTCAGGTAACTCTAAGATGGCCAGTTGCAAAGCTAGTGCCACCCTGCAATGTCTTGGAAGTTTCCTCATTAGGAATTCCTTATACCAATAATGCCATATGTTTACTTAAAAAAAAACTCAACTAATATTAGGCATGGGATGCCTGCAGAGAAAAGAAAAAATAGCAAAACAAAAAAAATGTTACATAACATATATAAAATGGTTCATCTTTTTCCTCTAAACGTGTGTGTGTGTGTGTGTGTGTGTGTGTGTGTGAGAGAGAGAGAGAGAGAGAGAATGAGAATATATCCTAGTTAAAGAACTCCTGACTATGAATCAGTCATGTATTCTGAAACAAACTACTCAATTTTGCTAGTAAGATACACTAGAGGCTTGTGAACTGAATTCATTTGAAGCAGTCATATCTCTATCTCCATGACTTATATACATGCACTCTATTTCAGTGAAGAGTATTATTTGCAGAAGATAGGCCTGCTTGAAAGCTATCAGCTACCCCCTTGTTTCATGGCTGTACACTTACTGACATATCAACTTTAAGATGAACTTAAATACTAGTTTAGAACTCTACTTATTTGCCATTAAAATGAGTCAGCTAAAACTATTATGGAAGAAACATTGGGAAAAAAAAGATAGTCAAATTGGAATGAATCGTATTTCATTAATTAGTGAGTATATTGCCTAGGAGTATTGCTTATACTATAGCATATGAAACATAATTCTCAAGGCTGATATTATAAGTAGTTATTTCCTAAATGTTCAGGCATATGAAAACTTAGAGAGAAAAACAGAATATCCCATTCCTTATCTCTGTTAAGCATAGATAAGAAGAAATAGGGTCAAACCCATGCAAGAAGGATTTAATGCCAATGAGAATTGTTTGACATTAGAAAAGGTTCCTGAGGATCTAGTACAACTTCTCTTCTGAAGTTCTTAAAATAGATTTCCATACATTTGGCATGATTTAATTGTGGTCCAGTTCAAAGGTAGAGTCATGACTTTGAAAAGCAACATTCCGAACGTGCTAAACTCATAGCTGCTGCCAATAAAGAATACCACCTTGAAATCTTAGATCCATTGTCTTTGAACAAGTCTATAAACACACACACACACACACATACACATACACACACACAATTTAAGGAGAGTAGCATCATACTGTGAATAAGGTCTTTGTACTGTGAATGGTAGGGACTTGGAGTCAAAATCCACCTCAGATTTATTAAGTGCTGTGTGTCCTGGGAAAGTCATTTGGTAGTCTGTGCCTTACAAGGAAGGAAGGAAGGAAGGAAAAACATTTTGACTCAGTCTCTAAACTATCATTTAGCTCTAACTCATTGATGTTATGAATATTTGTTTATCATGATAACATAGAGGAAGTTGCCTTAAAAGTGTGTTCTAATATCATCCAATATTTGATTTCAAGATGTTGATGGATGATTGATATATTACATGATTCCTATGGTTTATGAAATGCTTTTAATGGAAATTATTTCATTTAGTATAACCATCACCCTGAGCTTTAAATCTTTTAAGCTAATTTCTTGGGCAATTGGGATCCTCAAACACAAATTATGTGTGATGTTGGCCTCCTTGCCTGTGTCCAGCATATAGGATGGTCTGAGCATGGCAAAGGTAAATTAAAAGTTTTATGTTTTAAATTATTTTATCGAATTTCAGATAAAATTATACCTTTTCTGTTTTTTCTACCTTCTTATATTGTAAATTCAAATTTACTATCTATAGATTTGGGACATACTTTCTTCACTTGAGATTATTAGTTGGAAAAGTAATGAGGAAAACAGTTATTGTACCTTTGTGCAGATCATGTCATATATCAGTTACTTTATTAATTAAGAAAAACAGTTAAAAATAGTAAAATTGTGATGATACAGATTTCAGATATCATGCACTGTAAAAGAGTGAAAATTAGATCTCCATATTCTGATAAACATAAAATAAACGCAAAAAGCTTAGAGTTACTCATATATCTCTCATATTGAATATTTAATTGGGTTTCCTTTGCAAACCAAACCATTTTTTGCATGTCTAGGTTTTGAAAGTATTCATTTCAAATGGTGTTTTATACACAATGATATAATAACACTCCTGAAGGAATATTTGATTCTGCCTCCCTTCCATAATATGGCTTAGGCAAAGAAGAAATTACTTTTAAATTCACTAAATAAATTACCAGAATTGAACATCCTATTGGAATCACATAAGAAATTGATCTGTAAGAAATTTATATAATTAGTACATAATTAGCTGGCCTTTTTGAATTCAGTTTCTTAAGTTACATGTATCATAACTAGATTTGTTTTAATTATAAATCTAATTCAATAATTAAATATCTACAGAGATGTTCCGAGAAATTCAAAATAGCATTGATGCCTCTTTTTATCCCACACTATGTGTGTTTGTTTCTGTGTGCATGTATGTGTTTGTATACATTTTTCTTTTGGAAACATGGATGCCTTAAAATGAGATTTAATGTTGACAGTTTCTTTGCTTTTTGTATGCCCCTTCAGCTAGGGACAAATTTCAAATATGGAAGACTGGGTGCAAAAATACTATGTCAAATGTTTTTCAATAACAACCACAAAGACAGAACAGAGACTATTCCCTCTTTCTTCATATCCCCAGTGCCTGGCACAGTGTTTAGTACATGAGATGCTTAATAAATGATTCTCAATTGATAAGCTGATTTTGAAGAATTCATTTTGGTGCCTTTGGAGTTTGAGAGCTTAGAGATAAAAGAAAAATATGAAACTCAAAAATCTTTTGTTCTTTTTTTATGTAATTACTTTTAAGGCAAAATTGTGCTCTTTGCAAGGTGTTTTCTAAAGCAACTTTCCAATCCTTTTTTTTATCTCTTTTGATTTCCTTAATGTAAAGCAATATGACACTGAATTTATTTACATTTCTTTCTTACATTTAAGTCATCTTATTTTAGTAGATAATGAGTAAAATTGCATAAACAACCTACAGCCTCATGTTCTACGTTACCACATAGTACTAGGGAGGCACTTAGTAAATGATGTGTTTAGCTGATCAACAATCTGATATCAATGGAAATATTTCATAATGTTTTCTTATACTCTTTACCTAAGAATACTCTGGTAAAGTATTATATCCATACTGAATACTTCCAAGATTTGTGACTTCATTGCTTCATTGTTACATATAACCACTCTTCTTTGCCTTAGGAGAAGGTCTTGTTTCTATTAATATTCAATAGCCAGACCATTATTATGTAATAAATCTTTACATTTACACTAGTAACCCATTTATTAAACTGGTAATTTAACCTCAGAGCCAAGAATTTCCTAAGTAAAGGCTCTTGTTATGTTAATTTTCCTCATATTGCAAATGTTCTCCTAGGAAGCATACTGTTAAAAATGGCAAGCCAGAAACCAAAATACTACTTAAATATAATTTCAAAGAGTTAATGCTCTAATGAAAACTTTGTTTTGTGCATCTCTGATAGGAGTTAAAATTATACCCTCAATACTCATGCTAGTAGAATTTATCTGTGGGTAATTATTTTGGTAATTGGGTTGAGATGAAGGAGTAGGGTAGGAAGACCTTTGCTCTTATTTTCAATTGAACACACACCTGAAAAAAAAGCACACACATTAATCTCCACTCAAAATAGATTTTTAATTTCACATTTATATACAGAAAATTATTTTATCTTTGGTAAATGCAGGTCAATGACAGTACAAGTAAGTAAAACTATTCAATACTTTAAAGATACCTGATTTCTTTGGTGCTCCTTTCAGCAATATAGAATGTACCCTTCTCAAATATGTATGAGTATGTGTGTATATGCTTGTATGTGTAGAGTTTTTGTCCATTCCTTCAAGACTCTAAAATTAGTTATTAATGGGTATAGACCTACGTCCTGATTAATAAAAAAAAATTTATCACATGAAGTACCCACATTGTTCAAATCTCCATTGCATAATACCATTGGTATAGAACTAATAAATATATTTTACATAATCATAATTTTAAATAGTATGAATATGAATATATACTACCACATGAGAGAGGAGACTCAACCACACTAGTGGACTGTGTTTGGCATTAGATAAATTACATCATTATTTTGAGGTCAATGTACAGTGTGCCTAACTGTGGCTCATCAGACCAATGGTTCAGAAGATTTTACCATTGGTTGGGCACATATAGTTCATTTGGACATTTGAAGTGGAGTTGTTTCTAAATTTGCAATCTTACATTTCTTTTGAACTACAAAATTTCTGCTTTGCTCATAGAGTACAGCATGTTCTTTGAAGACATTCTGAGTAGTACTATGCCAGTGTCTCCCATATCTCACAATTGATTCCTAAGTTCTTGAGATCTTGTATATCCTTGTATAGCATACAATTTGCATTTGAACAGCATGGCAACCCCATCAGAGTTACCCTTTCTGTAGCAGGGTTTCAATTTTTGGCAGTTCAGTTCAAGAAAGAATCAGTACCTTATTATGCCAGGTGATCTTCAGCAACTTTCTAAGACAATTGAAATGGAAATGATTCTGTTTCCTCTCATGACTCTGGTAGACAGTCCAGGTTTTTTACACACAACGAGGTCAGCACAACAGCTCTGTAGACCTTCAGTTTCAGAAGCAGCCTGATATGTCTCCTCTCCCACACTCTCCTTTAGAGCCTCCCAAACACTGAGCTATTTTTGGCAATGTGTGTCATCTTCATCATTTGTATGTAAGCCCCTGAAAAGTATACAGCCAAGGTCACAGTGAACTTAACCACACATTCAATATTTCTCCACTTGCTTTAACCGATGGTTCCACATATGGATAGTGGGGTGCTAGGTGGTGAAAAATCAGTGTAGGTGTTGTCAGGACAAAATTAACACAAGCAGCAGAGAATTGTTACATATCCTAGTGTATCTCAGCCTCAGAGGCTGCAATGAATACAAAATCATCTGTAAACAAAAAGTAGCGCAACAACTCTCCCTCCACTGTAGTCTTAGCTTGAACCCTTTCCAAGTTAAATAATTTACCCTTAGTGGGTAGCTGATCTAATGCCATTTTTATTGTCTTTAAAACATCTGGCAACACTCACAAAAAAAAATCACAGAAAACATCATCCTAAAACACATGAGAGCAAGCACACAGCCCTGTTTCACTCCATTGGTGACTGGGAAAGCACAACAACCAAGTCTGTTATCCAGAACCCAATGAAACATACTGACATAGAATGGGCATACAATACTAATGAACTTCTCCAGGCAACCAAATTTCACCATGCTATTCCACAAGTCCTCATAACTGACAGTATCAAAGGCCTTGGTCAGATCAATGAACTTTTGTACAGCCCTCTGTTCTAGTCCTGGCATTTCTCCTGGACAATTTGTGTAAGACTGATGAATTTGTTTTGACAATCAAATTTTGCCACCGATCACTCCAAGTCTTAGTATATGCCTCAGAATGACTTTGTATTTTATTTGTATACATGTTATATAGATTTATGTATAAAGTGTAAGCTCCTTGAGATTAAAGAGTATTTCTCTTTTTGCCTTTGTATTCACTAGGGCTAAAATAAAGTCTGAGGCTTATTAGGTATTTATAAAAATGCTTCTTGAATGAGTGCATGAATTCACATCTCAAGGGAAAAGTGCAAATGAGCTGCAAAAACAGATATAGTGTACATAGTAGGAGAAGAATCCATAGATAATAAACTTGAATATTATAGAACTAACTAGAGTTCCAGACAGTCCATCCAAAGTAGGACAGAGTGTAAGCATAAATAATTCTGACCCCAAATAGACTAGAGATAAAAACAGTAAATCTATTGTGCTGCAGGCTCTAGAGACTGGTGAAATTTATTTTGGCTTAAGTGCATGTGTGCAACAGCCATTTAATAACTTCTGAATGTCTTTTCCGTAAACAGCATTTCAGCAACCAGGTTTTCAGAGAGAATTTTCTACAAATTAAGGTTGTTTTGTAACACCCCCATTTTTGTTTTTTTTTATGTATTAGCAATGACCAGGCTCTTTACTAAAATGTCAAGGACATGTTTCTTTGAAATAAATAACCCTAAATAAAAGCTGATGAACTCTAGTGCAGCAATAATTTTTATTTTTTTTAAATTATGGTAAAATTCTAAGATAAGGGGGTGAATAAGGAAGGGAAAGGAAAAAGGAGAGATGATGAAAAAACCAGAGTGGTTGCAGAAGAACAGAGGGGTCAAAAACAGAGTAGAAGAGATGAAAGAGAAAGGGAGAGGAGACACAGAGAGAGGGAGAAGATGAGAGAGGAAAGGCGTGAAAAGGAAAGAAAAGGAGAGGACAGTAGAAGAGGAGATGTCGGAGAACATAGATAACAGTCCTTTATAATAAGAAAGTTGGGATAGGTTTCAATCTGCCTATTTAGAAGTATCTAGTTCATCTTGATTTTTGTTCTGGAGGTTCAAATAGAATGTAATATCAGTCACAAACTGTCATTAAACCAGAGAGATTTGGCAACAGAGGTATGACAGTAACCTAAATTTAAGCTCACCACATTCCCACCTTTGGTAAAGTATAAGAATATGGAAGAAGCTTGAGCAAGTAAATCCCAAGCAATCACAAAGAAGAGGAGATGTCATCATAAGTTAAAGGTGTGAGGCAAACAGAGGAAACAGACATGATCCCAAGACAGAGGTAGAGCATGGAGCCATGCGGGAGCAGATGCTAAAATCTAATAGCAATGCCAGTAAGTGCAGTGAATCTTGAACTGTGACAGAGACAGATGAGACATTCACTTTCTCCTCTCTCCAGAGAAGTCAAATGCCCTGAAGGGTTACATGGTCACTTCACCATTTTTTTTTGTTTTTGTTTTTTGTTTTCCTGGGCTTGGGAAAGCTGAGCCTTTATTTTGAAAAACACATTTTGCTTTCTGACCTCACTTCCCTCCATTCCCCGAAAAAATAAAAAGTTAGAAATGTGTGAATTGTTTCACTTTGTTCACTTTTTTCATGTGCTCAGAGGAGAGAGAAAAAGAACATTCCTTGTTTGGAGACAATAGACCATCTTTTTCAGTGGAAACTGCTTTGGGGGCTTGGAGCTAATCTAGAGCCATTGGTCGAAGTAGGAAAAACTAATGTTATGAATTGCATGCCCAGCAAAAATCAGAAGTTAGTATAGCCCTAGTTTAAAATGAGAAGCCTGAAAAACAATCCAGTGAGAAAATGAAGGGCAGTTTCCTTTTACTTTTCCTTTTTACTGGGGCAACTTTATTTAGCAGGACAATGGGTACTAGAAAGACACTCCATCCTGAAAGTTCAGGGGACTGAGCTGCACAGAAAGAAGCAGCTGGGGAAGCTCTGTTCAAACAAAGGGAGGGAGATAATTATTCAAGTATCTCCTATCTTAAGAGATGATTGACAGTTTATTCTGCCTAATACTCCAAAGTTCCTTGATGTTTACATAGCTCATACTGGATCATAACATCAGAGGAGCCTAAATCTAGAGAGAGTTCAAGGCTATCTGATCTGAAGCATTTGGTTTATATATGTGGAAACTGCAGCTTACAGAGAGAGGTTAAGGGACTTGCCCCAAAGTTGAATAACGATTGTCAAGATATCCTGGGTCAAGATGTGTAGTTAAAAAAAAAATTAAATCCACAGCTTATAGGATGATTCATGTACCAAAATATTCTTGGGAAAATTAACCATCTCATTATTTGCTCAGTTCTGGGTTGTTTTTTTTTTTGTTTTGTTTATTTTTGTGGTTCATTTTTAAATCAGGTGCTAACTAAAAGCAAATGAATAGGAGAATGGGCTGATGGGGGAGAGAAAGCTAAGTAAATAAGTGGAGTTAGGAAGGAAGAAAGGAATGAAGGAAGGAAGAAAGGAAGGAAGAAAGGGAGGGAGGAAGGAGGTAAAACACTTTTAAGTTCTTTGTTTCTACAATACTTGAGGGCAGGCAACCTGGCTTTCTTTATTAGTTACTTCAAATGTTATCTAGTTATCATTTATATCAATGTATGAGTTAGAAAATACTGGAGATCAGCTTTCCTTCTACATGCACAGTGACTCATCTAGTTATTGTCTGTTAGGACTTGGAAAAACTAATTAAGGATGGGAAGTAAAGCATTTAGTGCTAAAAGAGACCATGTAGATCCACTAGTGCAAGTTCTTAATTTTATAGGAAATTGATGTTTAGGTAGATGAAATGACTCCTCCAATGTTACAGAAATAATAGCAGGGAAATGATTCACATAGGAAAAAAAAAGGATTCTGAGACCAAAAGGAGGCTTTCTTCCACCCCACTTCTTAAATTAGGAGCACCTTTGCTGTCCTGAAGGGTTAATGTCTTTGGTAGACGGTAAAAAATAAGAATTAGAATCAAGAAACCAGAATGCTGAGGCAAGTAAGAAAAATAGGCCCAATCATGCAATCAGGGTCAAAACTGTAAGACACAGAATGAACTAATTTGAATATACAGAATGCAATTAACTAGCATGCAAGTCAGAACAGAAAAGGAAAATTCACATTAAAAATGTTACACACAAGTGCGCGCTTACACACACATACACACACACACACACACACACAGCAAGTTAGACAGGTACTACTTATCCTCCCGTGATTTGGAAAGAGATATGATAGTGTGAATTATCAAGACTTAAGTGATTCCCAGTTAAAAGGACTATTAGCAAATTTCAGTTAAATACAGTGACCATCATTAACTCCAAAAGACCAGTGGTGACAAATATGTCCTTTTCATGAATAGAGAGGCTATAGAATAAAGGTGCAGGATCAAAAAAAGGTACAACATACCATTGTGTTCATTTGATATTTTAATGGTATTTTCTTAAATATTTTTCCGTTAAAAGAGAGCATTGAATATGTCATGGAGGGTGGGTTACTAGGAAATGACTATAATGTGAGAAAAAGTGAAACTACAAAGAATTCTATGAATATTGATACTGATAGCCTGCTGGAGGCACTGGTAGCGCCTATGTCTGCATGCGCATGTTCTGTTGGAGTACTGTCAATATTTTATCAACAATAGAAATAAAAATGATGAGAATAACAGCTAGTCTTATGGTAAGGTTTGCAAAAACACATTACCTATGTTCTCATTTTGATCCCCAAAACAATCTTTTGGGGTAAATATTATTCCTATCTCTGTTTTACAGATGGGGAAACTGAGGCATAGAGAGGTTTATTTTTTTATTTTTTTAAGTGACATGCCTAGGTTCACCCAGTTACTAAATATATGAAGTAGAACTCGAACTCAGGTCTTCCTGATTCAAAATATTATGCTCAACCTATGATAAAACCTTTGTGGTCTTGGACCCATGGCTAAAAATGGTCTTAGTGGCCACCTAGTGCAAAACCTTTATTTGATAGATAAATAAATTAAGCCTAGAGAGGGTGAGTTTATTTAACTAAGGTTACACAGGTGACCTTATAGAGTTGGAATTTGAGTTTAGGTCCTAGAGAGTAAATCCATCACATTTTGCAATATGCTGCCTCTTGAAGTGGAAAGGATCCAAGAGTATTGGCCATCAAGAAAGTTGTGTAATCTTTCTCCTTTGTTACTAAATTCATATCCTCAGATTGTGCCTTTTGTGTCTTTATTTTTTAAGGGATCATAATTCCTGGCTTGCCTATCAAACGAAATTGGTAGGAGGATCAAGTGAAAGAATATACGTTCTCTGTGTGACTTTGGGAGAGTCACTTAATTTTCGTTGCCCCAGATATATGTGGAAGACTAAGAATTACAGAATAGATGATGATTTGTCTTAGTCCTGAGAGTTCTCAATAAGGAACGCAAGGAAGGAGAATATTTATTAACCATTTAATATGTGGCAGGCACTATGCTAAGGGATTTACAAATATTATCTCATTTGAGAAAATGATAACCCCCCGCAATAAAAGTCAACAAATGGCAGCTAAGTGGCTCAGTAGATAGAGCACTGACCCTAGCGTGTGGGGGACCTGAGTTCAAAATCAGCCTTAGACACTTATTAGGGTGTATGACCCTGGGCAAGTCATTTAACTCTATGTGTGTGTGTGGAGGGGGTGTGTGGGTGAGGGGGGGAAGAGTGGAAGAGAGAAGGGAGAACCGATGAATTCAGAGATTTAATGAAAAAAATTAATATTGATGGCATTTTATGGTAATTGCTAAACTAGAGAGAAAGCCACCATGGAGCTCATTTGAATGAAATGGAAGAAAGCATTCCTCAGGGTTCGACTGAGAGGTGATACGCAGATTCACTTTATCATTGTCCCTGACATTTCCAGGTTGGGATACCCATGGCAGAAACTCATGAAGATTAGATTTCCCCGGTTTACAGAAAGCACATGTCCCCAAACAAACAAACCAAAATAGAAAATGAAAAATAGATATAATAAATGAGAGTAGCAAGGCAAGAATTGGAAACGGAGGTGGCATGTTTGGTGACGTTGTAGAACAGTAGAATGAAATACATACCTTGTATTCATTTTAGAACATTCTCAATGATAAAACAATCATATTTTTTGCTTTTTTCTTTCCTTTGACAAGAAATGGTTCATGACTTTGCTGTCAGTAGAGCTTGTAATTTTGAAGTTGAAATGAGGTTGAAAGCTGTGCCTGGCATTTTTAACATGCTTTAATAGTAAAGGCAGTGACAAGAGTGATCACATCATGAATTCTCTTGCATACTAGGTCTAAATTCTGAAGGAATCATCCTTGATATATGCAGAAGTCACAAGAGACAAATTGAGGAACCAGTTAAAATAATATCTAGCACATATAAGTGCTTTCCGTGTATTATCTCATTTTATTCTCACAACAATCTGTAAGGTATTTGCCAGGAATAACTCCAATTTTTACATATGAAGAAACTGAGGCAGATTAAGGGAGGTTAACTTAAAATAAGCAAGGTTAAGAAGTTAAGTGACTTGTCCTGGTTTGCCTGTTACCCAGGAGTACATGAGGTTGAATTTTAATTCCAGTCTTCCTAAGTCCAAGTCCAATACTTACTTCACTGCCTATTTTACTCTAATAATTTGGAACTCATTCCTCCTGATTACTTAGCTCACTCAGATACCCAGGATTCCTTGATTAAACCCAGAAGTGAATGACTGATAGTATAATTAGAGAAAAATTTATACTTTGGAACAAAGAGCCCAGAAACCTATAATTCTCATGGAGCCAAAGAATACAAGCCCTGCTCACCCAGAAGCAAACCTTTCTGGCAATAATACATTCTTAACAAAGATAGGATTAGCACAGTGTGGTGCAGTCAAACTATCCTGCTCAGGGAGTTCAAGGATAACAGACAACCCAACAACATAAATACATGCTTCACAGTTTGATCTCTTAAAGGCATCTATTTCCTATTGACTGATACTGCAGAAGTAGGAAGGGTTCTGAAGAAAAACAAAAACTGTCATGGGATAGAAGGGATCAAAATGTATGATTTAAAACCTGGAGGAAACAATACGAGAGACATCAAAATATTTTATTTTTGTTCTTTAGTCAGTAACTATGACTTTATTGGTACAGTAAACTCTCTATGGGGGACGGGGGTGGGTAGGCAGGAATAATCACTCCATAAGCTCTGCAATGCTTTGGGAACCAGGTGAATAAAGGGGCCTTGAAGTCAGGAATACTTGAGTTCAGCTTCAGATACTTATTAGCTGTGTGACCTCGGCTAAGTCACTTAAACCTGTCTAAGCCTCAGTTTCCTCATCTGCAAAATGGGGGTAATGACACCTACCTTCCAAGGGTAGCATAAAATGAAATGGTATTTGGAGAGTCCTTTTCAAACCTCCAAGTGCTGTGTAATTACGATGATGCGGAGGAGGGTGGTGATAGTTTACTTTAGAGGCTTGCCTGGGTGCTGAGAGGTTGTGACTAACTGTGGATAATCAGACTAGGGTGTGACATGGGGTAACTTAAATCAATTTATTCTGGACTCCAAGACTGGTCCTCCCTCCACTATGTCATCCTGTCTCTACCAAGATGTAAACTCTCACTGAAATCCAAGTCAATTGCAATTCATGTCGTCATCTTGCTGATGTCATAGTCTTCTTCAAGAATGAAGGGCCAACCATAAACTGGGAGTAGTGCAAGCTGCTCCATGGAACCCAGCTGGCCAGTTCCAGTTGGGCAAGTCAGCTCATCTTCTCCTCCCCTCCCCTCTCCCTCTCCCTCTCCCTCTCCTTTCCTCTCTTCTCTTCCTCTCTCCTCCAATTTCGTCTGGCACAATGAGACAGAATACACTGTATGCCTCAAGGAAGTTAACTCTACTTTTGCATAGTTCTAAGTATTGACATTTTTCTTTACTTAGAATTTATTTGAACTTTATATTCTTTGTTCCAAATTTTATATCTCCAGACCAAAAAAAAAATCAGTCTAATTAATCTTCCACATGTCATCTCTTCAAATACTTGAATGCTACTTGAATAATAAGATCCTTCTCTCTGTCCACCATCCCCAAGTGTCTCTTCTACATTTCTGGTCTCTTTATCTATGGAATGGGTTCCAAGTCTGTTATCTTGATCAAAGGAATTGATTCCCTTTCTTTCTATAGATACTAGATAGTAGCAAAATATCTTCCCTAAAATGTGATGCCACAAATGGAACTTAATACTACCAGTGTGGTCTGACCAAGGAAGTATATAATAAGAAAATCACCTCTCTAATTCTAGATACTAAGACTCTTTTAATACAATCTAAGAATTAATTTACTTTTGTACCTGCCCTAATTCCTATGGAGTTTGCAGTTAATTACTATTCTAAGGAATTACTGTCTAGAGTGTCTCCAAAATATGAACTTGTAATGTTGATTTTTTTAAATGCTGAGTATAAGATTATATTTTTATCTGTATTAAATTTATCTTATTTTATTGGATCCAACATTCTAAATTTCTAGTATTCTGATTCTGTTATTTAGTATGTTAGCTATCCCTCCTAGCTTTCTGTCATCCGAAAATTTAATGTACATATTATCTCTAGCTTCGGCCATATTATTAAAAAAAATTTAAACAGTACAATTCAGAGAGTACAATACTTCAGTTGAGATGTATTTCCAAGTTCACATCAGTTCATTAATGACCATTCTTTCAGACTAGTCACAGTCATTCACTAATTGTGCTATCATTTAACCCATATCTCCCCATTTTTCCCATAAAAATAGCATGTCAAAAACTTTATCTCACATTTAGTTATTAGAAATATAACTACCTATATCTATCATTCTCATGATTTATGAGTCTAATAATCCTGTCAAAAAAGAAAATTTCCTATTCTTTATGAAGTCATCCTAGTTCTTTATAAATGTAGCTTCACTTTGTATGTACTTTTTAAAAATTTTATTGCTACTTTTTTAACACATCAGCAATTTCCTGATCTACGCTTTCCTACTGCCAGCCCCATAGATTTTGTCACAAATAATAACACAATGTATCAAAGTACTTGTCACAAGTAAAAATCATAAAGCAAATTAAACCAAAATAGTAAATAATAAATACAAAAACAACACCAAACATTAAACAAATAAAAAAGAGCAAAAAGTACAGTAAAATTGATTGACAAGGTGGTGATATGATTGACAAGCTATGCAAACTGTCCAGCATTTTAAAAGAGAAAGTATAATTTATTATCTATTGTGTGAGATCAAGATTGGTCATTGATATGGCTGCATCTTAGTGGTATTTTAATTCACATTAGTGAAATCATTGTGCATCTTTGTCTCCTGTATAACT
This sequence comes from Potorous gilbertii, assembly GCA_028658325.1. Classification (NCBI taxonomy): domain Eukaryota; kingdom Metazoa; phylum Chordata; class Mammalia; order Diprotodontia; family Potoroidae; genus Potorous; species Potorous gilbertii. The sequence goes on along the minus strand of CM053774.1, from coordinate 99,942,596 downwards.
GTGTAATCACTGTTTTCTGGTTCTACTTTCTTTACATTTCATATAAATCTTCCTATATTTGGTGTTTTATATAGTGTAACAAAATGACCTTATCTTTAGCTAACACAACTAGTGTACCTAATTTTGAACCAATGCACACCTATCCTGTTTCCCAGCATTATCCATCACAGAATGTTCTAGCAGTATTTGGTCTATGATGTAATTTTCTGTTTCTGGCCTGTTTAGGCCTTAACCATTGGACATGCCAGATTAAAGGTCATGAGCATTTCAATAGCATTGCATGGAAAATTCTAATTTTTTTTCCTTGAATGTCTGAACCAGTTTTCAGCTCTGTCTCCCTTCACACAATCCCTTCAGTATTATTTCATCTCTAACTATGTTTTCAAATTTGATGTGTGTGATGTCAAACTTTAAAGTTATTTTAACCTTGCTTTATCTCGTTTTTTAAAAATCTTCCTTGTTTTTGGACTAGTTCTGTGATCTAGTGATTTCACTGGTAAAAAGAGTTTCCAGTGTAAATCACTATTTGTTTTTTTTTTTAATCTATAGTCTTAGAGAGCTGTGGGGGTGGAAGTAGAGGTTAAATGATTTGTTCACAAGGGGACCCTAAAGCCTGTAATGAGTAAGATGTTACACTGGAACCCATTTCTTCCTATCCCGTCCAGGGCAATCAAGCAGTCTCTTACTATCTTGTCATAGTTCTCTTATTATTAGTGATTTGGAATATTTTTATATAGATTTGATTATCTCATTTCATTTTTAATGAAAACAGCTTATTCCTATCATTTGAACAATTATCTATTAGTGAACATATATATACATATATATATATATATATATATATATATATATATACGTATACACACATATATAGATATATACATACATATCTTTATATATATATATAAATACAATGTACATACATATACTACACATATATATACACAGACATACATGTATATATGTGCGTGTATATATATATATACACGCACATATATGTGATTACTATGTACAACTCCCTCTCTTTCTACCTCTCCCTTCCCCTTTTAGATAGGGATAGAGGTTTTGACTACTTTGGGATAGGGTACTCCCAGGTGAGAAAACTCTATCAATGCCTAGGGAGCACTGAGACTTCAAATGACTTGCTCAGTCACACGGTATATTTCAGAGTCAGGTCTTCCTGGTTCCAAGGTCAGCTCGTGTCTTGATTAAAATGGATTTTAATTTGGAATTTGTCCTTCAAAGTTTATGAAAAATTGAGTTACTGTATTTAGTTGCTTCTGCATCTTACTTATCTAGTCTGTTCAATAATTTATCTTTCTGTGTTTTAACTAATATCAAGTAATTTTGACAGTTCCCATTTTATAATGGTTTGATACCTGGTAATACAAAATCCATTATTCTAGACATTATGACATCTTTCCTGCAAATGGTTTTTTGTTATTTTGTTAAGTTTAATAATACCCTTTACACTATGATTGATATAATTTTAATTGCATTAAATTAAATTAAATAGATTAAATTACAATGTATATTGTACTTATACTGTCAGAGCCATCTCTCCCAAATAATTATCTTCCTTTATTTTTGTGAAACATTTTGTGGAGAGATTGCTACAAGTCAGGCTGTGAAACTAGTTCTCTGATATTTTAAATATATATTTTACAGTTATTTTAAATGAAAATTATTCTATTATTACTTGCTTTTGGTTTTATTAGTAGCCTTTTTCTTGTTGTCAGTGCCCTCTGGATTGCATTGATCTCTAACTTGTTTTGTTTTCAATATTTCTGAGTAATTTTCTTAAGTTATTTTCTGAAGTTTTATAATATAGCTTTTTTTAAAATAGAACTGGAATGTTACCCCTGAGTTATCTTCTTATGATTGTGTTATTTTCAATCAGTTTAGTTTCATATTTTCCTTTAACTTATCTTTCCATTGGAATTTTTCAGCTCTGAAAGAGGAATCTCAAACCTCCTATAATTATTTTTATGTCTTTTTTTTGCAATTCAGTTAATTTTTCCTGTATGAATTTAGATGTTAAGTCATTTGGTGCACATATATTTAGTAATGAAAGTGCTTTATAGTCTCTGAGGCCTTTAAGCATAATGTAATTTTACTATTTTTACTTCATGTTATGAATTTTAATGTTTCCTCATTTTAAATCATGATATCAATACCTTTGCAAACACTTTACAAATTGTGAATTTTGATATTTTCATCTCATATTAGATCAGCATCATGTCTTTATTTTTTCAATGTTAATTTTTTGTTTGGGTTTTGTTGAGTTATCTATTATGCCATTCTCTCTTGTTTTATTGGGACATTTAATCTGTAGAATCATTTAGTTGTAGAAAGGACTTTAGAGACCATCAAGGGCATCTTCATCGCCCTTTTTAACAGATGAAATGGCTAAAACTCATAGAAATTAAATGCCTCATTCAAAGTCACATGGGCAGAAAGTGTCAGAATTTTAATCTAGGTCCTATGATTCCAGTTCCAGAAACTTTTAAAATATGTCTTCAATTTATGTTATATGATATTAGATAACAAAGCCATTATTGGCAATATGGGACAGTTCATAAGAAAAGTCAAGTACCTAAGAATGTCAGTTTTCAAAATTATGATATGTAGCTTGTGGATAAAATATAAGCCCTTTCCCTTAATACATACTCACATACACACATAGACACATACATGTTTGTTCCTGTGTGAGTGTATGCACATAGAAGACAAATAGTGCAAATGGATAATAGGTTGAAATCAGACTAAGAAAAAGAAGAATGAGGGTTGTATTACCTTGAGGAAAATAAAAATCTCTTTTTGTAATTCCATACTTCTCCCAAAAACAAAAGTCTGTTTTCTCACTTTTTGGTCTAAGATCTCACATTGACAAGACAAAAAGTAGTAACAAGTCTAAAAATTCTCTAATTCTTAACATCTTCTATCCCTATTTTTCTCTACTATACTAATCACTTCAGAAGTGGAAGGCTTCTGAATACCAAGAAGTCTGTCCAAGGTCTAGTCCAGCTAAATACAGTTTGATCAGTTTGAATTGTGAGTCAATTATATAGATAAATATTCAAAGTTTCCCTTATGTCTTGGTGACTCCTTTCTTCTGAAATGAATTCTTTCTGACACAGAAAAGTTCTATTGTTGATTCATTCTGAGCTTACAATTCACCAAATATGCCAATATCTTTCTCTTATGAACTCAAATCATGTTCTCCCTTCTGTGTACTTTATGATTCCTTAACAAAATTGTACAACTTCACACTTTTTAAAAATCACTTATCTTTTTCTTTCACTATTTTCATCTTTTCATCTTTTACTACTTATGACTAAGTCCATGTTTTACAGAACAAATCCTTTTATTAAAGGGATTTTTATTCTGTGAAGTTTAAATTCAATCAAAGGGACATACTTGAGGACCTAGAGGGACACGTGTCCTCAAGGCCACAGATTCCCCACCCCTGTAATTAAGACTATCCCTGTAATAAAACAAGTTCTTCCTAATTCTACCAAACTAAAAAGACTCCATGATACCTATTACATTCTTGTCTCTTGAAAACTGGGTGACCATGGACTACGTTGTTGTTGCTTATTCTTCATTCTTGAAGAGGGCCATGATATCGAGGAGGTGATACCATAACTTGTAAGAGAATTGGATTTAAGTGAGGGAGGGCTGTGCAAAATCACCAGCCTCACTTTGTCCTCTGCAGCCATCTGGATACAGTGGGAAGATATAGATTAGAGCCCTAAAGATGGCTTAACAGATAGAGTGGGAGAGGTTGGTCCCTTTATACTAAGGTTTTTCCCAGGTCTCAGTTTGACTGAGGGCCATGTACTACATAAAGAAAGGAAAAGCTTTCAGAATTAGGGAGGTGAATTCCATTATATTCTGTGATGGATGATTTACACTTAAAGTGCTTAACAGAACCAAAAGATCAAATGAGGGATCATTCAGATGTGTGCACAAAATCATTTTAGGTACAAAATTGTTGCACTAACTAGAAACATTTATATGGGGAAATAAAAGATGGCAGTGTTGCTATCACAATTATTTTCAAGGAGTTGAAGTTTATTATGTGAGGGACTGTATGGTGTAGTCATTAGAGAGCTAACCTCAGAGTGAGAATGATTTGGATTCAAATTCCACATTTGTCACTACTGGCTGTGGGACACTGTTCAAGACACAAATTCTCAAGTACCCAGTCAAATTTCCAAGAGGATAAGTTGCAGGACATTTTAAAAATTACACTGGTAATTTTTTTTTCTCTTTGGGAAGCTCTCTATGCCATTGAAATCATAAATTCAATTTCAAAAATATTTATGTATTACTCAAGAACCTAATCTTTGGATCCATAGATGTAAGCATATTTTATTGTCAACATAAGAAAGATTTTCCAAAAATCAAGAATGTTTAAAAATGAAAATGATTGCCTTGCAGTAGCCTGAGCTCACAAATGCTAAAAGTTTTCAAAGAGAATTTGACTATTAGGTGTGCATAAAATCTTTGTAGGGGAAGAAATAAGATTTTAAGAGACTTTCTGTGCTATTTATTACTTGTGAGATATTAGGAAAACTATTTAAAGGTTATGGATCTCAGTTTCCTTATCTGTATAAATAGGAGGAGTGGACTACATGACCCCAAAGGATATTTCCACTTCTAAATTCTATACTTCTATGATCTCTTGTGACTCTTCCATTACTAAGAGGTTTATAACTCTGTAACTTTAAAAAAATGATATTATTATAGCATTTTAGCCATGGTAGGGTCATCTTTAAATATCATCTAGTCAAAAAACATTTTTTTATAAATGAGGAAATTAAGATTAATTCCTGAATCACATGGCTAATGACAAATTATTTGTCAAATCTACAATACTAATGAGAGTTAAAGATCTTCCCCCCCCACTAATGGAGCTGCCCATTAAGGGAAACTTGATTAGAGGAGGCCCACATCTTTTTTCCCAAGGGTTGTCATGTCCTCTGGTTCTGAAAAGTGTATAAATACTCTGAGGAGAGGTTTTACTTTGGGGCTTAGTTTTTGGAAGAAGGTTTATGTACCAGATGAGATTCTGGGCAATTGCTAAGATGACCCCTGGCTTTGAAAACCAAAATGTTGGTCTTTCTCTGGCAACTATTTATGTATTGCTTATGGACAGACAGTTGGAAGCCCTACTATTGATCTTTATTTCTCTGTATATTCTCCAAAGTTCAAGGTGCTCACTTTTTCCCCCTGAACTAAGTGAATGATGTATGTGCTTGATTAAAATAGATTTTTTACCCTTCAAAAGTTGCTTTCCTTAAAAAAAGGTCTAGAAATCTGTACAGCAAGCTTTCCTGTGCATGTTGGGGTCCTTGTTGATACAAAATCTGACATTAGTTCATGAATCTTGAGACTCTTTGATTCTCTACAACATTTGACATCATCAAATTACTTCTGGACATTCTTTTCTCTTAGTTTTAATGATGCTTTTCTCCCCTCTCCTCCTATCCCTCCAACCAGTATTCCTCATGACTGTTCTCTAAAGCTTTGTCTTGGTCCTCTTTCTCTTTTCATATTACACTATCTCACTTAGTGATCGCATTAGTACCTGTGAGTTCAATCATAATTTCCAGAGGGTGATTTTCAAGTCCACATATTTAGCCCTAATCTCTGAGCTATATTCACAGAGCTCCAATTACTTCTTAGGTATGTTCTTCAGGCATCTATAACATAACATGTCAAAAGCAGAACTCATTATCTTCTACATAAAAATATTCCTACTTCTGGATTGTTTTCTCACCCTCAATCCATATTTCCAATACATTGTCAGATTTTGTCATTTTTAACTTCCCAACATCTCTCTAACATGTCCACTTCTTTCTACTCATACAGCTACATGCCTAGTTCAGGTTGCATCACCCCTCCCCTGTACTACTGCAAGAGTCTTCTAAATAATCTCACTATATCAAATCTCTCCCCACTTTAGCACATACTCCACTCTACTTCCAAAGTGATTTTTCTGAAGGAAGTACTCTTAAAGTGGAGCCTATAAATGCCTAGGAGGCCCATGGTTAGATTCCAGGGTGTTCACAAACTTGGAAAGGAAGAAAAAATAAATCTTTTTTTTCCACTACCTTCCAATTGAAATTTAGTATTTTCTTCAATTATTTTAAAGTATTCTGAAAAAAAAAGACTCGATAGGATTCACCAGATTGCCTAAGGGGTCCATGTGCTGAGATTAAGAGTATGTATTTTAAAGCACAGGTCTGACCATATTATCTCCCTCCTCAGTGAGTTCTACCTCCCTGTTGCTTCTAGGATCAATTGGAGATCCCTTTGCTTTATATTTAAAACAATTCATAATCTAGCTCATTCCTACTTTTCAAGATTTATTTTACCTTTATTCTTTCTACAAACTCTTAACTTACCTGCATTTACTCCAACTTGACATCATCCAGTCTCCATGACTTTGCAATGGTTGTTCCCCCATGCTTGGAATGCTCTGCCTCTCACCTCATTTCCCTTGACTGTGGTGAATACTCAGCTCAAATCCAATTTATTTCAGGAGGCTTCTTTTCAGATTAAATTCATTTTTATTCTGAACACCTAGTTATGTACATGTTACCTCCCCCATTAGAATGTGAGCTATTTGAAGGCAGGGCTTTTTGTCTATTTTTTTTTTGCCTTTCTTTCTATCCCTATTGCTTAGCATGGCACCTGGCACATATTAAGCACTTAATCAATACTTCCTAATTGACTATGAGCACCACAGTGCCAATGAGTCAGTTAACTCTAAAGGTAGCATTCTTTATTGTTCTTAAATAAATTTTAACTTTAATATCTCCCAAAATCAAATGTGCTTAAATAAGTCTTAGTTGTTGCCAAAGGTGCCAAAATAAGTGAGGAAATAAAGGGCTAAGCATCCTAACCTTATACTTCACATGATTTTCTTAATCCTGTAAATTAATGATTTCTATTACTCTCATCTTTTATATTAACAGAAATGCATCTCTTAGCGTCTTGGATTAGTCAATGCTGACATTCAGAATAGAACGTTGATAGAAACTGGTCTATTATGACAACAAGAGTATATTAATAGATTTAATGTCATCTTACACCATGCACAGTTCCAGGAATTAGTATCATAGATATAATAGCTAAAAGCGACCTTGGAAACCATCTAATCTAGCTTTTTCATTGAAGAGATGAGGAAGCTGACACCCTGAGAGGTTAGGTGACTTGTCCAATGTAACATAATTAGTAATCATCAGAAACACTATTAGAATTTGTCTCTAATAATCAATTTTCTTTTTCCACTGTATTGCCCCAGTTTTCGTATATTTCTATGACATTATACGGAAGAAAATAACAAACAGAAAGGTAACTTACTCCTGCTTATGGGCAAAATATGTATTGATATTACTTAGAATACCTAGATTTTGGTTTATAAGCTATTTTTTAAAGAACATAATTAGTTAATTCATTATCACATAAATGTGATAATGTAGGTTTTGAGCAAAATAAAGTATGTCTTATTAGCATCAGTTTCAGATAAAATCAAAAAATTATCTTTCCTAAATCAAGATGAAAAGTATTAATTTGTGGCAGTTGGTGTATCAAAGCTGAGAAAGTTAAACATTTTCTTTGATGTTCACATTTGATGGACATATAACCAAGATTCAACTGAAATCTATCAATCAATCAAAAGTGTGATCATTAATGTTCTATGACAGGTATTGGCCATACTATGGCAAAAATGAGATTGTGATCTCCAGTAGCTTACATTTAATCGATGGAAACATCATCTGCATAAAACTCACTATTGGGAGGCAGTAACAACAACTATAGAAATTGAAACAGTACCTGTCTGAATGTAGAAGGAAATTAGGAATTCTCAAAGCTACAAGTGAGGCATGAGAGAAAGATAGTCTATACAAAATCGTGGAGTTAAGAGCTACAATAACATCCTTGAAAAATAACAAGGATGTTAGTTTTCCTGGACCACAGATCGATTGTAAAATAATCTTTGAAAGAATAGACATAGAGCGGAAGTCACTGTTCTTTATCAGATTTCTGAGAGAAAATAATCCCTCAAATATTAGGTCATTGAATCCTTTCCTCACTTCAGAGTTTCAGTAAATAAAAGCACTCATGGCAGCTAGCCACCCCTCATCTATGCCCAACCTCTTTACTCAGAGTCCCAAACACAAACAAACAAATAAAAAACAGAACCCTCTACCTGCTTAAAACTCTTCTCTGGCCCACTAGAATGGTGTACTCATCATTTTCTTCTCATCCTTTCCTGTCCTGGTGTCAATGTCCTCACAACTGCAAGCCAAGAGCCATTATTCCAGCCCACACAACTATATAATTCCCACTAGACATTTTAATCACCTCAGAAATTATCACCAGTGACAGTGGCAGTAGAGTAGCTGCCCTCAGCCATTAGATAGAAAGATTTTGTAAAGGATTTTTTTTCATTTTTGCTATTAGTACAACTTTTGTTTTTCTGTTTATTTGGGATTCCAGCATTACAAAATAAGGAGAAACATTAGGAGTAGAATATCCATTAGCCCTGAGGTGAAACATAAGAGTTTCATGGTGCAGACTAGAAAGCACAGTGGGAACGGTTTGGAAGATATAGCATAGTTAATGACATGAGAAAAAATGGATGATGAAGCTCCAGGGAGAAAAGGCATTATATGATGGGCAGTGTCACTGTAAGAGGGCTAAAGGCAGCATTTAGATTTCCTGCTGCTGCAAGAAAATGCCTCCATGATTACTCAGATTATTTTTTCAACCCCTTTGATTGCAAAAAGAGCAGTATTTGCTGTACAATAATTAATTAAGGGGGGGCAAAAATGGCTGTAAACATTATTACATGCAATAATACTTAATGATACATTTAAATTTCAATTTTGCTTAAATTATAAAATTGCAAAGTCCTCTGTTTGCACCAGAAATCAGAGCTTTTCTCCAAGCACTGGATCAGCATGCTGTGAGGCATTCTCAGTAATTAATTAAATGATTGTCTAGCAGGACATCTTCCGAGTTTGGGAAAATGGATGTCAGGGAAGTGATGTGACAAGGGGAGAGACGTGATGGAGACTACCCACAGAACAGGAAGATAGCATTGAGTGGAGAAGGCAATTTATAGTTTCTCTGAACAGGGGTTTCAGCATCAGCAGAAGCAATGTCTCCAAAGGTACTATGACTAATATGTCACCATATCAGCAGTCCTTTTATAGAAACAGAGGAGAGAGACCTAAATAAATCAGATTTGTCATAAGCTTAAACACCATTAGGAACGTCAACCGGGATCTGAACTCAGAGTACCACAGCACTGTGCTGGGAAGCAGAGAAACTGCTCTGGAATAAAGCAGTTGCTCATCAGAGTGGCCATTTTGGAGTCACTGTGACATTATATATTTCTTTAGCTTTGGCATGGCTTCCAAACAAACTCAGCCATGTTGCTTATTTTAACAATCTATCTGCTAAGTAAGGAGAGAATAGCATATGCCCCAGTTCTTCTGAGCCTTATCTAGGTTGCTTCTATCTTTATATCACTACCCATACAATTTTGGAAAAACCCTAGGTAACTGTAATGAGTTCAATGGCTAAGGTGGAAGCTGATGGGGGGAAACGGATCATACTTTATTAATAATCAAAACAATAGCTAGCATTTGTATAACACTCCAAGATTTGGAAAGTTTTTTTCAGCACTTCTTAAACAGTGGGTTACAACCCAAAAAATTTGGCAAGAGTAAAAGGTTTCTGACCATGTAATGACCAAAAATTAATTCAAAATGAAATGCACAATGAATCCGAGGTGTTTCTGGCAGGGTTTGACCGTGTTATAGCACTCAACTCCACTGCAGCCTTGGTTTGGAAAACACAGCATGCACATTTTGCACTGTACATGTCCTCAGGCCACATAACAACAAGAAAAGTTGCCAAAACCTAAAAGGGGACATGAGAGAAAAAAGGTTTTAATATAAATTTATTTATTTAACATTTTACATTCATTATCACAAAGTTTTGGGTTCCAAATTTTCTCCCTATTTGTCCCCTCCCCCTACCCCAATACATTGAGTATTCTAAATTCCCCTATCACCAATCTGCCCTCTCTTCTATCATCCCTGCCTTCTCTTCTCCACATCTTCTCTTTTGTCCTGTAGGGCCAGATAACTTTCTATTCCCCATTACCTGTATTTCTTATTTCCTAGTAGCAAGAACAATACTCCACAGTTGTTCCTAAAACTTTCAGTTCCAACTTCTCCCCATCCCTCCCTCCTGACCCAATCCCTTTGGGAAGGCAGGCAATTCAATATAGGCCATATTTGTGTAGTTTTGCAAATGACTTCCATAATAGTCGTGTTGTATAAGACTAACTATGTTTCCCTCCATCCTATCCTGCTCCCCATTGTTGCTATTCTCTCTTTCGATTCTGTCCCTCCCAGAGTGTTGACTTCAAATTGCTCCCTCCTCCCATTGCCTTCTCTTCCATCATCCCACCCACCCTGCTTATCTCCTTCTCACCCACTTTCCTGTATTGTGATAGGTTTTCATACCAAAATGAGTGTGCATTTTATTCCTTCCTTTAGTCGAATATGATGAGAGTAAACTTCATGGTTTTTTTTCTCAGCTCTCCTCTTTTTCCCTCCACTAAAATGTCTCCTGCTTGCCTCTTCCATGAGAGATAACTTACCCCATTCCATTTCACCCTCTCTCCTTCCACTACATTTCTCTCTCACCATATAACTTGATTTCTTTTAAGATATGTTCCCATCTTATTCAATTCTCTCTGTGCTCTCTGTCTCTGTGTGTGCATGCATGTGTGTGTGGACATGCACACATGTGTACCTGTGTGTCTGTATGTGTGTGTGTAATCCCACCAACTACCCAGATACTGAAAAGTTTCAAGAGTTACAAATATTGGCTTTCCATATAGGAATGTAAACAGTTCAACTTTGCTAAGTCCCTTGTGACTTCTCCTTGCTGTTTACTTTTTCATGCTTCTTCTCATTCTTGTGTTTGAAAGTCACATTTTCTTTTCAGCTCTGGTCTTTTCATCAAGAATGCTTGAAAGTCCTCTGTTTCATTGAAAGACCATATTTTCCCCTGAAGTATTATACTCAGTTTTGCTGGGTAGGTGATTCTTGGTTTTAGGCCTAGTTCCTTTGACTTCTGGAATAT
>CM053774.1:99895285-99930912 GCA_028658325.1 Potorous gilbertii | reverse complement strand
GAATAGAAAGTTTTCTGGCCCTACAGGACAAAAGAGAAGATGGGGTAAGGGAAGGGAGGTTTGAAAGAAGAGAGGGCAGATTGGTGATATGGGTAATTAGAATGTTCAGTGTATTGGGGAGGGGGAAGGGGACAAATGGGGAGAAAATTTTGGAACCCAAAATCTTGTGACAATGAATGTAAAAAGCTAAATAAATGAATTTATTAAAAAAATTCTTTTAGTTTAGTTTTTAAGCTTTTTTTGCTGTTATTGATACTTTTTCTCCCTCTATCACTAGTCACAAACTCACTCTACAATATGAAAATGCATTCAATCTTTGGTGCCAAATTCTTTAATAAAGTCAAACAATTAAACATAACAACCATACTTGAAAAGTGTATACTTCTTTTCGAACCTTACATCATGATCTTTCTAGGGTGACATTCCATCATTAATGAGTAAGAATACTGAATAAATGAATCCATATATCTGTGAATGGACGACTCAACAGAATCCAGCAGGGGAAGTACCATTTATATGTCATTAAACATCACTTTTCTTCCTTTATTCATCTCATACTTTTACTAACATTTTATTGCAAAATGGAGGATGGTAACAAAGAAACATGGGGTAATGGTGTTTGGCAAGAAGTCCAAAGAGTTGAGTGAGGAGTGAAATACAACTGGGAGCTCTTTTGAAAGAGTGGCTCACTGATAGTAGAGTTGTGAGATGGTACAGCCATTCTGGAGAACAATTTGGATCTATGCCCAAAGAGCTATAAAACTGTCCCTACCATTTGAACCAGCAATACTAGTACTCGATCTGTATCCCAAAGAAACCAAAGAAAAGAGAAAAGGATTCAATTTGACAAACATATTTATAGCAGCTCTTTTTGTGGTGGCAAAGAATTGGAAAATGACGAGATGTCCATCAACTGGGGATGACTAAACAATTGTAATGGAATATTAATGTGCTATAAGAAATGCTAAAGAAGATGGTTTTAGAAAAACCTTGGAATTCTTATATGAACTGATGCAAAGTAAAATGAGCAGAACCAGGAGAGCTTTGTGCACAGTAACAGGAATATTTTAAGGATGACTGATTATAAAAGACTTTGTTATTCCAAACAAGACAATGATCCAAGACAATTCTGTAAGATCTGTGATGAAAAATGCTATCCATCACTGGAGAGAGAACTGATAAACTCTGAGTGCAGACTGAAGTATACTTTTTAAACTTTATTTTTCTTGTTTTATGTATTTTCTTTTGCAACATGACTAAAGTGGAAATATGTTTTGTATAACTTCACAAATATAATCAGTATTATATTGTTTATTTTCTCAAAAAGTAGAAGGAGATGGGAGAAAATTTGGAACTATTTTGAAATGAATGTTTTCTTTTTTACTTGTAATTGAGAAATATTATATATATATGTATATATATATACATATATATATGTATATATATATACATATATATATGTATATATATATACATATATATATATAGTATGTATTTTAAAATGGAATACTGATCTAAGCAGGCAATCATCAACCACAAAAAGAAAACTTCTGTAAAGTAAATTGTATCTATGAATTTATAAAACAAATTTTGCTTACAAAATAATCTTATAATTCCCTTATTGTAGTAGACAGTGATACACATGTAGTAAGCAGTCAATAAATACTTGTTGAGTGATAGAATAAAGCATTAGAAATGAAACTTTTTTAAAACTGTTTTAAATAAATGCCTAATTTTCATAGTAAATTTTAAAAAGGTATTTTTACCCATAGAATCCCATTATTCTGTCATCATTTAAATAAGAATGAAAGATTAGATTATGCACTACTTCCTACTAGCTAGTTAATGTAAGGTTCTGTCTTGCTATCTTTGCATCCCTTTTCATGGATGCAACACATAAAACTCCTTTGGGAAATAGTGTGGTTACTTCCCATAATTCTTTCCTTTTCTTCTATTGTTACCTATACAAGTACATTTTTCTCACTTTATATTTTCATTGCATTTTTTAAATGCAAAAAGCAAGTAAGTACAAGATATTTAACACTTAAATTGTCTCTATACCACCAATTCCAGCCCTCTTATATTCTGCCTTATGTTTGTGTGTTCCTCTCTGTGCAGTACTGCTAAGGAAGACATTTCCTATAGGCATAATTCTCAATGAGTAATGATAGTTCCCAGTTTATAAGTGTAGCTTCTGTCTGCATTGAGCTTTCTAAAGGTACTACTGACTGATAATTAAAGGCAAATGGCCAAGCTGGCATCATTTCATGAAAAAACAAATTGGAAGAGAGAGCAATTTATAAAACTTGGTGGGTAGACAGGTAATGGAAACAAGACAGGATGGGAGACAGGGAAGGGGCAAAAAGGGAAGATTCTAATTTTCTGATCCATCCACAGAGAAGACTGATACCGAAGTAGATAACAAAAGACGAATTCAACTCATGTAAGATTAGTATTAAGAGTGGTAAAACTCCAAATGTACCTAGGCTAGAAGAAATGTTACACTAGAAACAACAAAGAAGTTTCATTTAATTATTTGGTGGATGACAGGAGGATTAAAGAAGTGATAGGACCACTGCTGAGTGGAAGGACCACTAAATGAAATGAAAGAATAAATTAACTGAAAGAATAAAAGTTATCAGAAAAAAATACAATTCTAATTTTTCATGTTTCCTTTACCAGGGAGAATGATCTCTGAACCTGAATGGACAAAATAAAAATGACTGATCTTACCCAAAATATACAAGCACATTATAAGAGCAGTTATCAATCACTGATGAGTGCTAGCCAGAGTTATATCACAAGGTAGTATAAAAACAAATAGTGGTGTAGGACTAGAAAAAAAATGATTCCTAATCCATTATTAGCAATATTTAATTATTTTAAAAAGGGCTGAGGAACTGTAGGAAATGTTCAATTTTTTAAAGGGAAGACAGTGGTCTGCAAGCCATAGCTTACCTTGAATCCCTGGTTAAAAAAAAAAATTCTTGAACATACTATTAAAAGATTTGTTATAGAAAATCCATAAGGGAAAGCAATGACTCACAGGGAAGTTGTGTCAGACTATTTCTTTTTGGGCCAGGGTGACTAGACTAATAGATTAGGAAAATGGTTTCATTTCCAACTACTTCAGCCATCCACTTGGCAATTTGGTCAATCATATTTTGTAGGGAAAAAAAATGAAGATATTGACTAGACCTGGACTTCTTAAACTTTTTCCACTCTCAACCCCTTTTTCCATTTCTGCCACATTCTTGGCATTGTGTGGTCTGAGGGCATGTGTAGTACATAGTGTGTATGCTTTGTGGTTAGAACCAAGGCTGCGTTGAAGTTGTGTCATACAATATAGGCAAGAGCTACGAGAAACACCTTGGATTCATTATGTCTTTGATTTTTAATTAATCTTGGGTCATTGCAAGATCTGAAACCTTTTCAATGTTGCCAAATTTTTCATGAGCCCATATGGGGTCATGACTCACAGTTTCAGAAGCATTGGGCTAGACCATACCTCAGTAAGGTATATCAATGACCACTATTTTAATGACCAGTATGAAAGAATATTTACCCATGAATACCTGATAACTTGGAGAGAAATCCAGTGAAATATCGAGTACTTGCTTTGTTACACTGAAAGTTTTCTCAATGACTTTAATAATGAAATACATAGGATATTTACTAGCAGATTTACAAATCACACAAAGCTGGGGAGAAATAATAATGGCAATCATAAAAATGGTTGTAAATGTTATAAAGGTTAAAATGTTATAAAGGTTTATAATGTTAAAAGGGCATTTGTGAAGCACTTTATCCAGTGTGTTGTAGTAGGAAAAACATACAACATTTGGAATCAACATAACTGAATTAAGATCCCAGTTCTATCCTTACCCCTTGGCAGGAAATTTCCCTTTTTTCAGTCTTTCTTTTTTCATTGGTTGTGGTTGATACTTGGTTTTTGAAGAAGACCACTGACGTCACAATGTGATGTGTGATAACAGGTGTGTGAACTGGATTTAAGCAAGGCAGAGCTGTGCAAAATCATGTCTCATTCTCTCTTCTAAAGCCATTGAAGGACAGAAATCAAGATGGCATACAAGAATCCAGGATACAGTGAATGACCTTGGCATTTTTGATGTTTGACCAAGCTCCAATCACTCCACAGCTCCTGCTTCAGCCACTTTCATGGCTGCTAGAACCAATCATTTTCATTTACCATTCTCTTGGGAGAAAGTCTTCAGATACTTGGGGTAGACATCCCTTAAACTTACCAACACTGGTGAATTCTAAAAATGCCTGCACACTGGTCATCATCCTCCACCTCTTCTTTCCCCCAGACTAGAATCATGGACTATGAACCTAAGACAGACCCCAGCTCTCATAGATGCATTGCTACTTCTTTTGCTCAGAATAAGGCCTTCACATTACTTCCTGGTCTTTTTCCAACTTACATTACCTGTACTTAATCTCTCACTCTCACTCTAATACCTCCCACCTTCCTTCAACCTTTGTAATTCCCCTTTTTCGTGTTGTCTTCCTCCATTAAAACATAAAATCTTTGAGGACAGAAACTGCCTTGACATTCCTGTAGGAAAGCTCAGAAGTCCCTTCCACATCGCAGATTCTCTCCCTCTTTTGGTTGACGGTGCTCTAGGCAAACATGCCCACTGAACAGCATTTTAAATGGTTAATAGTAAATTCTAAAATGTTCACTCCTGAGGGTGAATCAAATCTTTAGTGATTTAAAGTAAGATGTTTAACTCAAATAAAAATGGAGGTCACTAATGTATACATAAGGATTCTTGCAGGCCTCATACCACTATTAAAATGCAATGTTATCTGTGTTTTATTGTATTTTATTGAGTTTGATAATCATTTTCCAATTATATTTTAATCTTTATCAGGAGTGCTGCAGTCTCATCCCCTGTGGTTCTCAGGCTGTGTCTTTGACCCCTTGGATTTAAATAGTTCAGCATATATATTAAGAACCTTTTATGGTACATGTTCAGTGCTGAGAATACAAGAATGAAACTAATTAGGGGCAGGGAATGAAACATACAAAAAAATAAGTATAACAAGACAATTTAAGGAAAGAGAGAGGAAAGAAGAGACAGGCAGAGAGACAGACTTTACTAGACAACAATACTATATCATTGACCATTTGAATAATTTAAGCAATTTGGAAAGTGGGGGTGGGGTGGGGAGTGAAACTGAATGCTTTCTCCTGGAAAATGATTAGCTAAATCATATCATTTTGGAAATGTTAGACAATCAAGAGCACCTAGTCCAGGTTTTTTTATGGATTATAGCCCCTTTGGCAATCTGATAAAGCCTATGGGTCCCTCAGAATAATGTCTTTCAATGTTTAAAATGCAAAAGGTTACAGAGTTAGCCAATTATACAGAAATAGATTTCAGAATATTAAAAAAGTAATTATACACCTTAGGTTAAGAACTCCTGACATAATATAGCCTCATCATTTAACAGAGAGGAAAATGGAACCTCAGAGATTTAGGTGACTTATGTGAGGTTATACAAACATAAGATTTGAAGCAGGGTACTCTGACTGTATAGATACATCCATTTTGCTTCTGCATCATGATGACTGTGATCTTTATGTGATCCATTTTTCACGTTTTCACGTTCATCGCCCTACTTTTTGCTTGGAAATCCATATTTTTATGAGGTTTTAGGGAGAACAGCTTTTATAATGCAGAATTAAAAATATAATACATTTTTTTCATGCTATCAATAGGCTTATTTTTCTAATTGATAAAAAAAGAAAGAAAAGAAAGTCACCATTAAAAAAAATGTTCTTTATAAAATGCTGCCTCCCTTTGACAGCAATCCAATCCATTTCATTCTTAAGAGTTGTTTGAAATATCCTGTTTCATTTTTATTTTTATTAGCATTAAAAAGGAATATTTAATGTATGTAAATGTACCAATGTTTGTTGCTATACAAAACATAGCCCTAGCCTTGTAGACTCAAGTTGTCTAATCTAATTTAAATTAGTTAGACAAACAGGAGAGATGTGAGAAGAGCTAAAGCAAGAGAAAGATTCAGCAAAGTATTTCAGAGTGAGAAGAAGACAAAGAATTTAGATATGCAGGGTAAGGGGGAATGCTGGGATTTAAATATAGCTGATTTAAGAAATGTTGCCTTGAGGCCACATGCAGCTCTCTAGGTCCTCAAGTGTGGCCCTTGGATCCTGACTACTTTTCCATTTTGGTTTGTCTTCCATGATCTTGTCAAATGTCAAGGTCCTATGGGAAGATCAATTCCACAGAATTTATTTCAGTGATATTTAAGAGTATAGACACAAATGAGAGAACTGACTGAAAAGCTATCCATTTTATCTGCAGAAAGGCACCAGCAATTACTTGATCTGTTAAGAGCCAATATTAAAAATAAGTGCCTAATTCCAATCCTACAAACTTCCTTGTATTCTGATGAGGTCAAAAAATCAGCCTACCAGTAGAATCTAACAGTAGTAATAACTATAAGTTGTTGCTGAATCCTATTTTTTTTAAATTTAAAGTATGTTGTCTTTGCTGTTTTTTATGTATAGCATTTCTTTTGTATATATGAATCAATTACCTGTCCTATAACAGACTCATATTGTTTTTTTTTCAGATATCATCCCTTTCTATTGAACTCACCCTGTACCCTCTGTCTCTCTGTCTCTCTCTGTCTCTCTCTGTCTCTCTCTGTCTCTGTCTCTCTCCAAATATATATATATATATATATATATATATATATATATATATATATATATATATGTATGTATGTGTATATACACACACACACACATAATCCCTCCAAATATCTGTGTGTATATGCATATATAGAGATACAGACAATCCATCCAAATATCCAAATGCTAAGAAAAGTTTCTAGAGTTACAAATATTATCTTTCCATGTAGAAATATAAACAGTTCAACTTTAGCAAATCCCTTATGATTTCTCTTTCCTGTTTACCTTTTCATGATTTTCTTGATTCTTGTGTTTGTAAGTCACATTTTCTATTCACCTCTGATCTTTTCATCAAGAATGCTTGAAAGTCCTCTATTTCATTGAATGACCATTTTCTCTCCTAAAGTATCATACTCAGTTTTGCTGGGTAGGTGATTCTTGGTTTTAATCCTAGTTCCTTTGACTTCTGGAATATTATATTCCAAGCTCTTTGATCCCTTAATGTAGAAGGTGCTAGATCTTTTGTTATCCTGATTGTATTTCCACAACACTCGAATTGTTTCTTTCTAGCTGCTTGCAATCTTTTCTCCTTGACCTGGTCTCTGGAATTTGGCTGCAATATACCTAGGAGATTTTCTTTTCTGGATCTCTTTCAGGAGGTTATTGGCAGATTCTTTCATTATTTTACCTTTTGGTTCTAGAATATCAGGGCAGGTTTCCTTGATAATTTCATGAAAGATGATGTCTAGGCTCTATTTTTTTTTGATCATAGCTTTTAGGTAGTCCCATAATTTTTAAATTGTCTCTTCTGGATCTATTTTCCAGATCAGTATTTTTTTTCCAATTAGATATTTCACACTATCTTCTATTTCATTCTTCCGATTTTGTTTGGTAATTTCTTGGTTTCTTATAAAGTCATTAACTTACATTTGCTCCATTCTAATTTTTAAAGAACTATTTTCTTCAATGAGCTTTTGAGTCTACTTTTCTATTTGGCTAATTCTGCTTCTTAAAGCATTCTTCTCCTCATTGGTTTTTTGGACCTATTTTGTCATTTCAGTTAGTCTATTTTTAAAGCTGTTATTTTCATCAACATTTTTTTTTGGTCTCCATTAGTAAGCTGTTGGCTCACTTTTCATGATTTTCTTTCATTGATCTCATTTCTCTTCCCAATTTTTGCTTCAGCTCTCTTACTTGATTTGCAAAATCCTGATGACCATGAGACCTGAGACCATTTCATATTTATTTTGGAGGTTTGGAATGTGATGGTATGTATTGTTCTTCCTTATCCAAAAGGATGGAAGAAAATACCTGTTAACCAAGAAAGTAATCATCTGTAGTCTTATTTTTTTTCCCTTTTTTGGGCATTTTCTCAGTCTGTTATTTGACTTTTGAGTCCTTTGTCAAGTAGAGGGTACACTTTAGGGACTTGTAAGTCCTCGGTTCCTCCAAGGTGGCATGATCAAGGGAGAGGAATTTACCCCTTTCTTGGCCTGTGCTCTGGTCTGAAAGCAACCACAAGTTTTTTTGCCCCAGAATCTGTGTGCAGAATTCCCCTTCCAAAGTCTCACCAGCTTCACTGCACCAGTGTTCTTCCTCATCCCAGTGCCACCACTCAGGCCTAAGACCCAGAACAGGGGCTCACTTTCCCAGGGGATTTAGGCCAAGGGCTCCAAAAATGGACGCTGTGCCACAGAGGCTGCCACTACCCTGGATCCGGGACCAGACCTCGTTACCGTCTTACCCAGGTGAAAGTGCTTTATCACTGACCTTTGAAGCTATCTTTGGCATTTGTGGGTTGAGAAATCTGGAAACAGTAGCTGCTACTCATGATTCTTCACTTTGAATCCTGCTCCAGTTTTATCTATACTGTGGGACAAGTGTGGGTTGTGCTCCACTCTGAGTCAGTTGCAATAGACCTCTCCTGTCAGCCTTCCAGGCTCTCTTGGGCTGGAAATCTCTTTCAATCTGTTGTTTTGTGGCTTCTGCTGCTCTAGAATTTGTTTAGAGTCATTTTTTACAGGTATTTTATGGGTTTTGTGGGGAGAACTAGAGCAGGTCCATCCTTCTACTCTGTCTTAGCCCTGCCCCCAGGACACTCATATTGTACATCAAATATCTTTCTACTACTCTTCAGCAGAAGTCATAGTCATAAGTCAGCATCTAAGTCATGATGTCAAACCCAAACAGAAATAGGTTCCACTAATCCATACATAAGGATCTTTGTGAGTTGTATATTAACTTAGTTTTAAAGTTTTAGTATTAGTTTTAATATTTTACTCTTTTTTTCTTTATTTTATTAAATGTTTTCCAATTGCATTTTAATTTGGAGTGTTTCAGGAGTGTTTCAATATATATGCCTCTGGTTTGACATGGTATGTTTGACATTTAAGGAAATATATCCCAGGTGTTTAAGGAATGATGGAACATGAGAACAGGGAGCCTAGTTCACAATTCATTAGGGGACAGGCTCCCTAGAATTAAATTAATTTGCATGTTGGGGTTCAGAACACAGACCAGTAACCTAGCCCCAATCAGCACAAAAGTGGTTTCTCAATGTTTAACATGGCAAGAAAACATTAATCTCCATTCAAATAATTCAAATGTGTAGTAAAATAAAAAGACTCATAAATAAATCCTTTTTCTTAAAATTATTTTTGTAATGGGAAATCATTTTGGGGGGCATGAACTAGGTAGAATATTATATGGTCTGAAATCAGGAAGACCTGAATTCAAGTCAGGCCTCAGATCCTTGCTTGGCAAATTGATTAATTTCTCTCTGCCTTAATTACACCTTTATAAATGAGGGTAGTAATACATACTTAGCTTGAGGTATTATCAAATCATATATATACATATATATATATATATATATATATATATATATATATAGAATCTCACCCTTAAAATTCTGTGTAAATGTTAGTTAACGTTATTTTATTTCTATATAAACTCTTTCATGATGGCACAGAATCAGATCATTAATACTTCCATCATGTGCATGTAGACTAAAAGACATGAAACTATGCCTCATGACTAGATAACACAAATCTGAATGATTTTTCACTCACAATGTTCAAATTTATAACTTATGAAGAATTTTCTACATGATTATGTACATTTTAGAATCTCAAATAGAATTTTACTAAAATTAACTCATTAACATTTAACAATAATTTAAAATTACTAAAATAAAAAATCATATATAATTATGGATATTTTTGACAGAATTTCAAAATTGAGTACTTTCTTCCCAAATAAAATAAATGGAATGATGTTTAGCAAAATATAACAGTTTCAGGGGAGTTTTTTTCAGCAAAATACAGCAGTTTCAAGTTGTTAGGGTTTTTTTCAGAAGAA
This sequence comes from Potorous gilbertii, assembly GCA_028658325.1. Taxonomy (NCBI): domain Eukaryota; kingdom Metazoa; phylum Chordata; class Mammalia; order Diprotodontia; family Potoroidae; genus Potorous; species Potorous gilbertii. Next base: position 99,920,861 of record CM053774.1, on the reverse strand, counting down.
TATGGCAGTTTCAGGGGATTTTTTCCCCTTAAAATTCAATTAAGAAAAAAATGTTAATAGGAAAAATCATACTATAGTAATAAAAAAAACCCTAAGCATATGAAATTCAAACACTAATGAGAGAAACAGTGTGATATGATATAAATATTATTGAATTTGTAGTAATCAGACTTGAATTTAAATCTAGGTTTTACTATTTATTAATTGCTATTCATACTTTGAAGTCTTGGTTTCCATTTTTATAAAGTGAGCCTGGAAGAGTAAATGACCTCCACCATCAAATGGGTAACTATGTAAAGTGATTTGCACAACATAAAGCCTATGGAAATGACAACTATCTAAAGTCCACACCACCTCTGGATCTTTGATTCTATGATTAAAATAGAAGTTGGTATTGGCATCATTCTGTTTTTCTAACACTAGGACATGAAAAAACAAAATTTTCATGTCTTACTGCATTCTAAATATTATTTTTCTTTGAGATTGTCAATATTTTAAGATTATAATTGTTATATTTCAATTTCAACTCAATCTCAATTGTTCTATGAAAGGAATAAAGGAAACTTTAGTCTCATGATAATGCTGTGATTTTCCTTTAATTTACCACTATCATTTTCTCCTTTTTAATATTTTCAACAATATACATTAAATCAATTACCTTTCATCAATAACTAAGGCCAATATGTGATACTTTCTAAAAATGAATAATAGAAATGAATTATATTTAAATAAGCTTCCAAAGAATGTAGCTGGAGAAATAAGGATGTTTTATGTCATTTCAATATTTGTAATCACTTTCCAGTGATAGCATTGAATTGTAGATTCATTCCCAACAATATGTAATTCATTCTACCTGTCATTCATCTCATAATATCAACATTTTTTTCTCATTCTTTGTGTAACCTGTGTTGTCATGGAGATGAGACACTCTAGCAGATGCCACTCCAGAGTCCACAGGCTCATATCATTTTTAAGAACTTGAACTTCTTGGACAGACTACGATAATCTATGGGAAAAACACATGAGAGGAGTGAGAATAGGGGGAGTTTTTCATCTAGTTTGTGACCATGTGAACAGGCACTGGATTTTTCTGGTATTCAGTTATCTCCTTCTTTGTCCTTCTCAAGAATAACAGAGGAGTGGCTCCTGTCATTTTTGCTGCAGCTAATGAGTACTCTACTTTGCTGGAGCAGGTTATGATTGGTGAGCTAACTGAAGCACTTCAGCACCCATCTATTCTCTCACAAGAAAATTTTCTTTTCCCATAACTCCAAGTAACTGAGCCTCTCATACTTGCCCTCCTTTCCATGAGTAGTAGGGAAAAGCAATTCCTTCAGCAGTTTTCAGAGTGAACGGTTAGCAATGGCTGCTGCTATATCCAAAAAACTGTAATTCTACTTCCTATTCTTACCTCATCTCTCTTTAATTTTTCATTCTACCATGACCCCCTACATGAGATTTCACTTGCATGGGGCTGTTTAAATAAATGAATGTAGCTCACAAGTGACATGGATGTAATCTGAGATCTAGCCCACTCATCCAAGTAGAAGAGTGGGTATATCTGCACTTCTAGTAGTCTAGATGGGGAGAGAAACAGGCAGAGTCCAGATTAACTATCAAGACTGAGAGTGTGAATCTTCCCTCTAGTTTCTAAACAGGCTGAACTTACATCTATCTACTGCCCTTTAAATATCTCTAGTCTACAGCAATATAGTTCAGGACAAACACTGCTTTCCAAAAAATCCCAAAGGGGAAGGGTACATTATATCTAACACTCACTAATTTAACCCCTTCTTACCTATGAATAATAAAAGTGAGTAAACAACCAAAACAGTAACTGAAATTAGAGTAGTTTTGTAGCTTAAAAAGTACCAAAGAATATACATGAGTAAATTAGCTCTTTGGGAAGTAAGATAAGATCTCACCAAAGTGAGGAGAGAAGTGTCCTCTCAATAGTCTTTAGAGTTACAATGTTAAGGATCAGAAGACAGGATTGGTGTGCCTTGCTGCCATACATATATGTAATCTGAGAATTCCAAACTGCTATTAACAAGCACGCATCCATTTCTCCTTCTCTCTCTCTGCTTCTCCTTCCTTTCTTCCTTCCTTCACTCCATCCCTCCCTCTCCCTCTCTCTTCTTGTCTCCTAAGTCCTATCATAAAGTCTGTCTGTAACCAACAAAAGTTAAGTCCCTTGCCCACCTGGCATTCTCTCAACCAATCAGGAGTCATGTCTCCCTACACATTTTTGATATAAGGCTATCTTTAAAATCACTGCCAAAAAAAGTATTACATATTAATGTTATAATAAAACAGACCTTTCAATCCTTGTTTGATGGCTAACATTAGCAAACTGAATAGTATTTGTGAGGGGAGGGGAAGACAGAGCTGGGTAGAGAGTGAACCAAGATACAAGAGACAGAGACGTCCCATCTTAATGTAGGCACAGGGACAGACATATTGATCTCCCTATGGGGATTTCAAACCTTTTGGAGATAATTTATGATCATACTCTCATGTCAGTTCAAGTCGATAAACAAGAGATTTTAGTCAATGAGGGATTGATAACTCAAAGTGTATCAAAAGCCCCTAGAGATTACAGTCAGAGTAACAGTGTTCTCTGAAGGTCATTTTTTGGAATTTTTTTGCTAGTCCTTACACAAATGCCCTTTTCTAATGCCCTCCCAACTAACATTTGAGTGAGTATACACATGAGAGGGTTGACCTTCACCCATACATATCCTTTTTATTTATTCCATTTGGGAAATGTATTCTTTTCAGTTTATGTTTAGCTGCATGTTCTTCTGGTCACCCTGTCCCAAAATCTAACCAAGCCTCTGGGTTCAATGACTGACTACCCATTTCCTTTCCCATCATTAAAAGCTGCATTCCAAATAGCTGCTGGATTTGTTTCAGACAAACATATGGCAGAGAGGAGGTTAACTCTTTGACAAGCCTCCAGAGGACATTCTGTTGGAAGCCTTCCTTGCTGCATCTGCCAGAAAATTGCCCACACTTATTGTGAGGAAAATTTCCAACAAGGCAAGGATTTTCCATGGTAAGGAGGCTTCAGGAAGTAACCAGTTGGACTAGAGAACTTAGTTGTGTGGGCAGCATTCAAGTAGTAAGTTAGTGACACCCAGTAAGGCTAAGGAGATAGTAACTCACAAACCATGAAATGAATAATTAACATAATCCATTTGGAGCCCTGAGCTGAGGTATCTTTCCAGAATAAGTCACATAAATGCACAGCTCAAATTCTGTTTCACTTCCATCTTTAAGCGGAGTCTCCATTTCCATCTTTGCCTGAGCATCTTTTACAACTGGGTCAACCCAGGGGTCTTTTAACCTTTTATGGCTATGATATCTACATATACACATGCCATCAGATACAGTGGAGCTTACTTTTTTTTAACATTTTAAGTATGCTTTGGACATTACTGGAATGTAAGAACATTTTTTTAAAAAATCAGCCAATTCACATTCTTTTATTTTTTAAAACATTTTTCACATTTACGTCAAATTGGAATTATTTAATTAAGCTAGGCTTTGATATATTTAATACTGTCAAAATTTTCCCAGCATCCCATTATTGACTTAAAGGGCAATGGATAACAGAAAGTTAATTAACTTACTAAAATTAACTCTGAAAGACTGAAGTAATCAATTTTGTCAAACATTAAGGGTGTCAGAACTGGTCTTTGAACCTTGTGTGGGCACCTTCTTTGCATATTGTCAAATCTCCTTGCAAGATATCTAAATTCAGCATCTTCCTCAAAATTTCAAATCATCTAGAAACACTTATTTTTTTAAGTACTTGATTTTCAATTTAAAAAGCGTTGAAGTTGCTGCCATAGTCACCCTCTTATATTTCAGATGATGCAAAGGGGGTGTCAAAAGCTATGCCAAAAGGGGCAATTCCCTAAAAAGCAAAAGACTATGAATAGGAGTTTGGTGATTCCTATATTCCTAGAAGCTCACTGATGGTCAATGATGATTTTTTTGTTTGTTTGATTGGTTTTGCTCACAAAAATTGATGAAATCATTGGCTAATTTATAGAGTCTGTTCGATAATGTTGGACAGAAAATTTGAATTAATGAAAGCAGGATTCTTTTGAAGGGCCAAAAATATATTAAAACAGTTGTTCATGCCAGTTACAGAATTTGACCTTAACTATTTTTGTTATTTTATCCGCATCATGAAATCACAGAGGTAGAGAGGATATTAGAAATCATAGATGTCAACTCTTTTGTTTTTAGTTTAGGAAAATAATCCCATTAAAGTACAAAAAATATGAATTCATAAAGCAATTACCCTATGGTTATACAACAAACTAGGCAGACCTGTATGAACATATTAGAATTTATGTGTCTGAGGTAGTATCATGATGTGGTGCAGAGGCAGCAATCCAGCTGAACCACCAACTTCCCCCTCCAATCAACTATAAAATAATGCCTCAAATTTAATTCTACAGTGACAATACAAAAAAAATTCTAGGTGAATCACTTTTCCACTTAAGAGATCAGTAAGTGAAAGATCTGTGATATGGTTTTGGGGTCCTGATACATAGAAGGAAGATCAGCAGATCAACATACTGATGGCAGAAGTTTTAAGAGTTCGTAACTGAGAGAAGGTAAAGGGGTCCAATATAAAATCAAAAAGAAGTTACGGGGGGCAATGTACTGGTGAGTGTAGGACCCTTGTCAAAATAGAGTTAATGGTTATGTTTATGGGGTGGAGAAGAGCACTTGTGGTTGCTCAAAAGAGAGCAGGAGCCTGGTCTCAATTCTAGGTGAGAAAGAGTAACACTATTGCTTTAGCTGCATGAGAACAGGGGACTTGGTCACCATTCCAAGACTAAGAGGTGTGTTAGCAGTGCTACCTGCAGTGGATCAAGGGTCCTTCCTAGGTAAAGAACACAGCTCAGATCAAGAGAGCACAATGGCAATTGATTCAGACAACCTTGTAAGCATCAAAACCTTAGGGAACCCCAGGACTAGCTTTGAATATACAACTAACCTGCCCTACTAACATCCCAGAAATAGAGCCCAACTTTATCCTAAAGTTATAATTCAAGAAATCATCAGCAATGATGATTAGCAATAAAACAATAAAAAAGGACTCTAACCTTAAAAAACTACTATAGGGACAAGTAAGATCAAGACACAAATTCATGTAGGGCAACCTCTGTCTTTCAGTAGGGATAAATTGATGTAATTTAATTTATCCTAGAGATAGTTTTCCCTTTGAGTCAAACATCTTGTTGGATAGATAAACTTCCTGTTTAATTTTTTTAAAATAATTTTTGGAATGCATGAAAACCATGGCCAAAGAAAAAGCCTAGACACCCTATTTTAAGAAATTATCAAGGAAAACTGCCCTATCACAATCAGAAGGTAAAATAGAAACTGAAAGAATCCACCAACCACCTCCTTATTCCCAAAATAAAAACTCCTGCAAAATTATGGACAAATTCCAGAACTCCCAGTTCAAAGAAAACATATTGTAAGCAGCTAGAAAGAAAGAATATTCATATCATGAAGATACAGTCAGGATCACAAAATATTTAGTAGTATCCCTGTTAAATCAATAATGAACTTGGAACATGATTTTCTAGAAGTCAAAGGAGCTGAGGTTGCAACTAAGAATAATCTACTGAGTACAACTGAATGAAATACTTCTGGAGGAAAATGGAAATTCAAAGAAATAGAAGATTTTCAATCACCCCTGATGAAAAGACCAGAGATGTGTAGAAAATGTAACATTCAAACACAAGACTCAAGAGAAGAAAGGTGGACATGAAAGAGAAAACATAAGGAATTCAATGTGGTTAGAGTGTTTCCATTTCTATACTAGAAAATGACATTTGTAAAACCTAAGAACTTCATTATTGTTATAGAAATTAGAACGAGCATACATAGACATAAGACATAGGTATGAGTTGAATATGATGAGATTATCTCAACAAAGAAAGGATTAAAACTGTTTACATTCTTATAGGGAAAGATGATATACGTAATTTGTCAGAGTTTGATTGTTAATAAAACAGAAGGAGTATGTATTGATAAAAGGCATGGATATAAATTATGATGAGATGAACTAAAAAAGAGTAAGGAATGAGAAAGAAGGATTTATTGGGAGAAGAGGGAAGGGAGAGGAAGAATGGGGGAAATTATGTCACTCAAAAGAGACATTCAAGGAGAGATTTTACAGTGTAAGGGACAATGAGCTATGCAAAAGGCTTGAAACTTACTCTCATCAGAACGGGTTCAATGAGAGAGAATAACACGTATTCAGTTAAGTATAGAAATCTATCATACTTGACAAGGAAGTAGAAGGGACAGGGGATAAGAGAAGGGGTGATAGAAAGGAGGGTAGATCAAGGCAGGCTGATCAGAAGCAAAACAGACTTTTGAAGAGAGGGTTAAAAGAGAAAGAAGAATAAACAGTAATAAAAAGGAGATGGGGGAAATGACAGTAAATGGGATGAACTCATTCGTAAAATAAAAGCAGATACTAGAATGTATTAGAAACCAGAATCCAATAATATATTGTTTACAAGAAGCACACTTGAAACATAGTGATACATACAGATTTAAAATAGGGGGCTGGAAAAGAATCTATTATGCTTCATCTGAAGTTAAAAAGGCAGTGGTAGCAATTATGATATCGGAAAAGTAATAATAGACTTAATTAAAAGACATAAAAATGGAAACTATATTTTGATTAAAAGGTACCATAGACAGTAAATTAATATGAATAGTAGAGAGATAGATAGAGAGATAGAGAGATACAAATATATAGTCATAGCAAGAAAATTCTTAAAGGAAAAGTTGAATGAGTTACACAAGGAAAAATAATAGAAAAAAATACACTAGCGGGGGAACTCAACTTACCATTTCAGAAATAATCAAATCTAAATATGAAGTAAATGAGAAGTTAAGGAGAGGAATATAATTTTATTTTTTAAATTTTTTTCAATTTAAATTTATTTATTTAAGTTATCAACACTCATTTTCACAAAATTTTGGGTTCCAAATTTTCTCCTCATTTCTCCCCTCCCCTCACCCCAAAACGCCAAGCATTCTAATTGCCACTATCACCAATTTGCCCTCCTTTCTAACATCCCTCTCTTCCCTTATCCCCATCTTCTCTTTTGTCTGGTAGGGCAAGATAATTTTCTATAGCCCATTACCTGTATTTCTCATTTCCTAGTTGTATGCAAGAACAATACTCAACAGTTGTTCCTAAAACTGAGTTCCAACTTCTCTTCATCCCTCTCTCCCCACTCATCCCCTTTGGGAAGGCAAGCAATTCAATATAGGCCATACTTGTGTAGTTTTGCAAGTGACTCCCATAACAGTAGTGCTGTGTAAGACTTAACTATATTTCCCTCCATCCTATCCTGCCTCCCATTGTTGCTATTCTCTCTTTTGATCCTGTCCCTCCCCAAGTGTTGACTTCAAATTGCTCCCTCCTCCCATTGCCCTCCCTTCCATCAACCCCCCACCCTGCTTACCTCCTTCTCCCCCACTTTCCTGTATTGTAGGATAGGTTTTAATACCAAAATGAGTGTGCATTTTATTCCTTCCTTTAGTCAAATGTGATGAGAACAAGCTTCATGATTTTTCTCTCACCTCCTTGCTTTTTCCCTCCACTTAAAAGTCTTTTACTTGCTTCTTTTATGAGATATAATCTGTCCAATTCCATTTCTCCCTTTCTTCTCCCAAAATATTTCTCTCACCACTTAATTTCATTTTTTTAATATATGATCCCATCCTATTCAATTCACCCTGTGCTCTTTCTCTCTCTCTCTCTCTCTCTCTCTCTCTCTCTCTCTCTCTCTCTCCCTCTCTCTGTATGTGTGCGTGTGTGTGTAATTCCACCCACTACCCAGATACTGAAAAAAGTTTCAAGAGTTAAAAATATTGTCTTTCCATGTAAGAATGTAAACAGTTCAATTCTAAGTAAGTCCCTTATGATTTCTCTTTGCTGTATACTTTTTCATGCTTCTCTGGATTCTTGTGTTTGAAAGTCAAATTTTCTTTTCAGCTCTAGTCTTTTTATCAAGAATGTTTGAAAGTCATCTATTTCATTGAAATACAATTTTTCCCCTGAAGTATTATACTCAGTTTTGCTGGGTAGGTGATTCTTGGTTTTAGTCCTAGTTCCTTTGATTTCTGGAATATCATATTCCAAGCCCTTCAATCCCTTAATGTGGAAGCTGCTTGATCTTGTGTTATCCTGATTGTATTTCCACAATACTTGAATTGTTTCTTTCGTGTTGCTTGCAATATCTTCTCCTTGACCTGGAAGCTCTGGAATTTGGCCACAATGTTCCTAGGAATTTCTCTTTTTGGATCTCTTTCAGGAAGTGATCAGTGGATTCTTTCAATATTTATTTTTCCCCCTGGTTCTTTTCCTCGATAATTTCATGAAGGATGATGTCTATGCTCTTTTTTTTATCATGGCTTTCAGGAGTCCCATAATTTTTAAATTGTCTCTTCTTGATCTATTTTCCAGGTCAGTTGTTTTTCCAATGAGATATTTCACATTATCTTCCATTTTTTCATTCATTTGGCTTTGTTCTGTGATTTCTTGGTTTCTCCAAGAAAGTCATTAGCCTCCATCTGTTCCATTCTAATTTTGAGAGAACTATTTTCTTCAATGAGCTTTTGAACCACCTTTTCCGTTTGGCTAATTCTGCTTTTTAAAGCATTCTTCTCTTCATTGGCTTTTTGAACCTCTTTGCCAGTTGAGTTAATCTATTTTTAAAGGTGTTACTTTCTTCAGCATTTTTTTGTGGTCTCCTTTAACAAGGTATTGACCCACTTTTCATGCTTTTCTTGCATCTCTCTCATTTCTCTTCCCAATTTTTTCTCCACCTCTATTATTTGATTTTCAAAATCCTTTTTGAGCTCTTCCATGGCCTGAGAAAACTGAATATTTATTTTGGATGTTTGGAATACAGAAGCCTTGACTTTTATATCTTTCCCTGATGTCAAGCATTGTTCTTCCTCCTCTGAAAGGATGAGAGAAGATATCTGTTCACCAAGAAAGTAACCTTCTCAAGTCTTATTTTTTTTCCCTTTTTTGGGCATTTGCCCAACCAGTTACTTGACTTAGTTTAAGTTTAATTATTAACACTTTTTAAAATCCAGACAATCAACAAAATATCATATCAAACATCAATTTGTAGGAATTGTTAATTTTTTAGGCATAAATGTTCACAATAAAATTTTTAAAGTTATTTGCATTTACACTGATGTAGTCATTGGGAAAAATTATTTTTCTGCCTCTGTCTATTTCACTTTTTCTTAGTTTAGATAACTATGTCTCTTTGTAGTCATTCTAATTAATTTCTTTCTTTAACCGCAGTTATATTTCATTACATTCATGTGCCAAAATTTGTTTAGTCATTCCCCAATCAACTGGAATCTACTGCTTCCATTTATTTTGCTCCTACAAGTGTTTGTGTACACACACACACACACACACACATATACATATACATGTATGTATATTCATAAGCATACTCACATATGTAGGTGTACATATACATGTGTATTTATACATATATATATGTTTATATGTGTATGTATAATTTGCATGGGACTTTTCCTCTTATTATTTACTTCCTCGGGTTATATGCCTAGAAGTGTAATTTATGTCAAGGAACATCAACATTTTTTTATCACTCTCACATAATTTTAAATTGTTTTACAGAACAATTGCACTAATCCATAGTTTCTATACAAATGTGCAGTTGTTTCTGTCTATGGCCTCTTCTACATTAAATATTCCCATCTCAGGTCATCTCTGCCAGTTGGCTGAGTAAGATTTGTTTTGTTTTGTATTTCTCTTAATATTAGTGATTTGAAATTTCTTCATGTAGTTGCTATTAGTTTTCAATTCCTGTTCTGAGAACCTTTTATTCATCTATTTTGACCACTTATGCATTGAGAAATGGCTATTGATAATGTATATTTCTTTTATTGTATATATATGTGATTCCAATATTTTTCCTCTGTCAACTGCTCCCACTTTATCCTAATTCCATTATTTTTTCTCATAAAATCTTTTACTTTTACTTACATGTTTGCATACTTTTTACATACCTATTTCAACTTTTGTAGTTGCCTCTATACCTTTCATAGTTAAGAATTCAACTCTTGTCCATATGCATGAAAGGAATATATTCTGCTTCCCTTCCAATAGTTTTAGAATATAATCTTTAATATTCAGATCACATAGCAATTCTGAATTTGTGGTAGTATTTAGTTAGATATAGCTATGTGGCTTAGTGGAGAGTTTTGGACTAGTAGTCAAAAAGACATTGCCTCAGGTGCTTAGTAGCTGTGTGACCCTGGGCAAGTCACTTAATCTCTCTAAGTTCATTTGTTTCTTCCATAAAATGAGGATAACATCATCTGCTTCAGAAACTTGCTGTGAGGATCAAATGAATTACTGTTTGTAAAACACTTTTCAAATCTTTAAGCATTATATAAATCTTATGAATTATAAAATGTTGGTCTAAATTTGATTTTTTGCCAAAATTTTTTTTTCATTTTCTCAGCAATGCTTTCCTAGCTAATTTATGTTTAGGAATTTCTTGAATACTGGGTTATTACATACATTTTTTCCCTGATTCTTACTTGGCTAATCTGCTTCATATACTTTTCTATTTTTTTACCAGTATCAAATGGTTTCAATAATTATTTTTTTCAAAGAATTTAAGGTCTAGAAGTGATTTATCCTCTTTTTCCTTTCCTTTTTTATTGTTAATCTTTATATTCTAGATTTTTTCTTCTGGAATATGTATTTTACTGTTATTTTGTCTAGCTTTGTTAAATATCCCTGTGATAATTCCTTTGACATATGTTAAATATGTAAATTAATTTCTGTAGTATGTTTATTTGTATATTATATTTGTCTGGTCCATGCATGAGTACATAGTATTCAAGTACTATTCTTTATTATTACAAGGAAAACTTTGGATAAATTGTGTGTAAGGAAATATTGAATGTGGTTTAATATATTGTCCCCTAGATATACATTACATAGTTGTCCATTTTTTCTTTCTAAATTTTCTTCTTTCTAAAAAGTTATTGCCTTTTTGTTATTGTGGGTATATAAAAACACTATTGATTTTTTGCAAGTTTATTTTGTAGCCTGCAAGTTTGTTAAAGCTATTTTCAAAAATAGGCCAATCATGTTATCTCTACATCTTTATGCCTTTAATTTATTTCTCTTAACATTGCTAGCACTAACGCAACACGTTTTCATGACTAATTCCCCAACTCCTATTCACATTGATAGATTGGGTCTCCATGGAGTGGTTTCCATGACTATGGAAAGCCCCAGGGATACTCTGGTAAATCAGATCTCTAGCACTGTTGTTTATGAACCTAAAGTGTTTTCTTTCTCATTAACATGAATCAGCAAGACTCAATTTGAATGGAGAAAAATGTATGTAGTAATACTAAGAATGGAAGTTACCCATCATTCTCTCTACATAGGAAGTACACTCAAGATCCTGTGGGAGAGTGGTCTCAAACTTAAGCTACAAAGGTAATGAAATACATGGGTAGGGAGTACATGGGGCAAAATGGTACTTCACAAGTAGAACCCCCAAGTCCCCTTAGGTGTAGCTCTCTGTTGTGCTGCAAGGATCAGTGCCTTTAGAAAGTCCAAAATCAACATCTCTTTGACATGAGGAGGGGAGGTCACATTCTCATGAACCACTGCCTCCCAGTGACTATCCTTCCTTATATTGTGTTTGTTCTTGAAGTGCCTTTCTCTGCTTTCTGTTTCTGGTCAAAAATATTGTATCTTATTGAAACAATTACTTTGGATTTACTACAAGGCCCTCTCCACCTTTGTCTTCTGGTGCAGGTGTAAGCATTACTCACTATCCCCCAGGGATATGTAAACAATTTGGATTTTTAGTGTGTATAAAGTGGATTTTCATTAGTCTTTCTTTGAGTTCAGTTTCCCAGAATCTATATCTATAAAAATCTCTCATTTGCATGTATTAGAAATGAGTTCTCATGATTATGGCTCAAAACATCTTCACTATGCTTGCACAGCATTAAATAATGATAAAAAGTACAAACATTTGTGCTTAAATTGTAAATATCCACTGCAACTACATGGCGAGATACAGGAATGAGATGATATAAACTTATGAGGCTATTGCTGGTGATGTGCCTTTCTTTGTCTGTTGCCCTATAAAGCAGGTGGGCATGATCAGTGAATGGGGAACTCTTAGGGTTGAATGAACAAGTTAGAATGTTGTGTATGCCTTGACTGGCCCCCATCAAGGCTTGGGAGGAATCTGTGTTTGCCCTAACTGGTCCCCAGTGACGCTTAAGGGGTTTCAGGGGAGTGCACAACTATGCCTGTCTCAATGGACCCCATCAAGAAGTAGGGATAGTTGTGCTCCTTTCTCATTGGCCCCTGTGAGAAGGGTGATTAGGGAATACTGTAGGAATTGGGGCTCCCATAATCAACAACCCTTGTAAGAAGACTAGAATATGGTGAGATCAACCTTTTCAAAGCTATTCCAGCAGATCAAGAGTGAACCAGTACCAGCAGCACTCCTGTGTGCTAGTGTTATGTTTTATACACTAACACCAATAATTTCCAGTGGTTCCCTAGTACCTCCTGTTTCAAATTTAAAGCCCTTTGCAATGTCCTACATTTTAAAATTTCTCCTAATTTACTCCCATCCACATCCTCTATGATCAAGACTCAGCAGCCTACGTACTGTTCCTTGCACATGACCAACTGACTCCTGATTCTGGAACTTTGTACTAGCTACCCCCATGCCTGGTACGTTCTCCCTGATCACTTCTGCCCCTGAGCCTCACTGTACTCCTTTAAGACTCAGCTCAAAGTCTACCTTCTAGAGAACTGTTCTGACTCTCCTCAGTTTCTCCTCTGAGATTGTCATCAAGCTACTTTGTATGTGCTTGATTATTTCCATGTTGTTTCCTCATTATATGTGAACTCCAGAGAGCAGGGGCTTTCTCTTTTGCGCTGTCATTATCTTTCTTTGTATCCAGAGGATTTATCATCATACATGGCACATAGTAAATTTTTAATGTTTGTGAATTGGCCAACTTCTAAAGAACTGAGTTTTAGCTTCCTCTTCTAACTCATTCCTATGTCATTTTCTTTCCAAATGTTGGCACATGCATTCTGCTTTTTCTTTTTAATCTTGTGCCTTACTGTTTGAATTACCAAGGATTTGTCATTTGTAAGGGATGTATAATGTGGTTAGAAGCAGTTTCCCAATATAGAAATGACCCTATATTCCAAATCATGCAATCCAATTTACCAACTGCTTCTTACCCCTTTCCACTGACTATACCATCTGATCTCTAAGTCCATGTACTTACAACTACCCTTCTGATTGTCAGTGGCCCCTAGAAATATTTGTGCCACTCACCATCATTTTTTGTTTTCTTTAAACTCAGCTTACACATGTATACCTTCTTGTGAATTTTTAAATGTCTCTTTAACCTCATAACTTTATTTTTGTTTTACTTAACCCTGAGTTCAATCTTTCATCTTTTCTATTAAAAAAACCCCTCCAAATAGGGAATAATTTATTTAATTATTTTGTGGGTAATTATAGTTATTTTCCTTTCCACCATATTTGTTGTTTGGGGTAGTTGCAAGTAGAATATATGATTAATAACCATTTTTTTTATTTAAGATTAGGCTTAAGATTTCAAGGACTATGATTATGGGCGGCCACCTGAGTTCCTTTGCTTTTTGAAATATACCATACAAGCTCTTTCTGTAATTTCTATTGGGTATAGGATAACTTTAGATATTTGAATTCCCTTTTTTTTCCGAAGTCTTTCACCTAGATATTTGCACATTTCCTTGACTTGCAATTAAAATGGTAAATTTCATCAATATGTGCCTTTGATTTCATTTTACTTTATTTTTCTGTAACTAAACTATAGTTTTTTTTTTTAGATTAATGCTTTGTTTTCTGCATATGGAAAATCTAGACAGCTTTGTTATGTTATTTTCTGCTTAATGGTATTCAAGTGTTGAAGTTTATCATATTCTTCTGAGAAATCAATGATGCGTAAGTTTGTCTTGGAGCTTTGCTTGCATAAAGATCATATATTCTTTCAAGTGGTTTTGCATTTTGCTTCATTTCCACTATATTTTCCACCAATTTAGTATTTTTTTATGTTTCAAATCAGTCATCTCTCACTTCTCTACGAAAATTGTGCACTAAGGATTCAATTTTGTAAAATCTTCCAAATGCTATTTTTCTCTACCTATAAATTATGACAAATATGTTAAATTTATATTATTATGATTTTTTTTCCTTTTTAGAGTACCTTAATTGCTTCATGTTCTTTTGGGAATCCAAAGGATTCTGTATTTTATTAGAAATTAACTCAATTTCATAAGTTTAAAAAACTTTGTAATCTCTTTGAAGATATAATTTGGATCCTTCTTTCTAGACTGAGGATCCTATTTGTAGACTTGTCTTCCTGTTTTTAATGAGTTTTCTTCTTGAAATTTTTGGTACTTCATTTCTTCTCTTTATATTTCCTTGTTATTCAGTATCTGACTTTTTTTTTTCTCTTACTGATGGGTACATTCTAAGAATGAGTGCAAATCTATTTCAGCCTCGTTTATCAGTGGGTACTTGTTTGTAAATTGGCTGCAGGTTCCACCCTAAGTAACCTCTAGGCCCTCTAGGTCCTCAAGTGTGATCCTTTGACTGAATCCAAACTTCACAGAACAAATCATTTTATTATGAAGATTTGTTCTGGGAAGTTTGGATTCAAAGAGTCACACTTGAAGACCTAGAGGGCCACATATGGCCTTGAGGCTACAAGTTCCCCACTCCTGCTCTAGGGCAATCAAACTTGCTCCAGTTTGGTTTCAATCCCCTTTCTCTCAGAATTGGTATATTCATACCCTCATTGATTCCATTTCTTTTTACTTCCCCCGCCTTTCTTATCCTGAACTGAATTGCCATCTATCACTTTATGCAGAGTTTGGGAAATTAGTATAGTGGGAAATAGAGGGAGAATTTTCCATATAGATGCTCTACCATTGACCTTATCTAACCTAGGGCTCACCCTAGGCAGAATACAGCATGCTTTACCTCAATATTTAACATAGTTGGGAGGAATCAATGTCTTTTCATTTATTGCTGAATGAGACATAGGCAGTTGTTGTGGTGTGCATATAAAGTCTCTGAAGCTGGAAAGTACTTTAATCTGGTCCCTACACACAAACCTTATGAGTAAGTTTATGTAGCCCTATCATATACATGGAGGCTGGTTAGGGGAAAAATAGTGAATGAATGATTTTAGGAGTAATTAATATTTTCTATTATTAATTCATAAAGCTCTCTCTCTCTTTTCCTCCTTCCCTCCCTCCCTTTCTTTCTCCTGTAGATTCAGATGTAATTGTCTACATTTGACATTCATTTCTGTGTGCACCTGAATATGCCTCTATGTATATACCTCTGTCCTTGGGACATTTGGAGAAAAGTTAGTCTGTTATCTGGTTGTTCCTTTGACTCAAAAGCTGCTGTTTTTCATCACACCAATGAATTTAGAGGGATGTACAAGTCTACTATTATTAAAAAAAAATCTGAGTATCTCAGTCATATCCAACAGCTGATGATAAATATGAATAAAAATGAGTGAATGCTTTTTTCCTTATCTTCCTTCCTCCTTCCCCAATTGTGTTCTGGTTCAGTCATTGGTCACTTATGTCCAGGAGTTTCTGGAGCCTGTTTAAACATGCTCATGAGAGTTGATTGTTAAATTCTCAGTGAAAGCATTTATACTTCTAAAATGTGCAAACACTATAATTCAGGGGTGGCCAAGTGACTACATTGGTTTAAGCACTGGGCTTGGAATCAGGAATGTTTATTTTCATGAGTTCAAATGTGGCTCCAGACACTTACTAGCTCTGTAACCATGGGCAAGTCCCTTAACCCTTTTTGCATCAGTTCCTTGTCTAAAAGATGAGCTAGAGGAGAAAAGGGCAAACAATTCTAGTATCTTTGCCAAGAACACCCCAAAATGGGGTCATGAAGAAATGGTCGTTGAGTTGAAACAACTCAACAACAATAAAAACAAACAATTCAGAGTTTAGCTTCTTTATTTGATTGTCTATACTTAAGAAAGTGATGGAGAAAATGTTAACAAATCAGAATAAATTTTAAAATGTGTTATGGGTACATCTTTTTGTTTTCATCAGAGATTGCACTATTGCTTCTATTTAATATATCCAGCATTACTTCCCCATGTTAGATAATTTACTTCTTCATCCCCTGATCCCAAGTTTCCTTTAATTCAGAATGGAGAAAATGAGAATGGATGAGGATGAGATTGTGGTGGTACAATGTGTGAAATACTCATCACAATAAGTAGTAATAATTCCTGTAGCAACTACCTTAAATTTTGTTGGGAGTGCCAAATCAATTAATATAGGGGAAATGTTTTGCTAAAATTTAAAGAGATGTATGTATGTATATCTGCATAGATATACATGTATATCTACATATATGCATACATATACATGTATAAGCTATATAGCAAATTATCTTATAAAAATGGATCAAGTTCAATTTTACAGTTTCCTCAGTTGCAAAATAAGGGCTATAATTGCACTTTAATTACAAGTTTGCTATGAAGATGAATTGAAATATTTGTAAAGCACTTAACACACTGCCTGGCATATAGCAAGAACTTAAAAAAATGTATATTCCGTTCCCTTATGCCACTCTCCCTCACTTCAGTCTATAGATGTGAAATTTGAGGGAATTGCTGGGAAAGAGAGAGAATTCAATCATCCTTTGAAAGAATAAAACAGTACCTGGGCCTAGTAGCACTATGAAATAACATGGTGAGCTCACTCCCTGCACATGATCAACAACATATCGAACAAAATGTTAATATCATTAATGAATAATGAGAATATCAATCACTGTTTCAGAATGAAGTACAAAGAAAACTGAATTTGTAGTCAAGATCTGAATTCAACTCTCAATTTTTTATAATTTCTGAGTAAATTGGGTAAGTTACTTTGTTTCTTCAACCTTCAATTTTTTCACCTCTAAAACAAGGGTATTTCACAAGAGGACCTCTAAGGTATCTTTCAGTTCTAAATCTATTATATCCTGTAATTCCATTTTTAATTCAGATGGAGAGGTTTTACTGAACTACCTATGCTCACTGATACTGGAAATGGCAATTATTGTGATTTTTGGACCCAAAACCATGCCTTTTACTTCAGTTGGATGTCATTTGGGCAAAACACCTTTTCCTTCCATCTTCAACTGCTCCCTTCCTTCTAACATCCAGAAGTATCTAAATTATTTTACTAATAACTCAAATGTCAGTTTTTTGAAACAACTAGATATTCAGAATCATCTATTCAATACTTGCACTGCTGACAGATTCAAACTTTTTTTTCTTCCTTTGCCATTTCAGGTAAATAGGCACTCATTCATTCCTATATAATCTTAAAGCTTCATTTCCTGCTTTTACTTTTTCCTTCCATGGTTAAAATGACTTATTCTTGTGAAAACTGATTTTTTTATTGTCTAAAGATGATGACCCATTCTTAAACTGAAAATTGAATTTGTTCATTCCATAGCTAAATTCTAAATAAGCTTACAAGGTGGGTATTATTCATTCATGCATGCTGTGCATTTGTCCAGTAGGGCAAAAGATCATTTTTTAATAGTCAAATATTAACCCTTCAGGGGAGTTGGAGGCTTATTCAACCTGGTGCCTTTTATTATAGAAGGGAGAATAAACAGGGCCAGATCAGGAAAAAAGAATTGCCTGTTGTTCCAAGTCTTGCTTCCCCCACTGTCTGACCCTGGCTATGTGTACATACTTAAATTTTGATTGAAATGCCATAAAATTATACTTTCTCAATTTATAAAGAAATGCAAAGTTGCTAAGCATAAAAAACCCTACTGTTCTCTTTGAAAGTTAGGAAACAATGATTTTAAATTATATGATGCAGACCCAGCTACATACTGTTATAGAAAATCCAGATAATGTACAAAAACTAATGATGGTCATTGAAGTCCAACACTTATCCCTAACATTAGTGCTGACATGGGTTTCCTGGGGTCAAGAAGGGTCTCTGCTGAAATCCAGTTAGACAAGATCCCAGCCATGGAAGGATGCCTTTGTTCAATACAATGATCTCTGAGATTGAAGAGAACTTTTCCCTATGCTTTTGGCAACATAACCCTCTAAGTGATACCCTTGGTTCTTGTTAAAGAAGCATTTTACCCAAAGAGAATAAAAATATAAGTCCATCATAGGAAAAGATGATTTCTTGCAACTAAAAATGTAAATTAAATATAAAAGCTATAGGTGAATAATGCATGAGTGATTTCCTGAGCTTGTAATATTTCCGAGATTCACATTTCCCTGACTAGGCTAATTTTAAAAGCATACATCACTGGCCATCTCCCTTTACCCTTCTGATTTCAGAGTTCACTGAGTTTCAACATCTGATGGCTGGCCATGTAGCATCATAAAATTTAGAATTCAAAGATCCCTTAAATGAAAATTATATCATGACTTGGATATGAGATTGTTCTGTCCTTGTGCCATTCAGAATCAACACTCATTTAATCTAGCTCATATCTGTAGTCCTTGTACCTTTAAAGTCAAGACTAGTGATCTACTGAGTTTATACATTCTGAGCTGCAAGTGGATTAAGTTGATCAGGTGTCTTCACTAAGTTCAACGTTAATATAATGAACCCCTAGGAAATGGGGTTGCCTGGTAGCCTATATCAGAAAGAGCTGGTCAAAGTTCTAGGCTGATAGGATTGGAACTAGGCTCCTAAGTGGTCCCTTGTATTTCCAGGCTGAATGAGATAGGAAGATCTAACTTGAAATAGTGAAATGAAACCAACCATCTACAGATCCTTCATCTATCAAAAATGTCGCACAATTGGGAGAATGGTCCAGTGGTCAATCAAAGTATCATGCATTTTGTCTCAATCCTCCTATTGATCATTTCTATTTAGAAGCTAAACACAATATCAACAATATTTTTGGGGTCAAATTGGGGTGTCTCAAGGTAGTTTGTTGTCAAATCTTTGGACACTAAATAAAGCAAATCCCATGAAAAATTTCAGTACAAGACATAATTTAAAGTAAACAACAATGTGCAGGACTTTTTTTCCTTTCCATAAATGGCTTTGTTCAGATTGAGTGTTAGGAGTAAGTATAAATTTTTCTATTGAAATGAGCAAAAATTGTGCATATTGTCATTACAAAACCCATTCATCACTAATTTTTTTTAAAATTCAGTGCCCGAATCTTTCAATTACTGCATGCAGATTTTTTTTCCAATTCTGCATTGGGAATAGGGGAGAGAAACTAATCATATTTCAAAATGCTAAAGGTGCTCAGAATTCAGTGAGATTTTATACACACACATACTAGAACATCAAGAAGTGATAAAAAACAAAGCACGCTTTCACAGATGTTTCCATTTCACATTGAATGAAAAGCTCTGACAATTGTATTTCTATTTACATATCCTTCACCAGACAACACTTTCAAAGAAAACATGAGAGGAACGTTAGCCATCAAAAAACACGAGGATCATTTCCACCGATGGGCAGTCGAAATACAACAAGGAAGATAGATATGGTAATTGTGTCTCTGCACTTATTTTGACAAACCTATGACAGAACTATTCTGTTCCTTGATAGACAAACATAATCTGTGAAATGTGCTGTGTGATTCCTTGGTGTTCACCACATCCTTTTCAGGGCTGCCTTTCATCAGAAACCAAATCCAAATAAATGGACTACAAGTTGCATTTTTTTAAATGTATTTACTGTTTTTTGCTTTTTCAGAGACAACTTAGCTATTTCATTCTGGATTAATAGGTTTCTACTTTAGTCAGAATAAAATATTCATGCTGTGACCATAGATTTATTATTGGAAAAGGATCTTAGAGACATCACTTCCATACTCTTCATTTTTCAGATGAGGAAACTGAGGGCCCAGGAACCTAAATGACTGTTCTAAGATCACACAGGTGTCTTCCAACTATTACTCACTAATTGTAACAATAATAAATGATGTCCAATTATCATCAAACAGCAATCAAATTAAATTTTACAATGCTGAAAACCATTTTGAAGTCTGTCTCAAGGTTTCTACAAGGCCTACTGGTCAAGACGATCCAAATTTATTTACTTTTGCAAGTTTTCCTCATACTAATGGGAAACAACAAAGCATATTATTTCCCAGTATTTGTTTGTGTCATGAAAGCAATTCTGCATATGCATCTAATGAAATCCATATATTAGAGTCCTTGCCAGTACTGTAGAGCCCAAGCACCAACTTTATTTTAAATTTTTTATTCAGTAGAAAAAACATTGCAAAGTATAGACTTAGGTATGATTCATAAAGGCCAGCAACATTAATTCAGAATCAAAAAATAATTGTATTTCCTGTCTCTACATTAATAGCCAGTGATTTGTGTCTCTAGCTAACAATGAGAAACAGTATGAGACACCAAATCTATAGAAAACTGGTAGTGCTGGAAAAAGCCTGCTTTAGCAAAGGCAGTCTCCCTCAAAACAAAGAAACCCACCTTTTCCATTCACAAAGCCAAACCATTTATTTCAGAGGAGACACAAGTTCCTGTATTCAAATGAAACTAAGTCATGCTGAAAGAATCACAGTCACCCCCTAAATCTCAGTGGAGTTTAAGAGTGGTGCCAAAATAGCTGATGTTAAATTATGCAACACAGGTAAACATTGACACAAAACAAAAGCTCTGAAAGTCAATGTGAAGGTAAGCCAGAGGGGAATATTGACTAGATAAGAGGAAATTTTGAACAAACATGCAAGTCTGAAAGAGCACAATATAACCAGAGGAGGAGGAGATCATGGGGTATAGCAGCCTTATTATAAAATTATTGATGCATATAAAGTCAGCAAGCATCAAAAGGCTCTTCATTCAAAGAAAAGAAAGACCCTTCGTCACCAAAATATTTATAGTATTACTTTTTGTGGTGGCCAAAAAAGTGGAAAAGAAGGTAGAGGTAGGCCTACTGGTGAGAGAATGATCAAACAAATTGTGGTACATGAATTATTGGGAAGAAATTGTGCCACAAGAAACAACACATAGGAAAAACACATGGGAAGACATGCACCAGAGTCAATTGAAGTGGGCACCATCACATCCACAATCTAGGCAATGACTATAACAACGTCAATGGAAAACATGAAAAGTGACCTAGTGTAATGATGATGATAGAAGTTGGCCCAAATGGGTTAAAAAAGAGAGAAGACCCTTTTCCCTTTATTTGCAGAAGTGATGGATAATATATGGAGAACATGGCTTGTGCCTTCAGACTCAGTTATTGTGTTGTTTAGATTTGTTGAACTCTTTTTTTCTTACTGTTTCTCAGAACCGATAAAGATTTGCTAGTGTGGGAAGGGACAGAGACATATTTAGGAAGGGACAGAGACATATTTAGAAATAAAAGTTATGAAAGACCAAAAGGCATGGACCATTTTTTAAAAAGACTCCTCTTCCTGTAAGGGTTTGAGTAGCTTTAGCTTTTATTATAGATGTTCAATAGTGATGTAGAGGAGAAAGTAGAAATTGATACCTAGAGAAGAAAAGTGAATTACCCAAGATCACAAAGGCAGTAAGGATTTGAGCCAAGACTACAACATATTCCTTCAAACTTCAAATGCAATACTCTTTCCACTTCACCACACTGGTTCCCTTGAAGTTAGGAGACCTAAGTTAAAACATTTAATGTTTCCAGATTTCAGAAAAGAACCAGATTACGCAATCTTGGAAGTTTCTTCCAGGTCTAAATTTAAATCACTCTTCTTATTCCTAGTTAACATAGATTAAAAAAAAATGTAATGAATTTGGACTAAGTGATTAAGTCCAGAATATGTCCTTCATTTCTTCACTTGCATGTGATATTAAACAGGCAACATGAATGATTGAAAATCATGTCAAATCATTTAAAATAATACTTTTGAGTTTATGATTTCCTGGTGTCACATCACATAGCTAATAAAACAATGACTCATTTACTTTAGAAATACATAGGATTCTGGTGGAGGCAGAGCCAAGATGGTGGAGAAAAAAGACACATATACTCTAGCTCTTCCCCCACAGACCATAAAATATCTGTAAAGAAAGATTCTCAACAAATTCTAGAGCAGTAGAAGCCATAGAATGATAGAGTGGAGGAGATTTCCAGCCCAGGGTGACCTGAAAGGCTGATGGGAAAAGTCTGTCATACCAGACTCAGAGCAAAACCCAGTCCAGTCTTTGCCATATAGCTGCACAAGGAGGAGGATCTGAGCAGGCAGCCATGGTTCACAGATCCCTCAACCCACAGCTGCCAAAGTCAACTTCAAAGGTCAGTGAAAGGACTTTTCACCTCCATGACAAGGGAGCAGGGTCCTCTCCTAGCCCTGGCCCCAAGCAGCAGCAGGCAGCATAGCTACAGTGACCTGGTCGGCAGCAGTCAGCATTCATTGTTGGATAAAGCCCCTGAATCACCTACCAAGCAAAAATGACAGAGAGAGAGAGAGAGAGAGAGAGAGAGAGAGAGAGAGAGAGAGAGATGTTTGTTCTGTATCTCCATTTTAGACTATAATTACTTGGTTTATTTTTTTCTGTTATTGAACACAACAGAAAAATACAAATGGGTAAAGATGTTAGGGATAAAAGTGACAAATATACTTGAATTATCTTAAATTTTATAATGTAGCATGTAAACATTTCTCATTATATTAATTTGTGTTTGTAATCTAAACTACTATTTTTTTTTTGTTTTCTAACCTTTGATTCTATGAATCTTCCCATTTTCTTTGCCTTTCTACAATTCTTTTATACAAATTTACTCATAGAAAACTATTTTTTCCTTTTTTACATCTTACTGTGTTTTTACAACAACATCCCCTCTTACTTCACTATGTGCTCTTTTTTGTGAGTCAAACAATATCTGAAATCACACTACCACTTTCCTGATTAACTCAAAATTCAACTGGATCTTTTCTTGACCCTCTACCAGTCTCAGCATGTAGGTTCCATAACTCAAATTTTGCTAAAAGCCTTAATAATGTCCTTCTAACACTGCTTTAGCATAAGTCACTTATAGGTTTACTGTAAAACCTTAAAATATGACTCATTAGTAAAGAATCTTGGATATAATATGAATCTATTCCTGTCCCTCCAAAAAAAAACAAAAAAATCTTAGATATGGTACAAGAAACTACCATGAATTCTATGTAGTTAATTTTAATGTTAAACAAAGGGTCATGCTAGTCTTCTTAGTAATTGAGATGAAAGAAGCTGGAGTACTTTTCTATACCACTTCTCCTTACTCTAAATTGCATAGCAAGTAAAGAAATTTGATGGGAGGTGGCAATTTACAAAATATTAGTGGGAACTAAAGAAAGTTGCTATTTCCATTTCTATGTCCATTCTTGACTTTTTGTTAGATCATGCAGCTCAGGCCCTGGGCAAGGTAGTTATTCATATTGTCAAATCCTGTCTTCTCTATTGACATAATTAAGCCATTCAGAAGCAGTTTGCTTTTACCTAAGAAGGAGGTGAATATACATTTTCCATTCTTCTTTAGGGCTACTTTAATTCTCCTTTATATTGCCACAGTTTGATGAGAGATCTGAAAGGGACTCCCTGAGGGCATTTAAGTTTACACTACACTGAATGACTTGGACTGGGTTGTCTCATTGCAAAGAGTTTTTTTGTAGGGTCTGTTGCCCATTAGAGACATCATATGCCCTCTGACAAACAAACTCAATAATTAGGTTGAGGGTTTAATGAAAACAACAAATTAATGATGAGACACATCATCCTTCTAGACATGAGAGCTATAATTCTATTGGTGATAATATATGATCCTTTCAACTAAGAAGGAAACAGCTATTTTTAATCAATAATGCTTCTTGTGAAAATTAGAGAGCCCACCCTTGAACCTAGTGTTAGGTTCTTGACTCACTATTCAACTGGTTATATTGACCCCTCTTTTTCTATCTCAAGACAATCAGTTTGGTCTCAGTAGAGTTGAATACTATTTAGGATTTTATGACTAGTTAAGTTTGCTACCATAATAGCCACTATGAAAACACTTAAAGATATATTATTTTCTTGATGAATCTCTCTAATACGCTGTATCTAATTAGGGTATCCACTTTATCATCAAGAAATCGGGGGGGAGGAGCCAAGATGGTGGAGAAGAAAGATTCACATATGCTAGCTCTGAACCCACAGCCCATGGATTTCCTGTAAAAAGAACTCCCAACAAATTCTGGAGCAGTGGAAGTCACGCAGCAACAGAGTGGAGGAGATTTCCATTCCAGAGAGCCCTGAAAAACTGATCCCAAAGGTCCATCGTGCACCAGACAGGAGCAGAGCCTAGCCCTTTCCTGGCCACGTGGCCACAAGAGGAGCAGATCCGAGCAGGCTTAAGTGACAGAATCTTTGGTGGCCGCAAAGGTCCCTCACCCACAGATGCACAAGTCAGTGAGAGAGAGACTTCTAGGCTGGCCGAGAGGGGAGCGGGGTGTCTCCATAACTCAGGCCTCCTCAGGAGTCAGCAGCAGAGACTTGCAGTGGTGGCCAAGGCCTCTGGGAGCAGGTAGGACCTCAGATCCACTACTGAAAGTCTCTGCATAAACCCCCTGAGGGAAATGAGCCAGGGAGGCGGCCCTGCCGCAACCTGAGCACCAAAAATCAAGGTCACATTGAATAGCACCCATGCTTGCTGATGAAAGCCCTGAGGCTGGGTAGCAGCATTTGAATCTCAGACCCAAAGCATTGCTAAGCGGATCTGGGCAGGGGTGGAGTGGAATATCAGAAGTCAAGTAACTGGCTGGGAAAATGCTCAGAAAAGGGAAAAAAATAAGACCATAGAAGGTTACTTTCTTGAGGACCAGATGTTTCCCCCATTCCTTTCAGATGAGGAAGAACAATGCTTACCATCAGGGAAAGACATAGGAGTCAAGGCCTCTGTATCCCAAACACCTGAAATAGATATCCAATGGGCTCAGGCCATGGAATACTTCAAAAGGGATTTTGAAAATCAAGTTCAATGGAGGAAAAACTGGGAAGAGAAATGAGAGAGATGCAAGAAAAGCATGAAAAACGGGTCAATACCTTGATAAAGGAGACCCAAAAAAATGCTGAAGAAAATAATACCTTGAAAAATAGGCTAACTCAATTGGCAAAAGAGGTTCAAAAAGCCAATGAGGAGAAGAAAGCTTTCAAAGGCAGAATTAGCCAAGTGGAAAAAGAGGTGCAAAAGCTCACTGAAGAAAATAGTACTCTCAAAATTAGAATGGAACAGATGGAGGCTAATGACTTTCTGAGAAACCAAGAAATCACAAAACAAAAGCAAAAGAATGACAAAAGGGAAGAGAATGTGAAATATCTCATTGGAAAAACAACTGACCTGGAAAATAGATCCAGGAGAGACAATTTAAAAATTATGGGACTACCTGAAAGCCATGATCAAAAAAAG
>CM053774.1:99865533-99894785 GCA_028658325.1 Potorous gilbertii | reverse complement strand
CAAATGGGAAGAAAATTTTGGAACCCAAAATCTTGTGAAAATGAATGTAAAAAGTTAAATAAATAAATTTATTTATTTAAAAAAAAAAAATAAATAAATAAATAATGTATGTTGAAAAAAAAAAAAAAAATCTTGATCAAAAAGAAACCAGGATATCATAGTCATCTGTGGTGACCTTATGGAAAGACACAGATGAAATTTTCATAACATGGCCAGGCATGGATGGGTCGCAGTATGAACCATTGGAAAGAATATCTACATTGACGAAATTCCAGACTCTCATTCATCTACTCCCTAAAGTTCACCATATGTTTTCTAATCCATATATTAGTCATTCCCCACTTTCTCCTGACATCAAGAGAGAACCAATGGAACACTATTGCTGTCTACTTATATACAATTAATCAGAAAATATTTCCGCAGCTCAATCATTCTATTAATGTTTATATTATTCCATGAAGCTTAGATTAAAATCGAACCTGAAAACCTAAGGGGAATTTCTTGCTATTTTATACCTTCTTAGGACTATAAGTGCAATATTTGGCATTATCTTTAATATGCGGTTCAGTAACTCAGCATAATTGATAATAGTGTAGTCAAAAACAGCAACCCATCATTGATTTTCTTGGATGTAATCCCTTGGATCCTGTTGCATTTCTTTCCAGTAGAATGTCAGAGAAGGGATGAATAGATCTTGGAAAGAAAACTGTGTCAGGTGAAGGTTAGCCAAGGAGAATACACATTTGGATTAGGTTTCATGTGCAGATTGCCATTTTGATGAATCCTTTTGAAATTATAACTGGAAGATCCTGAGGCTCTGGAAAGCTCTGCTCTCTGCCTGTGTACTACAGGTACTGCCATATGAAATCTCTTGTTTTCGATCAAAACTGTTTTCTGCAAAATTTGACTTCACTCATTCTATCTTTAAAAATGCATGTGTATTTGCAATGAATGTTTATTTTTATGTATATTACATTTCTTTGGATTAACATTTCCCAAGTACCTTTTACAAGTATTAACTAATTTGATTTAAAGTTTATTATTCTAAAGAGAGTTGGTAAAAATGATGGAAGGGGAGAAAAAGAGAAGGAGAATAGAAGACGGAAAGAAAGAGAAATGGAAAAACAGCAGAGGAAAAAAGGGAGAAGATTGAATATAATCACACTCATGTTCATTTTGAAATTCAAGTTTTTACAGAATAAAAACATCAACTTTTTAATCTTATACTTTCTTCTCTTTTGTCTTCCTTTTCAGTTCTCTGTTTTTAATGGGTTTCAATGGGGGAAGGAGAGACGAGAAATTAGGAAGCAGTATGGTACTTCAAAGGAAGAGTCACTGACAATTACTGCTTGTGGGAATTTGGACAATTCACTTCAGTTTGGTCTTCAGTTTCCTCATCTGTATAACAAGAGGGTTGGATTTGATGACTTTTGAAGTCCTTTCCCGCTCTGTAGTGCCATATGAATTACTTGAGACAAGTAATAATTTTGATTTTTTTTAATTTTGTGGATATGTGTGTGTGTTTATTGACTTTAGGCAGGCTCAGAACATCTGACCTTGACCTGATGAACCCAGATTGAACTGTTTTCTGTCAGGATTGACAAGTCCATAGTTGACAGAAGTCACTCCACATTTGATCACTTGACTGACCTGGCCCATGGTCCTGTTTCGAACGCCTAGTTCAAGGATCGTCTTTTAGGCAGGAATGCAAGCCTCTTCTGAACATTATCAGTTTAGTAAACATGTAAGGTTAATACTTTCCTAATCACAATGCCCTTGTAATTGAGAAAAGGAGGTCATAGTGCAGGATACTTGCTAATTGAGTACCCTGGACACTCAGTCTCTAGGAATCTGTTTAGCTACAACAATCTGAGAAGTGAGCAAAGACCCAGAGCTCTCTCTATGCATTCCATCAAGGTACACGTACTGCCTTTGCTCCAGGCTGCTACCCATGCTTACCCATGGAAGTGAAGGCTTCAGGAACCACATGCTTTCATGGATGTGTATAACAAAACTTCGTGACTTGTTATCCTTCATCATTGGCATTGGCGTTCTCTTTTTGTGCCTCATTTAAAATCTCTTCCATTCTACCTTAAGCTACTTGTTTGTCCTTCAAATGCTAGATTTTGTACCATACGCAGCATAGCCCCAAATCTTAGTTCAATTTTAATCTCTTAAAGCCCAAACTTGAACGAAGACTAGATCAAGTATGTAAAAGTTATAGTTTGGAAAGAGGACACTTTGGTGTTGAAGATGTAGCATGGACTATTGGTATAAAAAAGTCAAATGTTTCAAGGATCTCAATTTAAGCCCATCTTGAAGGATGGTCTGACCAAAGTAGAAAGGAAAGTGTGATCAAAAACAAAGAAAAATGTAAAGTGACAAACTGCTACTGCTGTGAAACAAAATAATTAATCCTCGGAAGGAAAGAAAAAAAGCAAGGATCTGCAGAGGCTAGCAGTTAGAGCAGTTGTTACTGAGATGATTTTTCTTTGAAAATGAGCTTCCTCTTTCTCTCTCTCTCTCCCTTTCTTTCTCCCTCTCTCTCTGCCTCTCTCCTTCTCCCTCTCTCTCTCCCTCTCTCCCTGTCTCCCTCTCTCTCTCCCTCTCTCCCCCTCTCCCCCTCTCCCTCCCTTTCTCTCTCTCTCTCTCTCTCTCTCTCTCTCTCTCTCTCGTTTCTCTCTCTCTCCTCATCAATCTCTCATTTGTTTCTATGTGTAATGGCAAAAGTACCTTCTACCATTATTCTTATCCTGCATTGATGCCTTTCTATCCCACTGTGATGACCTTTGTTATCCTGATCTTTCACTTGCACAAACTGAACAACTTTTATTCAGATTTTGTAAACTTTGGCTTCAAGTGCATATAATAAGTGTGACCAACTCTTCCTTCTTTTCTTTTGCTTCTTAGGCCATACTCAAGATGATGTTCTAGAGCAGAGTTTCTTAGTGTAAGTCATGTGAATTTTTAAATATATATGTAACACTATATAACAATATAGTCTTTTATTCCTTTGTAACACTATACATTTTATTTCAGACATTTTAAAATATTTTTGAAGAAGTTTATGTTCTTCCTCAAACTTCCAAAAATGTCCATGATGAAAAAGAAAAAAATTAAGCTTAAGAACCACTGTTCTAGCAGCTGAGTCTTCCTTCCTAGGTGCTGTAGATGTGATTCTACCTTTTTTTTTTTAATGTCCATATATATGCCCTTTAGGTAAACTTGTCTTTTATTTATTTATTTTTAATTAATTTATTTGTTTTCAGTTTTCTACAATCACTTCCATAAGTCTTAATGTGATATTAATGGAAGGTGTCCTAGATGCAGACAAGGTAACAAAAAGGAGCTAGCACGGTCAGCATGCAGTGGAGAAATACTTTCCCGTGCATAATATGACTGTTACCAAATGGTTTGTTTCCTGGCAGAAGAAAATATCCCCATTACCTGATTGTCCTTTATTACCTGACGTGACAGGGGCATATCTGAATATGGATGAATGGAGACAAATACTTTTCACCTATTTCCAATACCAATGAGATAAAGAGCTAAACAGAAACAAGAAAACAGGAAAGTATATACCTAGTACTTAATGAAAACCCAATGGAAGACAGGTTAGGGATCAGGTAGCTGGGCTACCTGCTTACTTCTCTAACTCTTTGTTACCTTGAAATAACATCCCAAGATGAAGGGAAGTTGACTCCAAGGACAGCCAGCTCAGTTTAGTCCTATAAGTTTTCCTAGCATTTGGGGTACTCACAAATATGCTGGTCAGCAGTTTGCTTACCAAAGTATGAGCTGATAGTATAATGGGTAGAACTACCTCCTTCCTCCACCTCAACCCAAAGGCTACAATTAAGAGCAGATATATATTTATATGTATCTATCTTTTATAGATATATATCTAAATATAGATAGATACATACATACACATATATATACATGCATAATACATATATAGACACATACTTTTCCCTAACAAATTCCACTCCTGATCTTTGTTTTCATGTTTGTGTGTATCTCTTATTTCTTATCTCTCCTAACTCAACTTTACTTCTACTTGCTATCTTGTCCTCCTATTACTTAGCCTATCCCCCATTTAAAAGATCCCTCCCCATCCTCTCATTTCCATAAATCTAAGCATCCTTCTATAACCCCCTATAACCTATTCCCTCACCCCTCTAGAAGTCCCTCCCTTGTCCTCTCCACCCTCCCTATCCCTTTACTGTTTTATTTCTTCTGAATTTAGAAGACTTTTTTACTCATATATATATACATATATATATATATATATGTATGTATATATATACATATATATATATGTATATATATACATACATATATATATATATATATATATCTATAAATTGTTCCCTCTTAAATCCATTTCCAGTTGAAAGTAGTTTATCCAAAGTACCAACCCTTCTCCCTCCCTCCAGTTCCTCTATTTTTTCTCTTGTGCATAATTTGTATAAAATTTAAGCTGTTCCTAAATAGTTTTACTATTTAAAGCCATATACTCAGGTCTACCCCAATCTTCCTTATGAACTAGCCAATTGCTAATGACAATCATAGACATATGTTTTACATTTTATATATTTAAAAATAAATGGTCCGTCCTTTCTGAATCCTGTATATTATGTTTCTCTTGACTCTTGTATGTCAAATCTTCAATTAAATTCAGGGATTTTTTTTAACAAAGTTCTCAAATCCTGATAGTTGATGAAATGTACATTTTTTTCTATTCAGGATTATGCTTAATTTTTCTGAGTATTTTGCCCTTCAATATACAGTGTTCCAAGACCTGTGGTCCTTTAGTTTCCCTGCTAGTAGGTCTTGTGTAATTCTAATTATAGCACCATCATATGTAATTTGTTTCATTTTCTTGCTGCTTTTAATATTTTATCCTTGAGCTGGAGGTTTTGGAATTTGACTATAAATATTTCTATGAGTTTTCCTCATGACATCTCTTCAAGTGGTGATCGGTGAATTTTTTTCTATTTCTACTTCCCTTGTTGTAATGCTTCAGGACAATTTTCTTTAATTATTTCTTGAATTATCGTAAAAAAGATTTTTTTTATCATAGCTTTCAGGTAGTCCAGTTATTTTTATGTTCTCTCCTCTTGATTTGTTCTCCAAATCAATTGTTTTTTCTTATGTTTCACTTCAATTTTTTTCATTCTTTCTATTTTCTTTAATTATTTTTTGATCTCTTATAATTTCACTGACTTCACTTTGCCCAATTCTAATTTTCAAGGTGTCATTTTCTCCCTTAAGATTCTGAATCTTTCTTTCTAATTGGTTGACTTTCGTTTCATTCTTGTTTTTCTTGGATTGCTCTTATTTTTTGTTTTCCCTCAATCTCTCTCATTTGATTTTTAAAGTGTTCTTAAAGTTCTTTATGAATTTTTTTGGGCAGGTGACCATTTGATATTACTCTTTGTAGTAGAAGAGGGATTTTTCCTTCAATATTCTCCTCTGAAGATGAATCCTAGCCTTCTCTATTCTCATAATAACTTTCTATGCTTGGATTCTTTCTCCTTTGCCTGTACAATATTTTTACGGTAAAAGCTTAATTTGTGTAATCACTTCTAACCCTGGGGTATGGGGGATGATGTCTCTTGCCTCAGATCTTTGGTTCTCTCCTCTAACCCCGAACCAAAGCCAAACCTCCAATGTCCTATAGGTGCCCACAGCCAGGAGCTTTCTACTTCCCTGCTTCTGCACACATCAAGTGTGTGCTCTCCTTCCCCATTCTCCTGCCCCTCTCCTTAGCTCTTCATAGTACACTATTTTACCACCTTTTCTAATCTTATGAGGTATTTTTTATTGATATTCCATTAAATCTATTTCATTAATTTGGGTAATTTTGCCATTTTCACCACATTAGTGCAACCTACTGAATCACAGTAAATCTTTGTAAAGTTTCAATTATTTCTTTAAATAAGTTAAAATTGTTTTATAGATTTTTATCTTGACTCTGCATGTGTTTATATATATGAATTGTTATACAGGTACTTGATACATTCTGCTCTTATAAGAAGTAGTATTTTTTTTTTGTTTAGGGCAATGATATGTAAAAAAAATATTGTTTTGTAGATTTGTCTTGCATGCCTCTGTATTATGGAAAACATTTATTAACTCACTTTAAAAAAAATTCTTGACATGAATGTATAGTCTGTAGCTCACACTACCCCTCTGCCTCAATTGAACCAATAAAAGAAACAAAGCAAAATAGTGACTCATTAACATAAACTTAGCAAAACAAATTTCCGCATTGATCATGTCTGAAAAAGTATTGTATATCTTTGTATTTTAAGAATATTACCTCTTTGACAGGTAGAAGTAAGTGACCTATCTTATCTGTAGCACTCTGGAATTCTTTGTTATCTTTTTATTGATCAAAGTTCAAAACTTTTTGAGTTGTTTTTCTTTTCTATAATTTTGTCCTTGTATAACTTATTTTTCTTGTTTTGTTTACTTCAGTGGGCATCACTTCATAGATTCCTAGTTTCCTCTGGAATTCTCCATTTTATCCTTCTTATTGCACAATAACATTTCATAATATTCATATACCATGATTCTTAATCATTTTTCAATATGTGGGCACCCCTTTAATTTCTAATTTTTGGTACCTCCAGAAGAACTATTATAGATACTTTTGTACATGTAAGTCCCCTCCTCATTTTGATCTCTTGGGTATATCACTACTGGACTGTAGCACAAAGGATCTTCATATAGTAACTTTGGGATCATATTTTGGGGCCAGTAGTTCCATATTGCTTTCTAGAATAGCTGCACCATTTCATAGATTCACCAGCAGTGCATTAGTATGCTTGTTTTGTGAAAGACCTTTCAACATTCGTTATTTCATTCTTGTCACATTTGCCCGTCTTATGGGTATGAGACAGAATCCTAAAGTTGCTTTAATTTGTACTTATCATGGACTTAGGATATTTTTACATAGTTCATTTAGTAACTGTCAATTAATTTTTATAGTCTCTTTTCTTCATGAAACATTATGCCATCCCTAAATATAAATACTTTAATCGCTTTTTGTTAAATTTGCCTAATTTACTTTTCTTCCCTATTTTCTATATTACTATAACTATGTTGAATAGTAATGGATAAAATGGACAATCCTACTTAGCTGGAATTCATCTAATAGGTCTCTTTATAATGAATACTTTTGAATTCCAATACATTTTTATTATGTAAGAAAAATTTTCACAGTAATATTTTCATGTATTAATGGGGTATTGTATTTCATGAAAAATCTTTCCCAATAAAACCTGCCATGTTTTTGTTTTTCTTTACTTATGTAAAGTAAGAGGATTCTGCACTGTACAAGAACAAAGCAATGTGGACAATAGAAGGTGAAGGGAGATGGATGGGTTAGTCAGCATCGACGTAAATTATCAGTTATTTCTTCATGTTCAGACTCTTCTACTTCTCTTCCAGTCCTCCTCACACATGTAGGAACATGTGTTTCAACAAGTTTTTTTTCCCCAGATTCCAGATGCCTAGTACTTTAGAGAGTAGCCCAGCTTTTATCCTGTCTCATCTAGTTTGTAGTTGAAGGTCTATTGACTATCACCACTCATTTTGGTTAATTAATAAGCTTTCATTAAGTACTTACTGTGGGTCAGGAAATGCTCAAGATGTAGAAACTAAAATAAATACAAAAAACACAAGAATATTTCTTACCACAGACAGCTTACACACAAACCACAGAGATGACATATATTTGTATATATGTATATGTAACAACAAGCACCCTGACACACATCCAGGATGACCCACTGGCACTGGTTCTTAAATCTGCTTTTCTAAGGAAATCAACTTAAAAAGGGTTAACAATGGATTTTAATTACAAGCAGAAAAATAAAGACCAACAGACAGGGCTTCTAACTCTCTGACCATAAGCAATATGTGCATCACAGATCAACAGACAGATCCAACTCTCTGACCATTATATACATGGATAGTTAGTTATGAGAGAGAAAAACACCAACATCCATGTTTTCAAAGGGGGGACTCATTAATGGCTCTCCAGAGTCTCACCTGTAACATGAACTTTCTTCCCAAGAGTAAGCTCCAAAGCATAACTTCACCTCAGAATATACAAATGCTTTTCAGGGCCCAAGGACACAACCTTTGTGACCCAGGGCCTCATTAGAAATTAGAAAAGGTGTGAACCTTCCTTCAAAACAAGCCTCCCCTAATCAAGCTTCCCTTAATGGGCTCTACCTGAGGCCTATTAATGGGCAGGGAAGATCTTTAACTCTCATTACAGAATATACATACACATTATATATGTGTATGTGACATATCTGTCTCTGTGTGTAAATACATGTGTAAATGTTTACATATACACTTATATGTGGACACACGTATCTGTGTGCATATCTATTTCTAGTCTCACACATGTTACATTCAGAACAGAAAGAAGGTAAACTTACAGAGGAAAGCCCAAGTATCTAGCAAGAACAAGCGGCTTTTTTAGAAGAGTAGATGAAATTGCTCGAAGACATCTAGTTCAAACCCCTTATTTTTTAGGATGAAGATACATACTATGGTTCAATAAAATTGTAACTTTGCCAAAGGTCACATTGGAATTTTCTTCCTTTTTCATCCTGGTTGAGATAAATTCGGTTTAAGAAAAATTCCTTTAAAAATGCAAATATTTCGAAATAAATTCAGGACTACCATTTGCTTAAATATGAATGTGAATTATTTGGATCAAATTGCTTTCCTCCGATTATCTTTCTAAGGTGAACTACACTGGGAGAATGAGATTATTGACAGATGTCTTGGTCATTTTGGAAATTGAAGGACCTTGGAAATTTGAAAAAGTGTTTCTAAGTCAGCCTGATTCCTGTATACCATGAACAACAACATCATGAGGTAGGAGAGGATCACAGAAGAATGCTTTAATCAAAATCATGTGCACTGGTTTGGGAATGAGAGGGCATGGGTTCAAATCTCAGTTCTTTTACTTGCTAAATATGTGAATCTGAGTGAGTGATTACCTGTCTTTGTAATTTTTCTACTTAGGGGCAACTACGTGGGACACTGAATAGAGCACCAGTGCAAGAGTCAGGAGGAGCTGAGTTCAAATTTCCCCTCAAACACTTGACCCTCACTAGCTGCGTGACCTTGGGCAAGTTACTTAGCCCCAGTTGACTCATCCTGGGTCATCTCCAGTCATTCTGATGAATGATGGTCACTGGATTCAGATGGCTCTGGAGGAGAAGTGAGGCTGATGACCTGCACAACCATCCTTCACTCAAAGCAAAGTCAAGTGCAAGTCATGTCATTATTTCTCTGATGGCATGGTCTTCTTCAGCAATGAAAGACATACATACATAACTTTTGTAATTAATTTCTTTATTTATAAATGAGGGGGTTAGAATTGATGATCTCTAAAATCATGTTCAGCTCTGTGTAGAATTCTCCAATTTAAATCTAATATTTAGACTCTAGGTCCTTTGTTGTTTTTTTCTACTAAATCATGCTTAATTTGCAAGAATTGTGATGCTTTTTCTGAATTCCTATCTATTGCTATTATATATGAATTTTGTTTGCTGTCTATATTAGCATACTCAAACTCTCCAAAAGGAGGGAAATTGTTCAAAGAACAGTTCTACTTCGTGTCCTTGGGTGGTTTGTTTTCTTATTTTCTTCCTGTGTTTTGGAGGGTTCTTTGGGAAAAACATCATAGCACAGGGAAAGCAATGTACTTTCAGCCAACTTATTTTTAATAGTGTTGCTCTCTCAAGTGTTTAAGTCATTCAGACGGCCTCTCTCGAGTACATTGGCAAAGTCTCTCATTTATTGTTTATTGCTTCTCCTCTCTGCTTTCCTTCTAAGGGGGACTGCACTGCTGGGTTCTGATACCATGGCCTGGGCACACTGCCATGGGGAATGGGGGAGGAGAGAGGAAAATAGAAGCTTATACAGCCTTAGGTTACCTGTATTTAGCAACTCAGTATCTGATTAGAATAGGAAAAACACTCAAGATAATTAGCAGGAGGGAGAGAGTATATGAAGTGCCTTATTAGGCTCCCCTCCAAGGCTCCTCTAGAGTATCACATCTTTAGTATATCTTAAATTTGATAGAGAACTGAGACAATTATAGTGGGCAACTATGAAAAAAGAAAAAAACAGATTATCCAAAAATATTGCTTGGTTTTTGTTTTTTGTCTAAATCAAGGATTTAATTAGTAAGAAGAACACCCCCTCTCCCAATGCACCTTTTTATCAACCTAGATTATTAAGGAGTCTGCTTGGCTACCAAAAGATTTAATCACTTGGCTAGAGTCACACTGTCAGGAGATATTAGAATGCAGAGTTGAACGCAGATCCTTCTGATCCTGAACTTAACTCTCTATTCATTATGCCTTGTATATATGTATACACACATACATATACATATATATATATATATATATATATATATATATATGTGTGTGTGTGTGTGTGTGTGTGTGTATGTATATAGGGGAGGAAGGGGATGAGGAAGAAGATAGGTGGGGAAGAGAGGAACAGAAAAGTAGATGCACAGGTGAGAAAGGAAAGAGAAAAATGAGAAAACATCAGAATACAGGCAGGGGTTCTCATGGCTTTCCAATGACAAAATATAGCCAGTTTCTCTA
Source organism: Potorous gilbertii (assembly GCA_028658325.1). Taxonomy (NCBI): domain Eukaryota; kingdom Metazoa; phylum Chordata; class Mammalia; order Diprotodontia; family Potoroidae; genus Potorous; species Potorous gilbertii. Next base: position 99,884,127 of record CM053774.1, on the reverse strand, counting down.
ATTTTCTGATTGCAGCTACTGTTTATTTTATGTGCATTTTTTTAACCACTCTACTGGAACTAAGAAAGACAGCATTAAGGGAATGTTAGTTTCTAGGATAAGGCATTTTTTCAGTAATTTTCAATTAAAAATAGATGAGAGAAAAGAAAGTCAAATTTACCAATGACACAACATTAGGGCTTTCGTGTCCCGCAGACTTCCTTGAAATTGGCCACAAGTCCCAGCTTTATTTTCTGGTCCATGCCGCACTGCTTATCTGGACTAAATTCCCCTCTGAGTAGAGCAGACAAAAATCTCCCAGAAGCTTTGCCTTCTGAGCAAGGCTGTCTCCCCAGGCTGTTCTGAGTCCTGCACAGTGCCAGATAAGGAAAGAGCCCACTTCAAACAGTGAGCCATGAATCAGCCAACCTGACTTCAATCTGCGCATTAGAGCTAAGGCACGCAGCAATTTTAGAAGCTCACTTACATTAAGTGAAATTAAATGAAACAGACTCACTTAATTCTTGTTTATAAAGAGCTCTTGAAGTGCTGTTTTAAACTAGTTGCTTGGTAATGCCATGAAGCAGAGGTTGATGGAGTTCATGGGGAGAGAAATAGCCTCTGGGTTTGTTGTACAGACCTATTGGGCTGACTAAGGGAACCGTTTCCTTATGTCTTATTCATACGTTACAGCATTATATAATGTGCCATCCATTATCTTTGAACCGGGATGTTCATCCCCTCCCCTTGTGCCAGTGTTATTTGTAAAAGAGGAGGCCCTTTGGGGGATACAAATAGTAGCTTAATTTTTCTAGGAAGCAATGTAGCTCAAGGCCTCTCATTGTGCTTCAGGAAAACATTTCTCCATTGTGGTAGTGAAATATATCGCTATTTCTTTAAGGAAGTTTAGAAGAAAACAAAAGCCATTTCAATTTCTCCCTATTTTAATATCTAATGAATAATAAACTCAAAACCAGTATAAGGAACAGCACTATAATAATCTCTTCTAGGTGATTTTTTTCAAGTTTTATATTTAAAATTCCATTAGTTGTTATAAAATTTCAACCTTATTGAGATAAAGAAGGACCTAGGACATTTTTATAGTACAGGGACCTTCTTGGATGAGGAGACTCCCTTTACCATGTGGGTCAGTCCCTTCTCTGTAATTTAAAAGTTTTAGAGAATTTTTCAGTGGACTATGAGTGGGTGAAGTGTTTAGTGACTTATCCAGGGTGATGTCCAGTCAGTGAAACCTTGGATCCAGGTATTTCTACTCCTAAACTTCTCTATCAACTACACCACACTACCTCAATTCCTTTCTTTGTCTCTCTCTCTCTCTCACACATACACAGTCATACACACTCTCTCTCTCTCTTTCCTCTCTCTCCTCTCTCATACATGTACACATATATATGAACATACACACACATTTACTTACATAAATATACTTTCACATACATGTACAATATATAATGCAATATGTTCACATATAAATAATGTGTGCACACATGTATAATGTACACACCTGTATTTATTTATGCATACACAATGCATACATACATACACATACCCATGTGAGAAGGACTCTCCATGTGGATTCATTAATTTAGGAAGCTCTAGGCTAACAAACTGATTTCACCAGTGCTGTTTCACAATTATTCTTCAATTTAAAATCTTAGAGTGTTGCCTTGAGGAACATCTGATAATCATGAACTATTTAAATCAGATTAAAGTATCATCTGATCATACATTTTGAGCTGCAGAGAAACTGAGATGAGGATTTAATTCAAAGTGCACATTTTATAGATGAGGAGATGAAGGCCTAGAGAGGAGTAGAGAGTTCGTGTCAGAGACAGAACATTAATCTGGTTCTTTCTGTCTTGAAGCACAGTCCACTATACTATGCTATCTCTCTTTGTGTTCTTGTGTGAATTATTAAAAAATATACATAAACTGTATAAAGTCAAAAATAAATCTATTTTGCCTCTAGCAATACAGATAGAACAATATTTTTCTTTTGAAATTTGGGAAGCTATTTACAAAACCACTTCAATTCCAAGGCTTATCTATTTCCTAATTAAGTGATTAGCTAATCAGAGTAATCAATATATGCTAATGACAGGGCTAAAATTCCCAAGTGGATTTAAATCTATGACTGTAAGATCAGAAGCATCTGTTCTAACGATTAAGTCATTTGTTCTATGTGTATCAGATAGTAGCCCATTAGCTTATTCAGTGATAATGAAATCTTTCTCTTCTGCAGTCTCAAAGTAAAGTGAATAAAATATTTCCCTCATTGACAATTTCTTGATGGATTTATTCATCAGATACAGTGACCCTTGAACCAGATCTTAGTTATGCAATTGGGAAAAAAAAATCCGGCCACTTTGAGTGTGTCTGCTTTTTGCTTGAAATATTGCCCTCTATGGAAATTATTTTTTTTTCCAGTATCCCCAGTATCATGCCCAGCATCTACTTAGCAAACTTCCATTAAGTATGAATTACTTCAATGCAAATAATATTTTAATTACTTTCATTTTAACCAAAGGAAAAAATGAGTATTTAACAAAAGTAGTGAGAATTTAAAAAACAATAATATCTGTGTATAAATATCCTTTTAAATTCTATAGAGAGAGAAGGTAAGACCTTCAGAAAGAATGGTGAAGTCAGAATACCTAGTTCAATTCATGCATCTGGCAGAAGAATTTGGTTTCTCCTTGATGCTCTAAAGGACACATCATTTTATCACTGCTGGATGTCATTAGAGTTAAGAGAGGAAGTATGCAAGATCTCAAGGAGCTTGAGATCACTGAGAGATGAGCAGAACGGAGAGAAGAGGCACTATTTGAGGGACATTGGATGTGCATTGAAGACAGTCACTGGCACCCTCCATGTAGACATCCCTATTGACTGGGCAGATGAGAGGCAGAGACTGTTCCTTTGAGCCCTTCATCTTCTCACTGACAGCATTGAGAGATTTTCTTTCCTCCTAGCACTGTCTTTCCCCCTTACAGGGATCTTTCCCTGCCTGGTTTTGTTATTGTTAATTTTGATTCATCCACATAGGGAGTTCATTTTATGTTGTTATGCTGATTAGGATTATAAATGCTTAAAGGAACATGCAGTTCTGACAATGTTTTCATGTTTTCAGAATGTATATTAAGACTCAAGGGCAGAATTGGAAGAGACTATGAAGACCGTCCCTTGAGATCAAAGTCTGTCTTACATCTCTATTGGTTGTAATCTCCTGGCATGGTTCCTAGCTCAGCTGACTTGTCCTCTCCCTGTTCCTTCCTGCCAAGTTGGTTTTTTTGTTTGTTTGTTTTGTTTGTTTCTTTTTAAATTTACTTTAAACTTCAATACAAAATAAGAAAAGAAAAAATATTACCACGTACAAAGCAGAACATGAGAGGATTCAATATAAAGCAATGAATTTCCATTTCAAGAAAACCTATATAGTAAATACTACACATTATTTTCAAAGCTATTGATTTCTTCTTTGCTTCCTTGTAGGTTTGCTTTTGTCTTCTGCTGTGCACTTTTTACTTTATCCCCCTGTGCCAAATTTTCTCTATTCCCTCTATTATTGGCTACATACTGGATAATTTTAATTTAAAATAATCAGTATTATCCATTTTATACTTCAACACTGCTCTCACCTTATAATATACTTTATAGTCAGATACTACCAAATATAGGTCTTTCACATCTTTCCCCACTGGTTTGTTGAAGTTCCTGATCCTTTACTCTTCCAAATGAACCCTTTTTTTGATTCAGATAAAATTTTAGCAACTTAATTGGCTAGCATTACATAAATAGATTGGTTAAGTGAAATTGTCACTTTTTTATTACATTAGGTTTACCTACCCAAGCAAAATAACATTACTTCAATTATTTAGATTTAACTTTACATAAAATATGATTTCATTTATATTCACATAATTCCCATGTCTGTTTTGGTCTGTTTTTTATACTATCTAGTAAGTTTATATATTTAAATTATTGATTAATATGGCTAACACATAATATGGCTTCCCTATTTTTTCTCTTTTGATTAAATCTATTTTAGCTTTAACTTTGTCTAAGACCATGATTACTATTCCTGCCATTTTTTTTAGCATAATAAATTCTACTCCTGGCCTTTATTTGGTGCTTGTATTTCTTATTTTTATAACATTTCTTGGAAGTAACATATGGTTGAATTCAATTGTTTAATCTGTTACCAGTTTCCATTTCATGGGTAGAGTGAAGGTATAGGATAGAAAGCTACATTCTGCCCCAGCCAACTCAGGAGGCACAGCCTGGGCAGTCTAAAGATTGGCTGCTTTCTGGTTGAGAGGGAAAGAAGAGAGGAGGGCAGAGATAGAAAGACAGTATGGAAACACCTAGAGGCTATACTACTACCCTAAGGTGACATATTGACTGGTCACCTCATCACTAGCAATGTTCTCTTCCATGGTAACTTCCTAAGTTCCTCTGGGTTTAATTAGGCTCAAGTAGCTAAGAAATATTTAGGAGTATTTCTACCAAGATTCATCCAGAAACTCCAAGTGTAAATCTCTCTTTGAAGAAATACAGACCTACATGACCAGAGAAACATTCAATTCTAATTAGAAGGTTGAGCCAAGAATAAAAATAATACTTTAATTCATTCAGTGCTATACCAATCGAAATGCTTAGATTTTATAGATAGAAAACTCATATGGAAGTGATAAGATTAGCTGAGCCCTTTCTGGATATAGAGAGGTAGAGAGAGAGTGTGTGTGAGTGAGAAAGAGGGAAAGAGAGACAGAGACATAGAGGAATGAGAGATAGAGACAGACACAAAGAGAAAGGGAGACACAGAAACAAAGAGACAAAGAGAGACAGAGAGATACCAGTGTAACAGACTGATTATACAACCTATAGAAGTAAACATATACAGTTACTATCAATAAACCAAATATCCTATTTACTATGGAAAAGCTTCACTATTTGACAAAAATTGCTGAGAAAACTGAAAGCCATTAGGCAGAAATTGGATTTAAATCAAATTCTTGTATCATATAGCAAAATAGGTTCCAAGGGAATACATGACCTAGATTACATCTTAATCAAATTAGAGGATGAAGAAAGAATTTATATTTTGGATTCATGGTTGGGGTAGAGTACATAACACAAAAAACTAAAAAAAAAAGAATTACAAGTAAAGTGGACACTTCTTTGTTAGAAAAATTGTCTTTTTTCTTTACAAAAAGAAACTTCTGGAAAAATTGTGTAGCAAGCTTCTCTTCTAAAGGCCTTTGTTGTAAGATATATAAAGACTGATCACAATTTATAAGACTAAGACTCATTCCCCAACTAATAAATGGAAAAAGCATATAAATAGGTAGTTTGCTACAGAAGAAATACAAGATATAAGTACAATATTAAAAATGTTTCAAATCACTAATATGGAGGAATGAAAATTAAAACACTTTGAAGTTCTACCTCCCATCCTTTAAAATGGCAGATATTTCCAAAGAGTAAGATTTAATTTAGTTAGAGCTGTGGAAGATACAGAGATTAGAAGAGCTGTGATGTGTGAACCATAACACAAAATCAGTCTACCTTCTCTATTGAGTAATATGAAGAGGAGTAAGTAAAATAATGCAGAAAGGGTAGGTTGGAACCAGATTGAGAAGGACTTTAAATGACAAACAGGTTTTGTATTTGAATTTAAGAGGTAATAGGAACCACAGAAGTTGGGGCATAGTGGGACAGCTCATTTGCTTATCTTTTCCTTGCTCCCAGTATGACTGAGAAAGACTGTATGCAAATAGCTTTACTTGGGCAACTGCCTTTAATTTAAAATGCTATGGGGAAATTATCACCACCTGCCCATACCCCGCCTTTTTAAGATGCTGATTCTATATAGAAAGGTGCAATAATATGACTGGAAAAGTATGAGGTAAGGTATAAAACAACATTAGAGTGTTTATATTAGTTGAGAAGCCTCAGCTCAAGGATGATAGGACGATTCCTCCTTTTTACTCTTATGTTATTATAGGTTTTGATTTTTAAAAATACATTTTAATGTCTCATTTTCAGCACGGTAAATCAGTCTTCTCTGGAATAAAGGATAACATTTTTATAAGAAGGAGGATACTGACTTCTTCAACTGAAACAAAATCAGTATGTTTTTTAACTGTTTTTTAAATGTCTTGTTTCATATTTATAGTTATCTGATTTTCTGAGGTCTGTCTAGAGATGTAACAAAAAGGAGATTCTAAAAATCAGAGAAGTAAACTTAGCTGGAGATTTTCTGGCACAAAGGGAGTAAATTGGATTCTAAACCTGGCTCTTCTCCCTAGACCAGACACCAGGCAAATTACTCTTTCCCTGAGCCTAAGTTTTCACAATTAAAATTGAACAATATCTGGAAAGTACTTTCTAGAGTTAAAGACTCTATGAAATATATTTATAATGAAGAATAATACTGACAACAGCAATATTTATGTGACTTTTAAAAGTTTTTATAAAATACTTTTAATTTCATCATCTTCAATGCTCTGAACAAACTTGAAAATCCCTTGGGAGGTAGGATGGGTGAAATTGTCTTTACAGATAAATTACTCAAAGAACCCTATGCAGCAAGGGTTATTAGAGATTGCTATTCTGCAGGAACCATAAGGAATGAAATGGGCTAATGAGGCAAAAAGAGGAATTACCTAGAGATCATTAATTACTTTTCAGTAATTCTGATCTTGTTTGCTTTTTACCTGAGAGAGAAGGCAAGTTTACATTACTTTTCATCAGAAAAAAAAAACCGAACAAAATTTGAGGTTTTTGTTCAGGATTATAGACAGTAGCCTGTCTCCAGATCTTTTATCTGAATCATTGCGAGGATTTGTTATTTTAGAGTCTTGTCTCAGTTTTGGAAGTTTAGGTTAGCTCAGTGAGTGACTCAGGAAACTAAACCAAATGTAATGCCAAGAAAAAGACACAGAATCAATTTTTTCCAGTCTTGGCTACTACTTGACCTATATAACACTTACTACTAATCTAGTCTGAGAGTAACTCACACTCGGGAGTCTAATTTCAAATGTGCTGTTAGTAAAGTAGTAAAGCCTAGTTCATTCAACAAAGGTTGTTTTTTATGAGATCATGAAAGTGGGTTTTTTTTGGGGGGGGGCACTGACTGAAAAATTGAGCTAAGTTGTTTCCTAGCTCCTGAGTCACTATAAAAATGATCCTTGTTTATAGGTGTGTGTATATATATATATGTGTGTGTGTGTGTGTGTGTTCATGTGTATGTGCGTGTGTGTTTGTTTTCTGTTTTGAAATTGGTGCTGGCACACTTGGTAGTCATAAAAATAAAATCAAGAAAGCCTTCCAAATTTTCTTCTTACAGCTTATTTTTGTGTGAGCCCAATGTGACTTTGCAAACCCACTGCAAAGTGAAGATGTGAAAGAGGCAGAACGTGACCTCCTAACCATTTGGGATTGTAGGTTTTAGTCCTAATTAGGAAGTCTTCCTGTGGCAACAAGGTTGTTAAACTAAGTATAAAATTTCAATCACACTGACTCCTTTACAACATATGAACTTCTAAGTTAGAAAAAAACATCCCACCAAGATTGACTCAGTAAACAAATTAGACTTTCATCCAGGGATTTTAAAACTCAATGTTCAGTAAAGGCTTGGCAGTATTTTACAAAACAAAGGATAACAACAACAAATAAACAAAAAAAAACTAGCAACTTTGAGAAACAGGACCCCTGGCCACATAGTCAAGATCTATTTGAGGGACTAAGGAGTGTACTCGAATATGGCCCTGGAATTCAACACTTGAGATGTATGCAGGGGCAGATCCTGGGCCATCAGGTGAGGAATATGTTCAGCAGATGCTGAACCCCAGGAAACTATATGAGGATTTGCAAAGAAACAAAGGCTTTCATACCCTGTTGGAATTTTGAGTTCCATTGGACAAATCTGTGTCTCATTACCACAGGATTCTAAGTTGGAAACCACTCTTCCCATGGGCATTATTTGTGGAAGAATGTCCTCAGGATTATGGGTAGAATTTTTGCATCTATTGTTTTTATTATGATAGCTGAATAAATGCTTTGACTAACAGCTAATTGAATTTGCTGGTTTATTTTTCATGGGATGCAACCTGGTGGGTGATTTTGAGCAATACACCTTCAGGAGTGGATAGCTGCAAGGAATCTCCTTTCAACTCTGAGGCAACAGCTACCCTCTGCATAGAAGCCATGAGGATGAGTTTGAGTTGTCAATAGTCTAGAAGGTCTTCCTACAGAGACCAAAAAAAATGTATTTAAAATGACTAATTTGTGGATCACCCTTCTTGCCCGTTCCATTCCCCATACCCACAGACATTCCTCATGGAGAAAAAGAAGAGATGAAATAGTTTGGGGTGCAAAAGAATATTGTATGTAAATCCCATCTCCCCCCTCCCCATACACACATGCAAAAGAACATTTCGCATTATATCAAAAAATATATAGTGGCAGCATTCTTTCTGAGAAGTTCACAATTGCTTATTTCTCTGTTTTTTTTTATCTTTACAGAAATTTATTATAACTCCTCTCATACTCTCACTCCCAAATGAAAAAATATAAAGTTGTATTAAAAATGTGCATATTCCAGGAAAACAAATCTGTTATCTATCTATCCATCCATCCATCTATTATCTATCTATCATCTATCTATCTCTTTTCCATTTTAAGTCCATTTTAGTGGATAAGGAACATGTTTTATCTTCAGTCTTTTGGATTCAAGATGATTATGTTGATCAATTTCAGTCTTTCTATGTTTTTTTTTCTTCTCTTTATATCGTTGCTATGTATATTTTTTTCTCCTACTTCTGGTCACTTCAGTCTGCATCAGTTCTTAGTTGTCTTCCTTTTTTCTTCTGAAACTGTCCATTTCGTTATTTCATTTGGAACAATAAGCCTCCATTATATTTGTATCCCATAATTTATTTTATCTACTTTCCCATAGTGAGGTAACCACTTACTTTCTAGTTTGTGGCTACTACAAAAAGAGTTATAAACATGTTTGTGTATATATAGTTTTTTGGGGGGTTGTTCTTTCTTTGATCTCTTTGTTAGTAGGTCAATCGATATGCAAAAGATAAATAATTTGGGGGACATAGTTCTAAATTGTTTTCTAGAATGACTGGATTCACACCTCTACCAACAGTGCACTGGGGTGTTTGTTTCCCTGAATCCTTCCAACATTTGTCATTTTCCTATTTTGTCATGTTTGCCAATCTGACGGGTAGGAGGTGAATCCTCAAAGTTGCTTTAATGTGCATATCTCTATTGATAGGTTGTAGTTTTTTTAAAATATATAGTTATTGATAGCTGGAGTTTCTTCATTTGAATACTGCCTGTTAATATTCTTTGACAGTTTCAGGTGCTGTAGTTTTAACCACGTGTAATGTATTTAGGGATGATTTTTCAAAACTAGAAAGAGACTTCAAACAAATTTAAATAGCTTGCTTCCTTTCTTCCTCTTCTTCTCAAGGTCAGCTCCTTAGCATTGTACTCTTTAGTCAAAATACTTGACTCCGCCAGCTCCAGTCTATTGGGAGAAACAGTTGCATTGAGTAGTTGCCTTCCCAAAGACAGAAGCTTGTTTCTGAAAACTTTTTTGTCTGCTCTTAAGTCTGAGCAACCAGTATTCAAGCTGCCACATAGCATGCTAATTTAATAGGAAGCTCTATTACAAGCAAATATGTCTCTCCAAGACAATGATTTTAGGTGGAAGGAAGAGTAGAAAGAATGATTAAAATACAAGGTCACATTTTAAATTTTATATGCAATTGAGTGGCTTAGAACACATTTTTATAAGACTCTTCTCATTGGTGGAGATTTATTACTCAATGTTCCACACCTGCATAAGGGAAGGAGTTGATGAGAGTGAGAGAAGGCAGATCCTGGTCTACTGGCATTCAACTTTGAGAAGGAAAACACAGTTTCAGGCTCTCTTCAAGTCCCTGAAGGGAGAGAAAGACTCTGGGAAGAAGCTGACAGGTAAAGGAGGAAAGCAGTTTGATCATACTCCTATCCCCAGCTTACTACCCTAGTGACTTCTGAGAATTTCCTCTCAGGTAAGATCTTGGATGCTCTTGTTTGGGGTGACATCTTCTATTGGGAATGTTATTTCACTCCAAGTACAGTCTAGCAGGCAGTCTCCTATGTATACTTTCTCTGATTTTAATTAGCTATTTGTTTGGATAAATTTGGATAAAATGTATTTATTTTCTACATATATTTATTATGAAGTTGACATCTGGTGAGCAGCAAATCAAGCCTTGGACACTTACTTCTGGGGACACCTTGTGAGCACATTTTGAATCTAAAACTTATTTCCTCTGGGAAAACAATATTTAAGGTAGAAGATAGATATAGTAGTAGTCAGATACCCTGTCTCTGGAAAGAGCAGGGTGGTCAACCTCAGCTCCTGGCTTCCCTTCCTGACCTAAACCACATTGTACCTTGAACAATAAGGAGAATATAGTCTAGAAATATTAATCTCCCCTGTATATAGCTATACCTAGATAGATCCTCATAACCAACATGGGCACCCACACCCCCTTCCGTTGAAATGTGGGAAACATTAGGAACGTGAACAGGGGTAGCATGTGTTTTATGTAGTTTCTGTTGATTTCCCTTTAAAGGCCCAGAAAAAAAAAACACTCTTACAATATCATCAGTCTTGCTTTATTGGTTTTTGAGGCATGGGGAGCTGGTTTTATGCAATTCTTATTCATTCCTCTCTTTCTGTCCTAGCATGGTCAGTTGTGGTGAGACAGAGAATAGCTGTTTTATTTGAATCACAAACTCCTGCTGATATGTACTTGTAATTGTGATTGGAAACAGGGACAGGGTAGTAAACATGGTATTGTGGAGCGGGATTAAATGAGACTGTAAGTATTTCTGAATCACAAAATCCAATGGAAACCAACTCTACAAATTAAGCATTAAAAGAACATGCTCTACTTCAAAAAATTAAAGTACTTGAAATACTCTTCCTCTTCATAGTTCCCAAGTCAGGAGCTTAGGAAGGTGACCTGTGGGCGATTGGAACAAGGGATAATCTCTGACAACCAATGCCAGGAACTCAACCTAGGATCCATAAACTTTAAAAAAAAAATGACAATTATATTTCAGTATAACTGGATTCTTTGTAATGCTACACATTTTATTTCATTCATTTATAAACATTATTCCTAGAAGATTTCAATGGATTGTCCAAAGAATCATAACATGCAAAAAAGTTAAGAATCCCTTCCATAGTTCTTTTATATCTCAAGCTGAAATCAAGATGTTTTCCCTCCGTCTTAAATAGCTTAGCCTAATTATTGCAGGAGCAACTGCTTAGTGTTTAAAGTGCTGGGTGGGACTACTATATAGAAGTAAAAGGGAGGAAATGCATGAAATGAAAAAGAAGGAAATGGGGCTCTGGTCACAGTCTGGGATAGAAACTCAACCCCTTCCTTAGTAATATCCCTTCAACATCCATTCAGTATTCAATCCATTCATTCAAAATTCACATAAAACCAGTGCAACTCCAAGAACAAGGTAAGGGCATCATGTCCTCTCTGCTTTCTGGAAGTCCAAATGTCCCAAAAGAGGCCTTTTTGCTTTTTTCCCCAAATTTATTAGTTTCTTTTTTGTTTTCTGTTTTCAACAATCACTTTCATAAGTTCCAAATTTTCTCCCCTTCCCTCTCCCTCCCTCCCCAAGACAGCATGCAATATTGTATGTGTGTTTGTCCTTCATTGCTGAAGAAGACCATGCCATCAGAGAAATAATAACATGACTTGCACCTGACTTTCTTTTGAGTGAGGGAGGGCTGTGCAGGTCACCAGCTTCACTTCTCCTCCAGATCCACCTGAATCCAACGACCAGATATTCATCAGGAAGACTGGAGAGGGCCCAGAATGAGACAGTTGGGGTTAAGTGACTTGCCCAAAGTCACACAGCTAGTGAGTGTCAAGTGTCTCAGGTGAGATTTGAACTCAGGTCCTCCTGACTCCTGCACTGGTACTCTATCCACTGCACTACCTAGGCTGCCCCTATGCAATCTTATTTGGGCTCTACACATATATTCCCATTAAACACATTTTCACATTAGTCATGTTGCATAGAAGAATTAAAATGAATGGGAGAAACTATGAGAAAAACAAAACATAACAAAAGAGAAAATAGTCTGCTTCATTCTATGTTCTGACTCCATAGCTCTTTCTCTGGATGTAGGTGGCATTTTGCATCATGAGTCCTTTGGAAATGTTTTAGGTCCTTGCATCGTTGTAAAGGATTAAATCTATCAAAAACAGTCCTCATGCACTGTGGCTGCTATTGTATATAACGTTTTCATGGTTTGACTCCTTTCATTCAGCATCAGTTGATATGTCTTTCCAGGTTGAGGAAAAGCTTTTTGTTCTCATTTTCCCACTGAATGAGTGTCACCTCCTACTTATGTAAACAATCACCTTTGAAACAACCCATAGTTCCAAAAACCAGGAGCCAGTACACTTGTCCCACAAAAGGTAAAACATATTTCCAGCTCCTTGGGAGATCCCCCAGTGCTCCTAGTAAGCAACAATTATGAGAGAGTTTAATGAAAGTATGTTTCCATATGTGAAGCCTCTGATGATGGCCTGTACTCAGAAAGGGTAAACTGTTCAAAAGTGATTTCTTCCAAAGCTGCCTTGTTTGGTAGTGCTCTAGCTAGACCAGAACATGGTCTCTCAACTTTTATGTCCTGAACGTTTCAGCAGCCTATTCCTGTCTATTGATCCTTACTTAGAATAATGTTTTTAAATGTATAGAAACATAGGATTACTAAAGAAATAAATTATATTTAAGTAAAGTTATCTAAAAATCTAAAAAAATAGCATATTAGGTTAAGAATCCTTGCTTTAAAGACTATTTAAATGCCAATAGAAAGATATCTAATGTAGATTTTTTCTAACCTATATCTCAGTTGATTTTGATGGAAAAAAAATATTAGACATTTCATAGACAGTCTGAAGATCCTACCAGATGAATTCAACTCTATGAAGTCTGTGAATTATCCTCTCCTCTGATTTGTTATATGGAAACATAAGCTCTTTGACTATAGGATATATTCATATCCATCTTTGTATCTTCCCTAGTATATATAGATAGCAGGAAAATTATAAATATTTGTTGAATACACTGTAAAATCAGTAGATTTTCCATTGAAAATAATTTGATGGGAAAGGAGGCTAAAATTTTTCTAGTTACCTTTGCTTTAAGGTCCAGTTCTCAGACCTGCAGTTTTAGAAACTCAATTTCAATAATTCCCCCAGGGTTGATCAGGCTTTGTTGAACTGATTCCTGCTGACCAAATTCTCAAGAGACTGATGATAAACTGCAATGCCAATTCATTTACACTGGGAAATAAATCTGGTCTTCCGTCACTTCCTTACTTCATAAAATGGATATATTAACAATTCTTTCCAGGGTAGCATTTTCATGCATTAGACTTGGACACTCAATGCTTTGATGTCCTCAGGGAGAATACTTTCAAGATTCAATGAATTTCAAACTCACAAGCTAGCCAGTACCAAATGTGAAAAATAGATTTAGGGATGACCCAAGATAACATTGCAAAGAATTTCACTTTGATTTCTGGTGCCTTCTCACCTCTGGATTTTTGTACCTCTTTTCCCTCCTATTGTCTAAGCTATTTATCATTCATATTTGGAGAGAATATTTTGATATTTTCACAATAATGTTTACAGCACTCTGCTAAACCTAAGCCCAGGAGAGATGCTAAATTTAGATAAGAAGAAATCCATCTCCCTGGAGTTTACAGCCTAGGAGAGGTTTTAAACAACAATATATTATCCCATAAAACATCAGGTATGTATAAACCCCCATGGTACTATTTTCCCAAGCTGCACTTGTACTTCCATATCAGTTGCCCTAGAGAGTGCCTGACTAGCTCAGGGTTCTCTGGGTAATCTTATGGGAATTATAACCTAACACTGTAGCTCTTAAACTGCTGCTGGTGTGCCACTCATTAACAATCTGACAATATAGGGAATTAGCTTTTGGCAAAGGCAAGGCATGGTATAGTAAAAAGATTTGGTACAAAAGATTTCTACTTAAAACCTGGAACACTAAGGCAATTGTCTAAGGTTCTTAAATTGTAGAAAAAATATAGGTCTCCCTTATAAAAGGGAGTTTCCTTGCCTAGAATTCCTTACATAATGGGAAAAAATATTGCTCCAAGGGTGGAAAAAAAATGAAAAAGTCAGATCCAAGGGGAAGATCAGGGACATCAGGGGAGGAGGAAGTGCAGAGTACATATTAATCACTGTTCTATTGCATACTTTAGATGGGACTGATATCTCAAATGTCACATATTTTACTTGTCTTACCATGTTTTTTTAAACCTCTCCACTTCCTCTCCAGAGTTCCTCATCTCAGATCTGCCCTTTCATAAATAGTACATCAAGCTCCAAAATTGGTTCTACTACTTCCTCTCCTCCCCCTTCCTTTCTTTTTCACATTTAACCAATACTCTCAATTAAGGAATGCCCTTGAATATGGTAAACCTATTCCTATGCATGCCACTAATGATGTATACCTTCATGTATTTTCCTTCCATTGGATATATATTCATTTATAAAGTGTAATATAGTAAAAGTAATTAGATCCAAAGGATTATTTTGAATAATGATGAAAGTTTAATGACTTGAGAAGCTAGTGGGTAAGATTTTTTTTTTTTGAGGGAGGAAGTGGTTTCTAACCCATGAGAATCAGACCAAATGCTTTAAGCAAATGACCTTACTTCAGGATAACTCTGAGGATGTTATTGGCCTCTTCCAATATATATATATATATATATATATATATATATATATATATATATATATATATATATATATATATATAATTGCACCTGGGCTAATGTAAAAGCCTTTGTTCTTATAAATATTATGCAAAAGAATGAAACAAAATTATCTAACCATTTGGTGCATCCAATAATTAAATGGATACTTCAAAGACAAAATAAAGAATGAGAGCAAAAAATCCAAATTTTTGAAAACTTTCTTGTACTGAAGGTTCCATTTGCATTACAAAAGACATGAATAATATCCCCTTTTCTACAGATGAGTAAAATGAGACCCTGGATATTTTTCCTATGAGCAAGCTTGAATACTAGTTGAAGTTCAAGTTTTTATTGTACCTTCCTGCCTGTTGGTATGTAAAAAAAGGTGCTAATTCAGGTATATAGATAAATATAATATACCTAAAATATGTTGAGGATATGAATTAAAGGATATAAGCCATTTTATTTCTTTTGCTAGGGGAGATGGCATTTGAGCTGATCTTTGAATTTTGAAGGAGAGGGAGTATGTCAACAGGTAGAAATTGAGCATGTCATAAATATATATATAATATATATGTGTGTATGTATTTATATACATATACATACATATGTAGTACATTCACTTCAATACACATATACATACATAAATACACATATACATATTTGCTAATCAAAAAAGAAATAATTGTATTAGAGGAGGAATGTATATCAAAAACAAGACAAAAATGGATCCATTCTTTATAGGGAATTTCTGGAGTGGAATAAAATGCTTTTTCCTCTATATTTTTAAAAGAAATGTTATAAAAATACAAATAGGATAATAAAGATACATTTGTTCAGTGTGTTCTTGTTCTCCTTCAGGTTCATGTCTTGTGTTATAATTTAAATATTCTCTTTTCTTAGGTGCTATTTCACATTTTCTCTGAATGGAGACATCTAAAAATATCTAAAAGAAAATATAATGCAAAGTGACACTTGGTATGATGTATAAAATACAGGAGGCAGCATGGTACAGTAGAAAGTGGTCCTGGGTTCAGATTTATCATTCATCTTAATTGCCCATATGATCTTACACTTTTGATAAAAATGTTTTTTCTAACACTTTATCAAAAATACAGACAAAAATTCTCACCATCACAGGACCATATGTGGGTCCTAGGAGAGGTCAAAATGGATCCATTCATTAACGACTGTGCAAAAGATTTCAACTTCCCTTAATTGTACTATCATCTAGTGAACATCTACTCACTTTTTTCCTTAAAATTCCATGATATATTTGACAGAATGTCTTGGTAAAATATAGATAAACTATTTTTATAGTATTCCACTATTCCACTATTCAATTTCATCATCTATAAAATGGGGATGATATTAGCAACTAACTGAAGAAACTGTTAAAAGGATCAAATGAGATACTATTTGGGAAACACTTTGTGAACAAGAAAACACCAAATGAGTGTTAAATGATACTATTGTATACTATGGTATATTAGCCTTTTCAAACCACTGTCATAAAAGATTGATTTGACATGATCATTTTGTTTTAAATACATTCGAGGATGGCCACAGGAGTCCAAGTCAAGTTCACTGGCCTAGAATTTCCTCTTTCTGAAAACTGGGGCAGCATATGCCTTCTCCAGGCTTCTTTCTAATCTTTGCCATATTTTTGATGGCTCTGCAGGATTGACTTTCTTCTTTCAGAATCTAATTATGCAGTTTTTGGGTCCAGATGACTTGAAATCATCTCCTTGTTGAATTTCATTCTCTTCTTTCCAGTTCAAATCTACTTCACTTTGGCAGAGAAAACAATAGCTTAATAAACACTAAAGAACTCACCCTTTTCTCCTTTGTCAATTATCACCATCAAATCCACTCCTGATTGTTTCTGGCCCTTTTGGATACTCGTTTGCTGCCCAGAAAATGCTTAAAACGATGATGACAACTGCATTTTACGGTTCTGTTTTCTTTAGATTTTTTTTTCCTTAGTCTCAGCTCATTAAAAGTTTTGGCATTCCAGATGCTTTTTTTTTATAAGATGATGTCCTGATTTTTTACTCCTCCTCACTTATCTTTCTTCGTAGCACCTTGCTGTCCTCATCCCTTGACTCATTACCTCACTACCTTCTGTTTGGAGTTTTATTCAGTGTTGAATGTAGTGCCTACAAAAAGTCAATTTATTTTCCTTCAGAAAGTCATGTTCAGGGGAAGGATAGAGATATTTCTTCCTTCATCCTTCCCTCTGAAGGTGGGAATAGGAGCTAGATTCTGCTGTTGTTTCCTTGAACACTGAAATCATCTCAGGTTTATCAATTCATTGTCCATCAGAGTGTGTCCAATTATTTTTTTTCTGCATTCAAAAGGCTGCTCCTTTAAATCATATCACACACACACACAAATGTATTTGAATTTCCTAAAGGTATCTCTAGGTGTTACCATTAATGATTAAAAGCCTCATTATTCTTTGTTTTTGGGGTGTTTTCATTTAGAGGAATGGGAACCAAATTCCTCTTTCATTACTCTATCTCATACTTATACTTTTTTTATACTGGAATACTTTTTATTGTAAGTGGAATGGAATAGCCAGACACAGTTTAGATTATTCCAATTTTGTTAGCAACATCTAAACCATCATGGTCTAGACCTTCTTCTGTCCATCAGACCAGATCAGTGCATTGACTTTGGCCATGTTGATGTCGTCCAGTTTCTTTACAGACTACTTGATCGGATGCTTTGTTACCTTCTTCATAGCAGCTTCAGGGGTCAAAGGAAATTTAATGATAGAATAGTGATCAGACTTGTTTCCCCAAAGGACAGTTTTTGGAGGGTATTTGGACAGCTGTCACAATCTTAGTGTCTTGGGTTGCTGGAAGGTGAGGGACTTTCAGATCTTTTTGTGACTAGACACACTTCAACACCATCTTCTCAGCCTTCAAGGACTTGAACTTGGCTTCTGTATTGTTGAGGATAACAGCTTCCTTCTTTACGTTGGTGACATCTTGGGGGTAAAGGCATACATATGCTTTTCAAAGCTAAGTTGGTTAATGAGTTGGTATGGCTTCCATATCAATCTTTTCTTATTTCTTTTTATGTTCTTTGAATTTATTTCTGGAGAGTTTTCCATATCTTTCTGAGAACTCTCAAAGTTTCTTCTCTTTCAACAAGGAATATATGATATTTAGAATTAGATTAGTAAAGAATTTGTTACAGGACTTACAAAAAAATTCCGTTGTCAATCACAAAGAAGTATAACCAAAGACAGTCCCACTAATAAACTTTTCAAGTTATTAATGAAGAAAATACAGTAGATCTCGTCACTTTTTTGGTCAATGTTCATACATTTATACATTTTTGAAGTTGTCGATACCTTTGAATTCAATTTCCTTCAGGGAAAGCAATGTGGTTTCAAAATAAAATAGCACTTTTCCAATTAATATATGTCCAAATAATTTAATGTCATGATGTAGATAAGGCATTTAATTTCTATCTACTTGGGCTGAATTTTGAGTGCTATTGGAGGACATAAGTACTCACCAGAATATGACTATCCTTTCTAATCCAATGGTTCTAGTTATCATATATTATTTGCTTAAATAAAAGGAGCTTTGACAATTCTCTTTTTTTTCTTTTTTTAATTTTTATTTTATTTATTTATAAATGTTCTACAATCACTTCCTTAAAATTAAGATTTTATCCCCCCACACCTTCCCCCCCACCCCCCTCCCTCCCCATGACAGCATACAATTCTGTATAGGTTC
>CM053774.1:99815891-99865033 GCA_028658325.1 Potorous gilbertii | reverse complement strand
TCTCCTTCACTGTGTTTCTGCGCGGCTTCCACTGCTCCAGAATTTGTCAGGAGTTCTTTTTACAGGAAATCTATGGGCTGTGGGTTCGGACCTAGCTTAGGTGAGTCTTTCTACTCCGCCATCTTGGCTCCGCCCCTTTGATCAAGATTTTTAAGGAGTCAAACAATTCTTAAATTACCTTACCTTGACTTTTTTTTTTGAGGTTAGTTCTTTTTCAAAGCTGACGTAACATCTATAGTTTCAATATTTTGATTTCGTTCATATAGTCATTGTTATCTTACATAATTATTTAACAAACATACTACTTGGATACAGTTCTAAAGTATTTCCTTTCCATTTTTTCCTTCATTCATTTTTTAATCTCTTGTTAATTTCTTTCAGATACTTTTTATAATCCTTGTAGTCAAACCATCTCACTCCCCAACACCCAAAAGCCCTGCTCCCTTTTATAGTGTTAGTTTCTTCTCCTGAGTTTACTTCTTGAGAATCTCTTGACCCATGGTATCTCTCTTGTGTTTAGCCTCTACTTCTATTTATTCATATTTCCAGCCCTATTATCTGACTTAGCACTATGTGCTAGAACAAGGATCTGCCCCTTCCCAAATTCAAGATGAGGTAATCAGATGTCTTTTTATTCTGACCATAATTTCCAGAGTCCCTACCACTGGTTTCCATTTCCCTTTATGCAACTTTGCTCAAAATGCTAACAGATTTCAGTGTCCCACTGGGCTTCACTCTTCACTGTTCAGGGTACTACTATTGGCTTCTGTCTATTCTTTTCCCTCTCTATAAAAAGCTCCTGTATTTTGGGGTCTTTTTTTGTCCATTTAAGAACCACATACACACACCTTACATATACAAATATACAAAAGTGTGTGTATACGTTCAGAGATATATGTATGTGTATATATATATATATATACATTCATACATATACATGCATATATATGCATATCTATATATCAATATCCTCTATGGCCTTTTATGCCACCATCACTAACCTTACCACATATTAACTGGCCACTTATATTAATATGATCACAGAATTAAGAAAAAAAGACACCTTAGTGGTCTGCAACCAGTTTAAAGTTATGGAAACTACAGCTCAGAGAGATTATGTACCTTATTCAAGGTCACATAGTAAAAAAGAACTAGAACAAGAAATCTTTTCATTCTTCTCAAATATTTTCCAAGAGTCATACAGTAGAAGCATGTGAAAATATTGGCTATGATGACCAAATCATAAACATTGCTAAAGTAATTAATTACCTAGGTGGCAAAAGAATGACTTCTGGGATATCCCCCCAGCTCCCTAGCCTGTAACTTACTTCATATTCCAATATGCATGCTGTTTACATTGGTATAAGAGAAAAATATGTAAAGGAGTAAAGGAATATTCTGTTCAAATTATTATTTCATAGTCAATAGAGATGAAATAATCAACTCAGTCACCACAATCAAAACAATCAACTAGTATCTTGCCTATTGTCAGTTATTGGTTTGTTGAAAATTCCAAAGACATGCTATCTCTGCCAATACATTTGCTATCTTTTCTTTCCTTTTTTTCCCTCATTACCATATGCCTAATATTAGTTGTATTTCACTTCTGCTCAAGTTGGGGCAAGGCAAGTTAACATATGTCACTATGTGCTGAATTTCAAAAGGATGAATCTCTGGGCTGACAAGCTGATCAAAATTATGGCCCCAAGGGAGAACACCTAAAGTCAGTCTATTTCTCACAACACTGGCTAAGTTCCCATGGATAGCACACACAAGCCCCAACAAGCATGAGAAACAGCTGACAGCTACAGCAAAACCAGACTTGAACTCCACAGGAATCAGGCACAGAAAGCCAGAGTGACTTTGAAAGAGCCTCTGGTGGGAATTTTTAGACAAAAGCCCCAAACAGCTTGTGATGTTCTCATTATCTCCAAAACAAAGTGTGGTAATAAGTGTGCCTAAGTACTTACTGCTCCCGAAGTCTGTGTGATACAAAATTTTCCTCTTCATGTCACGTAGAATTAGAATAAATCACCATATTTAAAGGGAAAGAGACAGGAAAACATGTCACCCCCAATACCTCTAATCATATACGAGTGACTTGCAATAGCTATTTCCCCAGATGACATCATTAGCATGACTGAAAGCGTTTCATAGCGAGTTAGAAGTCATAATTACAAAACTTGAATCAACAGCTTTAGGATAATTTTCTACTCAGATAAGTATGACTTTTTCTGTAGTTTGTATTAATCACAATGCAGTTGATCTTTAAATTAAATATGAGAACTATGTAGAATTTAAACTAATAATATAAAAGAAATGTGAATGTAGTTATTTTCATTCTATGGAGTTTGATTGCTAAGTAAGGCAATGTGGGGAAATGGAAGGAACCATCATTCTTCCAGTCTCCCAGGTTCACATTAATATTTTCCTTGAATACTTTCCTTCAGTACTTATCCAAGCAATTGCCTCATTTAGCCATTTCTACCTTCAGCAAGATCTCTTGCTTCCAACCCTTTTTCTACTCGCACAATCAGTATTTTAGTTTTAGTTCTTAGTCCTCATCTACCTAGACTGTTGTAATGACCTCCTAGATGGTGTCTTTGCCAAGTTCTATCCTCTATACAGGTGCAGAAATCAACTCCCCTACTCAATGGATTTCACTATTTTCCTATTGCTTCAGGATAAAACATCAACTTGTTTGAAAATCCTTTACAATCCATCCCTTACCTAGTTGTCCAGATGCATTATATATTATTCCCCTTTCCTCACTCTTTAGTTCAGAAAAACAAGGCTTTTCTCTGTTCCTTGATTACCTCTCATCTCCATGTGTTTCACTGACTACCCTTTGTGTCTATAATTCATTTGCTTCTCCCCTTTGCCTCTTAAAATTCCTAACATCCTTCAAAACATCTCATGTACCATCTTCTCATCCCTCAAAATGCTAGTGATCTTTCACTTGTTACTTTGTATTTAATTAGCAAATATACGTGTATACACACGTATGTATTTAAATGGTAAATATATGTATACACACGTATGTATAAACACACAAATATATACACATATGTACATGTGTGTATTCTGCATATATTCATTATATATGTGTATGCATTACACTAATAGATATATTTTTTTTGTGAGAAGAGGTTGCTTCTTTTACTTTTCTTTCTTTTTTCTTATGCTTAGTGCAGTGTTTGGCACAGAGTAGGAGATTTATAAATGTTTGTAGAAAACTTGATTGATCTGAGTTCAAACTCTACTTCTTAGGAATACTATCAGAATGGCCCTTGGCAAGTCACTGTAGCTCTCAGGCCACAGGTAACTCTTAAAGACTATAAATAATGAAGCAAGTGTTGATTGGCAGACAAAGAAAATTTCCTAAGTGTTCCTTAAAAAGAAAGAAATTACAGGCCTAAACTAAAACAAAACAAGAAGACTATGGGGCAGATATTATAATTCATAATTAATGCAATTTGACATTTAGAAAGTGGGTAGGGAGAGTTTAAAACTGATTTATCAATAGAGCAGTTTAAATGACAAATTTGTTGAATTTTAACAGAGAAGAAATCTTAAAATACATCTAGTCTAGTCCTTTTATCTTACAAATGTGGGAGTTTAGGTCAAGAGACTCCAAATTAAACAGTCCAAATAGGACCAAAGAGAAAAAAGATTGCCTTATTTTAATTTTGATCAACAAGCATTTATTTGTTCCATTACTAAAGTATAAGCATTAATGTTGAGGCCTCTTGGAACAGTGAGAAAACTGACTCATAATCAAAGGGCTTGAGTTGAAGTCCTACTTACTACCTTCACAATCTTGGAAAAGTCAACTTCATCTCTCTGTTACTCAGTTTCATATGTGTGTGTGTGTGTGTGTGTGTGTGAGAGAGAGAGAGAGAGAGAGAAAGACAAAGACAGCGAGAGAAACAGAGACAGAGAAAGAGAGATACATAGACACAGACAGAAAGACAGAGAAACAGAGACTCACAGACAGACAGAGAACTGGACTAGATGGTCTCCAAGATTCCTTCAAGTTCTGAAACTATGAACCTATAAGCCTGTCTTGGATGAGAAGGTCTTGTATTGCACAAAGAACCCACATTTCCCTTTACACGAAATTCTTCCTGACTATTATTTCATCCACCGCCTACATTTCTATTTCAGGCCCACCAAGAAAGTCATACCATTTCAATCAGCATTTGAGATAATAAGCTGTGATAATGCCAATTTGTAAACAGAGCTGTTTGGTAGGCGTTTTTAAAAGAGAACACTAACTTTCTTTTCAAAAACAAGATTTTTAAATTGTTGTTTTCAGAAAAACCTTCTGGCTTCATTTCCTTAAAAAGACAACCATCTCACATATGAGCTGTCCAGTATAAGGTACTGATATAAGCTACCCAGTCATCTCATTTTTGTAAGAAGGATGTTACATCATTGTTCATTCTAGTGCCTTCCCTCTATATATTTTTTCTATTTAACCTGTATATAGTTTGCTTTGTATATATTTGTTTCTATGTTGTCTCTAGACTAAATGCTTCTTGATCAGGGGCTGTCTTTTGCCTCTTTTTGTATCCGCAGTGCTTAGCACATTGTCCAGTACACAGTAGGCATTTAATAAATGTTTAATGATTGCTGTTTATCATCATATTGCTTAGGGAACACTTTTGGAAAAAGAAAAGGAAGCTATGTCAAGGGGATCAAAACCACTCTATTACAAAATTTACAGAATAATTTAGCTAAGATTTGATATTCAATGGTTTTTTCATAACACTTGCAAAACAAAATTAACTAATTAATTAAAGCACATATAAAGAAAGCACATTACATTGGTTGAATCAGACCTGAGTTCTAACAATTTCTTAACACTAGTCATCACAGTATAATGTTCAAATTTTCAGAGAACTGGTAGAATAAATTGCATACATGACACTTGATGACATAAACTGTTCACATTTCCTGACAAATCGAAGGTAGTGTAAAGAATTAAGAATCTATAGCTCCCATGGGCCTGTCCTAAACTTTTGGTATTGAGTGTACATTACTGTTTATGTTTGAATTTATAGTGATATCTTGTGTTTTTGTTTCACCTTAATTTCTAAATGGGGCAGGTATGTGGTATAGTATAGCGTACTGATGAACCTAAAATCCGGAAGACCTGAGTCCAAATCTGGCTTCACATGCTAGTTCTGTGACCTTGGGAAAATCACTTATCCCTGTTTGAATAATTTTTCTCATCTATAAAATGAGGTAGAGAAAGAAATGGCAAACTACTTCAATATTTTGCCAAGAAAACTTCAAATGAGGTCATGAAGCTTTAGAAACAACTAAAACTACTGAATAAAAACAATTTTAAATATGTCAGACTTTTCCTTTAACCAGTAAACTATTTCTTGTAACAAAGAATTTAAAAGGGGGCGGAGGGGAAAGGAGTTTTGCAAAACTAGGCAAAATATTAAGCAAATCTGACAGGATATCCAATGTTCTACACTCAGAGTTCTGTACCTCTGCAAAGCATCACCACTTTGTTTCTAAACAGATACTTCACCTTTTAAATCTCTGAAGTATGCAATGAGTCCTATTAAAATCATGGGGTTCCCTTCTGTAACAAGGACTATATCATTTTAAGAGCTGTCTAACATGGGACATGGCTAGATGCCAGTGACATAAAGCTGTGCTAAGGTATAACCATAACACCATAAAAATTCCATTCACAGACTCATATCTTTAGATTATGTTTCTGGGTGCAATATTTTTCTATGGTATTCTCTATAATGTCCCCCAAAGTTATCAATATTACAAAAACCATCTTTAGTCAACTAATATCACCCTTCCTTCCCTGAGCTCAAGAAAAAAATCTTTCCTTGTTGTGGGTTGGTTTGTGGCCTCTTTACCTCAAACCTGAAAAAAAAAATCATAGGTTTAGATTAAAATTATTTTGAATAGCCATTTAATATACTGGTAGTATCAACATACAAACAGACAAACAAAAATCTACAGCAGATTGTGGTATGAGTTGTAGCTGAGGTTTTCTTCTTTACCCATCTGCTTCTAGTTCATGAGCCCAGTGTGTTCCAGTGAATCTTTTCTCACTCTCACTTATTTTTTTCCTTCAGATGGTTCATTTCTATTTCACTATGGTCTTCAGCGCTAGCCTGGTTAGAACCTTACTCCTGCTCCCAGTTTGATTGACTTGTGCTATTCTAGCCTTCAGAAGCAGGAGGGCAATACACCCATTGCAAGGTCTTTGTTAGGGAAGAAAGGAAGTAGACATGACCATGCTTTGTCTTCCCTCAGATTCCAGGGTTACTTTCTCAGAAGGATGTTTTCCCAAGATCAAAACTCTGAAGAACCTGGCAAAATCTGAATAATATGTCTGGGTCCATGGGACACAATTCAGACTACTTAGGGCCTCATGGATATCTCTGGAGAGAGGAATTGATGCCATTTGGGATTTGCTGAGAACCCCAAAATGTCAGGGTACAGGGCTACTTCTGTCTGGAATGAATTCAGGCACTGAAACCGTCTTCCAATCAAAGTAGGAAGGTTTATTGTAACACTAATTCTCAGGGAATCTGCAACTCAGGGGTGAGACTAATGCTTATAATAAAACAAAAAGGGACAGTGACAGCATCTGGATGTGATTAAGGAGTGCTAAGTAGTCTAGGGTGAGCCAGCTAATTAGATGATCTAGGCCAGTCATTTGCCTTGCGTGGAGGCACCAGTGATCTGGGCTGCTAAAATGCGTGGGAAATTTTAGGGAATGGGTTGCTTTCAAAGACATGGCTTTTTCCTTTCAGAGGTCTAGATCCCATCACTCCATCACGATGATACTCTGTCTAGGAATAATGTCTCTTGTCTTGATTTTTTAAAATTTTCTTTGTTATTTTCACATCAAAGCACATCATGCTGAAGATTTCTTCTTTTTCTTTTTGGGAGGTATACCAGGGATTTAAAAGTCTCTCTAACACACAGTTATAGCCATGATCTGTAAGGACTTTTGCAGGAGGAGGTTAAATTATTCTCTTGTATGGGACCAATTTTATGATGGGCAAGTTCCATTTTTTTCATTCCAGTCATTATAAGAATGAGTTATCAGAATGAGTATTGGTGTACTGCAACTACCGCCCCCCCCCACACAAACACACACATGATAAAAATAGCTGAGGTTTATAGAGTGCTTACTATGTGCCAGTGTATTATGGTAAGAGCTTTGCAATTAGCATCTCATTTCCTGTGAAAACACTTCTAGGAGATAGCTTATTCTCCCTATTTTACAGATAAGGAAACTGAGGTTAAGTGATTTGCCCAGGGTTATACAGGTAGCAAGTGTCTGAGAGGAGATTTGAATTCAGGTTTTCCTGAGCCCAAGCACAACACTCTGTCCATTGTATCACTCTACTACATCTACTTCCCCAAGCCTAGAAGTTGTCTATTTTACCCTAACTCCATTATCAGTACTTCTACTCCTACCTGAGTTGTCATAACAAGATGGGGAGAGGGGGAGTGGATAGTTTTGAAGATTTGTTAGCGACTTTTCAGACTTATCACAACATGCTAAGAGTTTTGATGAAAATGACCCTGGATAGAGCACATCTCTGGTGACATTCTGGGAAATAAAGCTTGGAGGGCAGAGGCGGGAGGAAGAGAAGGCCTAGATTTAAATACTTAAATAGGAACTCTTTTTATAAATAGCTCAGGTACATATGCATACACATCCTGTTCTACTTTTATGGAGCTATAATATACACACTTCTCGAGGGAAAGGGTTTCCAAAGTTTTTCTCTTACCTTTGCATATGGGTAGGTGAAAGGGACCATGCTTTGCCTAGGTAGGATATGTGTATCCACATAGGTATGTCTATTATATAGCTCAAAGGAAGCCAAGAATAAATAATTATAGAGTGCCTTCCCTTCATCCTTCTCTGAGGGAGAATTTGATTACTGCCAGGAGGGAAAGCAACATATATTGGGAAAGACACTGGCCTCTCTGCTCTTCTCTGATAGAAAAGCTACCAGACTAGAATTAGACTTATCTGCTTTCTTACATGTTAGTTTAGAGGAAATAATTGTCTGTTCTCTTAAATATTAGTTTAGAGGAAATACTGATTTGCTTTCTTAAATTTTGGTTTAGAGGAATTAATTTTAAAAGTCAAGTTGTGCTCTTGAACACTATCCCTTAATAAGGAAGGGGTTCCTCTAAATATATCCAAGAATTGACCCCTTTCCCAGCAGATGCCAGTTTCATAATAAACACATGCAGCAAATAGCAAAAAATCAATTTATCCAAACAGCAAAAAAGGAATCATGCACACATACATATATACATATATATTCACTCTAACTACCCTAATACCAAGAAGGATCTCATAAGTTACAAATATCATCTTTCCATGTAGGAATGTACATAGTTCAAATTTAATGATTCTCTTATGACTTTTCTTTTCTGATTGCCTTTTCATGTTTCTCTTAATTCTTGTAATTGAAAGTGAAATTTTCTATTCAGTTTTGGTCTTTTCAGCAAGAATCCTTGGAAGTCCTCTCTTTCATTAAAATCCCATTTTTTTTCCCACTAAAGTATTATACTCGGTTTTGCTGGGTAGGCTATTCTTGGTTTTCATCCTGCTTCCTTTGACCTCTGGAATACCATATTTCAAGCCCTTTGTTCCCTTAGTGCAGAAGTTGCTAAATCCTCTGTTATCCAGATTGTTTATCCACAATACTTGAATTGTTTCTTTCTGACTGCTTGTAATATTTTCTCCTTGGCCTGGGAACTGGAATTGGGCTACGATATTCCTAGAAGTTTTCCTTTTGGGATCATTTTCAGGAGGTGATCAGCATATTCTTTGCAGTTCTATTTTTCCCTATGCTTCTAGAATATCAGGGCAGTTTTCCTTCACAATTTCTTGAAAGATGTTATCTAGTCTCTCTTTTTTTTTTGATCATGGCTTTCAGGCAGACCAAAAATTTTTAAATTATTTCTCCTAGACCTATTTTCCAGGTCCCTTGTTTTTTTTTCCAATGGGATATTTCACATTCTCTTCCATTTTTCATTCTTTTGGTTTGTTTTATAATTTCTTGATATCTCATAAAGTCATTAGCTTCCATTTGCTCTAGTCTAATTTTTAAGGAACGATTTTCTTCAGTGAACTTTTGCACCTCCTTTTCCATTTGGCTAATTCTACTTTTAAGGAATTCTTCTACTCATTGGCTTTTTGGACCTCTTTTGCCATTTAGGTTAGTCTAATTTTAAAGGTGTTATTTAAAGGTGTGATGAAGCACTTTGGGGAGTCTCCTTTAGCAAGCTATTGACTTGTTTTTCATGATTTTCTGGTATCACTCTAATTTCTCTTCCCAATTTTTCCTCTACTTCTCTTACTTGATTTTCAAAATCCTTTTTTGAGCTCTTCCTTGCCCTGAGACCATTTCATAGTCTTCTTGGGGGCTTGGATGTAGGAGTCTTGACCTTGCAGTCTTCCTCCTACTATATACTTTGATCTTCCTCATCATAAGAAAACATCTTTTACATCAAGAAAGTACCCTTCTGTAGTCTTATTTTTCCTACTTTTGGTCATTTTTGGCTAATTTACTTGACTTTTGAGCTCTTTGTTGGTGTACTGCTCTAAGTTGCAGGAGTTTTGTGCAGCTGTGTTTCAGAGATATCTCTAGAAAACAGTAAGTTCTCAGTTTCTCCAAAGTGGTATAATCAAAGGAGAGGTATTTACTCCTCTCCTGCCCTGAATTCTGGTCTGTGTGCAACCACAAGCACTCTTTTCTGCCTTGGGACTGCAAGTAGGATTCCCCCTCCTTAGCTACCACCAGTTCAGCCACACCAGTACTCTTCCTTGCCCTAGGACTGCCACCCAGAACTGCAACCCACTTCAACTGCTCAATTCCTCCACCATCTGGAGATCAAGAGCTCCAGAAGCAGACACTATTGAAGCAAGGGCTGTTGCTACCCTGAGCCTGGGGCTGGGCCTGGGTCAGGACCATGTTTCTCTATCTCTTAGGTGATAGAGTTTTCCACTGATCTTTGAAGTTGTCTTTGGCATTTCTGAGTTTAAAAATCTGGAAACCAGTGCAGCTGCCAGTGAGTCAGCACCCTGAGGTCTGTTCCAGTCCCATCTGTGCTGGAGCAGCCCACGTTGGGCTACACTCTGCTCGGAGTCTGGTATAATAGACCCTTCCTGTTGGCCTTCAAGATTATCTTGCACTGGAAATCTGTTTCATTCTGTGGTTTCTGCTGCTCTAGAATTAGTTTAGTGTCATTTTTACAGATATTTTGAAGGATTTGAGTGGAGATCTCAGTCTGGTCCACTTCTACTCCACTATCTTGTATTATCTCAATTTTAGAGATAAGACAACAGAGGCTCAGAGATATGCAGTAGTTGCCCTAGAATCCCACAGTTATTTAATGAAGCAGTAGGGCTTAAACCCAAGTCTTCTAATTTTGTGAAGAATACTATAATTTGTCCATTGCACAGTCTCTTCAATCAAAGAAGTTCTAACTCTCATCAGATATCTTAGTGACTGTGCTCATTCAGTAATTTTTCAGTCATGTCTGACTCTTTGTGACCCCATTTGGGGTTTCCTTGACAACAGTGTAGAATTGGTTTTTCCATTTCTTTCTCCAGTTCATTTCACAGATACTGAAACTGATGCAAACAGGATTAAGTGACTTGCCCAGGAACACACAGCTGAAAAATTTCTGAGACCAGATTTGAACCTATATGAGTCAACAATTTGTCTGAAACTAAAAGTCTTAGGGATTTCCCTGGAGCATTGAGATAAGAGTGCCTTGTTCAGCGTCAGATGGCCAAGATGTCAGAGGTAAGACTAGAACTCAAGCATTCCTGGCTCTGAGGTCAACTTTTTCCACTGCTCCACATTGGCTTTCTCTTAGCAGAGGCACAATTAACCTATATCGACACATTTTGCTTCATATCTCATCTTATTCAACATAGCTAATATAAAACAGAAAAAAAAAGAAAAATGTACCCACAAGTACACACATTTTTGATGCTATCATTTTTGTTTGAAATAATATTCCCCAGTTTATATGTATTTATTAATGCTTACTTATTTTTCTCACTCAGCACTTTGTGCTTTTTTGTGACACAAAAATGTCAATCCCTATGACTCTCTAAAAATCCTAGTACTGTGGAAAGGTGTACCTGTTCTCTAATCCGTAAGGCTGCATGGGTTTAAATCCCAGCTCCACCATTTACCTCTGGTAGGAATTTGATCAAATCACTTCACTTTTCTTGGCCTCAGTTTCCTCATCTGTAAATTAAAAGAGTTGAACTAGATGGTATCTAAGGTTCCTTCTAACTCTAAAGCTATGATATTAGATTCAAACACTTGCTATTGGCTGGGATTGCCCTTTAATCAGAATTTTTAACTTATGTCATGAACCCTAAAGCCAATTTGGTGAAATCTATGACCCCTTCCTCAGAGTAATATTTATAAATGCCCAGAATAAATGACACAAGATTATGAAGAAAACCAATTTTATTGAAATATTATCAAAATAAATACTTGTTTTCAAATTCATGAAGCACTGGTGTAGGTCTCCTGAAAATAATGGGCTTATTCATCTTAGTTGGAGAGAGAAAAGGGACAGAGAAGGGTGGGATTGCTGAGAAATAATAGTTGTGGTTTCCTGGAGGGAAGCCTGATAAATTATTTGTGCTTTCAGGAAACTATTTGTTCCCCAAAATAGCAGTGAACAGAGGGAGCAACTGAGGCAAGGACTCCCTATTCCAAGATATAGGCATGGCATTCTGTGATTCTAATATTCCACAAAGGATGGATTGGAGATAAGAAAGCGTTTTGAAATATTCTAGGTGAGAGATTATGAAGGCTTAAACTAGCATATTACCCAAGTGAACAGAGAGAAAAGGAAAGATATAAGAGATGTTTGGAAGGAATAATCCATAAGACCTGGCAACTATTTAGATATGAAACATGTGGGAGAGGGGATTTGAAGGAAAAGAAAATAAGAACTGTTTGGACAGGTTGAATTTGAGATGCTCATTTGAAATGTCCAACATACAACTGGTAAAATGAGAGTGGACTACAGGAAAGCAATTAGGGATGGAAATATAAATCTGGGAACCAGGAGAATAGATGTGATCATTAAGCCCACAGAAGTTGATGAGATCACAGTGTGTGAATAGAGAGAGTGGAAAAGGGCTCAAGATACAGGCTAAGATGGCACCCATTCTTCTACTTCTCAGTAACTGTAAGTAACAAAGTAGGATACTTAAAGACACTGATCTCCCATTCTGCTGCTTTGTTCATTGAGCCATCTGGGCTATTTAATTGCCACCTACTACTTGAAATATGTTATTGTAAAAATAAATGAGAAATTGAAACTAAGCAACATGAAAGCTGTAAATATAAAAACATGGTGTTGAGAAATACAAGTTCAAGTTCTGCAAACAATTCCCACGTGGTATAAACTTCAGGTGCTTGTTCAATAAATTGAAATAATGTAGATTTGCAAACAGGTAATTCAGTGTCTCTATGAACAAGAATCAATACTGAAAATAAATTGACATTTCTTATAAACATATGAACCTGTGATGCATTCATTCCTGCATACTCTTGAACATGTATGATAAAGTTGGCAATCTGACCACTAGTGGTCATGAATTCTGAGATTCTCCATCAGGTCACACCACATTTGGAGAAAGAAAGTATCATTTGATATTCACTGTTAAATTGAGTGTAATGCCCTGTGTAAAGTCTGCTGCAATATGGAAACAATTGTTTATTTTTACATAAAAGGTAGATAAAAGAGCAAAAATAGAGCATATGTTCCAGGGAGAGAGAGCCATTCAATTCAGGTGAAGTTTTATGTCTGCAGAGTAAAATAGTATAAGGTATTGACTTTGAATGCAATAGGCAGCCATGAGAGAATGTGGAGCAGAGGAATGATATGACTACATCTCTTCATAAGGAAGTTTATTCTAGTAGCTGCATGGTGAATAGACTGGAATGAAGGAAATCATTGAGAAGTGAGGTGCTAGAAGAGCAACAATCCAGGCAGATTGAGATGAGTCAATGAACAAGGAGCAACTGTGACTCTCTCTGCCTTAGCTGCTGACATTCTGAGGGGCAGTATTACTACACCTACTGGGCATTCTTCTAGCTTTCATATGCAGGACTGTTGTATGGGACCCTCTTTGGCCCAATTTCGCAGACTCCAAAGCTGCAACCACCTAGATCTCTGTTGTTTCAGTACCTTCTACCAAACTGTCTTTCCACAGAGAAGGGGAAGACTATGTCCACCATGAAAATTTGTCAGCTGGCCTGGGGATCTGCATCAGTTCTAAGACAGGCTTAAGGAATAGTGGCAAACACCCCCATCATCCACAGTGAAGTCAGCCCTGCCTTCTCTAGCCAACATCCTTCTTTGTTCTCCATTCCCAATGACCCCTCCGTAATTCATTTCTACCATAGTGGGGTAGAAAGAGGAGTGAATTTAGAATCAGATGATGTGAGTACAGATCACCACACTACCACGACCTAGTTGTGGGATGTTAGGCTAGTCATTTCAAGTCCCTGTACTTCAGTTTCCTTTCCTAAAATTAGGCAGATGCCTTTATATCCTCTTCCAGCTTTCATTTCATGTACCTAACAATCTTCCTCTCATACCCTAACAACTTTTTATATTCACTGA
This sequence comes from Potorous gilbertii, assembly GCA_028658325.1. Classification (NCBI taxonomy): domain Eukaryota; kingdom Metazoa; phylum Chordata; class Mammalia; order Diprotodontia; family Potoroidae; genus Potorous; species Potorous gilbertii. The sequence goes on along the minus strand of CM053774.1, from coordinate 99,851,347 downwards.
CAACTAGTGTCATAGATTTAGAAATGGAAGGAGCATTAGAGACCATTAAGCCCACCCCACCCCTTCATTTTCTATGTGAGGAAGCTGAAATTGAGAAAGGTTAAGCTCAGGGTCATAAGGTTATGAAGTATATGCAGTAGAATTTGAACTCAAGCCTCCATGATTCCAAATCCAGAGTTTACCACATCTCTTGGCTCTCTCCAAGCCTGAGTGCTCCTCCTCTTATGCTTCCTGAGACACAGAGCCAGGAGAGGAGTTGGCATGCTCTTTGCTTTCCAATTTTAGACTCTCCCTCTGCCATCATAACTCAGCAACCCCTTCACCTTTCTTCCTTTAAAGTTGGCTCTATCGTAGTCATTTCCAGAATCTCTCAAATGTCACCACATTTAGAAAGCTCTTTGTAAACTTTAAAGCACAATATAAATGTTAGCTATTAGGATGATCTTGACTGCTCTCATCTACAGATATCTTGGTCATTCTCCCTCCCCCTTCATTATTTTAATATCTGGTTCTCTTCTCCTAGTCACAAACTTCTGCTTATTTCAGATACCCCTGCTTTTTCTGAGTTCCTCAACTTCCCCAGTGTTTGGGATGTGTGTGTGTGTATATGTGTGTATGTGTGTGAGTGTGTGTGTGTGTGTGTGTGCATGTGTGTGTCTACTTCACATCACCAACACAGGAGTGGAGAAAGCTTAGATATGTCCCTTATCTTCCCCAACCGTGGATGGCTACCTGAACAGCTGAATTTTTTTCTTTCCAATTGCTGGAAATTCTAGTGATGATCTTATTTAGAAAGCTCTATAGAAAACTTATCGGAATTGGAAGAATTTTTAATTTTTTTTATTCTGAATTTAAATACTCACAAAAAGAGGATTCCCACACACACAAAATAAAACATAAGAGGATTCTATATGAATTCTTGAATCTCTATTTCATACTGCTTACTTATTTTTTTTTTTAAAAAGCATCCCAAAAGTCTTTGTGCGGTCTTAACTATAAAAGCTTAAAAATCTTATGGTAATTTTAAGCTAAGACTCTTGGAATACCTTCTATAAATAAATTCTACATTTTTCCTTCAAAATTATCCATTGTGTCTATGTTTCCTTCCAAATTTTCTTCTCTTATGTACATTTAAAATATTACAATGGTTCTCTTTTTGCATGATCACTTTTGCCCACTTCACTCTGCTCAGTTTTATCTCCTCTCTCAAATAACTGAAAATAAGAAAAAGGGAAAAATGTTAGTAACAAATATGGTTAAACCAGAAGTATCCATACAGTGACCATGTCCAAAAATACAGGTCTCTGCATACTTCATACAATTTATATGATTAGTTATGAAGAGATGAGACAGAGAACACCAAGATTTCCAGTTAGTAGAATTGGATTCCAGGACAGGAAAACAAAGAGTAAATTTGGAAGAATGAACAATTTAGGAGGGAAGAAAACAAGAGTTGTTTCAGATATATCATATTATGAGTTTTAAAACTGAAGGGTTCTCTCATTCACAGGGGTAAAGCTGGGACCCAGCCCTACCTTCTCATCGTATAGATAAAGTACTCAAGCTTGTGTGTTATTGGCATAACCTTCCACTGTTATCAAGACTAGGGTAACCTCCACACAACTGAGAGGGAGACTAAAAATCTAAAGGCTTCTTTGAATTAATAACACTAATAGAGCTTTAAAGTTTAGAGAGCATGGTATTATTTCATCTGAACATCAAAGTAGCATTGTAAAATAGATACCAGTAGTGGTGTTATTACTTTTTTTTTGCTAGTGAAACAGAATGTCACAAGCAGAATTTTAACCCAGATTTTTCTGAATTCCAGTCCAGCATCTCAGGTGTTATGGTAAGCTACATATGAAATCAAGCCAATGTCTAGGTCTGGGAATGCTATGACCTGCTGTATTCTATCCTAGGTCATCTCTGATGTATTGTATTTAGTACTGAACAGCACAGTTGATAAAGAATATTGAGCTGTCTAGATACTAGATCAGGGTAACTGCAATGGTGAAGGACATCAAATTCATGTTATGTGGGGATCAGATTGAAGGAACTCAAGATAATTAACCTGAAGAAGGTAAGCAAGGAGGGACAAGATAGCCATCCTCAAGTATTTGAACGTCTTTTATATGGAAGAGGAATTAGATTTGTTCAATTTGATACCAATTGGAAAATGATTGAAATTGCAGAATGGCAAATTTAGGCAAAAAAATTCTTTTCAATATTCATGATTAAATCTATTAAAAAGGTGAAGAGGTACTAGATTCTTACTCACTTATAAGGATTATTTGTAGGGTATGCTGTTCTCAGTTTCCTGAAAAGACCTTAGCTTAAATGGGCCAGGGTCTCCCATTGCATCCGGGCCATCTCTAGTCATCCTGATGAATATCTGGCTACTACACCCTGATGGCTCTGGAGGAGTGAGGCTGATGACCTTGCACAGCCCTACTTCACTCAAATCAAAGTCAACTACAAGTCATGTCATAATTTCCTGGATGTCATGATACTCTTTGAGAACAAAGGACAAACGCAACCTGTCTGATATGTTATAGAAGGGATTCTTGGTCAGGTACAGATTAAACCTTATGCCCTCCAAAGTCCCTTCTAGCTCTATAATTCTGGGCTTATGTGACTGGAATTTTACCTGCTCATATGATGCTATATTCCAAAAACCTCAATAATTTATACAGCAAAATACTTATTGTAAGTCTTTCTTCAATAAATCATAGAGTAAAACATATTGGTGAGTACAGTTTTGGAACATAAGAAAAAAAATTGTTGAATATGTCATTAAGACAATAAGACAATTTACCGTGTACATGACAACCACCCCCACACTACCCCCACATATGAATTAAGCACCAGGAATCTATCCTTCCAATGTATTAGTAGGAGGAAGATGTAGTGAGACAGTTTTTCTCATACCCTAGCACTGCCAGCCTACAGTGCCTGCTTTATGTGCATTTTATGGTGGTTTTCATTTCTCTTTGGTGAGGCTGGTCATACGTTTATCAAATTTTTACAATCCAAAATGTAATAAAAACAAAGAATACAAATAATTACTGGCTCCCTATAAAGAAGATGCTAAATGATTTTAATAAAGATTTTACCCCTACATTAGGAAATAGGTTAGCATCATAAAGATGGCAGTATCCCACAGTAGTTTATATTAGCTTCTACTCTAAGAAGTGAACTTTATTACACAGAATTATACAAGTGTAAGGAGGAGAAAAAATGAATAGATAAGCTTTTCTTAAAAAGTGCATGGCATTTCTGAAGTGGTACTGATAATTAGTTTATTAATGTGACTGTCCAAATTAAACATGTCAGTATGATATCCTTTCATAACAATGAAAAAATTAACTGTTTTTACTCATTAGATAGTTTAGCAATTCCATTAGATTTGAATTATAATTTAATTATGTGCAGTTACAGGTCAAGTATCTGTTTCTGGGTATTCTTATAACAAGAGCTAGATTAAAAGTCTGTTGAAAGAAAATTCTATCTTGTATTTACCTGTTTAAATAAAACATTGACTCAAAGTATGTGAAAGACATCTCCTATAGGAAGGGGCATTTTTTTTAACTAGTAAAGGATTAAAAGAGAAGGGTAAATTTATTAGGAACATGATGTACAATACTAGGGGCAATCAAGTGGTACAGTGGATACAGTGCCAGGCCTGAAGTCAGGAGGACACCTCTCCCTAAGTTGAAATCTATCCTCAGACCCTTACTAGTTATGTGACCCTGGGAAGTCACTTAAGCCTTTTGGCCTCAGTTTCCAAATCTGCAAAATGAGCTGAAGAAAGAAATGGTGAACCACTCCAATGTCTTTGCCAAGAAAAGTCCAAATGAAGTCACAAAGCAGTCCCTGCCTTCAAGGAGCAGATAAATAGGAAATAAGCAATAGAAGATACTAGAATTAAGAAGAATTGGGTAAGACTTTCTGTAGAAAGTAGGATTTTAGCTGGGACTTGCAGGAAACCAGGGAAACCAGGAGGTAGATATGAAGAGGGAGAGAATTCTAATTTTTTGTTGGGGGGATGTCAGTGAAAATGCCTGAGATCAGGAGATGGAGTATCTTGTTCAAAAAACAGCAAGGAGGCCAGTGTCACTAGATCCTATGGTACATGGGGGGATAAGGCTAAGGTACAAGAAGTTTGCAAAGGTAAAGTAAGAGGAATAAATTACAAAGGACTTTGAATGCCAAACATAGGATTTTGTATTTGATACTGTACATGAGAGGGAACCACCTGAATTATTAAGTAGGAGGGTGGCATGGGAGCACTCATACTTTAGAAAAATCACTTTAACCATTGAGTGGAGGATAGCTTGGAAATGTGAGCAGATCTGACGCAAGCAGACTCACTAGCAGGCCATCTCAAAAGTCTAGGCAAGAAATCACAAGGTTCTTCACTAGAGTGGTGGCAGTCAGAGGAAAGAAAGGGGCATATGAGAGAGATCCCACAAAGGTAAAATCATTTTGGCAACAGATTGTGTGTGTGTGTGTGTGTACGTGCATGTGTGTGTGCATGTGCGTGTGCGTGTGTGTGTGTCAACAGATTGGGCATGTGTGTGTGCGTCTGTGTGTGTGTGTGTGTGTGTGTGTGTGTGTGTGTGTGTGTGTAAGAGTTCAGATGTGAGAAGATGAAACCCAGGTTGAATGCCTGGTGGGGAGGATGCTCATACCCTCAGTAGTAATAAGGAAGTTTAGGACTGGGGGCAGGAGGTGCTCCCCAACGTAATTCTCGTTGTTAATCAACAGGAATGAATCTCTTTTCTCCCTCCAGAAGTCATGATCCTTGAAACAATGTCCTCGCTGAATTTCTGAGTCTGGATCCATCTGGAAAGTGGGTATTACTGCTCAATGCCTTGATTGGCTGGAATTGAATTAGATTGCTTCTTTGGGTTGAGTTTCTCAACTTCACACCATCGAAGCAGCATGTTAGATGGGATGTGGAGAGGCAGACCTTCTAACTGTTGATAACTTCTGGTAAGAGCACTGGGCAAATACTCCACAAAGGTGTTCCCCGCCTGCACTAACTCAGAGCTGGTGAGATCAGCCTTTAAGGCTATGGTCAGTCTTTCTTAGCCAAAGGCATTGTCTCTTCCAGTTCAAAGAGAAATTCCTTAATATTTTTAAAGGGATAATAGCATGTTAAATTTAGTTTAACTTTTGATAATATTTCAGCATGCCATTGCCCTAGAAAGGGTCTGAGGATGATAGATTTCAACTTAGGGAGAGGTGTCCTCCTGACTTCAGGCCTGGCACTGTATCCACTGTACCACTTGGTTGCCCCTAGTATTGTACATCATGTTCCTAATAAATTTACCCTTCTCTTTATTTACTGTTACTATACCAGCTTTGGGATGGAATCAGTTTGTCAGTGACCAACTGCACCTTCTATTAGAAACTGCTGAAAGAAATCTTTTTTCTGTACTTTCAGAAGCTTACAAATGAAATGTGGAAAGAGTGAAGCATCTTTTTTATTGTATTAGCAATGACAGACTCAAGAGAGCCCTGACTTCTCTTGGGAGAGACACTTTCATGGGAAATCAGGTCAGATGATTGTTTTAATCTTCATGGGGCAGTTACATGACATAGTGGACAGAATTCCTGCCCTGAAGTTCTCAGGAGGACCTGAGTTAAAGTCTCAGACACTTAGTACTCTGTAACCCTAAGCAAGTCATTTAACTTCAGTTGCCTCCCCTCTCTCTGCCCCCTACAAAAAATGATCTCCCTATGTTGATACATATATAAAGATTTTCTGCACCTATGTGGTGCAATGAATAAAGTACCAGGTCTGAAGTCAGAAAGATTCCTCTTCCTGAGTTCAAATCTGACTTCAATTATTAGCTGTGTCATCCTGGGTAAGTCACTTAACCTTGTTAAATGAGCTGAGGAAAGAAATGGCAAACCATTTCAGTATCTGTGCCAAGAAAACCCCAAATGGGGGTGACAAAGGGTTCGGTAGGACCAAAAATGACTCAGTAACAACAAAAAAAGTCAGATTTAAAAAATAATAATCTTCATATATCAAGATCCATATACAAAGACTTCCTAGTAAGATGTTACTGACTCTTTGTCCTCCTCCTTCTTTTCTTTCTTATTTTACTTACTTGCTTGATAAATTACCATGCCTGCAGCAAACATGTTTATATCAGGAATTTAATGTGATGCATGCAGTTTGGATCAAAGTTGACATCCTTCACAGGCATGTGAAATTCTTCATTTGAATATGTAAATATCAAAAAACAGAGATTTTTATGGCTTCTTTGCTTAGAGGTAACTTTCAGAAATTAATAATTTTAGCCAATTGTTTCAAGTCATTTAAAAAAACAGTCCTTAAAATAAACATTGTTATCACTCTTATCACAACCATGCCTAGAATTTTCAATTCTGGTTAATTTTTAAAAGTAGAGAAAGATTGTATTTTAAAATTAAATGTTATTCTTTAGGTCATCTAGCAAATAGAGAGCAGCCCTGAGAGACAGGAAGACCTGTGTTCTAGTTGCTCCTCTGAATTATGCAGGCTCCATGATCCTTAGCAAGTCTCTTCCTTCTCAGTGCCCCAGGCATGCCTCTAAATATGGCAAGATACACAGCTGGCATTGTCCTGCACAGAGAGAGAAAGTTTCCTCACTGGGAATTCCTCCACCAATGCAATCACAGTTCCTCACCTAATCTTATTCTGATTAAAATCATTTGGCTTCATTTGACTTTGTTATTATAGAACTTTAATAAATAACCAAAAAAATCTATAATTTTATATTCTGATTCTAGAAGGGATCTTGTACATCCTTGGGTCTTGAAAATGATCTCATTTCTATTTCTCCATTTCTCATTTCCATTTTCCTCACTGGTAGTAGTATTTCCCCAATGTACACAAAAGAGAACACGGCATTTCACTTTTCATTTTTTCCACCTATTCTGTATATGACTAAAAACCAAACAATATGAGAAAAAAGTCACTGTAGCTGTTCACCATAATAAAGTATTAATTGAATGTTAGATGAGCATAAATAGAAATATTCAGAAACTTAATGCATAACACAATGGGTATTTAACTTTTCTTTATTATTTCTTAAAGATCCATAGGATTAGTGTAATTAGATCAAATGAAAATGTTAAAGCTTAGACTTTATTTTTTGAAGAAATATGATAATTGAAAGGTAGGGTGGTATTGTGGAAAGGGAAACGGTAACAGAGTCAGAGACTATAAGCTAAGTCAGCACAGTGCACAGAATTCTAGGTCTAGAGTCAAGAACACTACTTCAGTTCTAGCCTCAGGCTCTACCTCAGCTTATTCACCTGTAAAATAGGCATAGCATAATGTATGGAAACTATAGTATAGTATATCCTAAAGTAATATAATAATAGTAGCTACTTCCCAGGACTTTTGTGAGGATCTACTGAGATAATATTTGCAAAGTGCTCAGTACATGCCTCCAACCTCGTAAGTGCTATATAAAATGCTAATTTCCTTCCTTTCTGCCTGCCTAATATGCCATGTTGTCTCCCTAAGACTAAACATCAAAGACAAATTGCTTATCTGAATCAGTGTAGGAAGTTCTTTACAGTGATAAAAACATTTCATTTATCCTTCTTCTCCCCCAAAAATCATTTTTAACTATAAAGCCTGAGGGGGGAGTATAACATTGTAGGGTCCTACTCACAAGCAAGAAGAACATTGGTACTTACCCTATAATTATAATAAAGATGAGAATATATAATAATGGCAATGCCTGGAAGCTGTGCCATCTAAATGGAGTTTGTTAATGTGCCTTCTCTCCCCTCAGTCTCATTCAGTTTTATAGGAGACCAAAAGAATATCTGGCTTAAGGAACCTAATGTAAGTCCTCAGGCTCAGACCACCTTTGAGTGTTTTTCAGTAGGGAAGCCCTTAAAATGATGCCACCTGATGTAATGGTAATGAAATAGGAAGATCTTCTCTGTCCTTCAATAGACCTATGTGACCACATGTCAATCATGGATGTCTTCTGCTGTGATACATTCTGAGTCATATAGAGCCCATTGGGGGAGGAACTTGCTTAAGAAGGAGCTTGCTTAGGCGTAGGCTTGCTTACAGAGAAGCTTGTTTATAGGAAGGTTTTCATACCTTTAGTGTTAAGCTAATTAGGCATTGAGTCACAAGGGTTGTGATGCTTTCTGGCTCGAAGACTATTAGCCAAAAGTGTGTATATACTCTGAGGTGAGGTTTTTCTTTGGGTGTTGCCTTATGATTCCCTGGACAGGACTCTGAGTGACAATTTGTTAAGAGTCTCCCACCAACTCAGAGGTCTGTGTTCTCCCAGTCTGTGGTGTATGTCAATGGCTGCTTCTTTGTTCAGACATTAGCAGCCCTGTCTGTCGAATCTCTAATTTCTCTGCCTTTATTTTCTACTTATCTGTAATTAAAGTAAGATCACTGATCCCTTTTAAAAGTTGTCTTCCCCTTAGCAAAGTTATCAAGAACCTGTGTTATTAGACAATCCTGGGTGTGCTAGGGTGCTTGCTATGATATCTGAGTAGCACTGGACAATATGAATGGCAAGCAGAGGTATAAAAACTTTCTACTCCAAAGTCAGGTGAAGGTTTGGGACAAAGACATCAACAAAGATGAGTAAGAAGTTCAGGTTAAAAAATATTTTTAAAGACTTAGTTCTTCTTGGGGAATTTGTTAGTCTGCATTCCCTAGCTCTTAGATGCTACAGAGAACATTCCCCTCATTGGAGAAGAAAATCTTACCATATCCAAGGCTTAGAGAATTATCATATTTTAGGATGAGAAAAAAGCAAATAAGGACACTTCCTAGCCTGAATGGGTGGGTGAGGTATGAATCTGGTGCTTAAGATTAAAAAAAAACGATCCCATATAGCCTAGTATTATATCTTGAGGAAGAGGTAATAAATTGGAGACTCTAGTTGAAGCCAGAAGCAGAGAAGAGTCTCATGTCTGGAGGAAACAAAGCACCATCTACCAGGTAACCCTGCAGGACCAGTGGTGTGATGCAGGCAAGGTCACAAATATATTACATGCCATATGTAGTATCCAACAGAGTATGTGCATGACAAACAATGCATACACCATGAGAAAAACAGGTCTAGTATCATGACTTTCCCATAAATAACCATCACTGAGCAAGATGGAATCATCTCTGAAATTTATACCTCCTCAGGACCCTTTACTCCTGGGGTCCCTTCCAGCCTCTGAGGAGAGAGAGAATGAGAGAGAGAGAGAGAGAGAGAGAGAGAGAGAGAGAGAGAGAGAGAGAGAGAGAGAGAAATGGACATTGAGAGCTCCTCTCAGATGCTTTAATGAGGAGGGCACCCAGGAAATTCACTTCATCATTTCCTACCTGGCCATTTGTAATAGCAAGGAATGCCGATACATAGAGGAGGGCCTGATGTACAGATTCTTAGATCTGCTTTTCTAAAAGGAAAGCAACATTTGAGGGGTCAACAATCAACTCTGAAATTTATACCTCATTAGATTATTTTCTATCCCACCATCTTATTGCATGCACCCCTGCATACACGGGGGTCCTCCTATCACAGGTTCTTAGATCTGCATTCATATAAGGAAAGTCACCTTTTAAATGGTTAACAATCACTTTAATCAAGCATATACATCAATCCTTTAGTCAAGCACATATATCATTCACCTAGTTCATAGGAGTCAGCACCCTGAACTTCAAAGGAAATAAAGAGAAATTAAAAGTAAACAACTGGATTCTCAAAGCTGGGGAGGGAGGGGCTCCTTAAAGCAACTTCCCAGAGTCCTCATATGACCAATAAAAAACGCTTCCAGTCAATAAGACCCAAGTAAAACCTCACCCTCAGAGTATTTGTACACTTTTTAGAGCCAGAGGGCATGACTTGCTGACCCATTGCCTCAATAGAAAAAATAAAGGTACTTGGGACCCTCCCACAAAATAACCACAGATAAGATGTGAGAGTGACAAAGGCAATGTGTGGTACAGAGTGCTGGACTGATCATAGACTTATGATCAGTCCAGCAATTATTTTATGGAGAATTCCCAAGGGACAGGGAATCACATGATGGTGAGAAGAAGCAATACAAGGAGACCCTCAAGGTGTCTCTCAAGAACTTTGGGGTTTGACTATGCAACATGGGAGACCTTGGCACAGGATCTCTCAGCATGGTGTGCCCACAGAAGAAAGAGTGCTGTGCTCTTTGGACAAAGCAGAATTGAGACAGCACAAAATAAATGCAGGATGCACAAATTTGGGATATCCACCCCAAATATTCACCCAAAATATCTGTGCCCAACCTATGTTAGAGCATTCTGAGCTCATATTGGTCTGATCAGTCACAGTCAGACACACTGAAATTCCACTTTATCATGGTGATGTCATTTTTGTCCTATTCAAAGAGGAAGGATAACAACCAATCAACAGAACAACTCCCCTAATCAAGCTTTCCGCAATGGGCAGGCTCATCAATGGGTGGGAAAGATCCTCCCCAATCATATTATTCAATCAGAGGTGTTGTTAATAAAACAAATACAGCAAGATAACCTAATCTGATTGCCATTACACTTCTTCCAAAGATGAGTTCCTTCCATCTTAGGTTTTTTAGGACATTTTAGGACTCATGCCCAGGTCAGTCATGTTTCATTCCCTTCCTAGTTGTTTTTGAGTCTCTAGACTTTGCCACCATGCATTCATATCATATCCCAACTTCTTCAACTTTTAGTTTTCTTTGATGTGTAGTATTCCCCATTAGAGTATAAGCTCCTCAAGGGTAAGAACTGTCTTTCTTTTTGCTTGTATTTAAGTATCCAGCACTTAGAACTATCATGAGCACATAGTAAGCCTTTAGTAAATGATCTGTTCCTTGTCTTGCCTTTATGGAAAGACTACATGTAACGTTGAGTACCCCATGCCAGGTGCTATATCACTAAGAAGTTTAAGTTGCAAATCTAAATATGTAAATCTAATATAGATAAAAAAATCCCTAGGTAATAAATGGCAATTGGGAATCATGCAGTTTTTAAAAATTAACCGAATCCAAGTGTTAATAACTGTATTTCTGATTTTTATGAATCATTTTGTATCATTAATTTTCTTCGTATACAGACTTGTAGGGATACTGGGAATTATTTTGGAGATTCATTTATGCTATATTAGCTATTCCTGTTTCATACCATACTACTATCACACTGGTTTTCCTCTTCTTCCCATCACAACTGATTCTGAGACATAAGCTTTCACACTATCTTGCCTGGAACCAGGTCACCACACCACACCACCACACCATAATCTCCAAATCATGAAAATGCCCATACGTTCCTTATTCTTTTATAATTCTAGCACCCCTATGCATGTTGTCTGGATTTTTAGTAAGAGAGTCTAGATTTGATTTCTGGTTTTGTAAACTTTGTACATGGACAACCTTGAAGAATGAATCATTTCATGTCTCCAGGCTACAGTTACTTCACTTGTCAAATGAAGGGATTAGGCTAGATGACCTCTGGGGTTGATTCCAGATATAAACCTACAATCCTACGAACTTGCCCAAATCATATAGCAAAGAGAGGGTTAGAACTAGGTCTTGTAACTTTTAGTCCAGAAACTCTCTCCAAAGAAGAAGGAGGGACAAGCTGAGTTACCCAAATGGCTGGGTTCCCATTTGGGCAATGAAAGTGTCCCTTTGAGAAGGGTAAAAGAGAGAGGAGTCTAGAGACATCAATTCTGCCTCCCTTCAAACCACCTAATAGACCTTCATCTCCACCCTTATCCCTGCAGCAATACCATGAGTCCTCAAGACATGAAATAACATGTTCAAGGTCACAGTGAGTAACTAGCAAAGCTAGAATCTGATCCAAGGTCATTGATCTCTGGATTTAGATTTATTTTCACTAATGATTTCCACTTATGATATAGTGACTCTTACCATACTGGATGTCATTCATTTGGGGATATTTCCTAATGTTGCATTTTAGTGATTTACGTTCACAATAACATTTCCAAATTGAAACTTTCCAAATTATTTTTTTTCTGTTATGAATCATACTTTCTCTGACTTCACATCATATAAAATAACTTCCTAAACTGTGCATCTGTTTAAATATGCCATTTCTAAAATATCATTTCAAAGGAAGCGATTTGATGGGGCTACTTTTTTTTGAACATTCCCCCAGTATGTGAATGGAGGAAGCAGAATATGTTATATTAATAGCTCACATTTATATAACATTTTAAATTTTGAAAAGTGTTTGACATGTGTTATCTTATTCAATCCGCATTGCCAGCTCTATGAGGTAGGGTTTTTTTTTCCATTTTTCCTATTCTACAGATGAAAAAACTGAGGCCTATACAGGTTAATTTTCTTTCCAGGGTCACTAAGCTAGTATCTTAGGCTGCATTAGAACCCAGTTCATTCTCCTTCTAGGTACAGCACTTATCCATTATGTAAAAATACCCATCTAGTTTCATTGTAGTTATTTTGGGGAAGTAAGAGTGAATGAATTATAGATGACCTCTTAAGATCTCATTATGGATCTCAGCCCAAGTTTGAGTTTATATTTTTGCTAAATTAAATCATAGTTTTAACTTCATATTTATTCTGCTGGGAGTCTAAAGACAATCATAGATTCCCAGTAGTATTGCATTACATTTTGTATACCACAATTTGTTCAGTCATCCTCGTATCAAGGGATGTCTGCTTCTTTTATTTTATTTGCTACCAGTACTGCTTTGAATATTTTGATCTATATGAGACATTTTTTCTTAGTAATTGTCTTTGACCTTTTTGTGGTAAATGCCTAGAAAATGAATCTCTGAGTTAAATGGTATGGGCATTTTTGTATAATGCCAAATTACTTTCTCATATAATTGAGCTACTTCATAGCAACATTAGCAATGAATTAATATGTATATCTTCCTACAACCCTCTAACATTGAATATACCCATTTTTGTCATTTTCACCAATTTTCTGGTTGTGAGATGAAAATGTAAAGTTGATTTGATTTATATTTCCCTTATTAGTGATTTGAAATATTCTTCTGATTGCTATTAGTTTATAATTCTTCAGAAATACTTGTGAATATCTTTTAACTATCTGTTGTGGAATGAACTTTGGTTTTACATACTTCAGTTGTAGATATAGCTTGAATATTAAATACTTATCAGAGATATTTGATATAAATATATTTTCCAGTGTGTGACTTCTATTTTTAACTTAGGGGCATTTTCTTTCAAAAGTTTTTCAATATCATGTAATCAAAATTATCAAGTTTAGCTTGCTTAATTTCCTCAATCTCCTGTTTTGTTAAGCATTCACCCCTACCTATAGCCATGGAAGCTATGCAATTGAATTCTCTTCCAATTTTTAATTGTCATGATCTTTAGTCACACTGGGTTGAAAGTAGACCTCACAGGAGGTCCTTGATTCAAGATCCAACACTGACAGGTACTGCTTCATCATGTCACCTGGAGTCAGTCACTTAATATTTCAATGCTTTAATTAAAACTTCTTAAGTAGAACTAAGAATATGAGTCACAGAGATAGTGAATGATTATGTGCATTGGTTAATATCCTTATCCACGTGATCACTATCATTCTGATCAGGTACTCTCTGTTACAACAGTATAATTTTCAGCATTTTGTTTGACCGTGAAGAGTTCTCTTCATAATTTTAAAAATTATATTAGCTACATTTTCCCCTTAACTTCTGTAGGGCACTATGTTCTACTTCATCAACTAATATAATGAACATTTTATTAATAAATAGTAAACACTGAATTTAAAAACCTGATATAGTAAAATATTATTCAAATGTTCATATATTTTTTCCTTGTACTGATTGCAAGAGCAGGAAAGTAATATTTTTTTTCCTAATTAGATAAAATATATTTTAAAGTATAGCCCTGGCATTTAACAGGATTTCACAACTCAAGTGAGTTTATTGAAACTGAGAACTGGAAATATGAATGAATTTGTAATTTGTCCAGGATCTCAACATTAGTTCAAGGTTAAAATCATGATTCTAAGGATGACTGGATTCTGAACTGCTAAAATGAGATATAATCCAAAGGTTTTCACAATTTCTACTGACTCTAACAGATGAATTGCTAATAATATGATAGACTGAAGAAAATATTCAGAGATTTCTAAGTGATAGAATCATAGATTAATATTCCTATGAGAAATATGTAAGCTGAGAATTGTCAAGTCAATCAAATTAAGTGTTGCCAACTCCCCTAGAAAAATACACACACACACACACACACACACACACACACACACAAAGATCAACATTCAAGAAAAGAGGAAACTTTGTAAAGTATAATACATGAAGGGAAGGTTCAATGCTATATAGATTCCAAAGGGAAGTACATGAAACTTTCATTGATCTTCACCTATGGACAGGAATATACATTCTTTCACAGTTGGCCACTGGCAAGGAGATACTGGTTTATTTAAGTAGGGTAGTTTAGGCATTCGGGACTGACATAAATGGTGGCCTAGGTAGAGTCCAAATTGAAAAGGGATTCCCTATAGGTGGGGAAGTCTTTCAGTCATCAATGTTAGGAAGGATTTGTTAATGATAGTATCAAACACCAGAATGTCACAGAGCCTCCAATCTGACTATTCAAAAGTACTTTGCCTAACAGCCCAAACAAGGGGAAAAAACCCAAACATAGAAACACAAATAGACTGAAACAATATTGACCAGAATAGGAAAGCCATATGACATAATACATAGGGCTCTGAACTTGGATTCATGAAAGATGGGGATAAAATTTGCTTTAGTTAATAAGCCATTCTCCTTTGTGGTGCCTCCATTTCACATCTCTGAAATGAGAAAGCTGGATGGCATGGTCTCTAAGCATTGCTCTGTCTCAGCGATCCTCATTATATGGAATATGATTGGTAAACAGCTTATTGAGTTACTAGATAGATGGATAGATAGATAGGATAGAGAGATAACAATCAATATTTTGCAAACATTTTTGTTCATATTCCAAGGAGACATCAGTATAGTACTTTGAATATCTATTATCCTTCAGTTGCACTGTATGGCAAGCCTACTTCTTTTACCAACCTTATAATTCCTAATTATATATTTTAAATCACCTACTCCAATAAGTCTTTGTTGGTAATGTGGTATAGTCAACTCAAGATCACCTTATGTTTCTCCATTATTACACAGATCAGTTATAAGTACAATTACTAATAAATACAATTGTCAGTCATTTCACATACCATGGAAACACCAATACAAATGTCATTAATCAATCGGTTATCTCTCAATCCTACTACATGACTAGATTAACTTTTTTTTCCAAATATACATTTCTTTGATCACTATAGAGACTAGAATTACACACACACACACACACACACACACACACACACACACACACACATATATATATATATATATATATATATATATCGAGAGAGAGAGAGAGAGAGAGACCTAGATGTCATCCACTTAGAAATTTTGTCACCCAATCCCACCTCCACTCCCTTATCCCACCCATACACACATTCAGGAAACAAGAGCAAATATAAAATCCTCTGTTTGGCATTTGAAGTCATTCATCCCCTAGCCCCCATCCTACCTTTTCATTCTTCTTAGAATTCATAGTTCCCAACAGGTACTCCATAACACAGTAACATAGACCTCCTAGCTATTCCACAAACAAGACATTCCATATCTCAGCTCTGGGCATTCTTTCTGGCTGTCCCCCAGGCTCTCTCTCCACTTTTAACTACTGATCTCCCTGGCTTTCTTTAAGTCTCAACCAAAAGGCCACCTTCTACAGGAAGCCTTCTCCTAACCCTCAATTAAAATGACATCCCTCTGTTGATTATTTCCTATTTGTCTTGTATATAACTTGCTTTGTATGCATTTATTTGCATGTTGTCTCCCCTCCCTATTAGATTGTATGCTACTTGAGGTCAGAAGCTGTCTTTTGCTTCTCTCTGTATGCCCAGCACTTAGCACAGTGCCTGACACATAGTGGGTATTTAATAAATATTTACTGGATTGAATTACATTATTGAATAGTCTTGATTTGCAATCTATGGGGTCCTGCTGTCCATTTGCCACAGGAACTGCAAACAGTGTGCTTTAAGGATCTTGGGAGCTGTTCAAGCTAGAGACTTGCAAATATCCAGGGCATCCTACGCTGTTGGATTACTTCTCCTCTGGTTTGAGCTATGCAAACCTCAGACTCTAGTCTGAGTCTGAGGAATATAACTGTAGAGTTGCCCTTATCTAGAAAACCCATTTGCTTTTCACAGTATGTGTTAACAAGCTGGGAGTCTATGAAGCTTCAGAATAGAAGCAAAGGTTCCCTTTTGATTGAACTTCTTGTCCCAGTCATATTGCTCCAGACCTCATGCCCGGTGTGTTGGTTAAGTCTAACACTCCCTCTAAGGTTAGTGCCTCACAGCTGGTGTTTGATTCCATGAATGATCCTTGCTCACTACACAATATCCCTCCAGGTTTGAGCTGAACGTGCGTTCTGAATCACTGATGCAGGTCAGCACCACATCTAGCCACAGGCTCCTTCTTTAGTCTAGGCTAAATGAACAACTTGCTCCAGGAGTCAGAGACCCCCTGCTGCTAGGTAGCCTTATAACTGCTCTCTGAAAGGTCAGGTCCAGTACCTAATGGACCTAGGATAGTTCCTATACAATAGTAAACACACACCCAGTTCAGCCCTTGTACCTAGCAGCAGTGGACTCCTTAGCCTTTTCTGAATCTGGAATCCAGATCTTGAGCCAGAGCCACATAGCTGCCTGATGCCTGACTCATTCCTTTTCCCTGAATTGAAAAAAAAATTGATTTCCTGTTTTCTCCTTGAATTTCTTAAACTCTGCTCTGTCTTGGGCTCTTCCTAAATTTTTATTGGAGTAATTGTGAGTGAAAGTTGGAATAATGCTTCCCCCTTGTCTGCAGCTTTGGCTGGTCTTCCAACACCTAGTTCTTAAGACTGCCATACCTTGGGTAAGGGAAATGCTGATCTTTTTTCCAGTAAGTTATCTTAAATGCCCATATATAGGAGGGTATGGTTTTGGCTTCTTTTAAAACTCTATATCAATTCATATAGAACAGAAAGCTTATTAAATGATTCAATGTTCATTTACTCATTAACCAATTGTTTATTGATCTATGATATAAAAGGCACTCTGTGACCCAAAATAATAGCATGGAAGCAAATATTTTTGCTAGTGGATTTAGTCCTAGTTCATTTCTGAAAAAATTAACAATTGTCTTGGACTAGGGAAAAATGTAAAGTTGTTTGTTGACTTATGTATCTAGTTTCATTTCTAAATTAAAAAAAAAGTTTATTTTCTAATCCTATTGCTCAAGATTCATTATAATCAAATTGCTTAATCCTTTTACCATAGTTTCTTGTCCTGCTTTTGCAATTTTGAAAGTCAATGCTTTCTAATGTTCTAATTTCCTAATTTTGGAAGTCAATGCTTTCTAGGTCTATCCAAAGAATTGTTTATTATTTAGAGCTTTGTTGGAGAAACCATACTGTGCAGGGTTAGGAGGGATCTCTTA
The DNA here is from genome assembly GCA_028658325.1 of Potorous gilbertii. NCBI lineage: Eukaryota > Metazoa > Chordata > Mammalia > Diprotodontia > Potoroidae > Potorous > Potorous gilbertii. The sequence goes on along the minus strand of CM053774.1, from coordinate 99,833,789 downwards.
GTTGTAAAAAATGTAGGACAACAGTATCTGAAGCTTCTCACAGAGAATCCTAGGAGTGAATAGGAAACAAGATTCAAAATAAAAATCAAAACTTTCTTTGTTAATCAAAGATTGTCTTTTCTTCTTTCTATGTTTCATTAAACTTGTCACACTGATTTTTGTCTTTTTATATACATTATAAAATTCTTGAATACCAATGCAAATATTAGAAAATTCTTGTCCCAAAGTTCAATTTTGTTTTTATTCATAAAATATTTAGTATTTCTATGACAAAGATGTAGAGTCCTTATTATCTCTTCCATTGGGCAGAAGATGAAACTCTAAGTGTTTTAACTATTTCTAACAAAATAGAATTTCTTTATCCAGTTTATCTGATTCACAGAAAAAAAGACTTTCAACTTGAGCAGCACTGAGAGCTTTAGAATATTTATTATTGCTAATGTTACAACCAATTCCACCCTGACCTATTTAAATGAGATCTAAATGCCCCCAAAATGGGAAATGGATAAAGGAACACATATTGACATAAATAACATTTATTTCCTAAGGGTCTTTGACTTATGTAAATCAAATCCCATAAGAGAGAACTTAGAGGCAACCTGGAAATGTCTCAGCCAGCAGACACTTGATCTTGCCAAGTGTAGAGACATGGCAGCCAAAGATAACACTGGTTTAGAATATATAGTTGTTCATAAAATATGATAGAGGGAAAACATGGAAGATTTTGAGCAGCATCATTTTAGAAAACAGAAAGAAGCAATGTCAAAAGGGAAAAACAGATTTTTAGAAAGTTTGGCAAGATACTTGGACAAGTAAAATCATCATGAGGATATTTAAGTATAAAATGAGAAAGACAAACAACACAGCAAAAGAGAAAGTGAAAAATATAAATAAATATAAGATATGACTATCTATGAAAGACAGGTATTATTACATGTGTAGTTCAGTATTGAGAGAAACAGGAGAAGGGCCATGCTTGGGGCTCTCCTGTTTCCTTGCCTATCCCCAAGAGGCGTATCAAGTTAGAATTATTCCCACTCAAATATTGGTAGTCTAGAGGTATAAGTATGGTTCAGAAGGTAAGTCACTTCTGTGGTTGCAATTAAAAGACAGGTTCATGCTAACAGTCAACAATTTAATTCTTTCCCATCAAATACTGGTTACATAAAAGTCCATCAAAAACAGTGAACTAGTGAGTAAAACCACTTGTCTAAGTGTAAGCTTTGACCAGGCTCAGTTTACCTAACATGGAGCTGGCTATTTCTTTGACATTATGGAATTTTTGTTGTTTAGTCATTTCAGCTATGTTCTACTCTTCATGATCCCATTTCGGGTTTTCTCGGTAAAGATACTAGAGTGGTTTGCCATTTCCTTTTCCAGCTTATTTTACAGATGAAGAAATTAATTAAATAGGGTTAAGTGATTTATCCAGTGTCACACTGTTAGTGAGTGTTTGATCTTGTCTGAGTGTAACCAACTTTGAGGGTGCTCAGTTTGACTATGATAAAGCCTTTTGTGTAAAGTAAATGGTGTAGCCTGCTTTGATGGGCTGTCTGAGTCATTAAAAGTATGCAACTGAGCTCTTTACTCTCTACTGTCTTTCTGCTGAGCTAATAACTATTGCACCTATACCAGATACAGATTAGGATATTCCATAAGAATATAAAGAGCTCTTTAGATGAGATTTCACTCAATCATTTGAGAATCCAATCTCATGCAAAGAGACCCATCCTAAAGTCTCTATGGACTTGAACTAGAAATCAGAAACATATTGAGAAGCCATCAATACTCATGTTTCTAACACCTTTTTTCTCCACATATGCTTTTCCAGAAAAGTCTCTGGAATCACATATGTCTTTCCCCCAAGAAGCCCTGTCACTAGTTCAGTAAATGACTTAGGAAGCTATGTAGTATCACCTCAACATTGAATTGCGAGTCATTTCTACCACATACAGAAAAGCACATAAAATGTGTTAGGCTGAGATGGAAGCTTGGTTACATAAATATTTCAAAAAAATCGTTTTTTCTCCAGGAGTGATAGAGACATTCCTTTTGGACTCTAATATATCTTATATATATATATATATATATATATATATATATATATACATATATATATAAGTACATATATACGTATATATATATGTATATATATATATATAATATATCTCTAATATGATGGATGAGAACATAAAAGTGACACTAGAGAAAACAAAGATAAGTGGAATAACTGGATTTGACCAATTCCTCACCTAGATGTCTGGGTTGGAAGTGAGATAATTTTTAAGGTGTTGAGAAATCAGTTTTCAAGATACTTAAAAGTGAACTAATTGGGGGGGAGGGATTGGACTTTCTATATGATAAATAAGATAATAAAGATTTTATCAATAATGTCACTAAAGCATATGTCTCCTTCATATATAAATTATGAAAATAATCTATGTATGTATGTATAAAGGACATACTTGATGAAAGTAAGAAAAGGAATGATCAGACATACTCTCTCTCTGCATATATATGTGTGTGTGTGCGTGTGTGCGTGTGTGTATGTGTATGTGTATGTACTTCTTGGCCCCCTCTTCTAGCTTCCAACATCTTTCTCCTCCCTCAGCAGCTCACTTGAAGTCACATTTCCTTCCATCTCTTTCTCCATGCTAAATGGGATTTCCTCACTGCCTAGATAGACCTTTCCACTTATCTGCAAAAAAAAAAATCTTATAATTTCTCCAGAATCTAACTTAATATTTATCTCTTCTCTGCAAACTCTACCACAATATTTTCCTTATTTTGTTTTCCATCAACACTTACGAGTTTATTTTCTTTACTTATATACTATCATATTTTTTCGAGTTGTTTTATTTATGTTGTTACTTAATCATTTTTCAAATGTGTTCAATTCTCCATGATCCCTTTTTGGGTTTTCTAAGCAAAGATACTGGAGTGGTTTGCCATTTCCTTCTTTTGCTCATTTTCCAGGGAAAAAATAAGGCAAAGGGCTAAGTGACTTGCCCAGGGTCTCACAGCTAGTAGGTGTCTGAAGCTAGATTTGAGCCCAGGAAGAATAGTATTTCTGACTCTAGCTTTGGCACTGTATTCACTGAACCACCTAGTTGCCTTTTAATTTCTTAATGCCTATACCATAAGTTCCTTAAAGTCAGGGACTGTGGGTTACATAGTGCAGAAGGTTTTCAGCAAATTTTGTATTCTTAATGCCAAGTATTTGGATAAACGAATGAATCTTAAAATGTCTTACAACACAAATCTGTTATTCATGGAATTGTTGAAGAAATTGAAAGACATTTAGCCAGGTTTAAATATAAAACACAATCTTAAAAATTAAATATTTTATTTTCAGATCAGAATTCCCTCCTATTTTCTGCTCCCCAAAAAAGCAAGAAAGTTTTTTAAATGTTACAAACAGATATAGTTAAGCTAAAAGAAAAATTCCCCATTAACTATGTTAAAAACAAAAACATAAACCTAAGTTTGCATTTTGAGCCCATCACCTCTTTATTTGGAGGTGGGTAGCATGTTTTATCATAATTCTTCTCAAATTGGGTATGGTCATTGTGTTGATCAGAGATGCTAAGTCTTTAAAAATTAAGACATACAATATTGAAGTATATTAATCTCTAATTGATAAAAAAACTTATGATTTCTTCAGGGCAGGAATTTCTTTCACATCTTCTTAGATGATTTCATGAGTAGCTGTAGCCAAAATTTCTCCATGTCATTGTCAATCTTTTGATTATAAACCTCTCTAATCTGAGCTAGACTGATTCTCAGATCAATTAACAGTAGTCTATTTTAGGACTTTCCTTCTTGGCATTGATTACCAAAATTTAACTGACTTGTTATAATCCTAAAGAAACAGGATTACATCTGGACCATCTTGAGACATTAGACTACAGCCAAAAGATGACTTTAAATCTGTGCCTATTGTGTCTTCTCAAGAAACAGAAGCTGTCTATGCCTCTTTTCAAATATTCAAAGATAGATTACAGAAGCTTAAATACTTTGACCAAATAATGAGAAGACAGGACTCATTGAAGAGTGATGTAGATATTGGGAAAGATTGAAGACAAAAGGAAAAAAGAGGATGAGATGGTTAGATAGTATCATAGAAACAATGAACAGGAACTTGGACATACTTGAAGCGATAGTGGAAGATATAAGTCTTACATGTTATTGTCCATGGAGTCATGAAGACTCAGACACAACCAAATAACTAAACAACAACAAACAGCTTAAAGTACTATCATTTGGAAGAAGGTGTTGACTTGGCCTCTATTGGTTCAGAGGAAAGAACTGGAAAAAAATAGGCGAAAACTAAAGGAAGCAAGGTCTTTTCTGTCCAGTCATTAGAGCAATTAATCATTGGCTCATATTAACCTATTAGGTACAGTAAAGAGTTCACCATCCCTGAAAGCATTTGACCAGAACTAGATTGTCATTTATCAAGTATATTATGGCAGAAATTGTTGCATTAGGAAGGTAGACTGGACCAGAGAAATCCTGATTTTTCTTTTCCAATTCTATATTGGACCTTGAATTAATTTCATTGTTCATAGTGACCTCTAGATAGTTTTGCTCCCAAATTCACACATAGCTTTATAAATGTTCACTTCTCCTACATCTAAAGCTTCTTTCAAATTTTGGTATTTATCTCTATATGATAATTGCCTACTTCCAGTTTAAAGATATTCATAAAGTCAAAAAATATTATGCATACACAGAAGCACAATATTATTAAATGTAGTGGTAGAAATATTGTAAAGCACCTATAAGAATATAATTATTATTGCAATTTTCCAAGTGTTGACTAATAATCAACCCCAATGAGATAGGAATTGATTCCTAGTTATCATTAATTATAATTGTGTTTCACTCATTATATTTTTACATTGCATTTATTACATATTAGGACATTATCCAGATTTAAATCAAACCAGAAATGGCTTTTGGTATTTTAAAGCTAGTTGAATAGATGAGTCATTTGATGATCCACCTAACAGTTTGTGCCACTACACTTCTACAGCTTGTTGCTTAACATTTCATATAACTTAGACTTAAATTCTTGCTGAAGTGATGATAAACTACATCTCATGCTCCTTTCTGCTTGATTTACTGGGCTAATTATTCTGTCGATTGAGAGTGATCACATGTGACTGTAATAGAATTGTTCTTTATAAAACCATGCTTATTTCTTAGCACTGACAGACATTGTCTTCCAGGCATTTGAAAATGAAGTTGATAGTGGCATAATGTCTAGGACTATCCATAATGTCTCCATTTTTAAAAGACAGACTTCACATTAATCCCCTGAGTTCTCAAAAGAACGCTGAAATAATAAGATCAGTCAGTGCTTTCTATTGGCTATGGTTTAAGTCATGAAATGTGTACTTAAGTATCACTTTCTTGACAAAGCAAGATTTTATAAGCCTTCTCTCTTTTTCTTTAAGGTCCTTTGTTCTTTCATTTCATTTGCTTCTGATTCTAGTTATCAAATTACAGTTGACCTTTTCTGTGAAGAGTAAAATAAAACGAAAACATTAAAAACTTCTTTTAAATATCCTTGGTTATTAACTTTCTTCTAATATAGGGTAATATTATTCTTTATTCTTCTCTTGTGGCTAATATATTTAAAGAACACTTTTGTATTTTCCTTGGTGTCTCATACAATTTGCATGTCTCTTCTTGCTTGAGTTTTTCAGATGTCACTCTTAAAAGTCAGCATTATTCTTTCTTCACCTCCTTGATCTAGTTTACAAGTCGTTTGACAATTCTTTCATTTTAGCCTTTTGTGTACATTTTTGCCTGCATAAACTAGATTCTTTTTTGCCTTTCCTTTATAATGCATAACTGTAGTGAAAAGATGCTTACCCTGGCAACTCTGAACTCCCAAACATTCCAAAAATCCAGCCTCTGCTACAATCCTCAGAGAGCAGGTATGCAAACCTAAATAACTGCCAATAGTATTGATTTTTTACAAACTCTAGATGAGTAAACATAACATTCTACACACATTTAAAAATCCAAATGAGTACACATAATACTTCCAATACATTTTAAATGATCTTAACACAAGAATAGTAATCAATAAATGTCAAAAAAAAACCCTATCATTGATAATCTAATTAACTTTTCCTGACCAAATTACTAACCTTCTCAATAAAGGGCTATGATCTTCTGGGAAGACTCCAGGTATCTAGGAGATTTAGACTTTTCTCACAGGATAATGTCATTATAGCTAAACAGTATACTTCAAAATATTTTCTATATGTTTTTCTTAGTATACATCCCACAGTCATGGAGATCATTCACATAAATAAATTACCTTGTTTCATGGCCTTAGAATAACATATACATGATGGTATCACCCATATTGGGTACTCCTAAGACCCAGTTGCCAGTTAGTTTTTTGAACCCCAATCACACTTAATTTTAATGTGTCTCATACCAGAGAAACAAAGAAGTAAAATATCAGAAAAAGAACTGGAATTTGGGCTTGGTGAGTGTCAGAATATTTCAAAAATATAACCAGTTCATCCTCTGGAGATTCAGAACACTAGCATCAGTTCCTGTACTTCTCATATATCAGGATTTTCTTTTCTTTTAGTGGTTTTTTGTGCAAATGGAAAAGATGGTGAGGAGAAAGTGTGCTGAATTTGGGATCATGGGGCTTAGGGTTCAACCTGCCTCAGCTAATTTTTCCTGTGTGATTTTGAGTCCATCATTTGATCTCATCTGATCTCAGTTTTTGCTTCTGTAAAATGAGGAAGTCAAGGTAGAAAAGTTCTTTCAGCTCTATATCTGTATGATCCTATACACCATTTAGCCAGTTCTAGAGCAGAATGAATATTTTATAGGAAGAAGGGATGTAGAAGAGTACTGATTGGTTTATTTTTGCAGAGACAACTAAAGTAGATTCAGTGAGACCACTCTTGCTCTCCCTCCTCCTCCTTACAAGTTCAGAAATGTGAACCCCACTTACTGTTCAAAAACCTCCTTTGACATTTCTATCAAAGCCTCAAGCAACAAGGATGGGAATGTGGTATTTGGTCCAGGCCTAAATTGACTTGAAAAGAATATATGAAGAGGAAAGATCTGACCTGATGAAGCATTGGTACTAAATGCAAACTTTTAATGGTAAAAGATGATGATGTGGAACTAGCCACACTGAATATTTATCCTGGAGACTGTCATAAGTAACAATAAATCTATATTATAATGCAGGCATTTTCACTCTATGCTTTAGAAGGCTATCTCTCCTTAGCTCCTTCCACTTCCAGCTTAAATTCTACCTTCTAAAGAAAACACTTCCTGCTTCCCTTTATTTCCAAATGCTTTCCTTCTGCATATTTCCTATTGTATATGATATGTCTGTCCACAGCTTCTTGTTTCCTGCATAAGTTTTTGAGTACTTTAGACTATGCATTGTCTTTTATGTTTCTTTGAATTTCATGTTTAGCACAGAGATATAGTAGGTAAATAATGAATGCTTATTGACCTACTGATTGATGGACAGTATCATTTGACTGACAGATACTTTGTGAAAAAAATTTTTTGCTAAAAAATTAAGTTTTTTATTAGCACTAGAAATCTGTGGATTTCCATTTTCTTACTAATTTCGTTTTTTTCATTCATATGTAGGATCTGTTTTGGACCAGTCACATATTCAGAATAAAAGCAATCTTTTGAAACAAAGGCAATTAAGGAGGAAAATATGATCAAAATTATTTTACCTAAAGAATCTTATTCCTTATTTTTTTCTTCCTCTACTTCGTTTGAACGGACAACAAATCATTTTAGCCTTAGAAATGAAGAAATAGAGCAGTGGGAGGGCTTGGCAGTTTGTTCCAAAGGAAACTTCTAAAATGTTGAAAAATGGGTAATAGCAATTAATCATTGAGTAAGAGTTAAGAGGTCTTTCAAACCCTTCCTCAGATAGAGAGGTTCAAGATTTTAGCTCAGAACTATGATGGAAGAGGGCCTGGGTTCAAAATCTGTCTTTGATGTATACTACCTGTCAGGGCTGAGGAAAATTACTTGACTTCTATTAGTCTCAGTTTACTAATCTATAAAATGACAAGGTTGGGCTGGATGAGCTTTAAATTCCTTCCTTCTCTAAGTCCTTGCTACTATGATTCCTTGGTAAGAAGAAAACTGAGATTAAGACTTAAGTATACAGAAGCCTTCTACTAAGTGACTATTTTGTTCTATGAGATTGGTGACTGGAAAAAGACCTCTCCTTTTGGGAAATAAGACAATGATCTGAGAACACAGACTCCTCTTATAAGCAGGGTACATAAAATTCTTTATCTCTATGCCTATTATTGACTGAAAATGGGTCCTTCCTTCTAAAAAAGCTACTGTTTAAATCTCTGTGCTTGAAGCTGAAGAAGAGGTAGAAAAGACCACACTTCCTTTTATACAGAAGAGACAAATTGTGGATTCTAGTTGAAGCTAGAAGCTTGACACTAGAAATGTTCAAGGCCATTGGAATTATACTTGGCTATGACAAATAGTGAAACTGGGATTACTCAATCAATAATAAATAAGCATTTGTGCTAACTTTAGGGGATGTCAAAAGAAAGTCCCTGATCTCAAGGAGCTTACAATCTAACAGGAGAGGAAATATAAAAACAAATGTTTTTAAAGCTGTATACAAGATAAATAGGAAATAATTAACAAAGGGAAAGCAGTGGAATTAAGAGGATTTAGGGAAGACATTTTGTAGAAGAAGAGATTTTACTTTAGACTGAAAGGAAGCCAAGGAAGTCAGGAGTCAGTAGTAAAAAAAGGAGAGCATTTCAGGCATGAGAAACAGTCAGAGACAATGCCTATAATTAAGACAGGAAGTGTCTTGTTCTCGGAATAGCTAGGATGCTAGTGCCAAAGGATCAGAGAGTGCTTGACACAGAGTAAGTCATAAAGGAACTAGAAAGTTTGGAGGTAATGAAGAGTTTTGAATGGTAAGTGAAGGATTTGGAATCATTGGAGCTCATTAAGTAGGGAATGACATAATTAAACCAGGAGGAAAATTACTTAATGACTGAAGGAAGGATGGTTGTTGTGTTAGTCCATCACTTTCAAAGAGGACCATGAAATCAGAGAAATGATGACAAGACTTGTACTTGACTTTGGTTTGAGTGAGGGAGGACTGTGCAAGGTCACCAACCTCTTTTTCTGCTCCTGAGCCATCTGGATCCAGTGACCAGATTCATTCATTGGGATGACATGGCACAGGATGCAATGGGAAATCTTGATCTTTTAGTCTAAAGTCTTTTCAGGTAGTCATTTAAAGGGAGGTAATGCCCATTGAGTGAATAGTTCTCTTTAAAAAGTAGTCAGGGGATGGCCCCTTTAATAGAAAATAAATAAATAGATAGATAAATAATGATGGAAAGGGCAGGAGCCTCAAAGTTGTTGTTTGGAAGAGAAACTGCTACTATCGGCATTCACTCTGAGCCAAAAGGGTTCAAAATCAGCCATTGAGGTTGGGCAGTGACTGATTGTTGTTCACTCCATGTGCTTCAGAGAATACTGAGTCTAAGGTTTTAGGAGAGACAAGAGAGAAACAAGGAGAGAGAGAGAGAGAGAGAGAGAGAGAGAGAGAGAGAGAGAAAGGAAGAAAGAAAGAAAGAAAGAGAAAAAGGAAAAAAGGAGGGAAGGAGGAAGGGAGGAGGGAGGGAAGGGGTATAGTGAGGGAGGGAAGGGAAGGGAGAGAAGGGAAAGTGTCTAGTCAATTTAGAGGGCTAGGTTGAGAGAGAGGGTGAACTGAGTTACCTAGCTGGGTCCCCATTTAGGCAGCTTGGAGTGTGGAAGAAACTTGAGGCTGGCAGACCCACCAGCAGGCTATAGCAATAATTCTGGTGTGGGGTACTGTAATGTAATGCTAATCAGAGATTTAAATATCTTCTCACCCATTAATGGACCTGCCCATTAAGGAAATCTTGACTAGGGGAGGCCCACACCTTTTGTTAATTTCTAATGCCCTGGTTCTCAAAAGTTGTGATGCCCTCTGGCTCTGAAAAATCTATAAATATTCTGAAATGAGGTTTTGCTTTGGGGATTACTGATTGGAAGTGTTTTGTTTGGCCAGAGGAGACTCTGGGCAGCCACTAAGGAGCCCCCCAGCTTTGAAAACCCAGATGCTGGTGCTTCTCTCTCTGGTAACTATGTATATATGGTCAGACAGTTATATGTCTTTACCTGTGATGTATGTATTCCTCATGTCAGGCAGCTGGAAACCCTGTCTGTTGATTCTGATTTCTCTATATTTTCACTGAAGTGGGACTTCACAGCTAATGGTCTCAATTTGTTGTTGTTTTTTTTAAATATGAGGCATAATTCTTAGCTGAGAGAGTGGGGGAATAGGGGACCATGGTAAGTTTGAAGACAGATGAGAAGGTTTGGAAGAGCTGCTGTGGAGAGTGAACTGATAAAAGAGGTAAAGTTGTATTGCCCAGCAGCAATGAGGGCCCATTTGAGATTTTGTGATACAAATCTGTAATGGACTCAGTCAGAATGATTGCATGATTTTCTCTAATTTGTTCAGCAGCACATATGTAGGAGTGAAAACTAGAAATGGTGGGAGTGATCTAAGGTTGAGGCATGGCTGGGTATAATTAACATTTCAAGAGAGGAGAAAATTATTGAATTAGTTTATCAAGGGGTCAAGATGGAGAGAAGAGATAGTAGCTAGTGCAGAAATGAGTAGACCACTATTAAACAAAAGCCATATCAGACTACTAGAGGAAGCAACACAGAGATAGTCAGCTAGAGGAAAATTTATCCTTCCATGTATGCCTAGGACACATGTGTTCCCCATGTGCGTGTTTGCCCAATTCATGCTCCTCAGGAGTACATCTATGTGTTGAAACAACCCTTAATTTCATGGGGAAGTATATTTTTGCTACTTTTATTGTATTTCTTAGTAAGTGCCTTTGTTCTAAAATCATTGTGTTCTCTGATTGACCAGTAGAAGCAAAATACATTGGTAGGGGTTAACAAATCCTGTTTTGAACAGATGTAAATGAATAGTGTCCCAAGAACCCAAAGTTCTGGGGTGGGAGGAATCCATGTATGAGTTTGAAGGCACCTGTATGTGTAACATTCAATTGTTTTCCTATTTGGTTCTTCACTAAATATGTTCCTTGATATGACAGGAGTGCTTAACTACATCCTGAACAACTAATTTTACAGCCACTTCTTTCTGAAATAGAAATACTACAGAGGATCTAACAAATAGACAACAATGGACATGTTATTAACAAATCCTTTCCTTCCTATTACATCTATTTCATCTATTTTACCTCTCTATATTTTTTTCACTTTCATAGGAACTTGTGAACACCCTTTTTGAAGAAGTTAAAGCAGTTCTGAGTTATCTGTAAAATCACAAAGAGATACAAGGAAATTGATAACTGAAATGCACAAATAAGCAAAATCTCCTTCAAGTCAATAATTTCACTTCCTCCTCATCTAGTAAAAAGGATTGAGTGATTTTTATTTCTTCTGGGGAATGGTGTAATGCTCAATTAAGTGATCAAAAAGCTAAAAACTAGAAAAATAAAATTTCAGTGGCTGGAAAATTTGAAAATTTAAAATATGTATCTGAATAATTAAGGATGAATGACATATACCAAAAATTTTGGAAAGAAAATGATAACAGATTATCTTGTCTAAGTAGATATTTTCACTTTTCTATCAGCATTCTTTTGTTTTTCTATATATAATGTATGCAGATATATGTATGTATGTATATTCTTTTAATTCTATAGTGATTTATATTCAACAGATTCAAATTTAGTAAAAATCTTAAGAATCAAAGTACCAACTGGTTACTTGTTTAAATTTTTCCAGTACCAATTTCTTTTAAAGAATGTTATGAAGTCACTTTTATCTTTAAAAAAGATTGAATCATTCTTTCCTTTCCCTTCTCTTTCTATCTGTACGAAGGATATTTATCATATTGAAGAAAAGTCCCGTTCTGCATGAAAAATGAATCTGACATGCCCATAGGGTTACATACAGAATATTTGTACTAAAGGGCCTCAGACATGGTTTTGTAGAGGGAAAAAATCTATCTCCTTTTTTCACCTGTCACAGGACAACTGAACCATCACTCAATAACAGAGAAGTCAGTGACAATTTTAATTGGTTGTTATTCCAATGGATTCCCAACTCAGACAGACATTCAGTAGCAATAAAAGGGTATTATATCCACTTTTCCTCCTTTCTATTGGTAAAATACAAAAGAATGATGTTGGGAAGAAGCAGAGAATGCAGTCTTCTACCTTTGGAGCAATAGGTGACACTTTCAGTCCTAATGCTACTTCATAATCAACTGAGATGGAGAGGAAAAAAACAAGATAGGGACCCAAGAACCTCCTCACCTTCTCAAATAAGTTAGGGCCACCCAGAATGGCCCAGTGAATTTATAATCCTGTATGAGTCTACATAAATATATGCCAATGTGATAGAGATTGAAATGAGAGATAGAAATGGAAATAGATAAAGAGTCATAGTAAGAGAAATATTACATCACATATATTAGTATATTACAAATGTTTATATACTATGGATGCAACACAGATATGTAGACAGTTATAAATTTTGTATGTGTATATATTCATATACGTATATGCATACATATATAATATGCATATTATATATATCTATATCTTCAAAGTGTAAACCTATTTTTAAATGTGCAAAGGGGAAATTTCAAGGTATTGCAAATTATTTCCCTTTCAACTATAAAGATGAATTAACTAGTATAATGTAGAATTTTTTAACTAGTATACAATAATTACACTGAAAATGTGAGTAGCCTCATTGCTTAATTATCACTGACAATCCGAAAGTCTCAATTTGTTATTGTCTAGCTAGTAGAATATATTATAGTTCACTTGTTTTTTGGTTGTGTGGGATTCTGGAATGAAACTGGAATCGTTTGCCATTTCCTTCTCAAGCTCATTCTACAGGTGAGGAAACTGAAGCGAACAGGTTTAAATGACTTACCCAGAGTTACACAGCTAGTAAGGTTCTGAAGCCAGATTTGAACTCATGAAGATGGGTCTTCTTCCTGATTCCAGTTCCAGCACTCTCTCTCCCAAATCGCCTAGCTCCCCACAATATGCAAGTGTAGTATACAAATGCTCAAAAAGTCCTTGATTTTAAATGATTTGGAACTTCTTAATGGTAATGCAGACTGCCACCCTCCAATGCCTGCCCACCCAATACAACTCTTTCCTGGGTCCTCCTAAGTAACAGGTAATCCAGCGACAAACATGGATCTACTATTTATACTTGGTTTTACCTTCCTTGATCTCTCCTGACATGACCTACGTGAGAATGAAATACTCTGTCTGTCTACTTGTCATCACTCACTCTTACTCCACAACAAGTTCACCTTTTCTTCCTATCATACAATTCCTTGATTTTTTTTTAACTTTTGCATGCTGTTCACACCTACCATACCATTTGTCCTTTATATGATATTAATACTCTTCTCCTTTGGGATTATTGTATTCCATGTTTTGCTATTTCATAAGTATGTGATTCAGTGGGTAGGACCTTGAACACGTAGTCAAAAAGACATGAGTTCAAATACTTCTGACATTTATTAGATGTAGGACCATAATAGGTAAACCATTTAATTACTGTGTGCCTCAGCACAGTCAACTGAAAAATGAAAATAATAGAAGCAATGCTTTCACAGGTTTGTCGTGAGGGTTGAAGTGTATAACATTTATAAAGAGCTTTACAAACAGTAAGTGCTACATAATGCCAGTAGTTATTTATCCTCCTAGTTCTCCTACAAGAATCATCATCATCATCTCATCAGCATCATCCAGTAAGAGTGGTAGAATGTTTGAATTTTAAATGTCCCTTTGTAAGACAACAACCAATTTCTGAAAGGCAATCTGCCCCATTTGCCTCCTTTGGTTCATCTCTGGAGCAAGTTTCTGGCTATCTATAAAATCTCTTCTTGATAAACAAACAATAGACAAGTTTTATTTGTTGTCCATTCAAGTGCATTGTGTAATCTGGTCAGTAGACTTTCTTCATTCATTTAATTTTTCTATTTTAATTTTCAGTCAAAAGTCTTCCGGGTGGTTATAGACCTCTTCCCAGAGGTTCTTTCATGTTTAATGTTCCAGTACAAGGATATAATCAGATAAGTATCATCTACTAATATGGTATAGATCTATATCAGTATTTTTTCTTTTAAAAGATTTAATTTTTAATGTTCATTTAAACAAATTTGTCAAACTTTCACCCCATCCCATTGTGAAGGCAAGAAATGTGATATCAATTACACAGGTGAAATCATGCAAAACATTTCTATATTATCCCTGTTCCAAAAAGCCTGAAAAATGTTAAGTAAAAGAAAATTATACTACTATCTTTATTCTGACTCTATCAATTCCTTCTCTGGAGGTGGAAAGCATTTTTCATCATAAATCTTTTAGATTTGCCTTAGAAGATCGTATTAATCAGAACACTTAAGTCATTCACAGTTGATCATCTTACAATACTGCTGGTATTGTGTACAATGCTTTCTGATTTTACTCGCTCATTTTGTATGAGTTCATATATCTACCCAGATTTTTCTGGAACCATTCTACTCATCTTTTCTGGTAGTATTTTTCAGTAGTATTCCATCTCAATCATATGCCACAACTTGTTCAGCTACTGCTCAGTTGATGGGCATCCCCTCAGTTGGCTGTTGACTAAAATACGTAAAGACCAGTATAGATCAGTGTCAGTATTTCTGAAATGAATAACTTGTCTTCTTTTACCCTTGAGATACTAGAAATGAGGTTTTGCATGAAAGGTGCTGCCTCAAAGCTCATCTTTCTCCCTTTATCTGAACTGGGGTTCTTAGACCTAGACAGAATTATTGGGTCATGTGTGTGTGTGTGTGTGTGTGTGTGTTTGTTTTACTCAAAGCAGCCTCCTTTTCACAATATCTGAGGTGACTAGAAAGCAAAATAGGTCCCAGCACCTTTGAGCTGTAACAGTTACTTTTGAACATGCTTTAATAGTTCATAAACATCTTGATTTCTTCTAAGTACACCTCTGCAATTTCTTCAGTTTTTTTAAAATTGTCATCAAATATCTTACTTTCTGTTTCAAATATCGTCAATATTCTCTGAAAAGACTAATTGGTTTTTTTAAGTATTAAGTCATGTTGTGACAGAAAAAAACGCTATAACAAAAAGAAGTAAAAGCAGCATGTTTTGATCTGCATTCAGACTCCCTAGATCTTTCTCTAGATGAAGATATGAAGATAGTATTTTTCATCATGAATCTTTTGGATTATATGATTGGTTGAGAGCTAAGTCAGTCATAGTTGATCATCACAATATGTTGCTGTCACTGTGTCCAATATTTTCCTCTTCTGCTTACTTCGCTTTGCATCAGTTCACATATTCATTTACAGGTTTTTCTGAAATCATCTTCCTCATTTCTTACAGCATAATAGTATTCATCTGGTCTTTACAGAGAAAGCAGAAAGGGCAGAAGAAAATAGAGATGCATTTGCTGGAGGATCTGCTCCGATTTAGCAGCTGCTGTCTGGATCCCACATCCTCTCCTTATTGGTTGATTGTGAAGCTCCCCATTGAGGGAGGGTACAGTTTGTTCTTGGTAGATGGTGGGATGTAGACAAAATGTTTCCTGTTCATAGACTTAGGTGAGACTCAGCATTAGGGCACTGAAGTCCGTAGTCATTTTAACCTCACTTATTTTGTATGCTGTGGATTAACAAACATTTCACTGAGAGACTAGGAAGAATGACAAGTTGGTGCAGTGGATAAAGCACCAGTGCAGGAGTCAGGAGGACCTGAGTTCAAATCTCACCTCAGACACTTGACACTCACTAGCTGTGTGACCTTGGGCAAGTCACTTAACGCCAATTGCCTCATCCTAGGTCATCTCCAGGCATCCTGATGAATATCTGGTCATTAGATTCAGATGGCTTTGGAGGAGAAGTGAAGCTGTGACTTGCATAGCCCTCCCTCACTCAAAATAAAGTCAAGTGCAAGTGATGTCATTGTTTCTCTGATGGCATGGTCTTCTTCAGCAACAAAGGACAAACACACACACCATCCTCATGGAATGTCTATTCAACTTGAACTGTGTTCTGGTTCTCCTATGTTTCAGTGACAAACTCCTTCAATTAGCATATTTCTCCTTCAACTGGTATTTATGATCAGAGAGGATCACTGAACAAGGATTATTTCTTTTGTTGTGTCTTTTGAAGAATATTAAATTATTATTATATATAGGTAGGAGTCACTATGTTGAAAAAAGAACCTATGAGGCAATATTTTAATATGCAGAATCAAATGTTAGGTTATAACCAATCAATGATAAACACAGTGGAATTTTGTAGTCTAGCTTGTAAAGCACAGGTCTGGTCATGTCACACATACCCCACTCAAAAAATGACAGTTGTTTCATATCACCTCCAGAGTAAAATACAAAATAGTCTGACATTCAAAGCCTTATATAACTTTGTCCCCTTCATCATTTCTGATCCTCTTATACCTTACTCCCTATAGCATAATCTTTGACCCAAGGACACTGGCCTCCTGGCTTAGACTTTTTCTCTAGCTCCCCCATGCCTAGGATCTCTACCTACTTCCTTCCCTAGATTCCTTTAAGTGCCAACCAAGAGTCCACCATAGAAAGGGTTTCTCAACTCCTCTTAATTCTTATGCTTTCTATCTTTTATTTATTATTTAATCATCCAAATATAGCTTGTTTGTATATCATCATTTGCTTTTGTCCTCCAATAGACTGTGAGCTTCTTGAGGGAATGGATGGACTTTTCCCCTTTTTGTATCTCCAGCATTTAGCATGATCCCTGATCCAGAATTGGGTCTTAAGAACTTATACTGCTTAACTGACTACTGTATATAGCTTTCAATCAATTGAGAAATGGTGAAGATGTGGTCCATTGATGAATATAATTTTTGAAAGTTGTTTTGTTCTCTCTCTCTCCCTATATATATATATATATATATATATATATATATATATATATATATGTAATATATATACACATATATATGTGTGTCTGTGTGTGTATACATATACATTATATGTTCCAATTCTTGTGTTGTTCTCTTTAATGCCATTACTACCTCTCATAAGCAGGGTTGGAAATGTGATGTGAGGGTGATCATTGATCAAGAAAACAGTGTGTGTGTGTGTGTTTGTGTGTGTGTGCACTTTTAAACAAATATTTTTCTTTTCTGGTTGTCATTTTATGTCCATTTTTTTCTTTAAATACCCTTGGGGTCATTTTACTTAATAAATGTCAGAATATCTTGCCAAGCTATCTATAGATTGGTTTTACCCTTTTCTATTTTTGTCTGCTCTATGAGATAATATTGATTATAGTCATTTATAATCCTTTGTAAAATTTTGTAAATGAGTTTACAATATAACCCAGTGTTACTTTTGGTATCTTTTTCTTTCCCTTTGGTAAGTCAAATATTTGCTGACTAAGGTGCTTTCTGGTTCTTTTGGCTTCCTTATTTAATGTACATTGTTTAAATTTCTTTGAAAGAGTAAAGAAAAGACTATGGGTGGGGAGGGAGGGATGGGGAGAAACTGGAACTTAAAGTTTTAGGACCAGCTGTTGAGTAGTGTTCTTGCTACCAGAAAATAAGAAGTACAGGTAATGGGGAATAGAAAGTTATCTGGCCCTACAGGACAAAAGAGAAGATGGGGTAAGGGAAGGGAGGGATGATAGAAGAGAGGGCAGATTGGTGATATGGGTAATTAGAATGTCCAGTGTATTGGGGAGGGGGGAGGGGACAAATGGGGAGAAAATTTTGGAACCCAAAATCTTGTGAAAATGAATGTAAAAAG
>CM053774.1:99776477-99815791 GCA_028658325.1 Potorous gilbertii | reverse complement strand
AGTTGGTTGAGTAGATTTTATCATATACCCCAAAACTACAAGAAATGTAATTTCAAAGCACATATTGCTATCATGTGTTATATCATTAATGATAAACATTTGCAAAAAATACCCCAAAACACCATGAAAATAATTGGAGCTTATGGAGTAACACTGGTTATTGAGGACTAAGTGATAAGGAAAAGATATAAAAATATGAAGAACTTGACACCGATCTCTAAATCAAATCATCCTACATTCTGTTACTTGATGTTTTCACTGTAAAAGTGGGAAAAGGTGAAAATGGAAAGGAATAAATGAGAAATATGAAAAGACAACACCTTAAAAATTATACAGAAGTCTCATGCTTCTATATCATGAAAACTTCCTTCTACAAATAATTAAAAGTTATTGGATATTGTGAATACCAAATAATATCACTAAGAATGAAATTGACTACATTTTTAACAGGCAGAAAAATATTCATTATGGATATAGGACTTTTCTCTGAATCAATTGTCTTTTCATAGTTGGACAATCTACTCATCAGAAATAACATCAGAATTTATAATAAAGACCAAAGGATGGTAATGAGAAAAGGCCATGTCATACAATCAAAATGATTTAACCCTATTTTTTTTTAATTATTGAAAGTCAAATGTGGGAAGTGGATAACAGAGAATATAGCACAACTAGTTATAATTTTATTTAGAAGTTGAACCGATGTAAATTAGCTGCTTGACCAAGGAGACCAAAAGAGGAAAAAGTGCCTTTATCAGAAAACATTTGACTTATTTGGCAAACAGAGATGGCTGCCAAAGGCAAAAGTGTATTAGAATATAAACTTATCTGTCAAGTCTTACATAGAAGAATAATTATTTATTATTTCTATCCTTTCACAAAGAAGAGAGAGGCAGTAGAGGGTAAAAGCACTTCAATGAAAGCATGGAAATGTGTGTGTGTGTGTGTGTTCTTCCTCTGTTGCCAAAGAAGGCCATACCATCAGAGAAATAATGACATGACTTGCACTTGACTTTGTTTTGAATGAGGGAGGGCTGTGCAGGTCACCAGCCTCACTTCTCCTCCAGAGCCATCTGAATCCAGTGACCAGATATTCATCAGGATGACTGGAGATGACCCAGGATGAGGCAGTTGGGGTTAAGTGACTTGCCCAAGGTCACACAGCTGGTGAGTGTCAAGTGTCTGAGGTAAGATTTGAACTCAGGTCCTCCTGATTCCTGTAGTGGTGCTCTATCCACTCCACCACCTAGCTGCCCCTACATGGAAATACATTGTGCAAATGAAAGTCAAAATTAGGATATTTAAGGATGGAAATGGAAAGAACAACAAAGAGAAGAAAGATAGAATTTGTAGAAATTTCTACAATTTAATGTATTCTCTTTCAAGAATTATAGAGCCACCACATCTACATCTTAACAACAGACATGCTGAAGAGTTTACAGAGGAAGTACAAATGCACTACAGAGAGTAAAACAAGGGGAAAAGAGCCACATTGGATCAAATATATAAAGAGAAGTTCTATGCTAGAGTCTGAAATGGTATTGTAGGAATGATTTCTAAGTTATTTAAAGAAAGATACAGAAAGCAACTTTGAGAATGTATCAATAACTATCTTACGTGTGTACTTTATCAGGTAGACTAAACCTTTGTACCTTCATGTAAATTGAGGTCATCTTTTATGAGGGTGTTATTGGAAATAAGCAGGCTTTCAAAAACAATAATCTTCAAGACACCACACCTTTGCCCTCTCACAAGTGACTGAAAGATGTAGAGACTATAACATCCCATTCTATTTAGTAGTTAATTGCAAAAACCATCTTATACAGTAGAACAAAACATTGCATAAATGTCTTCATTCACAATTCCTTGGAATATGTAGCAACAGAAAAATAACCCTGTTCAATGACCCTCTTATAATAAACATCAGGCAAGGCATATAATAGTGAATATACTCACTGAAAGGATTTATTGCTGTGATGCACTGAGTCCTATTAAGGGAGAGAATTACCTGGAGATGGGAGGTCTTCCAGATGCTCCTGGTTCCAGATGCCATTGTACCACCAAGATTTGATAAGTTTATAATCTGATGCACTTCAGCCTTTGGTAGTCATCTCTGTTTGCCAAGTAAGTCAAATGTTTTCTCCCTAAGGCACTTTTCATATAAATTTATTTATTTTCAATTTTCAACCTTCACT
This sequence comes from Potorous gilbertii, assembly GCA_028658325.1. Taxonomy (NCBI): domain Eukaryota; kingdom Metazoa; phylum Chordata; class Mammalia; order Diprotodontia; family Potoroidae; genus Potorous; species Potorous gilbertii. The sequence goes on along the minus strand of CM053774.1, from coordinate 99,813,596 downwards.
TCCACAAAATTTTGAATTTCAAATTTTCTCTCCATTTCTCCCACAACCCCCACCCCAGGACAACATGTATTCTGACTAAGGCACTTTGGACATTCTATTGGTCTCCTTGATCTAGCAATTAATTTACATTAGTTCAATTTCTAAATAGAATTGTAACTAGTTGTGCTATCATCTTTGTTATCTGCTTCCCATGTTTGACTTTCAAGGGCAAATGCCCTTCAAAGAAATCTGTAATCATTCAAAGGGCTTTGGCCTGATCAGAGAAAACACAGAATGAATGAAGAATATCATTTGATGAGATATGGACACTATACAGAATATTTATATTAGGACAATCCAGGACAAGTGGATGGTAAGCTGGGCTAAGGACTGAAAAGGAAGAGGAAAGCAGATTGGGGTTCCTTCAGAAAACTGGAAAGCAATTTTAATGACCCCAAGTTCCATGACAGCAAGGACTCATTTGTTCAACATGTTTTCACTGTAGTTCCTATAAGGCACTCTGTGTCCTGGAGCAATGCTGCTGCAGAGAGAAGCATCACACAATAGGCAACATGAAGGTTAATGGTGTATTTGAGTAGACTGTGACATATATCCAATAAAGAACTCCTACAAATAGCAATAAAGTACATCATCAAAGAGTTGTATGACAGAAGAGAAGATGAGACAGTGACATTGTGAATAAGGCATGGGGGAAGAGGTGCCAAGATGGAAAAGAAGAAAGAGGTATCTTCTTCAACACTATTGTTACATATAGATCCAGAAAATGCTGTAGACTAAGTCCTTGTCCCAAAACTAAAGGAAAAATCATAGAGAGTAACTTTTTGCAACTTTGCTTATAACAGAGAGGCAGACAAAAAGTTCTGTCGACATTGTCCATAGGGATCCAACCAGAAGTATATCACACACAATATTCCAAGGGACTGAGACTTCATACGAAGACAAGAAATAATCCCAGCTCCACATAAAGTGGCCCAACTTTATATAGAAATAAGGGAGAGGTACTGATGGATAACTCTGTCATTTCTTACTATTTCCCAATTACACATCTAGGGTGGATTGAGAAGAAGAATTGCACCTTAGGGAGCCTTTTTCTGAGTGAGGAATAAGCATGAGCACTAGCATGAGCCTGAGCAAGGAGCAAGATCAGAAACAAGCAGCAACTGTGTGACTCATCTTAGGAGTAAACTAGTGTCATTTCTGCCACCTAGTCTAGTCTACAGAACCTGACAGAGTCGAGGCATCTGTGACAGCAGTTGTAGAAGTAGCAGTTTTCAGGAGCTCTGTGGCCAAAGACAGTAAGGGTATGTAAGAAATGATTAAACTTCGCTGGCACTGGGTACAACTGGTGCTGATTGGCATCTCCATCCTCTATACATAATTCTAGGGCAGAGAGGAGCATTTGATGGGTCACAAGTAAACAGAAATCTTGGTTGCATTTGCAAGGCAGAGAGGAACATCGGTACTTGTGACTACAGGGGAACAGAGGCATTTCCTGGGTAAAGACCAGAGCACAGATGAGAAGAGCAGTGACCACACATCTCCCTGGATCACACCACCTTGGAAGCACTGAGGAACTAAAGCCTTCCCCAACAAGCTCTGAAAACAGCAGCCCAAAAAATTTCTAAATCTTAGGATGATGCATCCCCACCCCCAGGAGCAGCAGGGTCAATTTTAACATAAAATTCAAAATCAAGAAATAGGCTGGGGTGTGAGCAAACAACAACACTAAAGAATTTTTAAATGTACTACAGTGGCTGAAAAGATACAAACTCAGAAGGAAGCAATATGAAAATCCCTACAACCAAAACCTTCAAGAAAAATGTTCATTAGGTACAAGCCCAAAAAGTTGCTGGGGCAGCTGTGGCTCAGTAGATAGCACACCAGGATGGCAGTCAGGAAGAATCATCTTCTGGCCTCAGATTTACTAGTTGTATGACTCTCAGCAAGTCACTTAGCCCTATTTCTATCAGTTTTCTGATTTGTAAAATGAGCTTGCAAAGGAAATGGCAAGTTACTTCTTTGCCAAGAACACCAAAAATAGAATCACAAGGAGCCAGGCACAAATAAAAAAAATATGAAAAATAACAACCACAAACCAATAAAAGAGATAAGAGTGATAAAGGAAAAATTAAGGGAGGGAATGAGTCCTATAATTAAATTATTAACAGAAAATTAACTATGTGGTAAAAGAAGTCCAAAAATACTGAAAAACATGACTAACATCTTAAAAAACAGAATTGGTTATATGGCAAAAGAGGTGAAAAGATTCAATGAAGAAAAGAACTCCTTGAAAAGTAGAAGAGGCCAAATGGAAAAAGAGGTTTAAAAAATTACTAAAGAATTCCTTCAAAGTAGAATTGGTCAAACGGAAAAGATACAAAAGTTCACTGAAAAAAATAATTTCATAAAAATTGCTGTTATGTCTGTTAGACATTTTTGACTCTTTGTGAACCTATTTTAGGTTTTCTTACCGAAGATACTATAGCGATCTACTGTTTTGTCTCCAGCTTATTTTATAGAAGAGGAAGCTAAGACTAACAAGGTGAAGTGACATGCTCAGGGTGACACAACTAGTAAGTGTTTGTGGCTGGATTGGAACTCAGGACTCCTTTACTTCGGACTTGGTTTGCTATTTAATATACCATCTAACTACACTTAAAAATTAGCATAGAAAAACTAGAAATTAATGGCTCCATGAGCTGTCAACAAACAAAATAAAGTTGAAATAGAAGAAAGTGTGAAATGTTTCATCAGAAAAACAATTCACCTAGAAAACACGTTGAAGTGAAACAATTTAAGAATTATTGAAATACTTGAAATCCGTGATAAAAAAATAGAGCTTATTTTTCAATAGCTTATAATTTTTCAAAGAACTTATAAATTCAAATAAATTATCAAGGAAAACTGTCCTGACATCCCATAACTTGAGCATAAAATAGAAACAGACCTTTGATGAGGGATGAAGGAAAGGGAGAGAGAGAGAGAGAGAGAGAGAGAGAGAGAGAGAGAGAGAGAGAGAGAAGAAAACAGTATAAAGGGAAATTCACATTACTAATTGTAACTGCACATGGGAATTGGATAAATTCGCACATAAAATGGAAATGAATAGAAAAATGGATTAGAGACCAGAATCTAACAATACAAGGCACTTGAACCAGGATCTAACAAGAGAGACACTTGAAAGAGAAAACACACACAGTTAAAATAAGGGACAAAAGCAGAATCTATTATATTTTAGCTGAAGTAAAAAAAATCGGGGAGTAGAAATCATGATCTCAGATAAAAGAAATGTAAATCTAATTTAAAAAGATAAACATGGTAACTACATTTTTATACAAGGTACCATGGACATTGAAATAATATAAAACACAATTATGGCAAGTTTCTCTGATTAAGGCCTCTTTCCTAAAATATGTGGGAACTGAATTACATTTATAAAAATAAGAATCTGATAATTGTTCAGGGTTGTGAGTAGGTAGTCTTCAGAAAAATAAATCAAAGTTACTAGTAATTAGATAAAAAGTGTTCTAAATCCCTATTGATTAAAGAATGGAAAATTAAAATATCTCAGATATCACCTCACACCTATATTAAATGACATTCCGGAAAGAATGAGGGAATAGATAAACTAATGAATTGTTGATGCAGTTGTTAACTGTTTCAGCCACTCTGAAGAATAATTTGGAACTATGCCACATACTATTTGACCCAGAAATACCATTAACGGCTATACCTGAAAGTAAACTAAGTAAAAAGAAAAAGACCTATAAACAAAAAAATATTTATATCAATTCTCTTAGTGGTAGAAAAAAATAGGAAATTGATGGGATGCCCAGAAATTTAGTGATGGCTGAACAACCTGTGGCACATGATCATGATAGAGTACCAATGTTCGATAAGAAATGGTGAGTGAGATGGGTTTGAAAAAATAAAATGTAGTATAACCTATATGAAATGATGCAGAACAAAATGATCAGAACCAGATTGTTGTATACAGTAATAACAATATTGTAAAGATGATCAACAATGAAAAACTAAGCTACTCTGACAAATACAAAGATCTTAGACAACTCAAAGAGTTCACGTTAAGAAAATGCTATCCACCTCCAGAGAAAGAACTGACAAAATCTCAAAGTAAATTGAAGTTTACTCTTCTTCTTGTTTTATCTTTCTTGATTTTTGTGTTATGGATAATAAGGAAATATTGCATGATTTCACAGGTATAATTGTTAACATATGCCTTCTCTGTGGGTGGGGTAGAATTTGAAAGGAAGGAAAGCATTTGGAACTCACTTTAGAAAAAGAATGATAAAATAAATAATAAATGTTAAAAAGAGAAACTTGCTTATATAAGTAGAGGGAAAAGTAAAAATAGAAACCTAATGGTCACATCCTGGAGAGAAAAGGAAAACTCCTTAGAACATTATAGTGAAAATTCCAAACATATAGGAGGAAGAGAAAATGTTGCAAGTAGCCAGAAGAATCAAAAAGTACAGTCAGAATCACACAATATCTAGCAAAAAGAAGAGGAGAGTTTAGAATATAATATTCAAAAAACAAAAGATATATACTTATACCCAAGCATGACATAATTCACAAAATTGATATCAAAGCTGTAGGGAGGAAACATGGACTCAGAATGTAAGAGAGAACTTCAAGCAGTTCTCATATTGCTGAGACAGAGAGAGAGAGAGAGGGAGAGAGAGAGACAGAAAGAGAGAGAGAGGATGGGTAACAATACCTTGTGAATGTGATCAATTACCTATTAAAGAGAAGGCAATAGTAGAACAGATTCAAAAGAAAAATACAACAGTATGTGGTTTATAAAAAATTAAGTTGAAACATAAACATTCATAGAATTTAAATAGAATCGTGGAGCAAAATTTATTATGCTTCAGTGAAAGAAAAAGAAAAAAGTGCTAGAAGCCATACCTGCAGACTACTCAACAGCAATATATATGTATATATATATATATATATATATATATATATATATATAAGTATATATATATATATATATATATATACGTATATATATATATATATATATATATACTGAATTAAAATAAGTGAGTAGGGAAACTACATTTTGCTGAAAAGTGAAATGGACAGTGAATTAATATGAATAATAAATATATAGGCAGGCAGCTAGATGCACAGCGGATAGAGTACCAGGTCTGGAATCAGGAAGACACCGTTTCCTAAATTCAAATAGAGCCTCAGACACTTACTAGCTGTGTGATCCTGCGCAAGTCACTTAACCCTGTTTTCCTCAGTTCTCTCATCTATAAAATGAGCTGGAGATGGAAATGACAAACCACTCCAGAATCTTTGCCAGAAACAAAAACAAAAAACAAATAGGTCACAAAGAGTCAGATATGGCTAAAGCAAAACACACACAAACACGTGTGTGTGCATATGTGTATGCATATATAAATGTGTATGTGTGTATATATGTATATATATACACACACACACAATTTCATATATATATGCATATATATATACACACACACCCAATCTAAATTTATGAATTCTTTGATGAATTACAAAGAGATATAGATAGAAATTCTATAATAGTGGGGAACCTCAATTTATTCCTGTCAGACTTAGCTCAATCTAAACAACAAATAACAATAAAGAAATGAAGGAGTTGAGAATTTTTGAGAAGTGAGATATGACAAATTCTGAAAATATTTGAGTAGAAGAAAAAGGAATATACATGTCAACTGATAATCTACTTACATAAAAATGACTATGACACAAAAAAATTCACAAACATACAAAATTTGAACTACTAAACATGTATTTTATTAACTAGAATGCAATAAGCCATTATTAAATAAATAACTACTGAAGAAAGTATTAAAAATTGATTGGAAACAAAAACTTAAATCCTAAAAATGAGGAAGTGAATTAAAAATAATTGAAATAATAATTCTCTTAAAGTTCATAACAATGAAACAATATACTTTTTTTTGACATACAGCCAAATCAGACCTTAGAGGAAAATGTATAGCTCTAAACATTTTCATCAATGAAAGAAAGAAGAAGCAGATCAACAAATGGCACATGCAACCTTAAACAAAACAACCTAAGAAACCAACAAATTTAAAAACTACACCATTAAACACCAAAATAGAAATTCTGAAATTAAAAGAAAGTCAAAAAATGAAGTAAAACAATCTATTCAATTAATATAACTAGTCTTCAAAAATAAAATAATCCACTCACAATCTCGATTTAAAAAAATTCTTATCAAAAATGAAAAAAATAAGTTTGAAACTAATGAAGAGAAAATAAAAGTAATTATCAAAAGCTATTCTACTTGCTTATATTTTTTTAAATTGACAATTTAAAGAAACATAAATATTTATGGCCCAAATAAGACACAACAGCTTAGATCAACAGAGCAAAAAATAAAAGACTTAACCCAATTTCAGAAAAAAAGAAATTGAATAAATCATGCATGAACTCATAAAGAAAATAAAACTAGGACTGAATGTATTTAGGAATGATTTATCTCAGATATTTAAAGACTGATTTGTTCAAATATTATATAAAATAGGAAAAGTAGAAGTCCTACTTAAAAATAATAATATCATGGTCTTTATATCTAAGCCAAAGAGGCTGAAGTATAAGTATACACACACACACACACACACACACACACACACAAACACACACACGTTATTTATATATATATATATATATATATATATATATATATATATATATATATATATCAATAATATCAATAGAACTAATGAATACCGATACGAAAATAAAATCAAATACTGGTAATCTAACACAGAAGCTATACCCTAGGACACTAGGACCAGGTCAGATTTATACACAGAATGGAATGAAGAGCTGGTTCAATATCAGGAAAACTGTAAATACAATGGACCCCATAATAACAAAAACTACAAATCACTTGATTATACCAATTGATTCAGAAAAAAAGCTTTTGATATACTCTTCCTTTAAAATCACCAAAATGCAAAACAATAAGCATATCTTTCCTTAGAATACAAGGTAGTTTCTATTTAAAATGCAGCACCACCATTTTCTATACTGTAGATAAACTGTAGACCTTTCCAATAGGATCAAAAACAAGGATCACTATTACAGGGTATCATATTTAATATAAGGCTGGAAAACCTACTGTAACAATGAAAAAAGAAAAATCATATTGAAGCAATTAATGGAAGGGAAATAATTTTTTTTGCATATGGTTTACTTAGAGAAGCTTTAAGAATAAACTAAAGAATTAACTCATACAATTAGCACGTTTTACATAAAATGCAAAGTAGCAAGATGTAAAATAAATAGACATACATTATCAGCATTTTTGTATATTAACAACAAAATCCAGCTAGAAAAAGAATATTTGTAGAAATATTTTTGATAAAGTTTTCTTTCTCATATATATAGGGACCTGATAGAATTGTGTAAAAATAAAGACCATTCCCCAATTCACTGAACAAAGGTTATGAACAAATGATTTTGAGAAAAAGAAATTTAAGCTATCAGTATCCAAAGAATACTTTCAACAGAAAGAATGCTCTAAATCCCTAACAATAAAAGAAATGCAAAATAAAAGTTTGAGATTCTACCTAATACCCCTCAGATTGGTAATGTTGACAAATAAAGATAAATGAAAAATGCTAGATTTACTGTGGGAAGACACACATTAATTCACTGTGGGTGGAGTTGTGAACTGAATCAATCATTTTGGAAAGCAATTTATAATTATGCCCTCAAGCCTATTAAACCTTTTGACCCAATGATACCATTACTAGATCTATACCCAAAAGTAAAAAAAGAGGAAAAGAACACGTATGTGTTTTAGAAGCAAAGAATTACAAAACGAGAGGTTTCCAATCAACTGGTGAATGGATGAACAAGACAAAGTGTATAAATATTATGGAACATTTGTAAGAAAATTATGAAGGGGTGGTTTTATAAAAACTTGGAAAGACTTATATGAACCAGTGTAAAGTGACCTGAGCAATACCAAATGAACAGTATTTACAATTAGGACCATATTTCGTAAAGACAAACAACTTTGAAAGATTTAGGAGCTGATCAATGCAATGACCAACCATGACTCTGAAGGGCTCATGATGAAACATAGTGAGAGGTGATATGTTCAGAGTAAAGATTGAAATGTATTCTTTTTTTGACATGGGAAATGGAAGAATTCAGTTTGCTTGACTATAAACATTTGTAACTGGAGCTTTGTTCTACGTGCTCTCCCAAGTGGGGAGTGGTATGTTGGAGGGGGAGAATGAATGATTTTGATTGAAAAGAAATTAAAGATGTTAGGACAAAGCAAGAAAGGTCTCTAGTGTATTAGGTGGAGTCAGTGTCATATAGGATAAGCAGATATAGATAGGTTTTCTTCTACATCATTGTGGGGAGTACCTGAACCAATGAGATCATAGATACATCTGAATTTTTTTTTCTTCATTGACTGTATTTCAGAAACTACAACAAAAAATATTACATAACTCGAGTATGCTAAATTTAATATTCCCTGTCTGTCACTTTCCCAACCTGGATTTGGAAAATGTGCACAGTATATGGAGGAAAAGAAATATCATATGCCATATCTGAACACTAATTATAAATTGAAGTTATGGATAATGAATCTAGACTAATTAAGGAAGAGAGAAGTCTAACCTATAAACAAGAATGCTACACATCTGTACTAGATTTCTAGATCCAATAAAATCACATATTCTAGTGTCATCATGGTACTTGGTGAAAAAGTAATTTCCAAGACACATCTATACTACCTGTCTAATGGGACAGCTTTTTAATCAATGTCACTTAGGTTTTTGGCATTCACCTGCGTTAAAATATCTCAGATTAACATTTAAATTCCTCTGGAAGTCATTCTAATGGGTAGAATAATTCCTACCCCTGAGACATTCTCATATATACTATGCTTAGAGGTACAAGGTCAATTGCTCACAACCCTATAAGATTGTATCACCTGAGATATCATTATTTTCCCATTGGCTACCTTGGCAGGCAGCCCCACGTGTTCAGCTCAGTAAGGGCACTGGAGCAAATTCCTTATAAAACTATTGTAAAGCTATTTGGAAGAAGTAAGTATAGTAACACCTTGGCCACTCAACTATACCTAGAAATGAAAGGAAGGATGGGTAGTAATGCTTTGCCTTTTTTTTTATCAGTCAGATTTCCTTTATACAAACCTGACTCATCCCTCAATAAGGCAAGTGCGGTCAATCTGCTGTCTCTCAGGATTGTGGGATGGGGTCAGACGAACATTTACTATGTTTGGTTTGTGGTTGTGGAAATCATGATTGGGTATGAGTCGGACAAGAGATCCCTTCCAAAACTTAAATTGTCTGATTCTGGGTGAAAAGGACCAAGATATAAGAGTCTAGAAAGCTGTAAAATAATTATATATGTCTTGATTACAAAGGAAATATTGAGAAGAATATGATACACAGTTCTTTCATTTCACCCTTGAACATTCTCCTTCCCTTTCTTTCTCACTTCCTCCATCTCTGTCTCTGCCTTTGTCTCTGTTTCAGTCTCACTTTCTTTCTCTCTGACTCTATCTCTCTGTCTCTCTCTCTGTCTCTCTCTCTCTCTCTCTCTCTCTCTCTCTCTCTCTCTCTCTCTCTCTCTCTCTCTCTTCTTACCCCTTAGCTGTTTCTCTTTCCTTTCTGTAGGACACTAACCAAAAGCAATTCTTCAGAAAAGTAAACTTCAGGATTTTCTTTCTTTGAATCACTCCTTGCCTCCCTCTGGTGGTGTGGGACTTCAGTAGCTATCAGGTCTCTATTAGGGCAAACTACCAGGTAGATGCTTAACTAAGCTCAGACTGCACCAACTGACCCACCTGGCTTTGCACAGACATCTCTGATGCTTCCCAGCACTGACCTACAAGTTCACTATGCCTGTGCATGTACAGAAAACATCGATTATCTCCAATTATCTCCAAATCTTCCCAACCTCTATACTGCTCTAACTTCCTTCTCGGGATACTATCTGGAGAAATGTCCTATAAATTTCCAAAATAGCCTGTTAACTCATTTGTTTGTTCATCCCCTGAATTCTCAACCTTTCTTTTCTTCTCCTCGCTTCTCAAAGAATTCACTCAGTTGAACATTTAAGCTAAAACATATTATAACAAGAAATGAGCATCTAATATAGTAGCAATACATTGTAAATACCGCCCCCCAATTGATGTAGCTAAAGACCTCTGTACAAAACTCTTTCACACATCCTGGATTCAAAAGCTCTAATGAAAGTCAAGAAGATGTCTTTTTGTGTTCCAGTCACCTATATCTTTTCACATGTTCAGTCATGAATGATCTAAATAGCAAGCCTAGTGAATAATCTGTCTCTTGGATATCAGTACATGTTATTGGTTTCTCTCTCTTTCTGTGACCAAGACCACTGAGGACCCTACAAATAAATGGGTGTTAATTATACGTTTTTTCTCTATTTTAACATTTTTAAAAAAAAATGTGTTCCAAATTCTCTCCGTTGTTCCAGACCCTCTCTCATAAGCAAGAAATGAAGTCATGCAAAACTTATTTCCATATTAGCCATGTTGCAAAGCAATTACAACAACAAAATAAGTGTAAAAATGTATGCTGCAATTTGATCTCAAAAATTCTTTTGTTCTTTCTCTAGACATTGATGACATTTTTCAACATGAATATCTTGGAATTTTAAAATTAATGTGTTTTAAGCATTTCCATGGCCCTCCTCTTCCTCCTCCTGCTACCTGACCATCAGACATAAATGGAGCAATCAGACAGAATATGCCTTCAGAGTGTACACTTCAAGCTCGAGTGAAGTAAAAGACATACAGTTCTTCCGTTTATCAGACTGAGCAGATCTCATGCCCTAGCAGAACCCAGGCAGATGCTCCTTTTTACCTGAAGTGGAACTAGACAGCTATGTACTGCCGTGTCTCTCTAGAGCCTAAAAATACCCTCCCCCTCCGCAAAAAAAAAGAAATCACCAGGAAAAAAAGCAATGTCACTGCTGACCAGTAGAAGCATTATATTTGTTTCTCTCTCCCTTGGATTCTTTTCTTTTCTCATGCCATGCAGCAGAAGCCAAAGATACTTTAATTCTCTCTCTTTCTCTATCTCCCTCTCTCTGTCTCCATGTCTTTGTCTCTTTCTCTTTCCTTTCCCCTTCTTTCCCCCTTCTTTTTCCCTTCCCTTTCCTTCCTTTCCCTTCCTTCCCTTCCCTTCTTCCCCTCCTCTCTTTAACTTACCTGACCCAAAGGGAAATTATCTTATTCTAGCAAATTTCCATGAACTTGTACCTTTGCGGTTACTATTAAGAATTATATCCTTAATTTGTGGAAGCTTTTTTTAATGGATTATCATATTTGTACTGAGTTAGAGATTTTACCTAACATTTGCATAATCTCATTAAATATTCTCTCCATTTTTCAAGAAAAACTGCTTTTTTTATAAAACTACTTTTATGTAGACATTCTATTATTCTATAATTGATTTCCTAATGAAACATCATGAGAATTACTGGTAGGAAAAGGGTGATAGGTCAACTGCACTCCAGGTTCCCTTGCTCAAGCAGTAGCTATGAGAAATCTGATGGTAATGGTAGATAAGGATATTAAGAGAGAAATACCATTAAAAGAAATTATTTATATTCTGAATGTTGTACAAATAAGCAACGAAAATTTCATTGGAATGTGATAGGGAATCAGAAATAGAGATTAATTAAAATATATAGTCTGTCAAATGTATATATGGAAACTATATCAGAAACATGACTATAAAAAGAAAACAGTCAAATATATTGCAGGAATGTTAACTAGTCAAATAGTGATTAGGAGTTGTAACACTATAAGGCATACAGGTAGATTATATTTATACAAATGAAAATTCACCCTTATTAACTTTTCTTTACATAAAGCATAGTGATTAATAACAAATAGTTATTTGAAATATGAAGCACATTTCTAGCATTCAAATGATTTACAGAAATTTATTCTCTACTTTCAAAATTACTCGAGGAAGAGGCTTGCCATACTTTCTCTTCAAGCTAGCAACAATATAATTTTGTTTAATATATTTTTTCCAACAAGTTTCAGAAAAGAAAAAATAAAGTTTTTGTCCTTCCAGTTTCTTTTGGCTGGTATTTACCAGGCCACATGTACCAAGAAATAAGAGTTAAAGGCATGGATTTCTTTTCCTTCTAAGACAGTTACTTCTACTTTTGAATCTTACTTAAAATAAAATTTGAATCACACTATTTTAGAAAGTAAAGACCTTTCTTCAAGTTTCAATGTGTACTTGCAACATTAGCAAAGAAAATATTGCTGTTACATAACAGTAACTTTGATGAAGATTCATGTTTTTATTTCAACTTGTAGAATTTAGCATAATGTTAATACAAATACGTAATATCAAGATAAAGGAAAATTAAATTAACTTTAGCTAGTTTTCAAAATACAATACTATATTGTACAGACCAAGTGACTTGGTAACTGATTTCTCTTTTAATTGAAGCCTACCTGGATACTTGGCAAAATTTGGATTTGAGGAATTTTTTTAAAATCTAAAACTTCACTATGTGTTTCAGTCAAAAGTGTACATTGAAGGACTGACAATTAAATTATACATTACAAAGCTTGTTTCAATGAGTCCTGATTTCAGGAACTTCCAGTACTATAAACCACATTTCTCTAGATCTTTTCATCTTGAAGGGGTGTTTGTCCATATCTTTTCTGCAATTTTTCCAGTAGGATCCACCCAGAACTAATAGCATTCCTCTCCTTTCCTTATTATTCTATATCAATCAATCATATCAATACTATCAAAGTAGAATCTAACTAGCTTTCTGTTTTTTTTCTTCTCATTCTCATGTGATAACTCATTTTCATGAGTTTCTCAAGTATAACACATCAAGGAAAAAAAAATATATATATATATATATACACGTATGTATATATAGAGAGACAGACAGACAGGCAGACAGAAACAGAAAGATGATCGGAAACATAGCACAGGGGATATAGAGCTGATAAGACTTCAGGAAGTCTTTGGTTCATGTTCCATCTCTAAAAGATAATGTTTGTTTGGCCCTGAGTAAATAGATTGATGTAATAGTGGCCTAAGGAATTTTTTAAGATTGTAAATTGCTGAATTGATGCAAATATGCTCTGTTAGATTGTTTCCTTGCCAGAAATTCCCCATAAAAATGTTCTATTATCTAGCTAGCTAGCTATCCATCTATCTATCATCTATCTATCAACAATAGCTCTATATCTATGCTTCTCTGTATTTCAAGTCAATTAAGTCACACAAACACACAAGTATGCATATACAAACATAACTCCAAGTTCTGCCTGTCTAGCTGTATCGGATATTTGAGGGCAGCATATATGTTTCCCCCATCTTGTTTTGTTTAGATTTTTTTTCTTTTTGATGAACAGGTTAGTATCTCTTTCCCCCTAGATGTAGTTTTTACTAAGAGGCCTTGTAGTATTCTAAAGATGGTTCATGTAATACTATAGTTTGTGAACTGGAGCTTTTGAAGATCTTTGCCTTCATAAAGCATGTTTTTTTAGGGGGGGGTCAACTTTGTTTGGACTTTGCGTAGGACCTTCTCCTGACAGTAGCAAATTTTATGGTTCATATATCTTTCTGTTTTACCCTTCACTTAATATCAGTATTCAGCAGACCACGGAGGAGCTATCTGTCTACATGTCTATCATAGTCTTACACAATTTTAAAGTATCCTTGAAAGACAATTTTAGGAGCACCTATAAAATGATATTTTTGAATGATTTTAGGATCATAGTTTTTTGTGTGTATTCTTTACATGTCTTCATCAATTGTACGAACCTGAACAAGTATATATAGGTGTGTGTACACACACACACACACACACACACACACACACACACACACACACACACACACTTCCATACATCTAGGAAAACCTACTGCTTCTCTTCTCAACCTCAAGGATATCCTTGATGTATGCACAGATAATTCTCACAAAAATTTTAAAAATATAAGTATGATGACGACTTGTATATAGCTTCAGGAACATATGGCAAAGCTGACTAGTTGAACCTTGTCCCTTCAGGGTTCCTAAGGGAGAAAGATCTTAAAAACAAAGACTTTGACCTAATTTAGCTTTTTCTCTTAGTCATTTACTAGCCGAACCGAATGAACATAGACAAGGGACCGTAGGTCAAAATATTTCTGCCTAGAACTCAATTTCTTTCCATGGATATTTCTCAAACCTGCTACATATTTAGGTCAGTGAGATTAAAGCTATTAACTCCAATCATGCCCTTGGCAGCTAGAGTTGGAGCCTGCAAATTACCTTGAACTTTGCTTACTGGCATTAGAGGGCAAGGGCAGGATAAATGATCTTTCCCCTGAATTTCTTCTATTACCTGAAGATCTCTGTGAATTTTATAAAGGGATGAAGAAAGAGGCACATGAATTAACAGTTGCTCATATCTTCACAGGTATGTGTGGTCCTTTCTACTCTTTTGAATAATACTGGGTAAGGTTGTCATGTTGTTGGGACATGGGAAAGGAAATTTAAGGACATAAAAATTAAAAGTTAATTCATGAAGAGGCATTAGAAGGGTATAGAGATGCAAAGAAGATCCTTAGGAGATAAAGTGTAAACCAACACAAGCAATTTACAGGGTGAGTCCTGTGGATGTAGGATTCACCAAAACCACCCCTAATTCCCCTCCAAACAACTCTGAAATAATAATATCTCAAATGTAATTCTGGGGTGGCAGAACCAATAGAAGGAGAGATAAAACAATTTTCAAGCCCAAGATAATTTAGGAGGTCAGCAGAGAAGCTCTGTCTTGCCAGGGAGGGGGCATACCTGGAGGAAAGTGCAGACCACATTGCATAGGCCATGCAAAGGGTGCAATGCTAGGCCTTGAAGGCTGACAGCACCAACTGCTTGAGGTGCAGCCCATGGATGGTGCAAGGATAGAGAATTGCAGCAGACTCTTTATGGGTGCTGGGTTCAGGCCCCTGTTGCATTGCCAGTCCAGTCTCAGGCAAGTCTCAGAGCAAAAAGGAATGATAACACTTGTGAGTGATAGGGAGCAATGAACCTGGTCATGGTTCAAGGGCAGAGAGGAGTGCTTGTGGTCACTCACAGAAGAGTGGGGGCCCAGGTCTTAATTTTAAGGTGGAGAAGAGCCCTAGTGATAAAGGCTATTAGAGAATAGGAGATACGGTCATAATCCCTGTGACAGAAGGAATGATACAGCTGGTAACTGCATGGGAATAAAGTCCATTCCCAGGTAAAGAGAAGTACACAGTCCAGGAGAGCATTGACCACATCCCTCCTTAAATCAAACCACTTTGGAAGCACCAAAAGCCTAAAGATATCCAGAGCTAGCTCTAAAAACTAAAGCAAACAAATCCTGAATCTTGAGATACCATCTTGACATGGCAAGACATACTTGACATACCTTCTGACCCTGAAGCAGAGCCCAGATTCAACATAAAGTTGAACAGGCTGGAAAAGTGAGCAGACAGTAATAAAAGCAGAAACAACAAAATAATCCAACTGTAGGAAGTAACTGTTGATAGACAAGAGGAAAACCCAAATTTAAAGAAAACAACAAAGTCAAAAGAGCTACATAGAAATCCCCAATCAAAAATGTGAATCAGTCACAGGCTCAAAAACAATTTCTAGAAGAGCTCAAAAATAATTTTGAAAATCAAATAAGAGAGGTAGAGAAAGAAATTGGAAAAGTGATTCAAAAAAAAGAACCTAACTGGATAAAAGAGATATATGTGTATATGTGTACACACACACACATACACGTGTGTGTGCATGTATATCAAAGAAAATAACACCTTACAAAACAGAATTGATCTAACAGTAAAATAGACTAAAATTCACTGAAGAATGACTTATTAAAATCAAAATGGAAAAATTCACTGAGGAAAACATCTCTTTGAAAAGTTGAATCCGCTAAAAGGCATAGGAGGTACAAAACCTTACTGCAGACAATAATTCTTTTACAAACAGAACTGGGCAAATGAAGCTAATGATTTCATAAGACATCAAGAAACAATAAAATTAAATTAAAAGTATTTAAAATTTTAAAATGAATAAAATGAGAAATATTTAATTAGAAAAAACAATGCCTCTATTATATTAGCTGAGGAGGAATAATTTAAGGATTATTGAACTATCTGAAAGCAAGAGTCTAAATATTATATTTTAAGACATTATTCAAAACAAGCTGTCTTGATATCATAGAATCAGAGGATATAGAGAAGCACATCATACCATATACCAAATTAAGATCAAAATGAGTACAAGATTTAAGAATAAAGGATGATATCATAAACACCTTGGGAGAAAATGGAATCCTTTATCTGTAAGATTTATGGATAAGGGAAAATTATATGGACCAAACAAAAGATAGAGAATGCTACAGGATGTATAACGGATAATTTTATTCACATCAAATTAAAAAAGATTTTGCACAAATAAAATCAATATAACCAAGATTTGAAGGAAAATGGGAAACTGTGGGAAAATTTTTAAATCAGATATCTCTGATAATGCCCTCATTTCTCACATATATATAGAAAAATGAATCAAAATAAAGAGAACGAATGCCATTCGCTAACTGAAAAATGGGCAAAGGATGTGAACGGATTTCAGAAGAAGTCAAAGATATCACATGAAAAATATTCTAAATCTTTATTCATTAGAGAAATGCAAATTAAAACAACTCTGAGGCACCACCTCACACCTGTCAGACTGGCTAACATAACCAAAAAAAGAAAATGGCAAATGTTGGACTGGATGTGAAAGATTGTGATATTGAAGTATTGTTAGTGAAGTTGGGCGCTGATTCAATCATTTTGTAGAGCAATTTGTAACTATACCCAAAAGGCTATCAAACTGTATGTATGTATGTGTATATATTATATATATACATACATATATATATATGTATGTATATATATAATATATAGGTACATGTATATATGTGTATGTATACATATATGTGTGTGTGTATATGTGTATATATATATATATATATATATATATATATATATACCCTTTGACCCAGAAATATCACTGTATCCAAAAGAGATGAAATAAAAAGGAAAAGGATCTATGTGTACAAAAAAAAGTCAAAGTAGTTCTTTCAGTGATAGCATAGAATTGAAAATTAAGGGGATACCCATCAATTAGAAATGGTTGAACAAGTTGTAGTATATGATTGTGATGGAATATTATTTTGCTATAAGAAATTATGAGCAGAGTCCTTTCAGAAAAACCTGGGAAAATATATATGAACTGATACAAAGTGAAGTGAACAGAACCAGGAGAATATTGTAAACAGTAACAGGAATATTGTAAAATGATTGATTGTGAATGACTTAGTTATTCTCAGCAATACAAAGATCCAAGACAATTCCAAAGGACTTATGATGAAAAATACTACCCAACTGTAAAGAAAGAACTGATTAAATATGAAGGCATATTTTGCAACATGGCTAATATAGAAACATTTTTTCATAACTGTACATGTGTAACCTATATCAACTTTCTTGCCTTCTCAAGGAGGTGAGACAATATTCAACTTTAAGTTTAAAAAAATAAGTTAAAATTTTTTGGTTTACATGTGATTGAGAAAAAATTAAATAAAAATTAAATGAAAGAATAAAACACAGATAGAAGAGGCCTATGGATTTCAGTCAATGGGGGAATTAGAGCAAGTTTGAAGCAACTTATGATGAGCTATGATGTTTGCATTTCTGATGCAATCACATGACTACTACCTATGTTCATAAATGAAAACATCTTCTTCCTAAAAAAGAAAAGAAATGTTGAGGACCTTTAGAAATACTTTACTACACATCAGATTACAGAGACTATGAATTGAGATTAAAACAACAACAAAAGAGAGCTTCCATTGGGGATTTTTGAAGATTAGAACAAGAATTCGAATAAGAAATTTGACTTGTGTCAGGACATTGAAGACCAAAGAATGAATGTAACATAGAGGAAAAAAGGAAGGAAGCTTCACTGCCTACTGGGGGTGATCAAAGAGAAATTCTTCTTCCGAAAAGGAGGCTTCAGGACACTGTAGGGCAGTGGTATCCCAGTTTTTTATAGCAATGTCTCCCTCTATTCATACAAGTAAAACTTTACCACATCAGTATATACTTTTCATTTCAAAACCTGTTATCTCATTTTTGAAATAAAAATAAAAATTATTACAAAACCAAAATTGGAAACATAGAATGAAAATTACATATGCAAAGATAAATTTATTTTAAATTTACATCCTTAAAACCCATTAAAATATAGTATTAATATGAAGTGTGGGCTTATTTCAGCTGTGAATTTTCTCAAAATATGGTGTCATTGGGATGTTACTTGATTCTTTCTCAAATAATAATCAAGACAGATTTTTTCCTTTATAACAGTTGTAGCGGAATTTTTTAATATAAACACAAGATGTTACCAATGTTAAAAAAGCTTGTATTGCTTTATTCCATAAACCACAATATTTGCTACTCACTTGGAGCTATTATCAGATTCAAATTCTTATTTCAATGTAGCATCACAAGGTAAGTCTATTAACTGTTTTTTCAAATGGAGTAACAATAAATATATCTCTTAGTGGAGTAGAATAGAAAAATAATATAAACAAATCATTTCTGTATATTTAAAAATGCAAAAGAGATATCAGAATAAAAAAATTCATTCAAAATAATTTGCAAATATATAAAATATTTGGGAACCAACATAATAAGACACAAAGTATAAAACTTTAAAATAGATAAATAGATATTTAAAGAAATACATATAGCCTGAAATGATTAGAGAAATATTTGTCACTCATGGTTGGGCCACACCAAAATAATAAATATGAAAATTTGATCTAGATTAATTTACACTGTGCTGTTTTAAATTTAAAAAGAATTATAAAACTATACAAGATTATAACAAAATTCATCTGGAGAAACAAAAGTTCAAAAAACTTAAGAAAAAGAGTGAAAAGATTTAGAAAGGGAATTAGCCATACAAAATACCATCAGACCAATTTGGTAAAAGTTTAAGAAATAGAAAAAAACAGTGGGACAGATTGGCTACATAATAAATGGGTACTCAATAATACAATGACCCCAATAACCCCAGTAAGAATCTACTCTTTGACAAAAATAAAATAAAATGAAAATAAACCAATTTCTGGGAAAACTTTTTAGTAGGCTGGCAGGGCAGTAATTAATTTTGGAATAACACATCACTACATACTACAATAAGATCAAAATAAACACACAACTCAAATGTAACAAATTATAAGAGCAGTGAAGCAGATAGGTTGCAAAGTCTCCATGAAGGAAGATTGCGTGACTAAACGATAGATAGAAAAGATCACCAAAGCTAAAAAGGATGAAATACAAACACAAAGATCTTTCACATGAACAAAATTAATATAATTAAAATTAGAAAGATAAGTTAACTGTGTGGGGAAAAATGATCTTTGCAGCATGTTTCTCTATTCAAATTCTTATTTGCAGTTCATGTAAGTAGGTAGTTCAGATAGTCAAGAATAAAGAACTATAATTTAATGGATAAATTGTGTGTGGGGCTGGGGGTGGTGGTAGTGGTTGGTGGTAGTGTGTTCTGAAAGTATGACAACCTATCAACATCAATAGGGAAAAATGCTCTAAATCACTGTTACTTAGAGAAATGCCCATTTTAAAAAGTCTGATGTTCAGTCTTGTAGTTATGAGATTGGAAATGATATCAAAAAATGAAAACAGTTTTTTAGAATGCATGTATCAGAACAGGTACTTTAGTAAAATTTTGGTCAAGCTATTATTTAGTTTAACTATTCTGGATAACAATTTGAACTAGTCCCCCAAATTTCCTTAACTGTAGATATCTTTTGACCCATTGATAATATATCTAGGCTTTTATCCTAAAAAGTTCAAAGACAGAGGGAAAGATCCTATATGTGCAAAAACACTTATATGGAAATGTTATTGTTATATTATGTTATAAGTTATGTTATATAAATGTTAACTCAAAACGAGGAAGGCGAGGTAATGCCCACCAGCTGGAAAATGGATCAACAAATCATGGCATATGAATGTAATATAATATTGCTTCACTGTAAAAAATTATTAATTGATCTGAACCAGGGAATACTGGTATGATTTATACGAACCGATGCAGAACCAAGAGAACAACTGAAGCAGTTATTGCACTTTTTAAATTATCAAGTTTGAAAGTCTGTGCAAACTCTGGCCAATAACTCAAAGTTCAAATGGAAGCATGAGGGAACCAAGGGAGGGAGGGGGTGGAGAGAGAAAAAGAGAGACAGAGTGGCAAGTGCATGGATTGGTTTTGGTTAACTATGCTTATTTGTTAAAGGGTTTTTTTTGTCATTGAATTAAGGGAATTCATGAGAGAGGGGGATTAGCGGAAATTAATGCAAAAATATAAGATAAGGAAAAAATAGCTTCATTGTAGCGTTTAAATATGCACAGAAACAAAATATAAATGAATCAGAGGAAGGAACAAATGTTGAATTTATTATATAATATTGAAAAGAAATGCAAAATACACTTAATGGTGATGGTGCTTTCATATGCATTCCTCATTTTCTATTCTATGTATATGGAGATGTTCATATTAGTAAATGTTTGTTGAAGTCAGAATAATTGTGTTATAAATATCAAAAAAAAAAACTGTGTAGCATTACCCATGATGTGGTAGTAGCAGCATTTACTAGGGATCTGTCACTTAATTTAGGTTAGGTTTCTGCTAAAAGGCCATAAAGCTAACCCTGAGACTTGATTAGTTCAGAAACTGGGTCTGGAGATATTGATTTGGCTTTTAGGTTGCATAAAAAGCTTGGTGCATTGATAGATATTCCACTGCTGTGCAAGTAAACACACCTTTCTGATCAGACTAATTTTCACAGAGAGATAAGGGATATTATATCTTCCTGAGCAAGTGCTCTATCCTTTCTGGAATATCTTTTTGTATATGTACTTTCATCAGTCATTCAACAAATATTTATTGTGTTTACTCTGTCAGGCACCATACTAAACAATGGGGATCCAAAGAAAGGTAAAATCATGGCTTAAGTCCTCAAGTAACAAACATTCTGGTAGAGAAGATAACATGTGAAATATGTATAATGCACATGGTACAAACAGATGTGGTAGTGGCTGTAAGGGAAGGACTCCTGGAAAAGTTAGAATTGGAACCTATTTGTAAAGAAAGAGGGCAGAGGACGGCAGTGAGGAGGGAGAGTGTGAATAAGAATCATTAAAAAGCAGCAGTCAGTGGAGGGTGTAATGTGAAGAAAAATGAGAAAACAGAATATATGTGGGGAAATCAAGTGTAAAAAACTGGAAAGTTAGTAGGGGAAAGGATGTAAAGGGCTTTGAATATCAGAGAATCTCATTTTATCTCAGAAGTAATAGGAGATTTGTGGATTTTATTGAGCAAAGTGTTGACACAGTCAAATCTGGGTTTGAGGAAAGTCATTTTGGCAATTTAGGAGAGGATGGAATGCAGTGAGGAGAGGTATAAGGAAATCAGTTAGACTGTCACTAGACTTGTCACGAAATAATGAAGTCTTACACTAGTATGGTGGATATGTGAAAGAAGGGAATACTTATGAGAGATGCTGCAAAGTAGAAATGAAAATACTTGCCAATAGATCGGACATGTGAAGTGTGAAAGAGGAGTCAAGAATGACAAAGATATTATGAACCTGGGTGACTGGCAGGATACTGGTGTCATCTTTGATAATAGAAAATATTTAGAAGAGGGGAGGAGTAGAAACATTATCTTTATCTCTTGTCCTATTCAAGTTAGGTTGCTTTGTTTTGTTTTCCTCAAAAGCTATAGAAATCATCCTCAAGGTTTGATTGACTCTGTGAACTAATGGCTTAGTCAGTTGACATCATTTTCTGTCTGGCTGAAATCAAAGACTCCATGAGAAGCTCTATGTGTACCCTCTCTGATGTGAAAAATGAAGGGCAGCTCAGGTAAAAAGAGCTTTGCTCAGTTTATCTCACTCAAGATTTTTTTTTCATTTATATTCACATTGACTATCCTCCTGCTATGGCTAAGTAAATCTCTTTTTTTTATTAAGTACTTATTAAGTGTTGAAGATTAGCAAGTTTCTCATTTCATTAAAATATCAAATCTATGCTACCTGAAGATTGGCTTAGTGAGACACAAGTAGAAACAATTGATTGTACAGAATTGTAACAGATGATCTTATTGGGGAGGTGGGTAATGGTAATTTAAATGGGACTATCTTTCCCATTCATTAATAGACCCATGTGACTTGCCTGGGTCACATAGAAGTCTGAGGAACCTATGGTGGGAGGAGTTTGCTAAACAGATGTAGAAAGAAAGAGTGGAGCAGGGAGTCAGAGCAGTCAGAGCTGGGAAAGAGAGAGCAGGCAGCAACTAACTTGAGTGGGAGAGTTTATTTGTGGGGTTTTTTTTAAAGGGAAACTGTTTTTGATTTGTTTAAGGCCCAACAGAGGGAGTGCTTGGAGATGGTAGTGCCCACTGCATAGTTATTGCATATAGATTTTTCTGTTGCAATGATTGATTTGGTTTTCTGCTATTGGGATTCAGCTTTCTTGTGTTTGAATAAATATTTTGGTTCTGTCTTCCATATGGAAAGTCTGTTTTATTTTGGGATTCAGAACTGTACTAGCATATTCATAACTTCTGAAGGCACTCTAAATATTGCATTGGCACTACAGGGGATCAGCCATACTGGTCTTCAAGCTTTTGTTGATACTTTTTTGTGATGCTTCTAGACTTCCTGGTTTTCTAAAAACAAAACAAAGAGAAGTTCTAAGTATAAAATGATATTAGCTTAGACAAAGTAGCTTTAGTCAACTGAACAGTTGAGGTATTCTCAGTGGATATCTTGTTTTTAATAATTTTATGCTATAGACAAATATTAAATGTTGATCGATTTAAGAGTATCTACTTTGATATTAAATATTAACAGTTGCCTTGACTGGATCAATTAACAATTGCTTTGATTCAATCAGGTATAATGCAGAGAGTTTGGTGTACTTATGGGACAACCAGTTTTAGTTGTTGCTTATGTGGGCCTGAAGTCCAGTTAAAATATCAGTTCTCTTTACACATAGATGTGAGAATCATCTAAAGAAAGATTATATTTGAACTCCCAGCAGTTGTTGAAATAAGCAAAGTGAGACAGTAGAGAGAGACAATAGATGAGGACCCAGGTTAAATCCTTGGATGACACTGACAAGTTAGTAGCCATGGTCTGGATGAAGACCTAACAAAGGAGCTTGAGGACACATCTTTGTTGGTTGGTTGGTTGTTGTCTTTCTTTCTCAAAGAGGACCAAAAGGGTATAACTATTTTGGAGTAAAGGTACAGTGTCTCCATCTGTGGCTAATCAGACCAATATGAACTTGGAAGGCTCTGTATTACATGTGAACTCTTAGAGTGGAGATTTCTCTAAGTGTGTTCATCTCACATTTCTACTGAGTTCCTGTAATTCTGCTTCCCTCATACAACATAATGCTTTCTTTGATACAGGCACATCATGCTGGGTGATCTTTTGTCAGTGTCTCTAATGTCAAGCAATTGATTCCGAAGTTCTTTAGCAAGATATTAAGAATGTCCTTTTATCACTTCTTCTGACCTCCATGTGAGTGCTTGCCTTCTGTGAATTCTCCATAAAATAGTCTTTTAGACAAATATATGTTTTGCATTTTTAACAATATGACCTGACCATTGAAGTTTCTCTATCTACAGTAGTTTGAATGCTTGACCTCAGTATTCTGGTACTTTATCTTTCCAGGCTACCTTCAGAATTTTCCCTATGTGATTCAAATGAAAGCAGCTAAGTTTCCTTGCATGATGCTGGTAGACTGTCCATGTTTCACAGGCATGCAATAGTGAAGTAAGCATAATGGATTCATAGACCTTCAGTTTATATGCTGTCTAATAACTCTTCTCTCCCACGCTTTCCTTTGGAACCTCACAAACATTGAGTTGACTCTAGCATTGTGTGGGTCAACCTCATCATTTATGCGTACATCCTTGAAAATTATACTATCCTAGTAAGTGAATTTATTCATAGCCTTCAATATTTCTCCATTTGCTGTAACTAATGGTTCCATGTATGGATGTAGGTGATGGAGAACCTCAGTTTTCTTGGTGTTAATTGTTAGGCCAAAATTAGCACAAACAGAAGATATCAATCTATACTTGGCTGCATCTTGGCCTTAGAAGCTGCATTGAATGAACAATAATCTGCAAACAAAACATCATGCAACAACTTTCCTTCCACTTTGGTTTTGGCTTGGGATGATTTCTTTTGATTCATGTAAAAATTAGATTTAAGTGAGGCAGAGTTACATGAAATTGTCAACCTTACTCTCTCTTCCAGAGTCATCCAAGTCCAGTGACATGACAAAAGTTAAGATAACTGGTGTTGGGTTCGGATTCAGTGGATGATCTTGGTATCATCAATATCTAACCAAGTTCTAAGCATTCCGCATCACCTGCCTTCATAGCCACTGGAAAAAAATGGTTCTTATCTGTCCATTCTGCCAAGGGAAACCTTCAGATGTTTCACACCCTTAGCTCACTAAAAGTTTTGAGATCCATCAGCCTGGTTTAGCCCATCTGCCAAGATGAATTTACCAGGATGTGACCACTTTGAATATTGCAGCTTCTTGGAACCACAGGTAAGAATCAGGTGAATCAAGTGGACAGCAAAGGTGAATGAGCATCTCCTAAAAAGGGCTCAGCAGCCCTCACACCAGAGGTCCTACTCTTCCCTGAACACACTTTATATTCCAAGATACAGGTGAAAGGAAGACCAGAAGAGAACAGAAAGTATTCAGTAAGTCAATGAGATCAATGTCAAGGGCTGAGAAGTGGTCAAGAAGACTGATGATTGAGAAAAAGCCATCAAAACTGGAAACTAGGAGATCATTTGTGGCTTTGAAGAGAGGTTTTGTTTTGTTTTGTTTTGTTTTTTTTGTTGAATGATGAGGTTGGAAGTCATATTGAAGGGATATTAGAATCAAGTAAGGTAAAAGGAAGTAGAAATATTAAGTATAGACAACCTACTCAGAGTTTAACTGAAAAGAAGTAAAATAGCAAGGGTGATAGAGGTGACTGAAGAATTTTATAGATATAGGTGTCTCTGAGAAAGAGGGAAGTAGCTGACAAATGGGGGAGTGTTAAAATTTTAGAGAGATGATGGATTAAGGGGGAGATATTGGCTGGAGAAAATAGGATGAAATGGAATCAAGGATGTATATAAAATGTTTGCCTTGGCAAAAAGAAAGGCTACACCTTTGTGAAGGACAAGGATAAAGGAAGAGAAAATCTGGAGAAATGTCTGAGTGATAGAATATGAAGAGAAAAGAAAGAAAAATGTTTTTTCTCAGTTTTTTCAGTGAGTTCTTCAGTTGTGTATGTTGAGGCAGGGGGTGGGGGTGAATGAATGCTATAAAATACTTGAAAGATGGGAATAGCTGCTGTGATGAGTTGGATAATGAATTCATTAGGGAGATATAAAGGAATTGTCATGTTGTAGTTAGAACCAGTTGAGATAGCATAGCAAAAACTGGTATTGTACACAGTCAGAATATTTTTCTGACTTTTTCCAGTTCTGTGGTATAATCACAAGTGGGTAGGACCTCCTATGTAGATGATAAGAGTGAGAAATGGCAAAATTTGATCAAGGATAGAACAAGGAGGGCAAGGGACTCAAGCATAAAAGATAGTGTACAATTAAATAAATTTCTCCTTTGTTCAATATTAGCTCATCTTGGAGTGTCATATTTCATTCCAGTCATGAGCTTGTACCACCAGATGAAAGAGTCAGCCCTAGCCCAGACCATGTAGCAAACAGGCTCATTAAATATTCATAATTAAAAATAACTAGGTCTTTAAAGTATTGCTTTCATAGACAGGTCAAGTAATTAGAAAGCAGGTCTTTCCTTTCTTCTTCAATTAATTCACAATGCAGATTTGTTTAACCTGGGAAAAATACCAAAAACTCTTATTAATTTATTATCCATGGTCCTAACTTTTTCATAAATGCAATCTCTTCATCTCTCTGGATGAGAAGTCCTTGAGGACCTTGGATTGGTTTGTTTGGAGTACTCAGATTAATAAAATCAAACAAATATTCAACTTTCAGGAAACATTTTAAGAAATTAATTTGTTTAATAATTTCCACTATTACTAAAAAAATGACAATTTTATATTTTTTCTTCAAGAATAATTCACTATGAGAAAGCCAGTGTTTTGCCATTATGTGGAAGTCGCCAATGATCTGTCCCCACATCATCACATAATTTTTATACTCTTCCTTTTTAATAAGGTTGATGACTTTATAACCACATTATAGAGGGCTAGTAATCCTCTTCATATCAGAGACATGATTTTTGGGAAAGATTGTTTTTCATCTCTAAGGATCAACTTCACACTTAGAAAACTTGAAAAATTGCATGTAGCACCTACCTCATGTTTCTCAATCCAAGCAATTGCCTATGAAACCTTGAAAGATGCCCAAAATTGAAGCACTCATGTAGTATAGATATGTTTCTTCCTAGCCCTGACTGACCTCTGACACTAAATAATCCAATATGATCCTCCCATGTTAATACCATTTTATTAATAAAAATCTAATTATACTGCAGATATCTTAATGTGGCATTGGCATATATGAGCTTGAAAAGTTATACATTTTCTGTAATATAAGTATAAACCCACATATTGGACACAGTAAGCAAATGAGCATTTTAATGACATCTGTTATTGCATTTACAAGAGAAACTATGAAGATTTTAGTTTCTCAGTTAATTGATTGGAAAGTTCTTCAAATATATGTGTGCTTCTTTCCACCATACAATCCACAAATAGAATCACTTGAAATGTCTTCTATATGATTCATCAAGCATCATTTCAACCTCCTCAACAGCTGCAGGTAACACCAATATTGTTAGTCTTCATGAAACTTTCCACAATTAGCAATTCTATAAGCAACTTTGTAAAATGGAAGCAATTCTTATGTCTTCAACATGATTTTCAGTACTTTGTATTTCAATATCAAAATTTTATTTCATGATCAGAAAACTGGTGAAGATGCAAAATATTGGAATATTCAATTGTCAAATAATTGTGGAAAGATAAGCTCACTACTTTATCTCCATGGAACAATGAATTAGTGCAATCACACTGAAAAATAATTTGAAATTTATGCAAAGAAAGAAGGAAGGATAAGAGGATTCCCATCTTAGGGACTTTCTGAGAGGTCTTCTCCTTAAAAATAAAAAATGGAAGTAGACGTAAGTAATAGATCCACTCCAGGGCCATGAAAGAAGATCGTTATATGTCTGTAGAAATTCTTAATGCAGAGATGCCAAGAAAGGAAGAAATCTGTTGGTTCCTAAAACCAAAAGGATTCTAGTCCTGTACTTTTGGAACACCAGGAGAAATATTTTGTTCTTGTAACTGATTATGCATGTCTATAAGATAGAGTAATACCTTCTCTTCAGAAGTTACAAGGGGACTGAAACTTGTATCCAAGAGACCTATAGTTAGAACAGCACAACTATAGGTATTGCGAAGGAGAAAACAATTGGATTTCCAAGATTTTCCAGGATGTTAAAAAAAGTTTCCAAAATATTCCAAAATAATTTTTTTTATATATGTACTTTTTCCATGCAAATTTCTCTTTCTCTAAAGGTGTGGGAGATATTTTTCCTTAGAGGGGCTAAATTTGTTCTTTCTAATATCTCAGCACTTATTTTGAATCATTCGTGTGTGTTTTTTCAATTAACATTTCTGTAGATCTTGTGGATATTGTTATCTTGGCTCTACCTGCTTCACTCTATCAGTTCATATATCATTTTCCCATGCTTCTCTCTCATACTAATGCATTGTCATTGGAGCTGGGAAATGATTCAACTATTCTCCAAAATAGTTTGGAAACTACAAGGCATATATCCCAAAGAGATCAAAAGACACAGGGAGGAGATCCATAGGTACAAAGATCTCAGAATCATGGTAGTACTTACTGTTGCAGCAAAGAACTGGACACTATGGGACTACCCTTTGACTACAAGTTATATATGAACATGGGATAGAGACAGAGACTGAATTTGTCATTACATGGGTTTGGAAATCCCTAGGTGAGTAAGCTCTCTCTACCAATGTAGAAGTTAGCATGTTCTCCGCAATTTACAATCTTGTAGAACTTCCTAAATCAATGGGAGGATAAATTACATGAGGTCACACAACTGATATGTGTCATAGGCATCACCTGAACCCAGGATTTTTTTTCCTTTTTTCCTTTGAGGCCAACCACCTATTCACTACTTTATGCTGTTTATCATACAAATGTATTAAAAAAATAGTTGTACCAAAAAAATAACAAGCACTGAAAACATGACTAAAACAATGATTCAATAAAAGTTGGGGAGGGAGGAGAGAGGGAGAAATGGAATGGGGCAAATTATCTCTCATAGAAGAGGTAGGCAGGAGATTTTTAGTGGAGGGAAAAAGAGAGGAACTGAGAGAAAAACATGAAGTTTACTCTCATCATATTTGACTAAAGGAAGGAATAACATGCACACTCATTTTGGTATGAAAACGTATGTTTCAATACAGAAAGGTGGAGGAGAAGGGGATCAGCAGGGTGGGAATGGGAAGGCAATAGGAAGGGAGGGCAATGGGAGGAGGGAGCAATTTGAAATCAGCACTCTTGGGGAGGGACAGGATCCAAAGAGAGAATAGAAGCAATGGGGGGTATGATAGGATGGAGGGAAATAGAGTTAGTCTTACCCAACACGACTATTATCAAAGTCATTTACAAAACTACATAGATATGGTCTATATTGAATTGCCTGTCTTTCCATAGGGAATGGGTGGGGAGGGAGGGATGGGGAGAAGTTGGAACTCAAAGTTTTAGGAACAACTGTCGAGTATTGTTCTTGCTACTAGAAAATAATAAATACAGGTAATGGGGAATAGAAAGTTATCTGGCCCTACAGGACAAAAGAGAAGATGGGGACAAGGGAAGGGAGGGATGATAGAAGAGAGGGCAGATTGGTGACAGGGAAAATCAGAATGCTTGGTGTATTGGGGTGGGGGGAGGGGACAAATGGGGAGAAAATTTGGAACCCAAAATTTTGTGAAAGTGATTGTAAAAAGTTAAATAAATAAATTTTATAAAAGAAAGAAAACTTGGGGAGATTTACATGATCCAATGCAGAGAAAAGAAAGCAAAATAAGGAGAATTAGCTATAAAAATAATTATATTTGAAGGAAAGTAACTTAAAAAAAATTAAGGACTCTGATCAATTCAAGGACTATGCCAGGAAACAAAGGATGAAATAAACTTACTCTTAGTAAAAAGGTGATGAACTTAGTAGAAAGATAAACTATAAATGCAAAATTAGACATATATTTTCAGACAGGACCAATGGAAATAAATTTGTTTGATAAGGAAGATCTTTTGGGGGTACAAGAGAATGTGGGACCATGATGGCAATAAAAAAGTAAGAGAGAAAACCCTATAAATGAAACATTTTAAAAATCATTGAAGGATGTAGAAATAAAATTTGGAAGGGAGCATAAATATAGATCAATATTGTTATATTAAATTTATTATAACAACATACAATCTTCTTTTTCTATTTTATACATTAAATATGTCAATTTAAAATAATTTTTAAAAAGAATACACCAGGGAAAATCCTTCTCACTAGCAGGAAAGAAGTGGTTACTCTTTTGAAACTGAAGAAATTTTGTGGGGAAGTGACTATTTCCACTTATAGTTTGTGCAAGAGGAAAGGAAAACTAGGCATAATATAATACAGACACTTGATCAGGAGAGGGCAATTCCAAAGAATAAGGAGAAGCTCATGAACTAAAATGAAATATCAAAGGTACAAAAATAAATCATTCTAATGAGAAGGAAATATGGGATGTCCCAAGAAGAGGAAGATGACAAAACTATTGTGGTCTATGCTAGTCAAACCAAATTTGCAGTGTTTGGATTGGTTCTGGGCACTGACAATATGAAAGTGATTACGTGTACATGAAATATTAGACTTATATTGCCTGAATGCTGAAGTCATTGCAGTAGCAATGGGCTTAAGTTGAAAAGTCACATTTAAGCTTGGTATAAGATAAAATGTATTTTTCTCAATTCTTACCCATCTCAACCTCTCTGCCATCTTTGACGCTGTCAATTACCCTCTAAAGTTTCATGACACTGCTCCTTTCCAGTTGTCTTCTTACCAACTTGGTTATTCCTTCTCTCTTCTTATAGTGAATGATGAAATATGGAAGTCAGGAAACCTTGAGTTCAAATCTGACCTCAGACACTTACTAGCTGTATCACCCTGGGCAAGACTTAGCTTCTGTTTCCATTAGTTTCCACATCTAACATCTAACGTCTAGGGTTGTTTTGCGGACCAAGTGAGAAAATAATTATTAAATGCTTATCACATTGTGTGGCACATAGTCAGTATTCTATAAATGTTAGCTATCTTCATCATCATCATCACTAGTAATTATATTATTCTTAATTAAATTCCTCCTAAGGAGAAATGAGCTACCTTAAAAGATAGACCCTATTACTTGGATCTTTAGACATCTATCTATGATCCCTTATGTATGTATGTTGTACTGAGACCTGGGTATTCTTTTGGTGATATAGGTTGGCCTAGATAGATCCAGAGACCCGATCCAATTCAGAAATTCTGTGGTCCCCCATCCTGTGGCTGTCTGGGTATTTGGTGAGATGCAGCCTCTCCTTCTGACCTTATCTCTCAAGCACTTCTTTGCATAACAAAGAAAATTTTGAGATACTCTAGTACGTATGGGCTTTTTCCACTTTCGTCATATAAAATAAAAGGCAAAATAAAACATCAGCAGATTTGTTCCATTTTCATAATTTTTTATCCTTCCTTTTCCCAGAAGTTTTTAAAAATTCATATTGTTTTATAAATTAGCATTCGGTCATCATCAGTCTTCTGGCTTTTCTATCTTAAAAAAAAAAAACCAAATTGTTATGTAACCATAATTGGTTTTTGTCTCTACTTAGTAAGGAGATTAGATGTTTTTGCTAGGAAAAATCAGCTATTTCATTAGTTATCAGAATTAGCTTCTTTTTCTAAAATTTTCCATTCCCTCTCCTTGTCCACAAATTTATCAATAACAATGACTTGCAAAGACTTAAGAAGCCCTACAAGTTATTACTATTCTAGGATCGAAGACCTAGGTCTTTGAACTGACTTGGTCATCTTGGTTCAATTTCTATCTTTTCATATATTTCTCTTTATTTTGACAATTATCACAAATAGCTAAAATGAGAAGTGAAAAAATAACTTATTTTGAAGGACTGACTTTTCCCCCCAAAGCACGTGGAGGATGAGACTCTTTTGACTACATTGCTTAATGGAAAAGTTGTAACAAGGGACCGCAGGATTTGAGTAAGAAATTCTCCTTTGTCTTTCATGACAATGGATTCTGTCCACTCTCCTAGGGCAGACAATTAGTTCATTAATTTCCCTTCTGAACCAGAGTAATTTTTCTGACTCCCCATCAAAATGCACATGGACACACAAGTTGTTCAGTCAAAAAGAAAAAGTGAGGGTGTACAAAAGAAAGCCTAATTTTGAAATAAAGATTTATTCGGAAAAATCATTGTACTTATGTGATTGATTCTTCCTCTTAGAAAGAAAATAAAAACCTCATGACTGTCAGAACACTTCACAGTATAAAGACTCAATAATGTACCACCCTTCTCTCCTGGCAGTTATATATTCCAAGAATGCACAGGGCATCCCTTTCTCCTGGTAAGACAGTTGACGTCAGTAAGATTAATGGAAAGGGGTTTCAATGGGAAATAGATGGGGCCAGATATCAATATGATTATGAAAGACTAATTTCTTAAATGATCTATAAGACAGACATGTCTTCCCTAAAAACTGCCCTGAATGCCTTTTTTACTCTTCTCTTTATATTCATATTAACAATAAGCCATTGTGTTCTTTCCTGATGATCCACAGAAAAGGGAAGAATGTACGTGAAAATTTCTCTAACACTACTCTAACTACTAACTCTGACACTAAAATACCAGAGTAATAATCTTAAGAATGAAAATTGTTATTAATATTAATTAATTTGTATTTATATGTTATAAAATTGCATTAATAATATATAATAGAACATATAGTAAAATAAATGATAAGATATGATATAATATGGTACAGTATAATATAAACTATAAATAATTTAATAAAATTACTAATAATAGTCATTGTTAATAATGTCTTTTATTGGTATGGTGCTTAACATTTTATTGTGCCTTCGTATATATGACCTCATTTGATTCTTAACGGCAGTCCTATGGGGGAAGTAGGGGTTATATTTTTTTTCCCATTTTACATATGAATTTACTAAAGTTCAGATTAGTTTTATGATTCATCCACAGTCACTCCACAAAAAAGATATCGAGCCAGGACTAAAATGTAGGGTTTTCAACTTCTACTTTGTTTTATCCATTACCTTGTTGCTTCAAGGAATGAAGGGAAAAGAGAGAGAGAGAGGGATATCACATTCAAGGTAGAAGTCTTCTGAAACTGAGGATGAGCACTGGAATGAAAACATGAAACATTTCAAAAGTGAAATCTTTGTGCTGAAGTGAGCAATATGAGAAAAGCTTTTCCAGGATAGGTTCATCGTGCCTACACATTCACAGAAAGAAGACTCAGGATACCCACTTTGTTATTATGAAAATTTGGACAAAATTTCACCATTGTCGATGCTAAATAACCACGACTGGTATCAGAGGACACACCACTCAAAGAAATTTCTCTCATTTTAAATTCCTAATAACACTCTGTATGAATCATAACATTCTACCTCATATCTGACTTATTCATAAAATTACTTTATAACTACCATTACACTATAAACTAGCACAGTGTCTAGAACATAGTAGGCATTTAATGAATTAATAAATAAATGAATAACCTAATCAAGGGAAGGCAATGTGTTATTTTTCATCTTTGTCTTCTCCATGCTTAGCACAATGCCTTTTTGTACTTAGTCACTTAACAGAGGCATATTGAAACCAAAAATTCAAAATAATTTAAATGCATATTGTTGTTAATTTATTCAATCATTCTTGACTTGTCATGATCCTGTGGACCACAATGTCCATGGATTTGTTTTGGCAAAGATTCTGGAGCAGTTTGCCATTTCCTTCTCCAGAGGAATAACGCAAGCAGAAGTTAAGTGACTTACCCAGGGCCACATAATATTTGTCTAAGGCTAAATTTGAACTCAGGATTCCCTGAATCCAAGCCCAGCACTCTATCCACTGAGTGACCTAGCTACCTGTTTTACCTGTCTAAGAACCTTTCAAAATGGCAAATGGTGGAAGATACACAGACACTCAACTTACAAATTATTTTTAATGGCATAACATAATACCATATCTATGACACTGTGAGGCAAGGGTCCCTGAAAAGTTGACTCTAGGCATCTTAACTACCATCCAAAGTGTATTTCTTCAGAAAATGAGTTCCAAGTTCTAAATAACCAAACTGTTCATTTTCAAAAAAATAATATTTTTGTAAGATGGAAGTTATCTTTGGCACAAATAAAGGTCTTATGTCAATGAGCATGAGAAAAAGTAACACAGAATAGTTGTGCTTTTGAAATTCAATGAAAGGAAAAATCTCAACTTCAAAGACTTAAAATAGAACCAATGATAAGACACACATGACTCATGACTGTCCTCCATTTGTCATATTTTGAAGTAGTTGGCCTAGTTACATTTACTCAGGTGTTAAGTATCTCCCATATCAGAATTTTACTGCAAAGCTTTTCACAAGAAAAAGGGCAGATTTGCAAGGATTGTTCTCTGTGATCTACTGTGTAGAAAATACTAGCATGGCCTGAAAGAATTGTTTTATTTTGTTTACTGACAGATGAGAAAAGTTGAATATTTTCATTACACTGCTTACCCGCCATTTCAGAAGATAATTACCATTGGATTGACTCGTTCTTTTTTTCCTGTATCCAAGCAGATAGTCCAAAAGAAGAAGAGGGCATTTTTAAACTTGACAACAATGGTGGCATCTTTGAACGCTGTATTCCTTTATAGAGCAGAAGTGCCTTTTCAAAATATGTACTTTAGAGAAAAACATCTTCTGGGATTTCAGAGCCTGTGAAAAATCCTCATCTGTTTGTTTATTCACTGGGCAAGTTCAGTGTCAGAAGTCACAAAGAGATTATCTCCCTCCTTCAATCTTCCCGTTTTGCCAGTAATAGTGCCTGACCACCCACAATATCCCACATGCACTTTCAAGATGGATATAAGGCAATTACTCCTTTCACACTGCCGGTCCCAAACCTCAGACTGAAGCCTGACTTCCCCAAACAATTCTCACTAGTGTCCTAGGAACCCAGCTGAATGTTCCCAGTTCACCATACGCAGGGCCCCAACATGCATTCAAAATAAGGATGCCAGTGAAACGAAGGGCAGAGAGACTCATTCATTGAAATCACAACTTTGGAAATAACATATTCAAGAAAGTATTCAGGCCCTGCTTTCAGAAATTATTGAAAAGGCAAAACACAGAGGGGAAGGGGCAGGGGTAAAGTTTACACCACTATCTAAATAGAAGTTTGTATTGTATATAGATGCTTTTACTTGAAAGGAACTGATGGCTTGGAAATACGATCTCCACGAGGAGTAAGTGACAAGTTAAACCAGGAGGGCTGCTGTGCTTAATTTGAATAGATTTCATAAATGTGTGTTGGTATTTTGAAATTGTTTATAATAAGAACACTAATGCATCTGCTCCATCACTGTGCAGTTACCTAGACTACGTTGCTTGACACAGCCTTTCTATAATAGCTTCCATCTGCTGGGCTCTGTCTGTCACTTCTTTCACTATAACATAATGTGACAGAGGCTTCATTTACCTAAACTTATCTTGGCAACTTGTACTTCATTACAGAGAATCCTGCAAGCATCAGTTAAAGCTTTCTTATCTAGCCATGCATAGCTAAGCTTCATAAATCATTCTTTCACTTTCTATTTTGCTGCTTCTGGAAAGGTAACATTATTGAATTTAGATCACTGGAATAAAGCAGTACTAAAATGTTTATTGACCAGCTTTTAGGCACTTCACTCAGCTTTGAATGCAGACAGTAATATTAGCTGAAGCTTTAGAGTTGAAAAGGTTTGTCGCTAATACGGTTTATACAGTGCCATGAATATACCTTCATGGCAGGACACTTTAGCACTCCCTCCCAAAATGAGGATGGTGAAGACATTTCTTTCATTATATTTCATAATTTACAATTCAACAACTTGAAATTATTCTATAACATACTGTGGCTCAAGTTGGCCTTTTACTAAATGGCACCAAGGATGAGTGAATAATCCCTCCCACAGGCTTGCATATGTATTTGTATAAGAATTTCAATATTTATACTTGCAAATATGTAGTTACTTCAGAGAGATAACAAATACATCACACTATAAAAATAAGAGTGAAAATTGAATCAGAACATCTATAAAGCCATTTTTTTTAAAAGAAATATTTATTTTCTGAAAGGCTCAATAGAATCATAAGAGCAAAGATTGTCAGACACTTTATGTCCTCATGGAAGCTGTTAATGACATTTTTACAGGTGACAACATGGTTTGAAATCATAGGTTATTTATAGTGGGTCATTAGGGTGAAGTTGCATTTTCCTTTCTGTGTACGAGACAACTGTTGTATCAACCTGAAAACAAAAATTACAGAATGCCTGAAGACAAAGTCTTTATTAGCATAGTTGATTAGCACACAGTGAATCTTTCTTGGCATCTGAGTTTAAAGAAGTTTTCCAAAACAGTACGTTGGAATCACTTTATAACTTCATCAATTACTTCAAAATTATTTTCCAATTAAGAACTTTACAATCCCTCTAGAAAATGATGTTATAGCTTTAAAATGGAAAAAAACAAAACAACACACTATATCAGTATCAAGCTGCACTATTTTTCCCCTTGGATCAGAGTTTAACGATAGGGAAATGGAATCATTCTTGTGAGCAAAAAAATGCTATTTCCCAGTGAGTTTTATCAATATATATTTAACGCTGATAAAAATTTGAAATGACATCTATCATATGAGAAGCATTAGACCTAGAGATCTCTTCTTGGAGTAAGAAAGAACTTAGTTCAAATATTACTTTATGGCACAATGGACAGAGTATTGGCCCTAGGGTTAGGAAGACCTGAGTTCGACTTTTTCTGCATACTGTATGACACTGAGTAGATCACTTAATTTCTCTGATTTTCAGTTCCCTCTTCTGTGAAATGAAGGAATTACATGTCCTCCAAAGTCCCTTTTAATACAATTCTACACATGCTGGCTTTGTGACACTGGGGCAGTCCTTAACTTTTTAGTGTCCCCAGGCAACTCTCTAAACATGGAAGCTTCGGAGGAGATACATACTGGTAGAAGGAGTTTCTTCAGTGGGAGTCTGCTATTTCCATGGAATCTCAGGTGTAAACATGCATGCATGCATGCATACATACACACATATATATGCATATACATATATATCATATAAATATATATCCAAACCATATAAGTTGTATACATGACTCATGTGTGTGCCATATACATATATTATGTGCATATATCATATACACACATGATATACATATTTCATATCATATATATGTATACATGTATCTGTTTATCTGCATGCACACATTCACACATATGGGTGTAGGAAGAGATTAAAAAATAGACAAGTAATGGCACTAACTTGGACTTTCATGCGGATTTATGCTATTTCCTAAGTATGAAAACATAGAACTTGAAGGGTTCACACAGGAGTCAAGGCCTCTGTATCCCATACATATGAAATAGGTATCCAATGGGCTCAGACCATGGAAGAGCTCAAAAAGGATTTTGAAAATCAAGTTAGACAGGTGGAGGAAAAACTGGGAAAAGAAATGAGAGAGATGCAAGA
>CM053774.1:99758750-99775977 GCA_028658325.1 Potorous gilbertii | reverse complement strand
CAGAAAGGAAGGGCGGAAACATCTGCTCACCAAGAAAGTAACCTTCTATGGTCTTATTTTTTTTCCCTTTTCTGGGCATTTTCCCAGCCAGTTACTTGACTTCTGAGATTCCTTTCCACACTCACCTTGCCTCCAGGTCTGCCCAGCTGGTGCTTTGGGTCTGAGATTCAAATGCTCTTCCCCCACCTCAGGGCTTTCAATGGGGGCAGGCCTGCTATTCAGGGTGAGATTAAGATCAGCTGCTCAGGTTGGGGCAGGGCCAACAGACAGGCTCTGTTCCCTCCAGGGTTTTATGCAGAGTCCTTCAACAATGGATCCAAGTTCCTGCCTGCTTTGGGAGCCCCTGTCTGCTGCTCCCTCCCAACAGGGCCTGAGTTATGGAGACACCCTGCTCCCCTCTCAGCCCACCAAACAGTCTCTCTCACTGACCTGTGCCCCTGTGGTTCGAGGGAACTTCATGACTGCTGGAGATTCTGTCCCTGAAGCCTGCTCAGATCTGCTCCTCTTGGGGCCATGTGACCAGTGCAGGGCTGGGCTCTGCTCTGGTACCATGTGCGACCGACCTTTGGTGATGGTTTTTCAGGTCTCTCTGGAACAGAAATCTCCTATACTCCTTTGTTCTGTGGCTTCCACTGCTCCAGTATTTGCTAGGAGTTCTTCTTTACAGATATTTATAGGCTGTGGGTTCAGAGTTAGCGTATGTGTGTCTTTCTACTCTGCCATCTTGGCTCCTCCCTCTTTTAGCTTTTTAAGGAATTCTTGTTGGTCTTGGATCTGACCTGTATTTTCTTTGAGGCTTTGCTTGTACATGTTTTCCCATCTTTATCTTCTGCATTTGAAATTTTCTTTATTTAGAGGAATGACCATATTTCTCAAATATATGTGGTAATTCTTGATTCCTTCGTGTATAAATGCAAATTCCTGAACCTGACATTCCATTATCTGGCTTTCATTCACCTTTGGGGCTCTTTTCATGTTACTCCTCTTCATGAATTCCAGACCGCAAACCAAAGACTTTCTGGTTGTTGGCCTTACTTGGAATTATATTTCCCAATTTTAGGTCCTTCCACAGGCTGTCTCCCATACCTAGAAATCACTGCATCCTCACCAATTCCTGTCATAAACCCTATTCCACCCCTGGCCCACTGCTGTTGTTGAGTCATTCAGTCATGTTCCCTTCTTCATGACACAATGAACCATAGCATACCAATGTGGTCCATGTTGTTTTCTTGGCAAAAATACTGGAGTGATTTGCCATTTCCTTCTCCAGTGTACTATGGCAAAGTTAAGTGATTTTCCCAGATATAATTAGTATGTGAGGCTGGATTTGAACTCAGGAATTTCTGACTCCATACCAAGCACTTTCTCCATTAAGTCACTCAGGTGCCCTGACTGACACATAGTAATTTCTTAACAAATCTTATTAACTATTGATTGATGTCATTTCAAGGTTCATTTCACATCTCTTTTCCTATAGAAAACCTTTACTGGTGATCACCGGCCTCCACAATCAGTTCTCCAGTCCACATGAGACTAATTTTTATTTACTTAGTTGTGTTTATTTTTCTCTCCCCTAATAGAACAAACTAAGTACAGTGTCATTTTAATCTTTGCATTCTCTGTGCAAGAACAGGACTTTATACATAGTAGATGCTTAATCAACATTTGATGGAATGTTTGTTACTATGAGAATGTTTTTGCTATAAAATAGACATGTAATTAAGTAATATTTGGCAAGTGTGATGGATGCTTAACTGAAAACTTTCAGGTAAATACAACCTGTTTTAGAATCAGAATCCCAACTAGAATTTGTAATTTAGAGCTTTTCTATTCTAACTCCCTTATTTTATAAATGAGGAAAAGGTAGTTTTATTATTTTCTCCAATTATTATATTCTAATCATTAGTAATATTGTTTCTAATTACAGTTGTCAGGATTCAGATTATAAGAATTCTAAAATGAAAAGTAATTTTCTAATATTTCCACAGCCTAATGATGACTTGTATTGGGTAAATTTCCCAAATGGAGGTGTATATAATGCTTAAAATTACTATTGAACTAAGTTACAAAGTAATTCACAGAGAAATATCATTACATTTTCTTATGAACTGCCCCAAATTCTTAAGAGTAAACTCAATATAGGTTTTAATGTATTCAGGAAAAATGAAGCTTCCTCGGCACTGCACTGATAGTCTCTCCCAGTTAGAAGAGTGAATGCTACAGAAAGTCTAGTTTCTTAGCATATTCTCTATTCTGACATACTGTACCCTAACTTTGAGAACTTAATGTTGTCAAAATGCATATTTTCATAATTACAAACATTGTTCAGTTTAGGGTATTCTGCTTAATGGAAGTAAATAAATTTGTATCCCTATTTTCCTAAGACTGGCTAGGATTAAAATAGTCAAGAGGCCATTCATTTATGTAACTTTCTGACCCTCAGTGTTAACAGAACATGTTAATTTCCCCCTTAAATTAGAATTCACTTTCTAAGCCAGAAGGGCCATTTGTTGAAGGGGTTTTTAAGCGACTTACCTTTCTATGTACTTAAAGAAAATCTACCATTTATGTGGAACATCATATCAGGCAGATTTGCAGCTAATCTAAGGGATGGTTTTTTACTATTGCCCTGAAAAAAATGTTGAACTTCTACGGGACAGAACTTTGAATACTAGCTCCGCAACATATTGCTGATGTGATTATGAGTAAGGCCCTTAAACTCCCTTAAACTGGGCTTCTGATTCCTCATCTTTAAAATGGTGCCATTGAACAAGATGCTCTACAAGGCCCCTTCCAATTCCTATTCCCATTAGTCAAAACCAAGAAAATTATTACTATATTTTTCTAATTCATTTTGGTTGCCAAAAATCACAAACACACACACACAGAGATCTTCTTGATTTTTCTGAAGTAACTGAGTAATGGGCCCACATTAATTTTATTAAAGATGTGCCCTACACAGACAGAAGGAAGAAAAAATATTTTATAGAATTTGAGCCTGATTGTTTCACTTCATGTTTGTTATCTAATGTCAGCTGTGCCCTCCCAACTTCATGAAAATTCTTTTCATCTTTCCTCACTGATTATCACCTTAGCAAGAATACCATTTCCGTTCTCCTTTCTTATTATCCATTACACTTTCCTGTCTTCCAAATATTGTAAAGTCATGATATTCATCGATGAAAGAGACTTCAGAAACCATCTCATTCAACTCTATCATTTTTCATATGAGGAAACCAAGACACAGGTGAATTAAATGACTTGCCTAATATATGTTATACAGGTAGAGAGCTTTGGAATTGGGTTTATAACCTACTTCTCAGAATCCAGCCTGATGTTCTTTCCATAATTTTCAGCACATGACTTGACTTTGTATTTTACTGAACAAGTCAAGGTTGCCTGGCTTGAGGACCTTCTTCTTACCTTACTTACTACACACCTCCAAACTCTACATTTTCACCAATCATCCTCTCTTCCTTTGTTCTATTCTCAGAGAAAGGGATGCTAATATCTCTACTGGTATCCTTGGTACCATTTCCTCCTGTCTCCTCTAGGAGCTGACACATTGATTATTGTATCTTTCTTTCTCTTGATTTTTGCATCTCATCAACAACTAGCCCAGTGGCAAATGGTAAATGTTAGTCAAATTAAATTGAATCTGTGAGCATTCTTCCTCAGATATTTGATTTGATTTGATTTGATATACTTGTTTCTTTCTTGTAGCCTACATCCCACACCCCAATACACACACACATGCATACACATACACATATTCACACACACAACATAATTACTAATTTTTTTAAATCTATATTCTGTCCCTTGGTCACATGAGAATATATCATTATCTATTTCTCCATCTATCATCTATCTACAGAATTCCAACTCTGTGTCACAAACTGACTGAACAACAATACATCTAAAACTTAATTTGTTATCTTCTTTCTCAAATCTATCTCTTTTAAGTTTTCCTGTTTTGGAAGGCATCACTCTACTTTTATTTACCCAAGTCCATTGTTGACTCACTTTCATCCCTCATAGTCTATTAGATGCAAAGTCAAATTGATTCATGATGCTATATTAGGTTCTACAAATAAAATGACAAGAACAAAGCAGTCCTAGTACTTAAAGAATGTACTTTCTAATTGGAGGGAGCATCACATAAATGTTTATAAATTTAATATAATTTAATTTTATATCACATTAAGGTAGAACAATATACAATATGATAAAATATTACTTTCTGAATTATTACTAAATGATAAAAATAGCAGCTCAAACAGCACAACCACCAGAAACAAACAGCTATCAAAAATCTGTATGATTCATTAGAAATCTCTGCCACCTTTAGCTTTCTTTCCCTGCCAGGTCTATTTTTGTCACTTCCATTATCTATAGAATTGCCCCTATATTGTATCGGAGAGGTTGATTTTTTTTGCAACCAAATGAAAATTTTCCATTTCTCTTCATTAAATTTCACACTGTTACATTCAATATTCTACCCTTGTTTTCAAGATCTCTTTAAATGCTGATTCTCATTTAATGCTTCATCTTTGAGTTATCTTCAAACTGTACAGGCATTCCACTGTGCCTTTATCCCAGTCATTGCTAAAACTGTGAAACAGCATTCACTAGATTACTTGGCATCCTGCCTCTTTCATTTTACTGAAACTCAAATTAAATCAATGTTCACAATGGATAGGTGACTTACTGAACATCGTACATTAAGTCAGAGGGAGAGCAAAGACAAGCAAACAATCAACAAGAATTTGTTAAGTATCTACTATGTGTCCTGCACTATTTTAGGAATAAAAAGATACAAATTAAACATTTCTCAAAGAGCTAGCTTTCCAGCTCCTAGGCTCTCAAGAGGAGACAGCTGGTATATTTATGCATACATACATGAATGCATGTATGCATACATTGCATAAAGGAGTAATTTATGAGAAGGGAAGTTTTGGGAAGGTAGGTTGGAACTAGATTGTAAAGAACTTTAAAAACCAACAGTGGAGTTTTTATTTTATTCAAAGCGCAATACTGGAGTTCATTGAATAGGGGAGTAACATAGTCAGACCTGTGCTTAAATAAAATCACTTTAATAGGTTTGTCAAGGATGAATTGTAGTTGGAGAAGACTTTTGGTAGAGAAACCAATGAGGATCCTATTCTAACAATCGATTTTGGTATATTTAGAGACTTAATTAGGGTGATCACTGTGTAAGTGGAGGGAAAGGGTTAAATGCAATAAATATGTTTTATATACAGAAATATTTAAAGCAATTCTTTCTGTCATGCCAAAAAATCCTGGAAGCCAAGAAGATAGATGTCCAGCAATTGAGGACTGGTTGAGTAAGTTGTGGTATATGAATGTGATGGAATACTATTACGCTGTAAGAAATGAGGAAACAGATAATTTCAAAAAAAAGTATAGAAAAACATAAAGTGACCAGAAAGATAAGAACAATTCATTTGAAGACATCAATATTATAAAAATGAGTAATTTTGAGGATTTTTATCAATTTTTTATTTATTCATGAAGAAATGAGCATAATTAAGAAAATAATTTATGCATGAAAAAGTGTAAAAACAGTTTTGAAAGCTGTAAGAACTATGATCAATTCAAGGAAGAGTCATGATTCCAAATGACTGATGATGAAACACACTATCCATTAAAGAAAACAGAAAGTTTCAGGATGAGACACATATGTGTATATAAATATAAATATGCACATGTATATGTCATGCACATATGTCACACATAAATATAAAATGTATATGCACCCATTGCAGCGATTTATTTTGCTGCATTATGCATATTTGCTACAAGAACTTTTCTTTTCCAATTGGGGTAGAGTGGGAGGAAGAGAAAATGGACTTCTGTTTGTTTTGTTTTCCTTTTTTTAATAGAGAGGTGGGAGGCTGGCGCTAAAGATGTGCAATGTTTCATAAACTTTCTGATGAGGCAAGTATGTTACTTAATTTTCTGACTTTGTTACAGGAGATATCTCACAAAACAGAACTAATCTGTAAACATTTGCAATATAGTAACGAAACACTTCATTAAAACTAAAAATGATGAGAGAGAGAGACAGAGGAAGGGACAGCACTACCTGAATAAAGAATAATCAAGATTTGGCAGATGATTAGATATGCAAAGTAAGAAAGAATTAGAGGAGACCATTAAGGCTATGAATCTGGGAGACTGAAAGAATGAAAAGTAGCAAGGAACCTCAGAAGAAGGGTGATTTTGGGAAGAAAGATAAGTTCAGTTTTTAACATGTTGAACCTAAGAAGCATTTCCAGCTTGGAATTTCCAAGTTGGTGATGTGGGACTTGAACACAAGAGAAAGAACAGAGTTGGATATATAGATGTGTGAGTGATGACGATGGTGGTGGTAATTATGAATAAACCATGAAGAGTTTCCATTAAAAATGTCCATTTTGAAATATTCAGGATGCATTTGGGAACATGGAGCCAGAGCTCAGAAGAGGGACTAGGCTGGACATACATATAAGAGAAACATAGGAATAAAGATGAATGTGTGAGGTTACCAAGTGAGAAATCATATAGAAAGAACATAAGAGGGCTTGTAACAGAGCTGTGAGCTTTACCCAGAGGACACTTAGAAAGCACAATGAGACAGCCAGGAGGAGAACTGGGAGAAAAGAGTGTTGTGAAAACCAATAGAAGAGAAAACATGCAGGAGTAGACGATATCCAGCAGTTTCAAATGCTTTAGAGAAGCCAGAGACGTGAACAGAGATGATCACACCTGTCAGTTATCAGATCCGCAGTCACTTTGGAGAGATCAATTTCAGTCCAGTGATGTGCTTGAAAACCAGACTGGAAAAGACTGAGATATAAGTGAAAGGAGAGGAAATGGTGACAGGAGTAGACAGTTTTTTCAAGGAGTTTTGGTTGAAAAGAGATGAGAGATACAAAAATGATAGCTTGAGGGTATGGTAGCATCTAACACATTTTTTTTAACATTGTGTTTTCTTTAGTAGCTAAGCCTCTTGATTTTCTGTTCAAATGCTTTCTTCTGTGTTGCTATATGTTGAACTGGTGCGTTAATTTCAATTTGTAATACTTCTGG
Source organism: Potorous gilbertii (assembly GCA_028658325.1). Classification (NCBI taxonomy): domain Eukaryota; kingdom Metazoa; phylum Chordata; class Mammalia; order Diprotodontia; family Potoroidae; genus Potorous; species Potorous gilbertii. The sequence goes on along the minus strand of CM053774.1, from coordinate 99,768,882 downwards.
CATACCACCTCTTTACTATGTTTAAAAGCCATCAATCAGATTTTGTTTTTGTTTTTAATCTATGGGGAAAACAATGCAAAACTTGTGTACCTGGAAATAGGCCTTCACTGCACGAGTGGTAGCATAAGAAATATTTGATAATGAAAAAAAAAACAAACATGAGACTAAAATTGCTTTTAGCAGGTGGCTGCATCCCTAGCCATGACCTCAAGCACGGCATGAACCAAGTGATTTTGGAGTCATTTATTTCCTCCTCAGCTGGGGCTTCCTTGCTCTGTTAATTTTGGTCCTGAGTTTCATTTATTCAACTTCTCAGTTTTTTAGGGCATTGCTGAATTCTGATGCTCTGAATATAGCACAAAGAGGAAAATGTAACATTCAGGACCTTCAGTCAGATCACCATATATGCTAAGGAATGATGCTTATGTAAGAAAATAACATTTTCAATTTGCTCAGGATACAGACTGAAACTTGTCATAGATTAGCAAAGACCTTAAAGCTTTTGAGGACCAAGACACATTGAAAAATCCATTTTGCTACCTATGTAAATGCCCTTAAAAGCATCAGGAATCTTTGTGCCAAGTGCAGGAAACTCAAAGAAAGGCAGAAACACATTCCTGTGGAGCATAGTATTTTCCTTTGTGATACTGTTCTCTGCAATTATTAAAACTATAATACACACACACACAAATACACACACACACACACATACACATATATTGAACCTTCCATTTTTCATTAAAACCCTGCTACATTTATATATAAATACATATGTAAAATGTGTATATATTCAAGTACATACATATAAACATGACTATATGTGCAATACTTATTTCTGTCCTGAGATTATTTTGTTCAATATTTTTTAGTTCATATATACTTGAATATACACTTATGTGTTACTGACATTTAAAAAGAAACTAATGCAACAATTTCATTCTATATTTATTCCCCCACCCACTCACTGAATTGTAAATACATTATTATTATTTTTTTAATGCAAACAAGATCAACACTAGGAAGAACATGCTATCTATGATGGCACTTTAAAATATTTTTAAAACTCTACTTCCTTTAATGAATATGAAGAAGGAAAATGCCAATTTCCAAGATACTGCAAAAAATGCTAATCCATTATATCAATTCCCAGTTCTTTCAAATTCTCCTCATCTGTTAAATGGCCTCTTTCCTCTCACTCTCTAGCTTCCAGAGCCTTCTCCCTCTAAATTACCTGGTGTTATTTATTTTGGGTTATTTACATACATGCACACACATAGGTGTATACATATACATGCACACAGATATGCTTATATACAGACATATACACAACTGTGGATGTGTATATATATATATACATATATTTACAAATATGCATACATGCATATGTTTAATATTATATATACAATTATTTAATATTTACACATAATGTATTTCATATAGATGTATGTGTATATAGTTTTGTATATATCGTATTTATTAATACATGCATATCTGTGTATGTGTATGTACACCAAACATGTACACATAGCATTGAAGAACATATAGATGTGTGTGTATATAGACACAAATGCATATTTTCTGTTTATGTTCTCTGCCTTTATCAAATGTAACCCCTTCCAGAGCAAGTACTATTTCTTTTGCCTTGTTTCCCCAGCTTTTTTAGCAGAATACATATTTGTCCTAGCTGTTGTTTATCATTTCAGTTGTGCCCAACTATCTGTGAATCCATTTTCTAAGCAAAGATACTGGAGTGGGTTGTCGTTTCCTTCTCCAGCTCATTTTACAGATGAGGAGAAGAAGACACACAGTTCTGAGTGATTTGCCCAGGGTCACATAGCTGTTAAGTGTCTAAGGTCAGATTTGAACTCAGGAAAATTACTTCTTGACTCCAGACCTGGCATTCTATGCACCATAGCACCATCTAGCTACCTACCTTTCATATGACAAGTGCTTAATAAATGTTTGCTGATTGATTGACATCAGGTTTCAAAATGGAATGTAGGACTATCAGTAATATCAATATTTTATAACATCCTACCTCATGGTATAATTTTGAATTTGTTGAATGAGTGCACATTTAATGTGGGAAGCAAACAATATATGTTGTATATGTTTTTTTTCTTATTTTACACACAGGTATGTCTTTTCTCTGAGTGATATTTAATAGGTCATTAAAAGAAGTGTTTTGTTTGTGCATTGTGTTATTCCTTTCTATGATCTATTCTCTATAGCATATTATTATTTATAGAACTATTTAGATATTCTTTTATTGGACAAGACTTCTCCAACAAAAGAGATGACAATTCCAGATCTAAGCAAGCATTAGAAAACATCAACAGTATAATTAGAATCAGATGGTGACTGCAGCATCAAAGATTATTGTAGATCCCCACCATTGGCACAAAAGACTCATCTTTCCCTCTGTCTGTTTGCTTGGTAGTTAGGACAGGTGGGTATTTCGAGCTCTGTTAAGCAGTAAAGTTTTTATGTGTCTCTCTGGAAATGAATTTGGATTGATGACTGATCTGTCATCAGCTGCTTGGAAATACTGAAGCATTTGGTAAATAATGTGGACAGATTCTCATCATCCTTCTTTCTCGATGTTGATGCTTTTGTTGCTTAGATAACGCAAAAAGTGTTTTTTCCCTTCTCCCTAATTAAACTGAAATATAGAGTGAAGAGAAGTTGGTAGCTAATTTGATCATAGTACACAAGGACAGCCCACAGAAAACCAAATCAGAGGTCAGGAGATACTGTGAGATGTGACTAAAGCATGTACCTCTATGAGTAATGGCAGAAATAAAGAATCAAAGACCGAGTAACAGACAGAGAGATGGAGACAGACAGACAGTGGCAGAGAGAGAGTGTGTGACAGAGACTGAGTCAAAGGTGGAGACAGAGGCAGAGGCTGACCAAAATGCAATACAACCCAGTTTCAGCAATGCATGCACCTAACTTTCTGAAGACTGATTTTGGAGAAACCAGATGGTATCCTTTAAACTGAACTTGCCAAATAATTATAGCTAATTCAGGAATGGCTTATAGCAATAATTTTACTGTGTTACAAACTAGCTGGCTCAAAAAGAAAATCTATCTTTGTAATACCCTGACCTTGTAAGCTTGACACTCTATGGAGTTCTCTGATGGGAGAAACAGATGCACTTCTATACATACAGGTTTGGCTGTAATTTCAGTGGCCATTGTTATAACATACAGCAAGAAAATATCACCAGGTGAAATTACAGACAACCTTTTTTATCTACAAATATCAGAGGATGTTCAGCTAAATAACACAAGGTCCTATGCCCATTGCTTTAAGAAAATATTTACAAGAATATTGTACAAAAAGTTGATTTTTGCTCAGAAAATTTAAGTAAACTCAAGTCAATGAACATGAAAGTTATTTTTTTGTCAGACAGAAAAATTAATGGCGCTTATCCAATGCTATTTCAAATCAGACTTTAAATTGCCTTTCAGCTTCTAGAAAGTAATAGAGTATAGCTTTAAAAACTAAAAAAAAATTCTTCTGAGGTGCCCAGAAAAAAATTACAAAAGAGTTTTTAGAAAAATGACATTCAAAGCTTTCGGTTTCCCATGTAAAATAAAAAGGATGTTTTTTAAACCCTGGAATTATTTCTTCATCTTTTCACAGTGTAATTAAATATTATAAAAGGGGATGGGAAATGAATAACTATAAACTCAAAATAAACTGATTACATCTTGTCAGGGAAGCTGCAGGGGCTTTCAAATAACTTCGAGTGTTACTTCTACAGTCAATTTCTGATGTAAAAAAATTGTAAAATCATCATATCACTTGGGGCTGCTATTGTCCCTGTCTCCTCCCTATCTTCCTTAAGATGCACAAAAGACAAAAAGAATGTCCAATTTGGGGACGGAAAGAAGGACAGACCATGATGCAGCAATTTTTTGTTGTTTTTCCTACTTCTCCTCCATCTTCCTAATGACTATCATTTCCTTTCCAAAAAGAGAAAAAAAGTGGAAGTGAAACAACTGTCATTGTATTTATTCATGTCTTCCTACCTCAGTTTCCCAATTCTTCCTCTTTGTCCTCCAAATTCTTTCTGTCCTTCATTTCTCACTTCTTTTGTGAATATTTCTCAGACTGACTACCAAATCCTACATTGACATCTTCCTGACTTTGATACTTAATCACTTAATAGTCTTATGTGGTGTGGGGGGAGGCAGAATTTGTGTGTGTGTGTTTGTATGAGTGCTTATGTGAGTGTGCAGTTGTGTGATGGTAACTGTTTAACAACCAGCTCTCTGGGGGTAAATTTAGGCTTAACAAACATTTAAATTTAATCTGTATTAACATTTGATTGATAATTATTAGCTACACAATAAACAAAACAATAAATGAAGCCCTGACATATTATTTGCCAGTATCCAAGATATAAGTATCCACACTGAAAATTAAAGAGTTGACTTTCTTTCTGAGTTTTTCAGCTTACTTTGACACACCACTATGAGTGTCTTCTCTCCCTAGAGCAATCCTAAAATTCCTACAGGTTTGGATCTCATTTTATATTTCATCTTCCACTGTGCTAACATAAAAGTAAGCACAGAGTAGATTGTTGATAATAAAGTTTTAAATCAAATGGAATTTTTCTGCACTAACCTCATCCCATCACTGTTTTAGCCCATGTGGAGGACATGCTTAAATAAAAGACAGAAAAAAAACAGTTAGCTTTATCAGCTGGAAACAGTGTTCTACAAAGTTAAGGGGAGTCTAAGAGAAAAAAGGATGTGTATGTACCGTGTGGTACATGTGTATGTAGCGGAGGAGGGTGAGTGTTTTATGTGCAATGTGTTATGTGTATGTAGTATGTGTATGTGCAGAGTAGATAGTTGTGTTTGTAGTATATGTGTATGCCGTGTAGTATGTATGTGGGTGTGGACATGTGTGTGATGTGTTTGGGTGTGCATGTATATGTCTGGTGTTGTGTGTGTGTATGTGTGTGCATGTGTTTCTTTAAGAGAGACAGAGAAAGAGAATATGTGTGTAGGAAATATAAAACCCAAAGGAAAATTGGGGAAAAGAAATGAAGAGCTTGAGGGAATTTTTGATCTGGATTCTTACTGATTCACTAAACTTCTCTGGAAAAATTTCAGTGTAGCCACATGTCAGAAAATATTTAATTTTAGTTATTAATTTTCCCATTGCACTGCCTGCCACATAGCAGGTATTAAATTGGTTTTTGTTTGCTTATTTTTTTGATTGCTCATAACCATAATCCTGGTTACCTTTTCAAGGCTTTATCTTCACTTTCTCATAAGTTGAAACTCCTCATAATTGGGAAATACACCAAAGCTATCAGAAAACCCTTTATATATATATATATTTTTTAATTTTATGAGGCCACATACAATTTAAGTCACTAATCCTTTGAGTAACAACGATTCTAAAACCACTTAGTTTCCCTCAATTTACTCTCCAACCTATTTTGAAGGGATCTCCCGGGTCCCTCAAAGACCGTAATGTGCTGATAATTATGTCATTCCTCATGAGGGGGTCCTTCCTTAAGAAGTCCACTGTCTCTCTATCTCCCTTGTCCTTCATGACATGATAGCCCTTGGGCCACTGACTTCTGCCATTGAGCTCTGTGTCCTCTGGACCAGCGGTTTATTTCTACTTCTCATAGAACTGCAGCTTTTCCCAGAACTATTGCTAGAAAATCTTAGACATTCCTTCCTTCACTAGCCATGGTGTGTTTGTCCTTCTTTGCCAAAGAAGACCATGCCATCAGAGAAATAATGACATGACTTGCACTTGACTTTGCTTTGAGTGAGGGAGGGCTGTGCAGGTCATCAGCCTCACTTTTTCTCCATAGTCATCTGAATCTAGTGATCAGATATTCATCAGGATGAGTGGAGATGACCCAGGATGAGGCAGTTGGGGTTAAGTGACTTGCCCAAAGTCACAAAGCTAGTGAGTGTCAAGTGTCTGAGGTAAGAGTTGAACTCAGGTCCTCCTGACTCGTGCACTGGTGCTCTATCTACTGCACCACCTAGTTGGCCTTGTAACTAACTATTAATACTTAGTTGGATAGACCATGAGTCACTTCCCTAGGCCTGCTTACTTCTACCTCTGGTTGTTATCTGAAATTTGTCAGATTTCAGAAACTACATGATACATAAGAAAAAGAAGACAGGACTAAAAGTGAGAAATGCTGGTTTCTGTTCCCATGTACTGATTACATAACTTGCAACAAGCTTCTTAAACTCTCTGTGCCTCAGTTTTCTAATCTCTAAAAATAATGGCTAGATTAACTGATTCCTAAAGCTTATTTTTAAATTTCAGTCCAAGCAGTCTATGATTCGTTAGAGATAAAGCCATCATGTTCAAAGGAAAAATGATCAATGAAGTAGTAGGATTGTGGAATGATACTTCAAGAATGACCTACTTCTATCATTTATTGTTCCACTTAATGGTTCTCCTCTAGACTTTCCTCGTCTTGTAAGAAGTTCCTGGACTCAGTCATTCTACATGGATCAAGTGACCCTACACCTCACTCTAGTCTGTTTGCCTTTCTAACTCTGGTTGGAAAAGATATATATTTTTTCCTGATGTGCCATACACTAGCTCTACAGGGACTCAGTTCATTCCCATGAGACACAGGGGCACATATTAGAAAGTGAAAACAAAAATACCCATTAGCAGCAAAAAACCTACAAAAGTATATTCAGAACCAATAAATTACCTTCTAGCAAAGTGCAGCAAGGGAATCTACAGTCACCTGTGATTCTTAAAATATTCCATGAGGATAGGGACAAAAACTAGGATTTTATTAATATAGAAAACTCTCAAATAATAGAAATTCTTTTACGCACTGAAGTCAGGACCTGTTCTGAAATTTAATTTTAGAGAGTTGTCTAGAATACTCAGAGATTTAATGATAGAGAAAAACAGGCACTAGGTATCAGGGGAAAAATCTGCACCCTAATTCTTTACCCAAAGATGTTTCTTTTCCTTTGATTTTGTTTTTACCAAATCAACTCCTTTGAATGAAAATAAACATCACCTTCTTATCTAATCCAATGCCTTCTTCACTATACAGTATATATTTCCATGGGCATCTACTTTTTTCTAATTCTTAGCTATCATAAAATGTGCAACAATAAATATTTTGGAATTTGGGGGGATTATTTGTTTATTAATGGCTTCCTTGGGTATGATCTCAGTAATAGTCACTGGTTCAAAGGCTATGGACATTTTAGTCACTTTATTTGCATAGCTCCAAATTGCTTGCCAAATGTCTGCATAATTCCACAGCTCCATCAATAGTGTATTAGAGGACCTGTCATCCCACGATGCTTTTAACGTGCAAAGCTACTATTGTTTGTCATTTTTGGCAATTTAAAGGGAATGAGATTGAACCTTAAATTTATTTCAAATTTCATTTTTTTATTATTAGTCACTTGGAGCATTTTTCATGTGGTTGTGAATAATTGGCAATTCTGAAATCTACTTTTTTCATATCCATTGACCATTTGCCTACAGGGTAATGGAATGTGTGTATAAATGTGTGTGTGTATATGTGTATCTATATCTTATATGTCAAATTTTTTTTGAGAAATTTTCCCATTTGGTCACTTTCCTTCTAATCCTAAAAAAATTAATGTTGTTAGTTTCAAGTAATGAAAAAATCTAGTTTTACTTTGCCTATCATGTTTAGTTAAGAATATATCCCTATCATGTTTAGCTAAGAATATATCCCTATCATGTTTAGTTAAGAATATATCCCTATCATGTTTAGTTAAGAATGTATCTCTTACCCTTAGCTCTAAGACATACATGATCTATTTTTCTTTTAATTTTTTTATATTATGATGTTTAATGGCAAGGTCAAGTATTTATTTAGAACACACTATGGAGTGTGTGATAAGATATTGGTCTAAGTCTAATTTTCTGGATGAACTGCCTTCCAGCTTTTCCAGTACTTTTACCAAAAAAGGGTTCTTTTTGCTATGCAACTTATGTTTTCCACTTTACAAAATACTAGGTTATTTAGTTTTATTGTTTCTGAATATACCTTGCTTAGTCTGTTCTATTAATCTATCTATCTATCTATTTTTATACAAGTACCAGATGGTTCTGATCACTGTCACTTGGTAATATAGTTTGACATCTTGAAGTGTTATTGCCTCTTTATCTTTAGGTCTTTTCATCATTTCCCTTGATAATCTGAATCTTTTATTTTATGAAAAGAATTTTATCATTACTTTATCAGTCTCTGTAAAGTATTCTCTTGGAAATTTGAGTGGAATGGCATGAAAAATGTAAACTAATTTTGGAAGTATTGTCATTTTTATCATATTGGAATGACCTAGTTATGAGCATGAAGATTTAAGTTATGGTTTTTAATTCTTTAAGAAATGTTTTTAGTTGAATCTATATAATGTTTGCTTGCATTGAGAGATTAATCTGCGAACATTTTATGCATTTTGTAGTTACTTGAAATGATCTATCCTTTTCTATTATTACTTTTTGAGTTTTTTCATTATGCAGAAATGCTATCAATTTTTAAGGATTCATTTTGTAGCCCGAACCTTTTCTGAGGCTATTAATTGTCTCAGTATCTTTTGTGATCCCTTGGAGTTTTCCAAGTAAACCATAATATCTTCCTTATTCCTTTAATTCTTCTTTGTCTTATTGCTAATATTTTTTCATTATATTTAATTATAGTGGGACAGGCATCCTTGCTTCACTCCTATATTTACTGCAAAATATTCTCATGCATCTGAATAGCATATGGTGCTTGTATTTCTTATAGAAAGATGAGTTCATGATATAAAACTTCCTTTTGTGTCTAGCTTTGTAGGGTTTTTAGCTTGAAAGAGTGTTTTATTTTGTCAAAGTCTTTTTCTACATCTATTTAGATGTTCATGTTGTTTTGGATATTTGTTTTTTAACATGATTAATTGTATTGTTTTCCTCATGCTGAATCATCCTTGCATCCCTCATATAAATCTCATTGATGTTAATGAATTATTTCTTGAATAAATTATTATAACCTGTTAAAATTATGTTTTTAGAGGAGGCAGAGCCAAGGTGGCGAAAGACTCACATATGCTAGCTCCGAACCCACAACCCATGGATTTCCTGTAAAAAAGAACTCCCAACAAATTCCGGAGCAGTTGAAGTCACGCAGCAACACAGTGAAGGAGATTTCTGTTCCAGAGAGCCCTGAAAAACTGACCACAAAGGTCTGTGATGCACCAGACGGAAGCGGAGCCCAACCCTGCCCTAGCTACGTGGCACAGAGAGGAGAGCAGGCTTCAGGGACAGAATCTCCACAAGCCTCAAAGGTTCGTCCACCCACAGATTCACAGGTCAGTGAGAGAGACGTCTGGACAGGCAGAGCGGGGAGCAGGGTGCCTCCATAACTCGGGCCTCCTAGGGAGGCAGCAGCAGAGGCAGCAGATGACCAGATGCTCCCGGAGCAAGCAGGAGCTGGGGCCCATTACGGAAGGTCTCCATATAAACTCCCTGAGGGAAATGAGCCTGGGGGCGGCCCTGCCCCGACCTGAGCACCAGAACTTAAGCTCTCATTGAATAGCAGCCAGGTCTGCCACTGAAAGCCCTGAGGCTGGAGAGTAGCATTTGAATCTCAGATCCCGAGCACTAGCTGGACAAATCTGGGCTGGGGTGGAGAGGAATCTCAGAAGTCAAGTAACTGGCTGGGAAAATGCCCAGAAAAGGGGAAAAAAACTAAGACCATAGAAGGTTATTTTCTTGGGGAACAGATGATTCCAACCTTCCTCTCTGACGAGGAAGAAAACTGCTTACCATCAGGTAAGGATATAGGAGTCAAGGCCTCTGTATCACAAAGAGCTGATATAGATATCCAAATGGCTCAGACCATGGAAGAGCTCAAAAAGGATTTTGAAAATCAAGTTAGACAGGTGGAGGAAAAACTGGGAAAAGAAATGAGAGAGATGCAAGAAAAGCATGAAAAACAGGTCAATACCTTAATAAAAGAGACCCAAAAAAATGCTGAAGAAAAGAACACCTTGAAAAATAGGCTAAGTCAATTGGCAAAAGAGGTTCAAAAAGCCAATGAGGAGAAGAATGCTTTCAAAAGCAGAATTAGCCAAGTGGTAAAAGAGG
>CM053774.1:99701555-99758250 GCA_028658325.1 Potorous gilbertii | reverse complement strand
GGGAGAATTTGGAACTCAAAGTTTTAGGAACAACTATTGAGTATTGTTCTTGCTACTAGGAAATAAGCAATACAGGTAATAGGAAATAGAAAGTTATCTGGCCCTACAGGACAAAAGAGAAGATGGGGACAAGAGAAAAGAGGGAATATAGAAAAGAGGGCAGATTGTTGATAGGAGAAATAAGAATTCTCAATGTACTGGGGTGGGGGGAGGGCACAAATGGGGAGAAAATTTTGGAACCCAAAATTTTGTGAAAATGAATGTGAAAATTTTAATAAATAAATTTATATTTTAAAAAATAGAATTATGTTTTTAAAATTATTCAATATTCTTAATTGTATTGGCCAATAGTTTCATTTCCATGTTTTATCTTTCCTTGTCTTAGGTATTAGGACTCTATTTATCTCAAACAGATATTGATAGAATGCTTTCTCAATTTTGAGACTAATTAATGAAGAATGGCTACTAACTGTTACATGTTTAATTGAATGTCATTGTGAATTCATAAGGTCTGGGGATTTTTTACCTTTGGTAGGTCTTTTAAAGCAGCATTTATTTTTTAGAAATTGGGTTTTTAGGGGGGCGGAGCCAAGATGGCGGTGTAGAAAGACTCACATTTGCTAGCTCCGAATCCACAGCCCATAGATTTCCTGTAAAAAGAACTCCTGACAAATTCTGGAACAGTGGAAGCCACACAGAAACACAGTGAAGGAGATTTCCGTTGCAGAGAGCCCTGAAAAACCGACCGCAAAGGTACCCCAGACGGGAGTGGAGCCCTGCCCTGCGGAGTCCTCCCCCACCCCCGCCCCGGCCACACCGCACTGAGAGGAGCGATGCAGAGCCCAGCAGGCGTCAGGGACCTGAATCTCTGGTGGTCATGAAGGTCCCTCCACCCACAGATGCACAGGTCAGTGAGAGAGACGGGCTGAGAGGGGAGCAGGGTATCTCCAGGACTCGGACCCCCTCGGGAGGCAGCGGCCGTAGCAGAGGCAGAGGCCGCATGGCCAGAGGCCTGCTGAGCAGGCAGGAGCTCCACCCCAGCTCCATTACAAAAGATCTCTGCATAAACCCCCTGAGGGAACTGAGCCTCAGAGGCAGCCCTGCCCCCACCTGAAAACCAGCAGATAAGCTCCCATTGAAGAGCAGTCAGGCCTGCTGCCAAAAGCCCTGAGGCTGGGGAGCAGCATTTGAATCCCAGACCCCAGGGGGTGGAGAGGACTCTCAGAAGTCAAGTAACTGGCTGGGAAAATGCCCAGAAAAGGGAAAAAAACTAAGACCATAGATGGTTATTTTCTTGAGAAGATGATTCCTCCATTCCTCTCTGACGACGACGAAGAGATATGCTTACCCTCAGAAATTGGGTTTTTAAGATTTCTATCTGTTCTTCTGATAGTGCATTTCATATGTCTAAAGGCAGTCCTCTATTTCTTTTACATTCTCTGTTTTGTTAGTATATATTTATGCATTATCGGTTCTGGATTTTTTTTCATTTCTTCTTTTGCTATGATTCCACTTTGTCCATTTGCTATTTTATTCATTTGATTTCCCTCACTCTTCTTTGTAATTAGATTAGCTAAAAGTTTATCCACTTTAATTAGTTGTCTACAAACAGCTCTTAGTTTGCTTTATCATTTCTAAAGTTTTTTGGTTTTCAATGTATATTATCTCTAATTTTTAATATCTCTTTTTTGGTTACATTTAGTTTACTTGTTGATTCTCAAATTTTAAACATGTTCATTTCCTTCTTTTGCACTTTCCTTCTATTTTGTTAATGTATCCTATGATTTTCCTCCCGAGTACTCTTTTAGCTGCATTCCAGAAATTTTGGTATGTTATTTCATTATTATCATTATATTTTACATGCTTATTAATTATTTTCATCATTTATTCTTTAGCACACTAATTATTTCATTATTAAGTCTCCATTTGAGTTCATATTCTTTTGCTTCTGGTCCCTGAATCAATTTCTATTCTTACTGTCTTGTGTTCTGTAAAGGAGGTTTCATATGTATATGTGTGCATACATATATAGCAATATTACTTTCTATGCCTTCTTGAGTCTTACAAAAGTTTTACTTGATGAATTTGGATGCCAAAGCGATTTGATTATATATTTATTACTGATAATGTTTTGTTGTCTAGGGTTCCTTTCAGCACAATATAATTTCCTTATTTATCTCCTCTCATTTCTCTATTTACTTTATCTGAAAGCATGAGGACAACTCATTTTTTTGTTTGTCCTTCACTCTTTTCTCCCTCCAAATGTATTTATTTGTTTTCAATTTTAAACAATCACTTCTACAAGTTTCACATTTTTCCCCTCCCTCTCCTATCTCATTCCAAGATGACATGCCATCTTATATGGGTTCTACATATACATTTTTATAAAACACATTGTCACATTAGTCATGTTGCATAGAGGAATTAAAACAAATGGGAGAAAACACAAATTCTTTCTCTGGATGTGGATGGTATTTTGCATCATGAGTCCTTTGGAAATGTTTTAGGTCCTTGTCTTGCTATGGAGAACTAAGTCTATCAAAAACAGTCCTCACTTACTGAGGCTGTTACTATGTATAAATTTCTCCTGGTTCTGCTCACTTAATTCAGCATCAGTTCATGGAAGTCTATCCAGGGATTTCTGAAGTCTGCCTGTTCATCTTTTCTTACAGCACAATAGTACTCCATTATATTCATATATCAAAACTTGCTCAACCATTCGTTAATTGATGGGCATTGCTTTGATTTTCAGTTCTTGGCCACCACAAAAAATAGCTGCTATATTTTTTGCACATGTGAGTCCTTTTCCCCTTTTTATGATCTCTTTTGGATACAGCCCTAGAAGTGGTATTACTGGGTCAAAGATTATGCATATTTTTGTACCCCCTTGGGCATAGTTCCAAATTGCTCTCCAGAACTGTTGAATCAGCTCACAGTTCCACCAACAATGAATTAATATTCCAACTTTCCCACATCTTCTTCAACATGTATCAGTTTCATGTTTTGCCATGTTAGCCAATTTTATGGGTGTGATGTGGTACCTCAGAGTAGTTTTGATTTGGATCTCTCTAAGTCATAGAGATTTAGAGCATTTTTTATATCACTATAGATAACTTTAATATCTTCCTCTGACAACTTCCTGTTCATATCCTTTGAACATTTATCAACAGGGGAATGACTTGTGTTCATTTGACTGTTATAGTTTAGAAATGAGACCTTCATCACAGACACTAGTCATAATTTTCCCCCTAGTTTTCTACTTCATTCCTAATCTTAGTTGCATTGGCTTTGTTTGTGCAAAAACAAAAAAAAAAACAAAACAAAAAAATCTTTCCACATTCTATCAATGAAGATTGCAATCAAATCATGACTTTCTATTTTGTGTATTCTTTGTCCATGTTCTCTCATTCAATATACTCTTCAATTACTTCTACAGTTCAAGGTTATCAGTGGAATATTTTTGCTATGATTTGCCTTCCATCATTGTCACTGTATAACAGCCCATCTCCTTTTTTTAAATACGTTTCCTTATTGCTAACCCTAATAACATTTTTTGATGGTAGATCATCCTTGGAAATATATTGTGCTAACTCTGAACTAACTCATCCAACTACACATCTGGACAACTGATATTTTTCTTCCATCATCTGATTAAGCAATTAAGTTGCATGAAACTTAGAGACCTGAACCTAAGAAGATCAAAGTACAAATATAGATGCTTTCATGTGATATGTCCATGAACAAATTATTTAACTTTTTGTCAATCTCAGTTTTTTGATCTGCAAAATGAACATAACAATGGCAGCCACCTAATGAGATAGTATAACTGAAGAACTTTGAATACCGTCAAGTACTACATAAATGTTAGCCACTTTATTGTTCTTGGCAGTGACAGCAGCAGCAGCATACATTTAATTGTTCTTATATTAGACTATATTCTTTGTGAGTAGCTATGAATCTCATTCAAATGTGATAATCCTAATGATGTTAAAATAAATAAAAGTGATTTAAAGTTTGGAAAGCACTGTACACATAGTTTCACGTTTGATACAACTAGCCAAATACTATCCTGAAGAGAAGCATATGGAGAATCTTATCATCTTATTGGGGATGTCTTCTCCTTTTGGATTCTGTGTAGTACGTCTTCTCTGACATTGGCAAACACCTTTGGCAAGCCTTTATCTTGTTCTATACCTCACTCTGAGTTAATAATGAGAAGATAGGTAAATAAAGCTTCCTTGCCATCCCCAACCTCCAATGTTTCATTGTACCATGAAGCAAGAAAATCTGTATGAGTTTAGCATATGTATTTTTGCAAGTGAACTTCTTCTTTCTCCTCATCAAAATCTTCCTTGTAACTGATTCAAAATAAATATGATGCCCTTTATAGCAAGCATGTTTCAGTCAATTTTGTGTCAGTGAGGATGTGTTCAACTGGAGAAATTCATTTATGAATGCCTTTCTGTTCCCTTCACATATTTTCATTGATGATACCCTTGATACAAATGCAGAACATTTTCATAATGGATTTTAAAATGAGAAAATAGGTACTGTAAATGGATCAGTGATTATTAATATTCTCTTGGTGGTATTTTTTAGGTATTAATCTTCCCCATAGTTTTATTTTCCCCTTTCAGTGTTATCTCATCTCCATGAGCTCACTTGTAAAATGAATCTTCAGGGCTTTCAAGATTTCATGAAATCCAGCATGGATTTTCTCAGTGTGAATTTGATTCAGTCCAGCATCTTTATCCAACTTTGTCTCCATTGGGTTGATTTTTACATCTTTATGTATCACTTTATGTATTACATCTTTATTACTTGCAAATCAAGTAATTCTGTCATTGATGATAGACCAGATTGTTCTAGAAATGTTGAAAAATTTGTTCTCATTTATTTTTATTTGTTTCATCCATGAATGCTTTTGGTAGGTGATATTACTTATTCTGGTTTCATGCCAACCTTCTGTTGGCTTCTACTATTTCTCATAGTCTTAAGAAATAATGAGCAGTTAAGTAGTGCAGTGGATTGAGCATTGGGCTTGGAATTAAGAAGAGTCATCTTCTTGAGTTCAAATCTGGCCTAAGGCACTTAGTAACTGTGTGACCCTGAGCAAGTCGCCTAACCCTGTGTACCTCAATTCCTCATATGTGAAAAGAGGTGGAGAACGAAAAGGAAAAACACACTAGTGTCTTGCCTAGAAAATCCCAAATAGTGTCACAAAGAATCAGACATAACCTAATAAAAACAAAAAACAAGTAGAAATAATGTTCTGTCATTCTCTAGAGTACTTTGTAGATGAGTACATATTATAACCTACTGTTGTCCTTAGCTACTATTTCTCTCCTCTTGGCAAGGAAATTCTATTTCCTGACTAACGCAGGTCCATAACTTCTACACTACTTGTTTGAATAGTTGCTATACAGTAGTTTAAATTCTTCAGAAAAAATAATTATTATTAAGTTTAATATATTTATTCTTTCCCTTTCCCTATTATTGACATGGGGCAGCTAGACAGCATAGGAGATAAAGCACTGGACTTTGAATCCGGGAGACTCATCTTTATGAACTCAAATCTGACTTCAGTTACTTACTAGCTGTGTGATCCTGGGTAAGTCACTTAACCCTGTTTGTTCAGTTTCTTTATCTGTAAAAGCAGCAAGTAAAGGAAATGGCAAACCACTCCAGTGTCTTGGCCAAGAAAACCCTACATGGGGTCACAGAGTTGAACATAATTGAAATGTCTTAACAACAAATACTATTATTGACTTGGCTAATTGAGATAGCTTGAGGTGAAGTGTCACAATTGTATACACTATCACTCATCTTCGGTTTTTCTAATTTCATGCAATATTGCTGATATTCTACCTAGTTAATAGATTACATATCAATAGTCAATTTTATTATGGCATATCAATAATCAAATATATTCTGAGTGAACTTTTGATTGACCACTTGCCCTATTAAGCTTGTTTTCCCATCTATATAATGAGGGAGTTGAAGTAGATGTTATTCTGAGACCACTTCCAGTTCCATGTTATCCCCTATGTTATGATTCCATAAGACATGCATTGGCTTGTATTGGAAGATCTTGTCAAATTTCTCATTGAATTTTTCTCTGTTCTAAGTCTCTAAGAATGTTAAGTTTGTCTTTTAGAAAAAATATGGGCCTGTTATTTCTCCAGTGTGGGGAGCTTTCAATAGAGAAACTTCCTCCACTAATATACATAGATATAGATATATAGATATAGATATAGATGATATAGATATAGATCAACGATTTGACTAGTAATTTGTCTGAGAGAGCTGCCTGGGGAAATAGAGAAATTAAATCACTTAACCCACAGTCTCACAGACAAAGGCAGGAATTGAACTGGATTTTTCTGAGCACTAAATTTAAAGTCTAAAGATCTGTGTTCAAATAACCTCTACTACTTAATGAGAGTCTAACCCTAAGCCATGCCTGTTTACTCCTCTGTAAAAAGAATTTTGATTCAATTATATCAAATGTCCCTTCCAGTTAAAAAGAAAAGAATATCTATGGTTTTATAAGGCACTTAATGCACTATGTTATCTTGCCTCTTTTGGTGCAGAAAGGTACTTGGTCAATATAGTTATATTTTCACCTTACACTTGTCAGTAGTCCTTGAGAGGAGTTGACTGAGTGTCTGTAAAAACAATCTGTTTCTTGTTTCATTTGGTCATACTGTTGAAACCAACTTTGTTTTTGAAGAACTTGCAAGTCATTCTTCCATTTAGTTGTAATTTCTTTTTTTCTTCTGTTTTCCTTTGTCCTGAACATATTAATATCAATGTGCTAAAATTCTTCTAATATTATATCAATTTCTTGTTCATTGGATAAAGATTTCACATTTTGATTACCCACATTTAAGCTAATGTCTGTAAAGAGCTTAAAACTGTGTGATTCTGAAGATTTTATGCCCTATTTCTCACAACTACACTATGAAATTGGAAGGATGGTGAGACATAAGCCTGAGGGTCATCTCTTATTTTTCTTTGTATTTAATGAGTTGCCCTGGACAAAGAATTCATCACTAAGCAGGCCAACATGCTGGTGACTCACCTTTCTATTCTCAGCTGGGCTTCTTCTGTACAACAAAGTCAGTCTATCACTGAGGCCACATTTAAAGCTTTTACAATATGGTAGCTTCTGCCAGAACTTCAGAAACATGGGAATAATCTCTGAGAGCTCAGCATTACTGCCACAGTATGAGGAGGCATTAAAGGAAGACTGTGTGGTAGATATCTTACTAACATACTAAATTCTAAGCCTCTAGAGGATTCACTATCTTAAATCTAACTCAGAACATTGAACAGAGCCTTGAACACTGCTGTCATTAAATAAATTCTGTTGAGTTGATTTCAGTAAGTTACAGTTAAATACTAGAAGATCCAGGGGCTATATAATTAGTTCTGAATAATTAATTGTTGATGATCTCATGATTTTCATTCAGCCTTCACAAGAGACAAAATTGGGGGGGATGAAATCACCTGTCCTGTGTGCTTCCAGATTTAACATTAATAATATTTTTGAAATTTTGAATTTATTTAGCTTTGCAGTGTACACCTTTTGTTATATATTCCAAAATCATAATCTCTTGAGATGCAATCACTTTTTCATATTCAATTTTTCCTGAAAATATAATTATTTTTATTTCAGTATGCAGGAGAAAGGATCAGCTGTTCACAGGTTTGGGACACTGAGGCTAAGAAAGAGAAAAAAAAATCGTTAACCATTATAGGAAATCTGCTCCTCTTGCCTATGACCACTGCAGGAGAGGATGAAAGAGAAAAGGAAAAAGAGCTACTTCAGTTCTATTAGAGAAAGTAAGAATGACAGGTGAATTGGTCATTTGAAACATGGGCCAGGAAGCTCAGATTGTAGGAGAGGAAGTAATTTAGGTGCAGGATCTTTAGAACTGGAGTTCCTGTTACATTGCTGGTGTCTGTAATATATTTCATTCTCAATGAATGGAAAGTCCCCCTAGCATGCCCACAGGAAAACATATATCAATGAAACTTTGAAGGAGGGACTGGCCTAACTGATGTTCATGATACAGTTAAAGTCAAGTGAAAAAGTAAACAGAAGACAAGACAAATAAGACTTCTTTCTTAGCTCTGTAAAATAATTATTTGTTAGTTTGATTAGTATGGTACTGAATAAGTAAATTCACTTATGTAGTACTGTTATTTTTATTATATTGATTCAGCCTACCCAGAGTAATTAATATTTCTCCAATAGTTAAGATCTATCTTTATTTGTTTGAAAAGTGTTTTGTAATTGTGTTTATATAATCTCTGGTTTTGTCTTGGCAGGTAGATACCCAAGTAGTTTATATTGTCAGCAGTTATTTTAAATGGAATTTTCCTTTTATCTCTTTCTGCTGTTTCATTGGTAGTGTATAGAAATACTGAGGAGTTATGTGGGGTTATTTTATTTCCTGCAACTTTGCTGAAGTTTTTAACTATATCAACACCTTTTTAGTTGATTCTCTAGGGTTCTCTAGGTATACCATCATATCATCTGCAAAGAGTGCTTTCTTTTATTTACTCATTTTTTATTCCTTCAATATCTTTTTTATTTCTTATTTGTCTTTTGCCTTTTATTTCTTTTTTTCTTGAGATATTTTATATCTGACATTCAGGGAAGAAAGCAATGGAAGAGGAACTGAGGTTTCCTATCTGCTACTGAACTTGAGAAATTCTCTTTGAGATGCTAGTGGTATAGCCAGTCTTTAATCTTCAGTGACAGAGTAGTGCATGGATAGAGAAACTGGGCTCCAAAATTGGAGAAGACATAAATTTCTGACTGAGACTGTGAGACATCAAAGTCATTTAGGTGACTTCCTAATGCTAGGGACTGTCAGTGTTATGTCATGGACTATGGTCAGCATTACTGTCAGTAGTTATTTTGGCAGTCAGCTAATAAGTGTTATAAAGTACTTAGTTTGTACCAGGCACTGTGCTAAGCACTAAGAATACAAGGAAGATGAGAATAGTTCATGCCTTGGAAGAGTACATACTTTCATGGGGGAAACAACATATAAATAACTATGTATGTACAAGATATATGCACAGTATAAATGGAAAGTAATTTCAGTTCAGGAAAGCACTAACTAGGGACTAGAAAAGGCTTCCTACGATAGGTGCGATTTGCAGTGATTCTTGAAGGAAGCAAGGAAAGCTAAGAGAGAGAGATGAGGAAGAAGAGTGATCAGGCCTGGGGGACAGTCAGTGCAAAGACAGGGATGGCATGGAATTGTATGTCCAAGGGATGGGAGAGGGGAGCTTTGAAGAACAGTTCACAACACCATCAGAACAAAAAGTAAGGAATCCCTGGCTGGAAGGGTAAATGAAATCCTATTTCCATGTAACAACTTTTCTTCTAATTCTGGATTTTAATTTTCATTGAATTGAAATTTAATTTAATTGGTTTTTTAAAATTATGTATCAAAATTATACATTTTTCATTCTTATAACCAATATTCCTTATTTGTTTATAAATTATTTTTTAACGATAATTGTGAAAGTTATCTCCTTCTATTCTCAGCTACCTGTCTATCTACCTATCATCCTGCCTATCTATGTAGGTACTTCAGTGGAGTGACATTTCATATATCTATTTCATATATTTGCAATTTGTCAATTTGGAGCTATATATGATGGTGTAAACCTATTTTCTTCCAAATTAGTTTGTATTTTCCTCTGAAGTTCTATTCACATGGGTAGTCTTTCCATGATTATTTTTGTGTGGGCATGTAGGTTTATGATTCTGACTTGTCTAGTATATTTAAACAAGCTATTTTCTCTCTTGTTTTACTCAATACCATATAGTATTGATAACAACTAACAGTTTGAGATTTGGTAACACTATTGCTTCTTTCTACTTTGCATCATTGCTTCTTTTTTGCATTATTTCTCTTGAAATTCTTGGCTTCCAAATGAATTTGGTTATCTTGTGAAGTTACATAAAGAATATTTTAGGAGTTTTGATTTGCAAAGCACTAAATTTACAAATTAATTTAATTAAATACATTTTATTACATTGATATGACCAATATCATGAACAATGTAAAGCCTTCTAATTATTTATGTCTTTCTTTAGTTCTCTAAAGAATGTTTTGAAGTTTTATTTAACTTCTAAGTATATCCTGAATATTTCATGACTTTTGCAATTGTACTGAATGCAACTTAACTTGCTAAACCTTTCACCTGGTATTTGTTAGAAAGATGCTAAAAGACTGATGAATTTGTGCATATATTAATTGTCTTGATGATTGTTCTATCCAATCTCCAGGACTTTCTAAGCAAATCACCACAATTTAGCAAACCATTGCTGTAATGTTTCCATGTCTACAATGAGATTTATTTTATATTATTTTGTCTTTGTTTATTACTTTACTTTTCTTGTCTTATTACAAACATTCAAAGTATTACAGCATATTAAATGACAGGGAAGGTAAAGAGTCATATTTACTTTACATCTGTTCTTATTAGAAAAGCTTCCAGTGTTTCAAAATTGTAAATAAGTTTCCATTTCATAAGACTTTAACAAGAAGCCTTTTCCTAATTTTGCATATAGTTCATATAGTCCAGGAATTATTTGGCTATTTATTTTTAAATCTTAAATTTTACTTATAAATAGATCTGTATTGAGGCTTTTTTCAGAGTGCATTTATAATTAAACACATGCATACATATATATTTATTTGATATTGGAGAAAATGTCAAAGTAAAAAAAATCTACAGGCAAAGAAGAATAAAACTAAATTCAGTAGAGATGTTATCACCTAATAAGGTATCAAGATTTAGGGTAATTAACTTAAATTAGATGGGGTGATTAGTTTGTTAATTTAATCGACATTCTTTCTTACACATTTCATACCCATTGGATTGACAAAAGTGACCGAAAATTAAGAGTAAATACTAGGTATTGAAGGGGACAGGTGTTATAATATACTATTTGGGTAGAAGAGAATTGATTTCACCATTCTGGAAAACAACTTGGAATTGTACCCAAAATGTATCTCATGAGGCCAAAATAGTACTACTCTGGAGTATATACTCCAAAGAGGTAAAGAAAAAAGGCAAAGAAACCAGATGTACAAATATATTTATAGCATGACTTTATTGTGTCCAAGCAGTAAAGCCTTATTAGGTACCTGTTTATTGGGAAGTGGCTGAACAAAGTATGTCATACCTGAACAAAGACCTTTATCGAGTGATAATACATCTCAACTGAATCAATAAATCCAAGGCTTAGATAAGATTGTAAACAAGGCTCTACTGAATCAGTAAGTCTACATTCCAAGTAATCTGGTAGAAAAAACTTGTGGAAGGACTTGCTGATGTTTGGTAGGGTTTATATAGAATCATAAAGCTAGTTTGGAATTGGATATTCTAGTACCTAGCAGCTTAGTAGTAAAGCCTGTCAAACAAGTCCTTCAGAAATGATCAATCACTTGGAGGTAGGGAGAGAGGAGCACTTTAGCCCTCCAACCTCCTCTCTAAACCTTGCTTGACTTCTAAGAGTATAGAGGATGTATTTTTCCTAGTACCTTAGTGTCTGAAATAGCAATATCAGTACTGTGTGCATCAAGAGGAAAGTATAAACTAGATAAATTGAAAAATGACCATTTCAAGACCCTGCAAAGATCTTATTAGAAAGATTACATGATATTAAAGGGAACATTTGAGGACTATATAAGAACCTCTGCACATGCTCTCTAAACTTGATCCCACTTTCCCCTGAATGTCCTATGTTTTTGTAAGAGTGTCACAGACTTTTGGAGAATTTTTCTATACCACTTCTTATTATGATTCTACCTTATAAAATATGTCTTTACAAAAGGTAACTAAGTCTGCTCCACCGATAGATAGAAACTGATAATCAGGTGGTTTAAGAGAATATCACCAGATCAATTGTAACAGAATATTATTTCACTGTAAGTAATGGAAAACAGTGGATTGATTCAAGAAACTTGGAAAGACTTGCATGAACTTATACAGAGGGAAGGGAGCAGAACTTAGAGAAAGGTTTATACAATTATTGCAACATTGCTAATGAAAGCAACTTTGAAAGATGTGGGAATTCTGACCTCTATGACAAACAATAGTGACTGCAGGGAGAAAAAGATGAAACATGCTTCCTATTTTATGGAGGAGAAATAATAGACTAGAGGTGCAGAATAAAATGAACATTTTCAGACATGACTAATATATGACTGTTTTTCCATGATTCTTATTTGTTAAAAGGGAAATTATTGGGAGAGGAAGGCTGAGACAGAGTAAAGGGGTATGGGTAGATAATGATGCCAAAAATAGAGGAAATGGAGGGGAAAATGTGATCTCTGATACTTAGGTATTATATTCATTTATTGTTAGGTACTGGAAGATATTTCTATTCTTATTTATGGCTTTGTTATGTTTGTTAGTATTTGTGAAGTTCAGTATAATAAAAGAGAAAAGAGATAAAAAAAATGAAAATTGTTCCTATCCATTGATCATTTTTTCTGCTGTGCAGTGGTTCTTTATCATATGCATTTATAAGACTTTCCTCCATATTTAAGGCTTCTTAAATATTTGCTGCAAAGCTCTTTCCCAGTTGAGAACTCTTTTCATTCTAGATGCACTGCTCTTATTTCATGCATTTTGCCCAATTTCATGTAATTAAATTTGCCCTTTTATCTTTTATACTCATCTCTGTGTCTTGTTTAGTTAAGAATTCTCCTCTTAGTCATAGCTTTTCACGCTAGCTCCTTTTCTATTAAAAACAAATAAATAATGTGATCTTTTATCTTTTGGTTATATATTTATAGCTTATTGTCATGTCCCGTGTAAACTACTTGTCTAAGACTAATTTCTTAGTCTTATGATTTTAGGTTTTCCCAGTTCTTTATCTCAATAGTTGATGTTCTTGGATTTATCAAACCTCAAGCTACTGTGTTCTATGTCACCCATGTCTCGTTTATCGAGTCTGTTCCAGGGATCAGTTTTTTTCTCATTTTAATCAACAATGGGTTTTTTTAAAGATTACTGCTTTATATTACAGTATAAAACTGTAATATTAATATATACTATATACAGTATGATAGTATAACAATAAAATATGATAATAGGATGAATCTAGAACTCCAAGGGAATTCAAAGTCCATTCAGGGGTGGGGAACCTGTGACTTCAAGACCACATGCAGCCCTCTAGGTCCTCAAGTGTAAATCAGTCAAAGGGCTACACTTGAGGACCTAGAGGGGCTCATATGTCCTTCTAGGTCCTTGGGTGCAACCTTCTGACTGAGTCCAAGTTTTACAGAACAAATTCTTTTATTAAGGGGATTTGATCTATGAAGTTTAGTTTCAGTCAAAGGGTCACACTTGAGGATCTACAAGGCCACAGGTTACCCACCCTTGCTCTAAACCAAGCCACTCATTATAGAGATAAAGAATTAGAAATTTAGAAAGGCAAAGTGACCTATCTGATGCTAGGCCCTTTCATTCCTAGTTTTCATAGTTACTAAAATATCCAAGTCGTTTTTCTTAAGACACCTATCTTTTTAATTATAAACATTGATTTTATTTTTTATTTCTTTATTTAATTCATTTTATTGTGCTCCAACAATTTTGAAGGTTATTTTGAGCATTCTATTTTCTGGGATTCTAGTTGTAATTAAGACAAAATTATTTTCTTCTATTTCTATTCTCTTCAAAATTATTATTTCTATTAATTGTATCCTGGGATTCTGTTATTTCATATTATTTATTCATTGTATTAATTTTTTTCTTTGCCTGCTCATTTTCTCATTCTCTCTCCCTGTCCTGAAGAAACTGTTGAAAGCAGAAATTTCTTTAAAATTCTTCTCAAGTTTCTAAGTTATGACAAAAATTCAGATTACTTCTAAAGGCCCTTACTGAGGATTCATAGCAGCTATAGGTTCCAGAATAATTTTATTTTCATAGCCAACACTTATAAAATAGAGTCCATAGTATAGAGGTCTAGAGAAGAGAGAGGGACAAGTATTCTGATGGCAAAATAGAGGAGAGAGCCAATGGAAAGTTAGAAAGTTTTTGTTGAGGATGAACCCAAGGTTCTCTTAGTGGAAGTCTTATGTAATCTCTGGAGCTGCTGTCATGTAGCAAAAGAGTTGGAGCAAAGGTCAAAGAAAAGGGAACAAAGTGAACAGGGACCTAATAGTCTAGTTTTCCTGGGGTTTTGCTGTCTCATTCATTTCCTCTCTTTCAGTGAAGGCCAAACCCTGTGGGCATTTATTTCTTCTCTCTGTCTCTCTGTCTCTGTCTGTCTATCTGTCTCCAAATATCTATATCTATATCTATATCTATATAACATGTATGTGTATATATGTGATATGTGTGTATTTATATTTTTATTATTTTGTGTATATATTTATATTATATTGTATCATTACATTACCATTATGTCATATAAATAAACATTTAAAACATACACTTTTTTCTTTTATACATTTCTTAGGGTTTTGAGATGCGACAAAAGAGCCAAGTTTATTTACAACTGTTCATAATCTCATTTGCCAAATGTTCTCATCTTTCCCTTCCTTTTTCTTCTTGACTTTGCTAAGGCTATAGCTAATAGCTTTAAGGTTCTCTGTCTCTAATACTACTTTCCATATAAAATTAGATTTCCCTTCTTTTTTTCCAGGTTGAAAGAAAATGCCAAGGCTCCCTTTCTGCTTGAGAAGTATATTCCATCTCTTAATGACTAATCTGGTAATAATCCAGAGGACAGAGATATGAGGCTGGAATGCAAAATCTTCCACAATCTTTCTCCAATATACCTTTTCTACTCCTCATGAAATTCTTGTTCCAAACTCTATGGTTTAAATACTGAACCCACTACCAACTCCAAAAATTTAACCTCCCTAGAATGACTGCTACCTATTCAAATCCCATCCCCAGGGCAAAAAGTTTAGGTATGAGACAGCCAGGAAACCAAAGGAGTATGGTATGAAGAGTTTTCTCCACCCTTGTCTTTGCTGTGGTATCACATGACTAACAGCAGTTGACTGCAGCTATGTCGTACAATGGATATGGTGCTTGATCAGGAGTCTGGAAGTCCTGAGTTCAAATCTGCCCTCAGACTAGCTGCATCATCCTGTGCAAATCATTTAACTGCTTTCTATTCAGTATTCTCATCTATAAAATAGAGGTAGTAATAGCACCTAATACCCAGATTTGTATTGAGAATAAAAGGAGTTGATATTTGCAAACTTTAGAGCAGTTGTTATTTACCACTAGAATTTCTGTAGGGATATTTAGGGATACAAGGAAATAAGAAGGCTACATTTTAATTGGTCTGTAAGTACAAGTTACAAACGCCCAGGGCATTCAATGCAGTGATAAATACATGCTCTAAGTGACTGGAACCTGTAGAAAGCTTTACTAATTGAATTCAGATAGGAGTATGCTGAATTAGTTACGGCACCTTTTTTATCACTTGTTTTCCCCTAAATCTGCAAGGTGCTAGGAGACAGGATATGGTGAAACTAGGGCGAACAGCTGACACAAACACTGGATGTGCCACAAATGTACCAGGACCTTTCTCCTTTTGGGCGTTTTCCTAGAACTTCCTCTTCTGACCCTGAACCAACATTCTCTCTCCCTAAAGTAAAATCTCCCACATTTGTCCATTCACCAAGTTCCTGTTTCTGCACCAGCCAGTAGTCATGCATCAACAATCTCACTGGCATGTTTATATATCCCTGCCCAAATGTCACCACCATGGGCCACTCTCCAGTGCATTCAGTCATCTCACAGTCACAGCCAGGAGAGTGGAAGGGAATTCATTCTGCCAAGGGTAGTGTCAAAGCTCACTTGTGATTCTCAACCCAACCTCTTGAAAAAAATCCCCCTTCCAAGGTCTATCCTCCAGTCTCCCTGAGGGACTACAGAGGGGAGTAACGATCAAAATAGTCTCTCTGAAGACCACTGCCCAGTGTGGGTAGGGGTCAACTTTGACCTTCCCAAAAGCCTTCCTTGTCTGAGGACCTTGGCAGCTACTTCACCCCTGGCTGCTGCCATCCTGGCAGTTTCTCTGGGTCTATCCCTGCCCAGAATTCTCTAAAATCCTTTCTATAAATCTTCCTCTCTAAACTATTCCCAGCTATCTTCCATGTCTTCATTCTTAACGAGTTTCTTCTCATGCTACATGACCTGAAACTGAGGAATCTGGTCCATCATGGCTTCTGTCTCATTCCCAAACATATGACCTCTCATAATCCCTATGATCAGGGTGGGGCAAAGGCTGATCTACTCTTTCTTCCCCACTGCACCTCATCTCCAACTCATGTCCAGGCAAGATGGGGAACCTGAAGACTCAAGTCCACATGTGACCCTCAAGGTCCTCAAGTGTGATCTTTTGATTGAATCCAGACTTCACAAAACATATCCCCTTAATAAAAAAATTTGTTCTGTGAAGTTTGGATTCAGTCAAAGTGCTGCATTAGAGGACCTAGAGAAACACATGTGGCCTTGAGGAAGCAGATTCCCCACCCTTGTTCTAAAACTTTAAGGCCCTCCCTTCAGGTAACTCTGGAATTGAGGTCTTGTGTCTAGGGCAGGTAGGTGTTGCAATGGATACAGCAATGAACTTGTAATCAATAAAACCTCAATTCAATTTGACATGGGACAGGCACTAGTTAGTTGGGTGACCATGGACAAGTCACATAACCTCTATTTACCTCAAATATCTTATCCATAAAATGGGGATGTTAATAGTATTTTCATCCCAGGGTGGTTTGCCTTCACATTGTAAATTGTAAAGATCCTGCATATATGGGCCAGAATAAGCATTAGGTGCTAGGGATGCACAGACAAAATGAAATCCCTCCTCTCATGGTGCTTACTTTCTAATAGAGGTAGGAAATATGTAAATGGGTAAATAGATATATGATCATTTAAGATAGAAGAGACCCTATCAATTAGTGAGATCAATTAAGGTTTCTCCCAAGAAGAAGTCGCTTAGTTGAGGCTTGAAGGGAATTAAGATTTCTAAGAGACAGGAGTAAGAAGAAAGTGATGCTCTGTTACTGGAAGATTCTCAACTAGATGACCTTTGAAATTCACTCCAATTGTATGAACATATTTTCTTATGTATGTTTATGTGTACATTTGCATAAATTTGCATTCCAAACATGGGGGCCAGTCTGTAAAAATGTGTGGACGCAATGTTAAATTGAGGAACCTGAAAGGAGACTGATTTAAGTAAAACAAAGAACATGAAGGAGAGGAGTAAGAAGTAAATTTGGATTGTTAGCTTGGAGCCACATTACACAGGGCTTTGAATGCCAATTTGGGGAGCCTGTAGGGAGAATGTCACAAATGCATTAGCTATTGTAGAAACTGCAAAGTTTGTGTAACTCAGTCATCAGATGACCCAAAGACAATCTTGAAAGATTCTTTTTATACTGTACCTTCTAAAATTGTCTGTGTAAACTAATTTGAAGACATTACACCAGAGACAATATTTGATTATCAGAAAATATGAGTCCAAATAATTCAGAATTTATAAGATAATTCCAAAATATATTTGTCATTGGCCATGGGCTGTATTTTTACGCTTACATTCATGGATTGAGGGTGGAAAACATTTTATTATTTCACTGCCTTTCAATTATAAAGACCCATTGTGAAAATGTCACTTTGGAGGAGGTGGATACTTATCAGTTTTCTCATTCTGATCTCTAGCTATTTCTGCCTTGTTCCTCGCCCATCCATGTCTTCTAAAATAGGGATAAGAAGGCTATATTGTGTTCAAAAGTATATTGTCCTTCTAACATGACTATTTGTTTTAATATAATCAATCATAATTGATTGACTGGAATCATAACTGAGTGAGAGATTTTCATTTACAAGGAATTTAAACCCGGGCTTAAACCTACCTTCCAGGTTTATTCTACACTGCTTCCCTCTTCCTGTCCAGGCAAACTGACTTTCTTACCAAGCTTTCCATTTCCCATTTATTTTCCTTTACACAGCCTTCCCCTTGTGTTTTGGACTCCTAAGAGTCAAACCTCAACTCAAGTCGCTGCTTCTACGAAGTCTTCCTTCCACTCACAGAAGTCATCCCCCTAGGTATTATCAGGACTTCCCACAGAAACCACCTTCTATTTATTTCCTATGTGTTGTGTATGCACATAGGATTTTCTTCCATAGAATTCTAACTCCTGAAACACAGGAATTTTTTGTTTTGTTTTGTTTTGGTTTTGTATTCTGAGTGCCAACTCCAGAGATCATACACAGAGTAAACACTTAACAAATATCTGCTCATGATCAAATGAGTCTTTGATTCAGAGCAAAAGAACAGCAATCTCCTCTATGCTTTTAAACAATAAAATGATCACAAAATGCCTTAAAATGCTATATGATATATATATAAGCACAGAATTATAGCAATCATAATAAAAGGCATCTTCAGGAATAGCTAAAACACTCCAGAGTATTGGATGTAAATGAGCACCACATTTCCTTCCCCTTTTCATTATATGACACAAATGGGTTATATTTAGTTTAATAAAAATGTGAAATGTAATCAGTAAAATGTCAGACATAGGGAAAAGATCTTAGGCTATCTCACAGTAATATCAGTCTTAAGTACTTTGGATGTAGTTATGTATTCTTTTTCATCAGTATCTTACAAATTCTGGCAATGTAATATGAGACCAAATGTTTTTCACTTCTCCTGTTCGTGTCTACAGAAGGTTCAGTGCATTGATTGCCATGCTGTTTTTTAAAAGGTATTCTGATATGAATGAAGGACCACCTTTAGAGATGAAACTTTGCAAGATCCTCAAAACCAAGTGGCATGTGGTGGTATGACTTGAGAGGAGAAAAAGAATATGATAATGTAGCAAAAATACACTGCTACTTTCTGCTAAGACATTGTATGTAAAGAGAATTTTTGTTATTATTTCTCAGGGTTCAGTTTCCCAGGATCCACAGCCATAACAATCAACTGTTCCCAAGTACTAGATAGGAATTCCCACAGTTATGGCTTAAAACATCTCCATACTTGCACAGAGTTATATAATGGTAAATAACATAAACATCCACTATGGCTGTGGCTGAGCTCTGAGAAACAGGGATAAGGTGATATAACCTCATGAGCCTATTGCTGGCAATATGCCTTCTTTGTCTGTTGGCCTATAAAATAAGTGGTCACTAGACAGTGAATGAGTAACTCTTAGGGTTGAACGCACAAATGCTGTGTGTGCTCAACTGGTTCCGATTGAGACTTGGGGGGGGCACCCTTAGGATTGAGTGTTCAAGCTAGAATGCTGTGTGCCTTGATTAGCCCCCTTTAAGGCTTAGGGGGAATCTGTATTTGCCTCAGCTGGCCCCCATTGAGACTTGATGGGTTTTAGGGGAACCACAAGCTGTGCCTGTCTAGATTGACTCCCTTGAGATGTAGAGGTAGTTGCCCCTCCTCACCGTCCCGTGTGAGAAGGGTGATTAGGGAATGCTGTAGGAGTTGTACTCCTGTTATCAACAATCTTCTTTTGAGAAAACTAGACTAGAATAAAGTAAGATTATGAACCCCTTCTTAGTGTCTTTCCTGTCTGACCAAATCAAGAGTGAATCTGTGCTAGCAGCTCTCAAGTGTGTTGTGTTTATCTGTCTTACAGACATGAAGACAATTACTTTTCATCTTTATGAGTCTAAAATTCCTAATGATGGATTTAATTTAAAAATCTGACAATACCTTCCTTTTCCTTGCCCTCCTCATATTTATGAACTCCTTTTCCTTCCCCATTTCCTCTTTCCTTCTTCCCCTTTCAATTCTCCCTCTTAACTACTAAATAAGTTTTCTTTCCACTTCCTACATCTTTTTGCTCTTCTCCTTCCACCCAAGCTGAGAGTCTTCCCTAGAAATGTATTCCCATGTCATTGTTACATACCTCAAGTTATAAGGCTATTGTTAGCTCAAATTAATATTAAATTTTTTTTCCAGTGCTTCATATTCTATTTCTACATTAGCAATGATGATTATGAGACACTCTTTTAACAGCTACCCCTTACATAGCACTTTAAGATTTGCAAAGGATTCCAAATGTGAATTTGTTTGATCTTTGCAGTAATCCTGTGAATTAAATATCATTGTTTTCCTCACTTGATAGTTAGAGAAATTGAGACTGAGAAAGGTTAAGTAACCTGCACACCTAAGTTACACAATTACGGTCTGAAGTATGATTTGAACCTGAGTCCTCCTGACTTGAACTTCAACATGACTCACTGTGCCTCCTAGCTGGCTCATACACACACACACACACACACATGTACATGCACATGCACACATATGTGGGTCATACATGTGTATATACATGTGCCTGTACACATTATGCAATACACACATGCACATGTACATATATGTATGTATAGGAATAGAGAAAGTCAAGATATTTATGAATAAAAAATATACCTGGAAGATGAGTAAAAAACAAAAGGTAGCCTCAAACCTTGTGAAAAGTGCACACAATTTAGACTTATAAGGTCTGAGTCTAAATGCAGCCACTTGTTTCCCGTGTGATTTAAAGGAATGAATTTCTTTGATTATAAGTTTCTTCAGATGTGAATTCAGGATATTAATACCTGGCATGATTGCCTACAATTGAGAGAATTCAGTGAGAGAAACTACAA
Source organism: Potorous gilbertii (assembly GCA_028658325.1). NCBI lineage: Eukaryota > Metazoa > Chordata > Mammalia > Diprotodontia > Potoroidae > Potorous > Potorous gilbertii. The sequence goes on along the minus strand of CM053774.1, from coordinate 99,737,565 downwards.
AAGCAATATAGAAAATCAGAATATAGGTGCAATCTGTAATGCATAGGTTGCTCTATAAACACAAGTGGTGATTCACAGCTATTGGCAGAAAACATTATTTTATAAGTCACATTTGACATCCAATACAATAACATTCTAACACAGTTGCAAAATGCTGCCATACACCTTTAAGGACTGATGGATGGGTTAAATGAAATGTACAATTTCAGACTGAAAAAGCAGCCTTAGAGACGATAAAATTCACTTATTGAGCAGGACAGTTCCATCACTCCTCTATGGTAAGAGGCAGGATTAAGTCAATGTTTGTAATAAGTAGTGTGAGTGCTATTTAGATATTCTTAATGTGCTAAAGCACAGCCTTGCATGGCCCATCTTCCATTTATGTCAAAAGTGGGTCACATACACTTTTGAAATCTTTCTTCAGCAAATCAATTATGATGAAGTTTTATTCTAATGTGCCATTTTACCAGCCTATTCATCATTTGTACCCGCCAGAGGCGGGTGAAGATGATCCATCAGTGACTGACCACATGGCACGCACACAAAGCTTTTGGCCACCCTGCTTTCCAGAGCTGCCATTCTTTGCACCAGAGGTCTCTTCACTCGCTGAAATATAAAACCCTAATCAACGAGAGTATATTGTCTGGGGCTCTCCTAAGGAAAAGAAAGGCTTTTAGAGTTGGAAAGGTTTTCAGCCACGATGGCTCAGGCCTTCTCTGAGTGCTTAAACATGCCCAAAGGTCTTGTCACAGTTTTCTTTTTTATTATATTATTAAACCAGCTTGTCTACAGAACACTCGGGAAAAGGGTGTTTATAAGAGCTGCCCTCTCGAAGAAGTCACAAATGATGACATTATCCACTGCAACAAAGAAAAGGCCAGCTAGAGCTCCAGAGTCATTGGCAACTTGGGAATCACTCATTGGCGCTAAAATAAGACTGCAGTGATAATTGGACACAGTCTTTCCTGCCTCTCAGGGCTTTAAGGTGTTACTTTGTCCTGTTGCTGGCCCTTTATTTATGACCACAATGTTCGGGACAGAATCACTGAATATAATGTTATCCAAAGAAGGGTTAGATTGCTTTTAAAAATAGGGGGTTCTCCCTCCTTGGATGTCTTCAAGCAGAGATTGAATGACCACTATTCAGGTGAATTTTAGTGGCGATTCATTTTTAGGCTATGATGGCCGGAGAAGCTGATGAAATCTCTTTATACTCTGAAATTTTATAATTGATTAATTTTGCTTTCCTTTTAGATAGAGATCTATTAAGTAAATATATTTTCATTTCCTATTTTCTCCTTTTTTTACCTGTACTGCAAATATTTTTGTTCAAATCTCTCTCTCTCTGTCCTCTGTCTCTGTCTCTCTCTCCTTTCTGTCCCTCTCCCTCACTCTCCCTTTGTCTCCCTCTGTCCCTCTCTGTCTCTCTATCTCTCTGTCTCTGTCTATCTAGCTTTGTCTCTCTGTCTCTGTCTCTGTCTGTCTCTCTCTCTGCCTGCCTGTCTCTCCCTCCCCCTCTCTCTTTCTGTCTCTGTCTGTCTCTCTCCCTCTTTCTCTGTCTCTGTTTCTCTTCCTCTCTCTCTGTCTGTCTCTTTGTCTGTCTCTCTCTGCCTCTCTGTCTCTGTCTCTGTCTCTCTCTGTCTCTGTCTCTGTCTCTCTCTCTCTGTCTCTGTCTCTGCTTCTCTCTCTGTCTCTCTCTCTGTCTTTCTGTCTCTCTGTCTTTCTCTCTGTCTCTCTGTCTCTGTCTCTCTCTCTGTCTCTGTCTCTCTGTCTTTCTGTCTCTCTCTTTCTCTCTCTCTGCCTCTCTCTGCCTACATTAGTGCAGCCGCTTTTTCCTGGCATTCTTTCCTCCATCTTTTTCACTCTCCAGTCCCCCGTCATTCTCCTCTTGCCATTGTGTTTAATGGTTGTTGCTGTTTAACCAGAATTGTGATTTCTTTAGTGAATGGGACTCCAGATGAGAAAAATGTCTTTACCAAATAATCAATAAGCACTTGTTAATCTTCTACTGTGTTCTAGGCACTGCAGGAATGCAAATACAATTAAATGAAACAACCCAGAGAGCAGCTGAAGGCAATGAGAAGATGTCAAAAGAGGAACCAGACAAAGCTGAGAGACCATTCAAATGCCTTCAGAAACCACTTTCCTCTTAGAGAGGTGATCAACTTATAAGAGCCAACTTCTGAATGTCCATTCATGTTCCAGGCTCTCTAAAACATTTTCCCTATGTGATTCTACTAGATACACCTTCCTAGCATCCTCATATGGAGAAGCATCATCTGATCCCTCATCTTCCATGCAGAAATGTCATTTGAGATTCTGCCAGTGTGCCAGCCTCTGATCTCCCATTATACTTACTTTCTAAAGGGTAAAACAACAAGAATATTATGTGTGTATGTGCATGTATGTATATATATATATACATACACACATTCTAAATATATATATGAATGCACATATGTATATGCATGTATACATATATTCATATGTCTATATATGTATTTGTGTATGTATACATACATATATACTTAAATACAGGGCAGCTAAGTGGCACATTGGATAGAGCAGGCCTTGAGTCAGGAAGACCTAAGTTCAAGTCTGGCCCCACATACTTCCTTGCTGTGTGACCCTGGGCAAGTCACTTAATCCTGTTTGTCTTATTTTCCTTATCTATAAAATGAGCTGGAGAGATAAATGTCAAACTACTTCAGTATCTTTGCCAAGAAAACCTCAGACTATGTCACAAAGAGTCAAACTCAACTGAAAAAGATTGAACACCAAAATTTCAATTCAAAATGGTTTAACAAGGAAAGCACTAGTAGTTTCACAAAATGAGGGAAAAGAGAGATAGAAATGAGATGTGAGATGTAGGCAAATACAGATTGATGTATGAGCTATAACTTACTGCCTTAGGGGATTTTCTGGAACCCCTAGGGGTTGAGAGATTTTACTAGTCTCAAATGGTTGATGGAAGAAGTGAGAAATAGGCATGAATTCGAGTCTTTCCCACTCTAGGCCAATCTGAGCTCAGTATGTTACTTTCCAAAGAAGGATAGGTTTCAGTCAAAGAGTGCATAGCATAGGAGGCCAATTTTTTTTTACTAAAAATACTTTTTTTGGGTAATATTCAGTAACCATTGAAGGTTCTCTAAGAGAAAAATATAATAACTGTACACTGGAGACAGAATGCACAAAAGTCAACTAAACTGAATGAATGGATGAATGAAAAACCATTTATGAATCACTTACTATACTCCAGACGCTGGGCTAAGCAGGGAAGAGGCAAATAAGAAAGCGTGACAGTCTCTTTACTAATAACTCTATCAATGAGTCTCAGTGAATGAGTAACAGTGTGACTAGTGCTAGAAATCATGACCAGGGAGGTTGTTGGGCAGGAACTAGGTGTCAATGAGAGCTAGATGGAATGAGTAGGAAAAGAAAAATAATTAAAATGAAAGCAAGCTTACTCTGCATTGAATTAAAGTGATAACTCATTGGTTTCCTGATAGCTTGTAAACCCCAAATTGACCAGTGGAGAATTGAGATTGGATTGTCTTGGTCTCAATAAATATAAAAGGAAAGGTAATCTGAAAGGCAGAAACGATAGAAACAAAATTGATATGGAAAGCCTGAAGATAGGGAAGATAGGAACATGTCATGGAAAGTCAACAAGGCATTAATAAAAGGAATATCTTGAGGCCATCATGGCCAAGCTAATGTTAATTTGCAATTTTTCCTTTATTTGTGGCTGAAGAGAAAGTCCCTTGCCCCAGATCTTGCACTCTGAAGATCAATCAACCAATCAATAAACATTATTAAGTGTTTACTATGTGTCGGGCACTGTAGTAAGCATATGATGAGAGGTTCTGCCAGCTTCTCTGCCCTCCCAAGGCAGGGGTGACTGCAAGTCCATCCTGTCACCCCACCCAATCACATGAATGAAAACAGACAATCACAGAGAATCCCCACAGCTGCTGATAAGAGCTCCCAGAGGAACCGTGCACATCTTTACTACGGCATTCCACATCCCACAGTACAATATGATTATATAAGTATTATCAGGACCTGCCAGCACAGAAGAAATAAGTGGCAAACTAGATGTCTCGCCTCCCTCTTCTCAGGTACCTTTAGTGTGTTGTTGTCTCTTCTTATTAGAATGTAAGTTTTTGAGGCCAAGGAATGTCTGTCTTTTGCTTCCTGAGTCCCCAGGGCTTAGTACAATGCCTGACACATAGGAAACAATAAATGTTTGTTGCCTGTCTGCCTAGCTACGAAAATTTAGAAGTCATTTTCCCTTTCTACCTCAGGGCATTTAAGGCACCAGAACATGCCTTTAAAACAACAATTTTCTTCTGAAACAAAGTACCTCTCCACTTTATAGACAGTGAGTTCTGAGATAATGAAGTAACTTTGTTTGCAACATCAAGATGGTTGCCAGCCAAAAGTCAGTGCCAGTCAATGAGACCAAGATCTACCCATGAGAATCAGTATAAAAGATAACATCAGAGAGTCATTAAGACTGGGAAGGAAATCGACTCTGTAGTCTAAGGACCTGAGATCAAGGACTTGCCTCTGTTTCTCCAACCTTTGTCACCTGGGTCAAGTCATATCACTTGCTGGCACCTCAGTTTCCTCAACTGTAAAATGAGGGGTTTGAACTAGGTTTCCTTTCAGCCCTATATGTAGGATTGTAATCTTAAATCATTCTGGGAGACATCTTCCCTAAAGGAGATGAACAACCATAGACAAGCAAACATGGAGAAGCAAAAGCACATGTTCTTTTGTTCAGGCAAGCTAGTCAAAGGAGTCAAGTCATCCCCAGCGACATTTATGCAGGGTAGTGATGATTCTTTCTGCCAGATTAGAGAAATTTGTCCTTTGATCATTGGGTTTCCCTGACTTGATTTTACACAGCACTGGGAACTACAAAGATAGCGTCACCCCTATGAGTATATCCTTTGTACTAATCTTAGTAACATATGAAATGGGAGGGAAAGTCATATTGTCTGAGACAATTATGCGGGAATTTACAGGATCATATGCTACTTACTCCTCTAGGCTTGAAGAATCCCTGGGTTCCTAGGTACTAGTGGGGTAAAGCAGAGATTGTTTGAGTCGAAGTTTCCACTGTGTTCTGCAATTGCCAGAATCAGGAAAACAGAACTGGTACAGACTCTCTCATTTTTCCTTAGTCTAGACCAAGGGTGGGTAACTTGAGGCCTCAAGGTCACATGTGGACCTTTAACTGAATCCAAAGAGAATTCAAAAAAAAAAAATGGAATCTATAAAAAGTTTGAATTCAGTCAAAGGGCTACACTTGAGAGGGCCACATGTGGCCTCAAAGACTCAAGTTCCCCACCCTGGTCTAGACCAAGAGAGAGGCAACTGAGCGTGGGTACCAGAAACTTTCTATCTATTGTTGTGCTTGTTCTGAACTCCACAATTCGACACCCCGGTCAGGTACTCTCTGATATCCTACCTTTTTCACCTCCACTTTCCAGTTTCCTTTCGTTTGTCTCACCCCCATTCCATTGTACGCTCCTTAAGGACAGGAACTGTCTTTTTAAAATTGGTATCCTCAGTTCTTAACATAATACCGGCACACAGTAGGTACTTAATCAATTCAATTGAACTGATACACCTACAGTTGCATGGATCTTTACATTAAATGAATTGATTGGTTCAAAGGTCCATTTTTTTGTATCTGTAACCTAGATTTGTGACAGACAAGTAAAAAGTAGCAGGCATAGTTCCTGGCCCTCAGAGAGCTTCAAAATCACTTGTAGAAGCTAGAGGATAACATTAAGGCATTTGGGTGAGGCACCAGATAGAGAATTGGATCAAATTCAACTTCAGCCTTACTCAGACTAGCTGTACAATCCAGAGCAAGTTACTTTACTCTGTCTACCTCAATTTCCTCCCTGTTAAAATGGGAAATAATAGTAGTGCCTACCTCTCAGGGTGATTATGAATATCAAATGGGATAATATTATATAAGTGTTTCACAAGCCTTTAAGCACTACATAAATACTAGCTATTATTATACAAAAACAATGCTGTGATTTTGACGTATATATATTGTGTACATTAACATGTACAAACCCTACCGGAAGGAGAGTGTTTAAAAAAATTCAATAAAGGCCTTGAAGACTATGGGTAATTTAAGATCTGTTCAGAAGGACACTTAGCATTGGCACAGAAGATGGGCAAGGAAACTCAGTGGGTAACAATAGAATGAGAGAAGTTAAGGAAATGGGAATGAATTGGTCATATCATGGAGATGTCTAAAGAGATTCATCTGGCTGCAGTAGAGGACCATTCCCAACAAGTACTTAAAAATTAATTACTCCTCGCCCCCCACCACCCCTCGAACTAACTTTGTGCTTATTCCAGGGGACAATTATTGCTTGTAGGGGCAAGAATTTTATTTTGTCTTTGTTTGTTTGTTGGTGACGCATGGCACAGTTCCCTATAGAACCAGAAGAAGGGAAATAGGAGGAATTATGTAAAATCAGAGTGTGGCATTCATAGATTCATGGAAATCTAGTGAAGTTGCATTTAATAAGCTGCAACAGCACCTACTAGAAAGAGAACTGGGTTTGGAGTCAGGACAGATAGAGGGCCTCCCTCTAATATATGCTAGCTGTGAGACCCTGGGCAAATGGCTTAGCCTCTCTGTACTAGAGACTTGAAGTTTCAGATGAGTCACCATTATTTATGTATTTATGGGCAAAACTATGAACACTATCCATTTCTTCTGAATGGGGAATAATAGTATAATGAAAAATCACAGTAGAAAGGCCTTTCACTTTAGTGAAAGGGTACATATGCATTTTTAGGCATTTCTACATTATGCAAAAGGATGGCTTTATACACAATAGGGAATCTTTTAAAACTACATTGTTTTCAAATACATTTGAAAAGGCAGAGTGGGATGGGAAGAGGAAAAGCATTGTGCTAAGAAACAAAGGACCCATCCCCACCCCCTTCTAGTCCTGGTACTTCATTTAGGAGTTAACATGTGATTCTGGGTAAAAACCTGCAGAGGGCCTCAGTTCCTGAATCCATAAAATTAGCATGTTGAACTATATATCTATATGATCAAGAAGGTCTTTTCCAATACTAAAATTCTCTATTTCCACACCATCTACACAGTTCTATTCCTTCTACTTAGGAGAAGACTCTGGAAAGGAGTAAGGAGAGGAAATTCATTCAAAGCATTGAAATCTCTCTTCCAGGTTCATAGAGAGGCTATCTAGTGCATCACCAGCCTACTGGGCAGATTATTCTGATGGTCTAGCCTAATATTAAAAGATCGACATAGAAAAATATCACCATCTGCCTTTATATAGTCAAGTGGTCAAAATAGCCAAGTGTTCAGAGACCAAAGGGAATTTTGTCATGCATACACCCATACATCCATGTACATGTAGAATATAGTTCATATACATGTACACATATATACATATGTTTATGCTGTATGCACATATGTATGAGTGAACCTTTGAATGTATATATCACTCTTTTCCTTTTCTAAACAACTAGCAATTGTCACCAAACCACATACCTGGAACTAATCCTTTTGGTTCACTCTGGTTTTCGAAGTTTCGATATTTAGCACAGTGTTCAGCACTAAATTGTTATTCATCCACCCATCATTCTCAAAGAGGACTATGATATCAGGAAGGTGATACCATGGCTGAATTTAAGTGAGGCAGTATTGGGCAAAGTCACCAGCCTCACTTTTCCTCTGGAGCCATCTGTGCCTAGTGGCCAGATATAGATCAGGATGACTGGAGATAGCTCAGGATGCAGTAAGGGACCTTGGTCTTTTAAAGCTAACATCTTTCCTAGGTCTCAGTTTACTAAGGCCACAATGCTCAAGGCTAAATAAGAAATAAGGAAAAATGGCCTCTTTTAGTTAGTTAAAAAAAAAAATCATAGAGAGGAAGACCCGCAGGGCTTCTGGACAAAAACAGCACAAAGAAAGAGCTTACTAAATGCTTGTTCAACTATTCCCCATAGTATACGAATGTGATGGAACACCACTGTGCATTAAGAAATGATGAACTCAATGATCTTAGAAAAACATGGAGAGACTTGCATGAAATTATAAAGGTCAAAATGGGCAGAACCAAGAGAATATTGTGTACTGTAACAGCAATAATGTTTTAAGAATGACTTTGAGCAAATACGTCATTTTGCCTTTATAAATATTCAAATTAACTATAAAGGACATTCAAAGAAAAATGCTATCTGTATCCAGAAAAAGAGCTGATAAGCAGAAGAATACATAGAATAAGTTTACATTATTTCCATTAAACACACAAATATACATGTTCATGTGTGTGTGTGTGTGTGTGTGTGTGTGTGTGTCTAATAGTAGACATTTTTAGGCCAGGGGAGAAGGAAAAAAAAAGGAGAAAGATTAAAAAAAGAAATTTACATAACTTTATTATGTATTTAAAAGGGATAACAGATTGTACATAATAAAATAGAGTGATTTCATGGTGCCATTATCTTCTCTTGTAATTTACTATGTTATGGAACTCCTTATTTTGTCCCATAAATTAAAAATTAAATATATAAAAAATAAATTCTTGTTGACTGACTGACCTTAGTTCTTAGACCTCCACTAAAACAATATATTAAAAATGTCTGCCTTTACGTGTGGTGTTCCATGTTTATGATTCTCCATGTCTATAAAGAAAGTAGGGAAAATGGACACAGGTGGTGGGATGAATTTGTTCCATAATGTGCATTTCATGATGGGGCAGCCAGGTTTAGGGCCTAGACTCAGACATATTTGAGTTCAAATACAGCTTGGACATTTGCTGATTTGTGACCTTTGCAAAGTCATTTAACCTCTATATACCTTACTTTCCTCTGTCTAAAATAAAAGCACCTAATAATAGTTCCTAATTCCCACTGTTGTGAGGATAAAATGAAATAATTGTAAAATGCTTAAAACAGTGACTAGCAAATAGTAAGCACTATATAAAATGTTAGCTCTTATTAGGAATTATCATTAATTATGATTTTAATGGTTCTTTCCATTTACACTGTTGTAGTCATTCGTTATATCACTTTTCGGTTTTCCCTTGCTTCACTTTGCACCATATGTTTCCTTTTTCCATGATATTCATTATTTCTTTTTTGTTTATTATTTTTCAAGTTACAAGATTTTTTTAAAAATGTGTCCCTCCCACTACCCCCATTGGAAAAATTGAAAACAGTCAAATAAAACAAAAATGAAACTAAACAGTGTGTTCTGAGGACGTTCTTTCCTTACAGATTGGTTCATTTTGGTATGGGCTAATATCACTCCCTTAACTAACCTAACCAAAGAAAAGCCATCTACTTCTTTGTGTATGGGCTGCTGTTCCCATGCTTGTCTCCTGAGACTGAGTTGAATGCAGGTGGGAATTAAACATCCTACCTCTTGAACTATGAACCATCCATCCCTACCACATTCAGTATTTTCGTCCATTCCAAACTTTGACCAAACATCTCTATAATGTTGTTGTAAAACTATTCTCTACTTCTGCTTACTTCTCTATACATTATTATAGTATATTATAATATTATATTATATATAATATATATATTATAAACATCTTCCAAGTTTCCTCTGAAATCTTGCATTTCATTATTATAGTAGAATAATATTTCATTTCATTCATATACCACAATTTATTTAGCCTTCCTCCAATGAGATAATTCTCTTGGTTACCAATTTTTGGTTAATATGAAAAGACTTGCTGTGAATATTTTTGTAAATATATATTTTTCTCTTTTGTGGTAAGAGCATTGGAAGAGCATAGATCTAGAAATGGCATACCTGATCATAGGGCATACATAGCTTGGTAAAGTCCTGGCTGTAGTTCCAAGTCACTATCTATAATGGCTCAACCATTTCATAGTTCCACCACACCTGGAGGGACCACTTCTAAGGCTTCATTCCCCCTGCGCCCCAGATATATTTCCCACAGCCTAGTTGACTGAGTTGCCTTGCCCAAGGAATAGGCAAGGCAGGTAGTCCCCCAGGTTACAACCTCCCAGAAATATTACAAACAAGGAAGATTTTCATTGGTAAATTTTTATAAAGAAATGTCTGAAAATCCTATCATTAAAGTAAAATGCTATTTATTTTGGGATAACTCAAGGAAAATCTCAAAATTTTGGTAGAAAAAGCACCTAGTCTTTAAATAAGGGATAGAATACAGTACCAGATTTCAAAATTCATCTAAGGAGCAGAAAAGCTTTGTCCTATTTCTCCTGTCTTTCCTATAAATCCTTCCTCTAGATTTTGGTTAACATTTGGCTTAGATGCTAAAGGTAGGACATTGCCTCCAGAGGACTATGATTAATATTCACACATTTTACTTTAGAGTTGAGGAGAAGCTTTAGGGTCTTATTTGGCTTTTGCCAAATTATCAAATTAGCTAATTGTCACTAAGCAAGGTATGGAAAAGAGCCTCGTTTTAAATCCTGGGAGTTAGAATGGATGAGACAGCATTCAGCCAATTAATTCAACAAGTATTCATGTAATGCCAACTACACACATCACTGTACTAGGAATAAGTCCCACAGCAATGTGAAATAAGTCTATACCAAGAATTCTGACTTTAAGTACCTTACAATCAAGTTGGAGAGAGAAAACATGCACATATTTGACATTTAAATAAAATATAAGAAGGTAGTTCGGTGCCACAGTGGACAGAGCACTGGTCACGGAGTCAGGAGCACCTGAGTTCAAAATCTAACCTCAGACATTTACTTGCTATGGAACCCTGGGCAAGTCACAACCCCAATTGCCATATTAATAATAACAAATATAATACAATATATAATTTTACACATGCACATATACATATATATAAGCACGTATATATGTATATATACATATGCATCCATATAAATGCATACATACACACGTATATAAATGTCAAGCAAGCAGCAAAATAATGAAAAGCATCATGACACAGTTGATACACTGCTGTCCTCCATGTGAGAAGGAGCTGAGTTTAAGTCCTGGTTCTGACACAAATTGGTCAGGTGGCTCTGGGTAAGTCAGTCTTGCATCCCCAAGACAGATGTCTAAGTTTAAATTGCAGACCAAGTGCTGCTCTATCTACTAGAAATCACAGGTCTGATGTTCCTTCTTCCCACACCTCAAAGATGATTAGGGGATAAATAAATAGATAAAAAAACTAAGAAAACTCTAGCATGTCAAAGGTGCGAAATTATCTGTTGTTTTAAAAGTTCATTACCTATAGGACCGTTAGTAGATCACATAACATCTCTAGTCTCAGTTTCTTCATCTGTAAACTGAGAAAGATAATTTCTAATGTCTTTTCTCTCCTTAGATCTAAAATCTTGAAATACTGGAATAGAAGGAAAGAGAAGAGGAAGAGATATATGATCATTTGGGTCAGCCAGAGGACAGTCTTATCTCTACCTTCGTCACAATTGTGTCTGCTTACTGCCTACATCTGTGCTCATACTTTTTCCATGCACTTAGTAAAGGTCAGTGGTCAAGTGTGTGTAGGATGGAGGTGATGACCCATTCAAAGGCTGATCACAAAAATCTCCTTGTCTCAGTCCCCTCCGATGGGATGGACCTGCATTTTTGTGACTCTCTGCTCTTTTCTTTGTGTGGACCAGTTCCTGTTGTCACTCTTAGAAGGAAGGTCTGAAGAGGTCTTTCTGGAAAACAGAAAGACTGCTTTTGTTCCACAAAGAGACCAGTACAATAGGGGTTGGAAATAGGGGAGGTTCTTTTTCAACAAAGGTGTTAGAAAGGCTAGGAATCTAAGAGGTATAGAGACAAACCATTCCTGAAGGACAGTGTTTTCATTAATACAAGTGGAGAGGACCACTAGCCAAACACACATCTTTTCAATTCCTCAGAGGAACATCCCTGTGGCCCACACCATTTTTTGAATAATAAAGACAGATACTTGTATGGCCTTGGGAGTTCAATAAAAATTGAACATATTATTCAAAAATCATGTTGATTATAGTGCATGAGGACTAAGACATTTACTCTAATGATAAGTGAGACACTGGGGAAGGTGAATTAACTCTTTCATCACAAATACTGTGTATTGGATGGATTTTGCACCTCCAAATGACTTTCCCTTAGACATAATCTAGTGGCTATAATAACCCTATAAGCAGTAGGATTGATATTTCAAAGTGTCATGTATATGACATTTAGAAAAATATATATATATATACATACAAATATATGCTTATGTATCATATATATATATATACACATATATATGACATTGCAAATGAAACAAACTGATTTTTCCCCAAGCCTGATTCTGCTGTCATTAAATAGTAATAGCAGATTAGAATTTCAGTATCAGAAGGCTAAAGAATGAAATAAGTGAATAAATACTCCATTTTTAATGCTTTTTAAATTTACATCATTTAAAATTTATGTGAAGGCTTTAATGCAATCTCATGCATTCATTTCCATATGCTATTAAAAACATGTGCATGCCTCATTTTATACTGTGTTTTCATTCTTGAAAAGTTGCATACAAATTAAGTTTTATTAAATGGAATTATTTTCCCATTGAGTCATATCAAAAATGTAAAAATGTTATATTTCGTTTCTGATGGAACTTCAATTGGGTCCTAATTCTATAAGCTGAGCTGAGTTTTATTCCCTCCCAGCCAATTACTCAATTACTCTAAATATCAGCACTTTAATATTCATTTAAAAAAAGAAAAGGCAGGTGCTTCAGTGACCAAGAGCCTCTGTTAGGAGTTAGAGGACTTGAGTTCAAATCTGTACACTGCTGCTTGCTACCCAAGTGACCTCAGGAAAGTTGCTTCAATTTGGGGGACTCCACAGTCCTTTGCTATTTTCAACTCCTTTGTAGAGAGAAAGAAGGCAGTAATCAGCTCTGAATTATGATCGTGATTTCAAGGATGAGAATGATAACTGGCATTTATATGGAACTTTAAAATTTCTAAAACACTTTACGTACGTTTATATCACATGGTCTTATTAATTAAATTCACATAATCGTAGATCTCACACAATCCTGAATAACAAGAATCTAATACAACTTCAGTACAGAATTTGCTGATGTTTTATGGGTATTAGGGGAAAACCTATTTAGCACAAAAACTAAGTAATTAGAAAATGTACTTAGCATGCTTACAATTCTATTTAATCGAGAATATTTTCTTAAATGAACATAGATGATGATAGATGATAGAGATAGACAGGCAGATAGATAGAGATAGAGGTATATAATTCACAAATTAGAAGAAGGTTGCTACTGTGAGTTTGTTTGGTGTTGCTAGTTTAGGACTATTTTGAGAGAAAAGCGTCTCTAAATTCAAGACCTGGCTTGACTGTGGAACTATGAAAAGTTAACTCATCTCTTGAAATTTCTGTTTGGTTCTTTGTAAAATGGAGATTAGAATGGTGAGGTAACTCATGAGTTATTAATCTGGGGGTTGTGAACTTGTTGAAAAGAAAAACCTTGAGAACTATAATTCAATTTAATTGGTTTTCTTTGTAATCCTCTATATTTCACTTTATGCATTTAAGAACATTATTTTGAGAAGGCATCTCTTGGCTTCATCAGATTGTCTGTCTGAGGGGTCCATGACACAAAAAAGGTAAGAAACAATGAGGGAGGGAAAGAACACAGAACAAGACTCAGAAGATGTAAATATGGTGGTGATGAGGAGAGGAAGAGAAGGAGAATGATGATGAAAATGATAGCTACCATTATTCAAAATTTTATGCCTCAAAAATGGTGGACAAAAGGCAGTGACTCACTTGATCTCTCCCTCAACTCCCCAAAAGCTTTAAATAATGCCGTAAAACAAATCCTGGAGAGGCAGAACCCACAAAAGGACAGGATGAAATAATTTTCTAGCCAAAGACAACTTAGTAGACTGTCAGGAAAAGTCTGTCATACATGGATGAGAGTGGAGTGCTGTCCAGGGCAGGCTGCACCAACACAGACTGAGTCCCAGAAAACCATGGGCAGACCTTGGGAGCCACTGAATCAGCAGTTACAGTAGCTGCTTCCAGAGCTCTTAGTCACCAGATGATAAGGGGATTGAACAGATGATCAGAAAGACAAAACAGGGGTGTCCTTGCTGTTCCTGGGCACAGGACTCTGATGCTTTGCCCATACTCTGATCCAGGTCACAGTCCTGGGTAGCATCTCAGGGTAAGGAGGATAGCATACCAGAGCTTATAATCACGGTGGAACAGGTTCCTCCTCACAGTTCTAGGGAAGAAAAGAGGACTTGTGGTCACTCACAAACCAAAGCACAGACAAAAAGAGTAGTAAACACACCTCTCCTTAGATCATACCACTTTGGAAGAACTAAAAACTTAAGGGTCCCTGGAAATATCTCTGAAAACAGCTGGATGAAACTCCTTGAAGCTTGAAATAGTGCATCTTCCACCCTGGATGCAGAACCCCTCTTTAACAAAGTATTAAAAGTCAAGAAATAGGCTAAATAAAAATGAGCAAAGAAAAACAAATTCTGACCATCAAAAGCTACTATGATAACAAGGAAGATGAAAGCATACTCAGAAGATAATGGCATCAAAGTGCCTACATCCCAAGCCTCTAAGAAATATAAAAATAGGTCTCAGGTCATAGAAGAGCTCAAAAAGAACTTTGAAAATCAAGTAAGATAGGCAGAGAAAAAATTGGGGAAAGAAATAAGAGTGAAGCAAGAAAAATCATGAAAAAGAGTCAAGAGCTTAGTAAAAGAGACACAAAAATACTGAAGAAAGTAACAACTTAAAAAAACAGAAGAGGCCAAATAGTAATACAGGTACAAAAATCCAATGGAAAGAAGAACGCCTTCAGAAGCAGAGTTGACCAAATGGAAAAAAGTGGAAGAAAAATTCATTAAAGATAAAACTCCTTTAAAATAGTATTAGTCAAATGAAAAAGGAAGTACAAAAGCTCACTGAAGAAAACAATTCCTTAAAAATTAGAAATGAGGAAATGGAAGTTAACGATATTATGAGAAATCAAGAAACAATAAAACAAAA
Source organism: Potorous gilbertii (assembly GCA_028658325.1). Lineage (NCBI taxonomy): Eukaryota > Metazoa > Chordata > Mammalia > Diprotodontia > Potoroidae > Potorous > Potorous gilbertii. Next base: position 99,722,507 of record CM053774.1, on the reverse strand, counting down.
CCAAAGAAAGAAAGAATAGAAGACAATGTGAAACAACTCACTGGAAAAAAATTACTTTTGCTATAAGAAATAAGCAGAATGATCTCAGAAAAACCTGGAAAGACTTTTGCAGGCTGATGCAATGTGTAACATTAATATTGGAAGATGATCAGTTGTGAATGACTTAGCTATTCTCAGCAATACAACGATCCATGACAACTCTGAAAGACGTACAATGAGAAACGCTATCCACCCCCAGAGAAAGAACTGATGGTGTCTGAATAAAGACTGAAGCATACTTTTTTACTATCTTTATTTTTCTGAGGTTTTTTGTCTATGTTTTCTTTCACAACATGATTAATATGGAAATGTTTTCATTACTACACCTGCATAACTTATATAAACTTGTTTTCCTTTTCAATGAGGGAGGGGTGGAAAGGGAGGAAGGGAGAGAATTTGGAATTCAAAGTTTTAAAAATGAATGCTACAGATATTTTCATGTGTAACTTGGAAAAATCAAACACTAGATAAGTTTTAAAAAAATATTTATGTCTCTTTAGTGGAGGTCTTATTTTCTCCTCTTTAAAATGCGGATTTTAATATTTATATTGCCTCCCTCTGCAGATTGTCATAAGGAAAGTGCTGTAAAAATGTAATCAATGGTTCATATTATTAGTAATGTTAACATTATTATTAATATGGTCTTCTATGTTTTATTGAATGTGTGATTCCATTGCTGAGTGAGAAAATTCTCTTCCCCCTCAGATCATCTCCCACATTGTAAGTTAGGCTTTGAGAGTTCTGCCTAAGTTTCTGAAAGTATAGTTGTTTTGCAGTCAGTCTATTTCAAAGCTAGAGTTTGAACGAGTTCCTCTTGATTTCAAGGCCACCTCTCTAACTACTAAGCCATAATGGCTCTTCAGCATTTAATTAAAAGTTGCTTACTCTATAATTTTATACTTATGTAGTGCTATTTGTGGATGATAGAACCAGTGCCCAGCGGAGATCCAAGTGGCGAGTAACCTGTTCTTTACTCAACCATTACATTTTGAGCTAAGTTCAGCTCTAGGCAAACTTGATCCCTCCTTTTGAGATTGAGTTCCCTATTTTCATTGAGTCTCATTGAGTCATCACTTTCACTTTACCATGCAGGGAAAAGTTACTATTTAGAGTCGTAAACATGTCTAAAAAGTCTAAGGGGTTTTCAAAAAAGGGGAGAAGTAAAAAGAGATACTCATTGTATGTATCAGGAATGTGATGTATCATTTATTCTTAAACAGAAAACAATTGCTGACACAGAAGAGTCTTCATTACTGAAAAATTTAAATAGGATTCAGTAGCTTGACTCATCACCATAGCCAGTTAGCCCAGAGGCCAATAGTTGGACTTTGTCAGACTCCAAAGTAGTTTTTGATAGACTCCTAACTAGTCATTTCCCATCATATCTTTGCAGTGGTCATGGCAATGCACCTTTCAAACAGCATCTTTCCCATAGCATATCTTAGAGATGCTGATTTCTCTTTCTGCTAGCTCATTTCCAGTGCTTCTTCAACCACAAGCAGTCTCATATTCAGATCTTTCAAAATCACAAAGTTATTACTTCAAGAGAGGGAAAAGAAAAAAAATGGGGCAAGGTAAGGTGGCTGGAAGTCCCTGGTACTAGCTAGGCTAACAAAGTCCTCCAATACTAACTGCCATAAGGATAAGATTACCCTGACACCAGGAAAGAAAAAGAAACCTGTCATTTTCTCCACACTTTACTGCTATCACACTTTGCTGCCTGGAGAGACACAGCTGGAGAAAATGTCAACTAGAGACTGACTTTGAAAATGTCCTGAATACAAGTACATGAGTCTTTCTGCCCAGCAACCAATCAGGAGAATCTCAGCAATGAATCATAGAAGACAGAACCCAAAGTTTCCATATAGTTGCTGGGAGTAGTAAGAAGATATCTGCACACATCCTGAGTAAAGCACCTGAGCATGCAACGGAAGGGGTGGGGTGGAGAATAGGGGCAGAAGATGTTTGAGGGGAAGGGGTATCATATTAAAAATAATAATACCCACTTCACAGGAATATTATGTGGATCAAGTAAGATTATACACAAAGTACTTTGTAAATCATAAAGTCCTATCTATATATTAGCTATTAAACTTTTCTTTTGTTTTTTACAACATAGCCTACCATTGCTAAAGTTGATATGCGAAAAAGAGTAAGTTTAAAGTCCAACAGCTATATATGTGAGTAAGATTTGTTTTTAATGTAAAAAACAAAAGGAAACAAACAACATCAGTGAAAATATGGTTTGTTGAGGGCACCTGAAGAAAGAAATTAGGTCTTAAAATGACACCATAAGCTTCTATGTTTCTTTTAAAAATTGTTACCATCTGAGTAGCAAGTGACATTTTCATAGGAAAGGAGCAACCCTAAGATCCAGATGTATGTAATCTTGGAAGACTTTGTTTTTGCTGAATAAATTTCAGGGCATAGTTTGCTGGGAATGCAATTATTATAGGTTCCAGCAGGAAGCAAGCAATTACTAGTACCAACCCCCCAGCTTCAGTATGCCAGTGACTTTAAGAGAACAAATAAATTTTCATGTTACTCCTACCTTAATTAAAGAATCTAAGATTTTAATGCTTAGTCTTTCTTTATCATGTGTTTCCAAAATAATAGACTCCCTTTTGATTAACAGTTTGTAAAGCAGAGAATCTAATTATTTTTTTTTATTTGGTCTGATGTGGTCAACCATATATGACTTTCCCGTAACATGTTATAGATTTGTCTATATTGCCATTCCAACTATAAAGAGATGCACCGAAATCGGTTGTAAAAATATTCCATCAAAAGAGATTGTAAAGTAAACAATATTTGTGTGCCTATAACAAAAAAAGAAAGAAAAAAGGGGAAAAGGAGCCAAACCACAAATAACTACACCGTTTAATCAACTGCTTAAAGTTCTGGCTACCAGTCTCGGAAACATTCATTATTTTTCATCAATTTGTCTATGAATTTTAATTCAAAATAATATTCTTAAATTTTGAACTCATGTATGACCAACCTTCTTCTGAGGATTTCATGTTTTCATAATAGGTAATACATCTGTTACTATTTGCACCATTCCTTCTTAGGTGGAAAAAATATAAAATGCAGATTTTGAATTCAAAAATGACCTGAGTTCAAATCCTAACTCAGATGCTTACTGTATGACAATGGACAGTCACTTAACCTCTGCCTCTTTTTCCTTATCAGTAAAGTGGAGATGATGATATAATTTTATGTATACATATTATTATGTATACATAATAATAGTTATATGTATACATATAATTTTATATGTATACATATATTTATCACTATTATAACACCTGCCTCCCAGGAGTATAAAAGATTAAATGAAAATAAAATAAGAATATATAGTGATGATAAACATAAACTATCTAAGTGCCAGCTATTTTTATTATTAATTATTAATTATTAATGGTGAAAATTCCCTCTCCCAGTGTCCTCCCAACTTTCTGAAAACTCTTCTTTTTTTTCCTTTTTCCTCCTTCCATGAAATAATGGAATGAGCCTTCAATGTTGAATACCAGGACGTCAGCTACTTTATTAACAATAATATTAATAGTAACATTTCTATAGTGTGAATTACATACCAGGCACTGTGTTGTCTCACTCTATCCCACAATAAGCCTGAGAAGTAGGTAACAAAATTATCTTCCACATTGTGAGGGTCAAGAGCCCCTTGATCTGGAAAAAGACGCGTAACATTTTTGGCCCTCATTTGTGCCAGAGAAGTCTGAATTATGGTACTAAAATATAAAATATGTTGACATTATACAATGCTATGTATACATTTTATGCATTTCTGAGTTTCTATACCTTTTTTCTGTGTGGTCTGCTGGCTTCTATCGGTCATCTGAGGTTTCTGTCTAACTCCTCCTAAATTCCCATTTAATTTCTTATGCTTATGATATATAGAAACCATGATGAGGAAAATTGTAATGTGGAAGGGAATAACTGTATTGTTATTTCCATTTTATAGCTGATGAAGCTGAGGCAGCAGAAGTCAAATGACCTGCTCTGGGTCACATAATTATTGAGTGTCTAAGGCTTGATTTAAATTAAGATCTTCCAGACTTTAGGACCTAGTTGGTTATTTCCCCTGCTACCTCAGACAAGATGTTGACCCTTGCCTGAACTCCATTTCCATATTTCTATAATCAGTGGGGTTGGTGAAGTTCATAATATTATAGACAAAGCTAAAAGGAACCTTCTTATGAGGCACTGAATCCAATCCCCCTACACCTCCCTTTTATAACAGATGAAAGAACCAAAGCAAAGAGAGGCTAAGTGACTTTTCCAGGGTCATATAGGAAATAAGTATCTGAAGAAGTATTTGGAGTACGATCTTGACTCCAACTCCAGTGACATTATTTCTCTCTCTACAATGTCCCTTTTTGCTATAGATCTATTGTCGGTAAATGTTTGTGCTTTAACATCATATCTGTTTAGGGAGCTCTCAAATTCATATCTTTCTTGAGTTTCAGTTTGCACATATGATGGTCATCTAGGTAACCTAATGATACCTTAAATTAAATATGCCCAAGACTGAAATCACCATCTCTCCCCCAAAACATACATTTCTTCCTAATATCTCTTTTATCTTCTCCTCCCCTCCTTCCTTCCTCTCCCCTTTCTTCCCTTTCCTTCCCCTTTTTTCTCTCTTCTCTCTTTTTCTCTTCTCTTTCTCTCCCTTTCCCTTTCATCTTTTCTCTTGGCAGAAGTGAATTGAAAGTATTTCAGAAATAAGGTTGCACATTCTTTAATTTAAAAAAAGTTTCCCAACATTCTTAGTGATGTAATATGATCCAAATTCACATAGCTTTAATTAAGAAAGCAACTTGAACTTCTCATCATACCCTGATGTCCTATTCTGTCTTTTCCTGTTCTTAGCAGAATGAGCAGGAACTGTCTATAGTTTTATGTACATTACTTTTACATAAATATGAAAAACCTTATTTTAGAAACACTTTTTCTAGTCTCCCTAGGAATTAATAGGGAAGTCACTTTAAGCTTTCCTCATTAGGTCTCTTTCCTGAATTTTCAATCATATTTAATTGTTCTTCTCCAGATCTTGTATCAATTTCAAATAAAATGGGAGCTTATTTGAATAGATTGTTTTCTTTACATGAATTCAAATATCATACGGGTCAATTTGAAAATAGTAACTGATATTTCGGTAGCACTTTAAAGTTATCCTTAAATATTTTAATCTAGAAGGGAACTCTGAATCTATCTAGTCTAATCTCTTATTTCACAAAGGAAAAACCTAAGGCCCAGGGAGTTTAAGTGGTTTTACCACAAGGAATAAGCATCAGAGATGGCATGATAGCAATCATGCTGGCCCTGACTTTGCCATTTATTATCTGTGTGGCTTTGGGCAAGTCATATTACTTCTCTAAGTCTCAGATATCTTATCTATAAAACTAGGGGATTGATCTCTAAGTTTTCTTCCTTTACTAAATATCTGACTCTCTCATGAAAGTAGTATCTGACTCTAGATCCTCTCTGAACGTCTGATTCCGAGTCTGAACACTTTCCACTGTAAGCAAAAGTACATTCTTCACACTAACAAGGACATGAAAGTTTATGTCTCCAGAAATCCAAGAACTCTCTGAATTATGGAAATATCACAGGTTTAGGAACGTGGTGCAGAATAAACTATTAGTACAAGAGGTCAGGCATGAAACCCAGTTGGGTTGATATATTGTTCCTTCTTATCTGAGGTCATTCAAGTTATCTATCACGCATAGGAATGTAGACACAAGATTAAAAATCCAATTTTTTTTTTTAGTGCTAAATTAGTGGCTATTCTGTTCTGTTCTGGGATTCTGTCACAGTAACTAGGCTTTCTCTAGATTCTGCTGTAACGAAGCATCAGTCTCTATCCAAAGTTTATTCATCCCTACCCTCCTTTTCTCCCAGTACCAGGTCCTGCTCTGGACTTCTTTGGTTTCTGAATTCTAATCATCCCCAAATCAGCAAGACATCTGGACGCCATCTAAATCATCACTTCAAATCTCCTTATTGGAAGAATAAATGTTGGATTTCGTGAAGTTCTCAAATGATTCAGTGGAATGGAATCTTGCCATAAGAAACCTAAAATATAAAATGGATTTTTTTAATAACCAAGAATTGGGAATTTAAGTAAAAAAAAACTTCCTTCTTATTTTTTAAATACTCCTAGATAATGGAACAAAGGACAATATCACTCGTTTCAAGCCTATCTGATTGATAAAAAGAAAACTTTTTAATGTAATATCTATCCATTTACAGTGATGCTTCTGCTGCTAAAAACCTTTGAATGGTGACCTAATTGATTTTTTAATACAGAGGATTTTACACAGAAAACAGAAGGAACAATTCCAAAACACTGCTCTTCTTCTGAATTGGAGAGATTTTCATCCTTTGCTGGGATATAGGAAAGATGTTTTTTGTCTGTTTGTTTTGCTTTGATTTTTTAATGCTTATATGTATTTTTCCCCGAAAGAGAATCTCAAAAGATTACACAAAGAAGTCCAAAATCCAATTATTCATTAGAGTAGAATCTCCCAAAGAGGATGTGCTTCACTTATAAAATTTCAACACAAGGATTTATTTTTTCTTAAATGATCACAGGCTTTAAAAAAAAATCCTTTTCTGCCTTGGCCATTTCCACTGCTTGATTGGTTATAACTGATGATGTAATTTATCATCTTCACTTCAACTGTTAGGGTTAAACCTTTCTGAGATGCTGACAGGCTCAGGGGAAGCAGCTCTTGCCCCCCTCCCCATTCTCTCTAGCTCAGTCATTGTTAATCTAGCAATTTTTGTTAGAAGACTTTGAAATGATGTGTTGTTGGGTTTCATACCATATATTTTCTTTCTCTCCTAGAAGCCCTGAAGGAATAAACAAATTATCTTCCAGTCATTAGGATGAATTCAACAGTAGTGTAACCAGGGGACTGCATAGATCCATGCTTCCTTAATATACATCTATATATATATAGATGTATATATATATACATCTATATATATATAGATGTATATATATATACACACACATACACACACACATAATATGTATAGATATACACATATATATGTATAAATTCTGCCCTCAGGATTCTCCCAGGCACATAAACATGAATCTAACAATACCAAGTCTGTTATTCCAGAGATTCCATTTGACTTAGCTATCTGTATGTAGAGACATGAAGATACAAGGTTGGTGTGATAATGCCTATCTAGATTCCCTGACACGCATATATTCACACTGTTTAAATGTGTTATTATAGCAGGTATTTATACTATAAATACTTATACTATAAATAGTACTTATACTATATATATACATATATATATATATATATATATATATATATATATATATATATATATATATATATATATATATATATATTTCCTGGCAGAATATTTGAGTATGTTTTCTCCTACTTAAGAACAGAGAGAAAAGCCATTTCCATTAAAGAGAGGGAAAATGAGTCCCTCTCCTCTCTTCCCCACAGCTCCTCTTCCCTCTCCTTCCCTTCTCTTACCTTCCTGTCTCTCCCTCTCTCCCCCACTCTATCTTTCTGAGTCAGTCTCCCTCTGTCTATCTGTATCTGTTTCTGTGTCTCTTAGTCTCTGTGTCTGTCTCTTTTTCTCTCTCTTTTCCCCTGTGAACACAAGGAGAAAATCTAATAGAGAATAAAGGTTATAGGGAAAGGAAATGTCAATATTAGGTTACAAAAGAAAACAGTCCCAGGAACAGTGCACATAAAGGGAAGTAACCATAGTTGACAATTATAAGGAACTTCAAAGACTTTTAAATGTGAAATTGGCAGGAGATCTTACTCATCGGAGAGCTATGACGAAGCATGATAATCAGTATCCCAGGTAGTAATAGGACTAGTCAATAAGAAAGTATTTATTTCATGCCTACTGGTATCAGATACTGGTGATAAGAATTTTTGTTAAATGAAATAATTCATATTCTTCAGGAATTTATATTCCATTGGAAGGGAAGTCATAAACATGTGTTAGTATATAGAAAATAAGTATGTGCAGAAGTTAGGGCACCAACATTTTGGGGAATTAGGGAAAACCACCTATTATTTAGGAATTCTTAACCTGGAATCTATGGATCCCCAAGGGCACTGCAGATAGATATTAAGGGGTCTGTGAACTTGAATAGGAGAAAACATCTTTATTTTCACTAACCTTTAATTTCCTTTTTTACCCTCTGTTTTCATGTGATGCACTTAAAAATATCATTGTGAGTTGGGCACACAGGCTTTAAATAAAATTAAGAATTACTGTAAAAAGTGGTGCTTAAGTTGTATGTTGCAGGATGAATTGGACTCTATGAGACTGAGGGGGCAAAGGGAACACATTCCAGGCATGAAAGAAGATCACTCCAAAACCATGGAGATAGTAGAGAAGTGAGTACTTGTGGAACAAAGAAGTCTGTTTGATTAAAGTATAGTGTCCCAGAAAAGAAGTACATTACTATGAGGCTAGGAAAATACATTGTGTCCAAGTTGTAAAGGGTTTTTATAAACAAAAAGAAAAGCTTCTATTTTATCCTGGAGGCTAGGAAGCCTCTGAACACTACTGAGAAGGGACATGGTCAGATTTGCAGTTTGGCTAAACCCTTGGGCATCTGTGTGGAGAAGGGACTAGAGAGGAAAGGATTTGGTGGCAGGGAGAGTAACCAGGAACTCATGTTCCCTACTTTCTTAAAGAAGTGATGAGGCTCTGAATGAGGGCAGTGGGTATGAAAAGTGGAGAGGAGGAGTGAAACATGAGAAAAAGTTGTGATGAAAGATAAAAAGAATGTGTAAGTGACTGAATATGTTGGGTAAAGGCTAATGAGAAGTCAAGGATGATGTGTAAATAATAAAGACTGATGAATGCTGATACCTTTTGTTCAGTTTTTTCAGTCATTTCTTCATGGTCCTATTTGGAGTTTTCTTACCAAATATACTGGATTAATTTGCCATTTCCTTCTCCAGCTCATTTTACAGATGAGGCAACTGAGTGAAATGAGCAAAATCAGGAGAATATTGTACATAACAGCAGCAACATTGTGTGATGAGCAACTTTGATAGACTTAGCTCTTCTCAGCAATGCAATAATCTAACGCAACTCCAAAATACTCATAGTAAAAAATACTATCCACATCCAGAGAAAGAACTATGGAGTCTGAACGCAGATTGAATCATATGACTTTCTGTCTTTTACTTGTTTTTTCTTTGTCATGGTTTTCCCCTTTTGTTCAGATTCTTGTTTCACAACATGTGGAACTATGATTAATAAAATTGTACATGTATATCCTATATCAATTACATGCCGTATAGAACTCAAAATCTCGTAACAATGACTGTTGAAAACTAAAAATAATTTTTTTTAAAAGAGAGAAAACACTTTCGCATCTTGCTCTGGTCAATTAAGCAAACTCAGAAGATAAGATAAAGATAGTTTATCAGCACAAGGCAGCAAGCGATTGGAGTGCATGTGGTTCTGACTTAATGGACAGGAGTAAATGACTTACATATAGGGTCAAAAATGCTGATTCGTACATTGTATTGTCAATGTATTTTTGCTTAATTTGGAGATCTTTCCCACACATCAATAGGCCCATGTGACTTGCTTAAAGGAGCTTGTTGAATGGGTGGAACAGGAAGGATGGAGTAGAGCTGGGAGGAAGTTGATGAGAGTAGTTAGGGTGGAAGAGAAAGAGGACAGAGGCAAGCATAGTGAGTGTTTGCATGTGGGAAAACCCCAGCAGGAATGGATCGGTGCAAGGCTTGGGAATGGCATTGTCCTCTGCAGTGCTAATGTGTATTGACTTCTTGGTTACTATGATGGATTTGGCTTTTTGATGTTGGGATTCAGTTTTCTGGTATCTGAATACATATTTTTCTTGTGTCTTCTATATGGAGAATCTGTTTACTTTGAGATTCAGAACTATGTTGGCATATTCATAGTTGCCATCAGTGTTGGCGATACATACATGTTATGAGGAAATGGGTTCTATGCTACCTTAGCTTTTCCTCATCTCTAAATATATGTGTTCAAGAGTATTTCCAGATACCATCTCCTGTAGGCTGGCTATGCATGTACCTAAAGGTAAAACAAGATTTAAACTCAGGCTAACTTTACACAATGTCTCCACTTAGGTACTACTCATGGTGTAGCACCATAACAAAGCCTACATCATTCTTCAGTTGTGAATATTATATCATTCTAACCTTGGTTGATTGGAGTTTTGACATTTGGTTGGGATAAAGGTGGGGGTGGAGGGAGTGGATGAGGGATAATAGAAGGTAGCATAGGAAGAGGAATGATAGAAAGCCTACAATGACCGAAAACAGGATTCCCAGGAATGAGTCTTATAACCAGAGAAATCAGGAAGCCAGGAGATCTAGCAACCCCCAAGGGACTAGGGTAAATCATTCCCCTTCTTGAATTTTCTCCAAGATCTCTGTTGAGGGTGTAGGGGCATGAATGTTGTCTGAAGCATCTGGGACCTAAGTGTAACATTCCTGCCCTATAAAGGCAAGTACTCACTCCTTTTCAGTCAATAAGAAGTCTAACATTAACTGATTTTGTAATGCTACAGCCCTCAGGACATGTACCTCTATGCTGATAGTTTTGATGATAAAAATATATGGAAATTTATTCAAAGAATTTAGCAGGGAATGAAACCACACCCAGGAAAGATAATAGCCCAGAGATTTTTGCCCAGTTGGATTACCTAGTGCTTGTTGTGTAAATGAGCCCCTATAGGAAGAAATGGCATAATTCAGAGACCAGGTGCAACTACATCTTCCCATCTAATTGGAAGGGAGCCAATAAGTGACTGTGGTCACAGAAAATGTAAAACCCTTGTGGACTGAGTCAGAAGAAGCCAGTGATCTTCAGTTTGGTGCTATTTAACCCCTCCTTCACATGCTCTCCCCAATAGAGACTGTCACATTAGAGCTTTCAAACAACATATAGTTACAACCACCCTGCATGCCCAAGAGCTATCCTCTTCTGTTTTGCTCATAACAGAGTAGACAAGTAGAAGAGGCATACATAAGGAGAAGTGAGGAATAAGGGGAGTTTGGGATGTAACCTTATAATGGTAATTTAAATGGGAAGATCTTTCCCATTCATTAGTAGGTCCCTAGGATCTGTTGGGTCACATGGAACCTTGAGTCACATGGAACAGAAAGAGGTGGGGAAGGAAAAGTAGAAAAGGAAGAAGTGAAGCTAGAGTAGAGTTGAAAGAAAGTTGATTAGAGAATAATCAGAGCTGGAAAAGGCCACTGATAAGTGTGAGTGAGAGAGCTTATTTGTAATTTGTTTAAAGAGCTGGTTTGTGGGAAGTCAAACAAAGGGAAGGCTTGGGGATGCCCCCGGCATTACTAATGTGTATAGATTTCTTTGTTGCTATAATGGATTTGGTTTTCTGAGGTTGAGATTGAGCTTTCTGGTTCTTGAATAAATGCTTTGATTCTGTTGTCCATGTGGAGAGTCTGTTGTATTTCACAATTCAGAATTGCTACAGGATATTCATGGCCGCTGTAGGTGTTGTGAATATTGCATTGGCACTACAGTCCTTAATAACTTTCCACTACAATGTGAAAGATCTAGAGGACTCATTTTTCTAGCCCATAGCCATGCAATTGTTTCCCTGTCTATGACTCTGGATGCCATAATCACAAAGATCCTGGCTATCTGTTTACCAAGGAGATACCTTCTTCTAATACTAAGTGTCCCTTGGTATAGATCCAACAATTAGTCCACACAAAAACATGACCTGCATTTTGGAGAAGATACACACAACTGTTGGGTTCTTACACACACACACACACACACACACACACGCTCTACCAAAGGCATAGAAGGGCATAAAATACAACAAAAGTGCATGGTAGATGATAGTGAGAGATTATATCCTAATTAAAAAAGTCAACATGAACAAACAGCCAAGAAGAACTGACTATTGTCTGCATCCTTTCTCAGCTCAGTTGAGTACAGGAGCCAATCAGGAGTGGCTTCCTCTGCTTGGATGAAGTCAACCACATAAAGCTTCATATAAGAGTGATGCATAAAGGTCATCCATTTGGAAACCTTGATGGCAGTGTGACTGGTCAGCGGCATCTGGAAAGATTCATCCCAGGAGGGCTGGAGACATTCAAAATTAGGAGGCAAGATAGTGATGAGTTAACAAATGAGAATAAGGGTGGTGAATTAGATAGGAGGAGAACCAGGAAGGAGAGAATAGTGTTATGAAAATGGGGAAGAGAGAGTAATCAAGAGGAAAGGGTAATAAAAACATTTAAATGAAAGACCATCAAATTTGGTCATTAGGAAATAATTGGTAACTTTAGAGAGATTAAGCCAAGATTCATAGCAATAAATGATTAACCCAGACTATTAAGGAATTTTTATATACATAATAAATGTTCAGTAAGTATTAATTAATAAATAGATTAGTACCATATTTCACATAGGCAATATGGCTCTTTAACAGTTTCTATTTTATTATTTAATGTCACCATGTTTAAGTTTTCAAAATAAAATATTTGTTTGATTTGCTTAAATAGGGAAAACAAAGAAGAAAAGTTATGGTTGTGATTTAGTTTTGAAATAAAATACCCAGCTATATGAGACCATGAGACCACACAAATCAGGATGTCCTTGTACCTTGTAGTGTCACCAGGGGGCTAAAGCAACCCTATGGAGATAAAATTATAAACCTTAGAGATGGCAACTTGTAATGCTAATTATGTTAATGAGAGTTAAAGATTTTCCCCACTCACTAATGGACCTGTCCATTAAGGGAAGCTTTTAGGGGAGATTTGTTTTGTAGGGAGGCCCTCACCTTTTGTTAATTTCTATTGAGGAACTAGGTTAGAGAGTTGGGACCTCTGGCTCTGAAAAATGTATACTTGTTGGTGAGGTTTACTAATTGGAAGTATTTGTTTGACCAGACAAAACTCTGGGCAGCTACTAAGGAGATTCCCAACTTTGAAAACCCAGATGTTGGTGCTTCTCTCTCTGGTAACTATGTATGTATGTAATGGTCAGACAGTTGGATCTGTCTGTTGATCTGTGATATATGTATTGTTTATTGTCAGACAGTTGAAAGCCTTCTCTGTTGGTCTTTATTTCTCTGTTCGTATTTTCTCTGAAATTCCGGGTGCTGACTTTTTCCCCTGAACTAAGTGAATGATCTATATGCTTGATTAAAGTAGATTAGTGACCCCTCAATATTTGCATTCCTCTTAGAAAAGCAGATCTAATAACCTGTCCTCCAATCAAGCAGGTGCTCCTATCAAGAAATCTGTTCAAATCCTGGCTCTGACCCTTACTGCTTGTATAGAATTAGTTGTTTAATTTTTAAACCTTCAGTTTCCTTATGTTAAAATAAGTTAAAAAACCATAAATTGAACATTTGCAGGCAATCAGGCACTGTGCTATGCACCAGGGATATGAAGTTATAAAAATATGGCTCTGCTTCTCTATGAGTTCATATCTTGATGGGAAAGACAATGTGAAAATATACATACATACATATATACACATATGTACATATACATATATACACATGTGTGTATACAAAACATTATGTATATACATAAATATGTATATGCATATATATATGTATGTGTGTATATAAAGAGAGACAGAGAGAGATGCTAGGAGATTAAAAATTGAAGAGAAAACGGAAATAATAACAGCAAAAATACTGGACACATCCAGATAAGACGTGTTCAAAGTGTATGTAGAGAAATTTGACTTGGCAAGAGGAATGAACACTGTACAGGTTGAGGAGAAGAAAGTTGGGGAAGATGTTTGAATAATGAGAGAAGGACCTCTCAGGGACTTTTTCAGTGAAGTATGAAGCAAAGTTCTTAGATAGCTGGGGAGGAGGGAGGAGATGCTATTGGAGGACTTGAGGTGCCTTTGGGGGGAAACTAATGTATTTGGTTGAGACCTAATCTTCTTAATTCGTGAGTGCTGTACAATAGAATCTACTCCTAAGTCTTTCAACTAGACCAATAGTGTGTCTTTCTCCTCCTACATACCACCCCTCCACAGCAAAGTACCAAAATTCTTTTGGAAAAGTGGTATCAAATTCAAATAGAAACAGAAACCACTAAACCACAAATAACTATTCTTCCAGGCTATATATTGACTTAGAAAACAACATGCTTATATATTTATTATTTATTAATACATCAAAATATCAAAATCAATAGAAAGTACATTTTAATCTAGTTTTGACTGCACCATGGACCACTTGTTTAACACGTCCACTCTAGAGGACTTTGTACCACATAAATGTTTTTAGAACCATTAATCACCAGTAATGGATAACTGTGAATTCAGGGGTTTGAAAAGCCCAGACATTCTACATTTTGCTTTGGAAGAACATCCCAGTTTTTAGTTGTCTGCCCCAATTTGAGGGATGATGTCAGGACTACTTCTCAATTTCTTTTGAAATAAAGTGTTGATGATGAGTAAGAACTGTCCCAGTAACATCAGAGCCACAAGGCAGATGTTGAGACTTCTGGTGAAGTCAACATTAATCATTGGTCTGAATCATCTATAGAAAGTCAGCTAAGAGGTTGTTACCCTCTAGCATGTAAGCTATCCCATGGCATAAGGTGATGCCAAGGTTCACCTTACTATACCACCTACTGAAAGATACCATCACGAGATAATAAAAAAAATATATGACCTTTTCTCTTCTGAGAAACTATTCTTTTCCAACCATGGGTGTGGGTAAAAATCCTCTCATTTTTATCCAGGGATTAAGTATTCCCACAAAGTCATCCAAGGGATTTCCATTCTGCCAAACAAATTCACACTCAGATCTCTAGGATAAAGGGGTAGAGGGGAAAGAAGAAGAAAAAAAATGAAAGAAATATCATAATTTTGTTGTATATTTGAAGGGAGTAGCAAATTGTGCATAGTAGATTTGTGGATTCATGTGCAATCATCTTTTTTGTATGTTGTGGAAATGCTTGTTTTATTCCATAAATTAAAAATAAAATAAAACAAAACATATAACTTTACAAGAACAAAACAGTGTATACTGACGGACTCTGTTCTGGGTCAGGTATGCCTTGTGAAGGTCTAGTGATTCAGGCTCAGGAATAGAACAGAATGAAATATTTATAGACTAGATAACATTTAACTAAAGGACATCCACGACATAATGAGATACAAGGATATTCAGGAAGGAAGCTGCTTTGGATCATACCTATGTTCAATTGAACCTCCCCTTACCTCTGAATTCTCCATAATGGAATGCCCACTCAGAAGAATATGTGGTCTCATATGGCAGCAGAGAGCCTTTTGAGCTTAATGAGACCTCACTTTTATATACTGGACTTTTCTTATCCAAGGGAAGTAGGAAGTTACATTAACAGTTACCTGAAACATTTGAGTCTGAAGGTGGTTTTACTTTCTTTTTAAGGGGAAAAGTATAGTTCCCACTGTAGATGCATCAACAATCCGCTGGCATGATCAGTAGCCTCTCTAAACTTGAGGAGTGTAATCTATGCCTTGGCCTGAGTCATACTCTTTCATCTCCAATGCCTGCATCTGGTTTTAGTGCTGTCCTGTGCAAGACCATGATTTCTTCCCATTATTTTTTTTCAAATCACATGGAGCAGCATGTTATTCTTGACTTAAGATCCACATAGCATTATATGTTTCAGGTGTGCTTTTTTGTGTATTGTTTGATTTTACTTCCTAAAATATTCTTTTTTATCCTCCTCTTTCAAGAAGAGTCCGGCCCACTCATTTCCACATTATTGTTTTTACTTGCACATTTCCCTGCATCATTGTGATTTGCTTTTTTAATCTCTTTCCTTTCTATTGCCCCCCCATTTAAAAAAAAAGGAAAGAAATGTGGTCAAAAGAATGTCATCAGTTACACATGTATGCATATGTTTCTAGGTTACCTCTAACTAACCTGCTCCCACTCATCTGCCCCTTGGATCATCAGTTCTTAACTCCAGCGCTTTCCTTTAGTTCACACTTTATGATCTATGCTCTGAAATGAGTATGTTTTGTTTATTCTTGAGAGGAGCTTATACTTTATCAGTGTCTCCCTTTCCTTATCCCTGAGTATTTCCTTTTTGAGTTTAATGAATCACTATACAAAATTTTCTATGTATGTGTATGGGGGTTTAAGTTTGCTCATCTCTGCCTTTGTCAGGTTCAAGGGATGCTAACTTAGAAAACTCCTTCTTCCAAGTTTGTGTATTCTCCTTCTTATACACACTGATGAGTGTATACACACTTCTTATACACACTTATATACACTTAAGACAGAGCTAGATTTTATTCTTCATTTTATCTTTAGTATATCTCTTTTTCCTTCTTTTTCTTTCCTTTTATATCATTTACATTGAAAAATACTATACCTCGATTTGTGTTCATTTAATTTCCTCTGTGACCATGTTAGGGTTTTAGATCACTGGTCCCTTCGTCCTCTTTTCTAATAGAAGCATTGTATTATCCTTTAGCTTCCTTCCTGTGCCACATTGTTGAGGTTCTCTATGGTTCTGTAGAAACTCTATGCTCTTTCCCTTTTTTTTTCTTTAAGAAGATGAAATTTCCTTATGGAATCATAGTTTCCTTATATTCCTAGAGGGCAAATAGCTCCTCTATATTCCATAGATAAATAGATACATACATACATACATACACACATACATACATACATATACATATATATACAGAGAGAGACAGAGACAGAGATAAACACAGACACAGATGGAGAACCTGGAGGTTCATTTCTAGACCAAGAAGCATCTTCTTTTGTTTTCTAGTCACTACTTTCATGAAAGGGATTTATTTCCTTTCTTCCTTGCTTCCTCCCTTCCTTTTCTTTCCTTCTTTTCTTCCTTCCTCCCTCCCTTCTTTCCTTCATTCTTTCTTTTTGCTTATTTTCTAGACTAAAGGTTATATTAATCATTCTTTGCCCTTTCTGAGAGGTCAAAACCTACTTCTCTTTTGTACTGAACTAATTTTCTCTAGTGTATGAAAGAAATAAATTCTACATGAACCCCAGTCTCAAGTGATATTTAGTAGATTGGATGGCATAAGTAATTTTTCACTACCTGTGATATTTACTATGTAAATCATGTAAGGTATAGCATTGGATATGTGACAGTGGCCTTTCAGAATGATGCCTCAAGATCTGAGTGTTCTCATTTTGATCCTACAGATATTTGTGTGACCTTGAATAATTATCTAGCTTGTTTCGGGATTCAGCTCTATCATTCTTACACCTTCCAGAGTGGTTACATGGAATAGCTAGTAAAAAATGACTGTTAAGCACTTTGCAGATATAAAGTGCTACCTAAAAGCATAATAATCATGGAGAGCCTGAGAGAAACTCTGGTTCCATTTACATATAATCTATCAAGATATTTTAAGATATACATAATACTTCTACTTACAGCAGTGGTGAATGAAGATATTTATAAGATTTGTGACAACCTGTTATAAATCTATCCATAGCTGCCAAATTCTCCCCAATTGTAGATGTAACCAAATATTTATGCTTATATTTGTTTCTCAGTTTAGTGAAATAAAAAGAACATATTTTCTGGCCATGATGTTCATATCATGCTCTTCTCTGAGTCATAAATTAATGCAAATTAAAAGAACTAAATACAGCAATTACGGGAGAAATACAACTTGGCAGCAACAAAATAATGTAAGAGTTTGTCACATGACACCTTTCAGTGATTAGATATTTATCTGCTGCTAACATTTAGGTTTGTTGACATCATGCACATCTTGTATATTACCCATTCTGCCTCTTTATTTTTCCTTTCACTATTCTTTTTTCCTGAGCCTCTGACTCTTGTCCAGCATGACTTTCTCTGGCTTGGAATGGGTGAGCATCTTATTAATGTGGATGACAGTTTTGATAGTCTCCGTATGGATCATGATGAAACTGGGTAGAGTCCCTCATTTTACACAGACATAGTTATCCCCATATCTACAGAAAGATTAACTGATGTGTGTTTGTGGAAGGAATAACAATAAGTCTATTAATTTTATCAATTTAAAAATATGCACTGAATGCCTCTTATGGGCTGAGCACATTCACATGATAGTCTAGAGAAATGGAAAAAAAGATTGGAAGGATGAGCATAATGAAAATACAACTTTTTTAAGGAAAATCCTCACCAGATTTGTTATTATAGAATAAATTGGGGAGATAACCTCTGAGACATGTTCAAAGTTGGGTTACACACACATACACACACACACAAACACACATAGAGTTCATTTGAAGTTCATGGTTTGAACAGGTAAAAATTTAAATCAAGTAAAGAGGAAACTCTGTGCTTCTTTAGCTTGTGGTGGTAGTAGGAAAGGGGACTAATGAGAACTGAAATAGGGAAATTAATAAAATCAGAAGGAACAAGTTCCTTTGGGGGGAAAAAGATGGCCCAAGTTATCATCCCAGAACATCAATACAGAACCTTTCTAGAGTTCACAGAATGATAATGCATTAGGATAAAGGCAGGAGGCAAAAAAGAGGTTTGCCCAGTATTACAAAGCCAGGGAGTCAATATGAGCAAGTTCAGGAGATGCACCATGAAGAGTAGTACTAGACCTCCCCTTAATACCCATATCTCAACCATTTACCAAGTTTTAATTCTGCCTTCAAAACCCCTCTCATCCCTTCTCTTTGTTTGAAATAGCTCAAAAGAAATGAGAGATGTGCAAATTTAGAAAATCCACCTCAAATGATCACATGGAATATTTGTCCCTGCCCTGTGGTAGAGTATTTCAAGTCGTTTTGGTCTAATCAGCCACAGTCAGATATGCTTTAATGACTATAACATAGTGATGTCATTTGGGTCCTCTTCAGGAACAAAGGACAAACACCAACCTCATGCTAACCTCTAGCTTCCCAAAGGGCCTCTCTGCCACTTTTGTAGTCCCTTACTCAGCACTACTTTGCCTCCAAAATGCTCCAGACTTCCAGAAGGTAGAAAAGAGATATAGAAAGTAAGACAGTACCAGTGCCAGACTGACACCTTTGAAATGTTCCCAACTCTGTTCTAGGACAGGTAAAGATTCAGAAGGTAAACTTGCATATATAGTATAGTACAAAGGTACTAAGTTTTGCATCAGAAAACCTAAATTAAAATCTTGACTCTTTCTCTTGTCACCTGCCTAGCTTTGGTGAAGACAATACCTCTCTGGAACTAACTTTTGTCATCTATAAATTGAAGGGTTTGAAGGAAATGTCCTCTGAAGTCCCTTCAAACACTAGAGAGGTGGATTCATTTCCTTTTCTGTACCACATGAATCTCTTCAACTGAGCACTTATGCTCATATTTGAGTCCCTTCTCCCAGCCCAGAATTCATGCTGGTACTTTGCGTTTGTCTACCTTATGGGTTAAGTGACCACCATTTACAAACCTATTAAAGTGATTCATCCAGGGGTGGCAGAGTCAAAATGATGGAGTGAAAGCAGGGACTCACCTAAGCTCTTTCGTAAATTCCTTCAGATTCCTCTAAAAATGTGAATCTGAATGAATTTTAGGGTGATGGAATCCACCAAGAGACAGCATGTGGCAGATTTCAGCCCAGGACAGTCTGAAAGGTGAAAGGAAAGGATCTGTTATACCAAGTTGGGGGAGTGCAGAGGACATGACCTGCATCAGCATAGACTCGGCCATAGAGGAGCAGGAACAGCCCAGGTAGACTAAGTTACCAGTTATGATTTCCAAATCTCTCAGCACAAGACTGGAGTCAGGCAGAGATAGGTGAGAGAGAAGTGTGGGGCTGTAGCAGTAACAGAGCTTGCTCCTGGGGTTATTAGCCCACAGACTGAATATTTGAAAGTCACCTACTTGAACTTCTGGGAGCCAAGATGGAAGAGAAAACTGTAAGTCCTCTTACCCTCCTTTGTTGACCTTGAAAAACTCAGAGAATATTACTCCAGAAAAATTTTGGGAATAACAGATCCAGCAGAAAGAGTACAATAGTCATTTAGCTTGAGAGAATAGCAAGATCAAAGGGAAGGGTCTCTCTTGTTGTAGCTGAAGGGGACCAGTGAAGGATTGGAGGTGTCTCAACGAGCCTTTCCTCAGCAGACCAGTAGGAGATCTTGAGTCCCAGGGGGTTGGAGTCAGTAATAACCAATGTCAGGACCCCAAGTGTACCTTAATACAATCAGAGGAATTGGGCAGACACCAATGCAGATGGGGGTGCACCAGTCACTGAGCCTGTCCATGCTCTAGTGCAGGCCTAGGGAAGGAGAAGACCTCCAAGGGCTCCACTCCCCATACCTCACATCACAAGATTCAATGTAACCCTGGGAATATTTAGACTTGACCTGCCCTCCAGCCTTGGCACACACCAGCCAGCTCAGAATCAGGTAAGATGCAGCATTATATAGCTTCTAGTTGAAAGAACCAGAGGACACAGTACATAAAGCCAGTTACCAGGCCCCTAGCTCCCAGCACAAGATATATGGGCGAGTGCCCTGTGCCCCATAAGAAGAAATCCACTTTAAAAGCAAGGGAAATGGCTATCACCATGAGCAAGAAGCCAATTAGAAAAACAAAAACCATAGAATCTTACTATAGGACCAGGGAAAAATCAAAATATTCATTCAGAAGGGGACAACATTGATACTATCCCCACATCTGAAACCTCCAAAGGGAATATGAACTGATTTCAAGTAAAAAGAGCATTCTTAGAAGACCTCAAGAAGTATTTTAAGAGTCAAATTAGAGGGCGGAGCCAAGATGGCGGAGTAGAAAGACTCACCTATGCTAGGTCTGAACCCACAGCCCATAGATTTCCTGTAAAAAGAACTCCTGACAAATCCTGGAACAGTGGAAGCCGCGCAGCAACACAGTGAAGGAGATTTCCGTT
>CM053774.1:99629727-99701055 GCA_028658325.1 Potorous gilbertii | reverse complement strand
CCCAAAATCTTGTGAAAATGAATGTAAAAAGTTAAATAATTTATTTAAAAAAAAAAAGAGAGGAAGAAAAAGGAATGCTAAAATTAAAAAAAAGAGTCAAATTAGAGAGATAAAAGAAAAACTGACCAATGATTTTAAAAATACAATTGACAAAATGAAAAGGAAAAGAATTCACTGAAGAGAACAGTTCTTTGAAAAGTAAAATTGGTCAAACGGATACAGAAGTACAAAACCTAACTTAAGAAAATAACTCCTGAGAAGGAACAATTGGTCAAACAGAAAAGGAATTACAAAGGCTAACCTAAGAAAACAATTTATTAAAAATTGGAATTTGGCAAGTAGAAGTAGAGAAGACTCTATGAGGCATCAAGAATCAGTCAAACAAAACCTAAAGAATGATAGAAAAGAAAACATAAAATACCTCATTGGAAAAGCAACTGACCGGGAAAATAGATTCAGGTGAGAAAAATCTAAGAATTATTGGTTTACCAGAAAGCCATGATGGAAAAAAAAGAGCCAAGACAATATCTTCTAAGAAATCATCATGGAAAACTACCTCCAGAGGTCCTAGACACAGATGGCAAAATAGTCATCAAAAGAATCCACTCATCACTTCCTGAAAGAGATCCCAAATTAAAAATGTCAAGTAATATCGTTGCCAAATTCCCAAATTATCAGATCAAGGAGAAAATATCGCAAGCAGCCAGAAAGAAACAATTCAAATATTGAGAAACTACAGTCAGGATCACACAGGACCTTGTAGCTTCTGCCTTAAAAGATAGGACGTATTGGAATATGATATTCAATAAGGCAAAGAAGCTTAGGCTACAATCAAGTTTCACTTATCCAGCAAAATTGTCTTTAATCTTTCGGGCAAAGAGATGGACATTCAATGAAATAAGAGATTTTCAGACCTTCCTGATGAAAAGCGCAGAGCTCAATAGAAAATATGCTCTTCACACACAAGATTCAAAGATGCATAAAAAGGTAAACAGGAAAAAAAAGATAAAGAAACTTGTTATTTAATGTGGGCAAACTGTTTATATCCCAATATAAGAGGATGATACTTGTTAATCTTGAGAATTGTGTATTTATTAAAACATTTTAAAGGCATATACATAGAGAGAAGATGTATATTTATAGAGGGGTATAAATTAACTAATATGATGATAAAAAATCTAATTAAGGAGTGCCAATGGAAAGGAGGAAGCAGAAAATGGTGAATTATACCACATGAAGAGGCACAAAAACATATTATAGTATAGGGTATAAAGGGAGAGAGATGAGCATTGTTTGAGCTTTACTCTCTAGGATTTAGTTCAAGGAGGGAATACCATACTCAGTTAAGTATAAAAATTTAATTTGCTGTACAGGAAGTAGGAAGGGAAAGGGGAAAGAAAATGGAGGGTGTGTTTAGAAGAGTGGGAAAAAACAGTAAGTAAAAGGGAAATAAACGGGAGGGAGCTGATAGAAGGGAGAGAAGATTGAGGGAGTCAGTAGTCAAAAGTAAATCTCTATTGAGGAGAAGGGGAAAATAAAAGCATAAATGAGGGGGTAGGGAGAATAGGATGGAGAGAAATACACAGAGCAATGATAGCTGTGAATGTGAATGGGATGAACTAATCCATAAAATGCTAGATGGATTAAAAACCATAATCCTATAATACGTTTTTTACAAGAAACACACTTGAAAGAGGGTATACACACAGGCTAATGGTAAAAGACTGAAGCAGAATATATTACACTTCAGTTGAAGTAAAAAAATAAATCGAGGGTAGCAATCCTAATCTCAAACAAAGCAAAAGCATAAATAGATCTAGGAAGATTAGGAAGGAAACTATAACCTGCTAAAAGGCACCATAGACAATGAAATAATATCATTACTAAACATGCATGCACCAAGTGGTATAGCATCCAGATTCTTAGAGGAGAAGTTAAGGGAGTGACAGAGAGAAATATGCAGCAATAGAAATAAATACTAGTGGGGAACCTCAAGTACTTCTCTGAACTTGATAAATCTAATCTCAAAATAAACAAGAAAGAAATTAAGTAGGTGAATAGAATTCTGGAAAAGGTAGATATAATAGACCTGTGGAGAAAAGTGAATGGGGATACAAAGGAATATACCTCTTTTTTTC
Organism: Potorous gilbertii; assembly: GCA_028658325.1. Lineage (NCBI taxonomy): Eukaryota > Metazoa > Chordata > Mammalia > Diprotodontia > Potoroidae > Potorous > Potorous gilbertii. Next base: position 99,698,917 of record CM053774.1, on the reverse strand, counting down.
ACAGTGGTATATGGCACATACACAAAAATTGAAAATTTCACAATCCAGTGGAAAAAGACAGAAATAGTCAATGCATCCTTTTCAGAGCATGATGCAATAAAAATTATATGTAATAAAGGGGTCATGGAAAGATAGAACAAAAATTAATTGGAAACTAAATATTCTAATCTTAAAGAATGAGTAGTTCAAACAACAAATCATAGAAACAATCAATAACTTCATTCAAGAGAATGACAATAGTAAAACAACCTTCCAAAACTTACGGGAAAGCAATTTTTAGGGGAAGTTTTATATCTCTGAATCCTTGCATGAATAAAATACAGAAAGAGGAGATCAATGAATTAGGCATGTAACTGAAAAACAGCAAGAACAAACTGAAAATCCCTAAGTAAATAACAGCTTAGAAATACTGAAAAGCAAGGAGAGATTAATAAAATTGAAATTAAGAAACTTATCAAACTAATAAATAAAACTAGTTTTATAAAAAAACAATAAAATTGACAAACTTTTGGGCAATTTGATTTAAAAAAAAAGAAAACCAAATTACCAGTACCAAAAATGAAAAAAGGTGATTTCACTTCCAGTGAAGAGGAAATTAAAATAATAAGTTGAAATTATTTTGCCCAAATGTGTGTCCGTAAATTTGACAACCTTATTGAAATGGATGAATATTATGTGTGTGTGTGTTGCCCACATTAGCAGAAGAGAAAGTAAAATACTTAAATAACCCCAACTCAGAAAAAGAAAGTGAACAAGCCATCAATGACCCTAGAAAACCATCTCCAGGATCAGAGGGATTTACAAGTGAATTCTATCAGACCTTTAAATAACAGTTAATTCTAATACTATATAGACTATTTGGGAAAAACTGGCAAAGTAGGAGTCCTACCAAATTCATTTTATGATACAAATGTGGTGGTGATGCCTAAACCAGAAAAGGTCAAAATAAAAAAGAGAATTATAGACCAATTTCCCTAATGAATATAGATGCAAAAAAATTAAATGATATCAGCAAAAAGATTACAGTAACTTATCAAGAAAATAATACACTTTGATCAGGTAGGATTTAATCAGGTAGGATTTATGCCAGGAATGCAGGCCAAGTTCAATATTAGGAAAACTATCAGTATAACTGATCATGTCAACAACAAAACTATCAGAAACCAGATGATTTTCTCAACAGATGCAGAAAAAGCTTTGGACAAAATACAAGACCCTTTCCTATTGAAATCACTGGAGAGCATAGGAATAAGTGGAGTCTTCTTTAAAACAATAAGCAGTATCTATCTAAACCCATCAACAAGCATTTTACATCATGAAGATAAGCTAGATGCATTTCCAGTAAGATCAGGTGTGAAACAAGGATGTCCATTACACCATTATTATTCAACATGGCACTAGATATATTAGTTTTAACAATAAAAGAAGAAAAAGAAATTGAAGGAATTAGAATAGGTGAAGAAGAAACATCATTCTTTGTAGACGCTGTGATGATATACTTAAAGAATCCTAGATAATCAGATAAAAAAAATACTTGAAATAATAGACAGCTTTAGCAAAGTTGCAGGATACAAAATAAACCCAGAGATTGCTGAAAACTGAAAAACAAATAAATTAATAAATTTGGAATAGAAAAGATTCATTCAAATTCACATAGGGAGCAATCATCAGATACGGGACGTGAGCATTAGTGCTCTGACTTGAGTCAGTTTTCTTTCTACTGTGCTGTGCTCCTTACAGACAACCAACTTACAAAATAATTCTTTCAATATATGAAACACTAATTATGCTTCCCCTCACTGCCTGGAAAGAGATGTGACATTTTACCCCTCCTACATGATTCTCCAGTACATTTAAGGGCTTTCTGCTAATGGCTCCAGTGCCCACCAAAAGCATTCCCTCAAGTATAGATGATGAATCCCCTGCATCACAGTTCCTTTTAGCTACTTAACAATCAGATGAGTTTTTTCCAAATGAGTTTTTGTGGTTCTGTGGTTTGTCCCTCATTCTCAAAGAGGACTATGACATCAGGGAGATGATGACATCACTTGCAATTGACTTTGATTTGAGTGATGGAGGGCTATGCAAAGTCACCTACCTGCCTCACTTTCTCCTCCAGAGTCATCTGGGTCCAGTGGCCAGTTATAGATCAGGATTACTGGAGATGGCCCAGGAGGCCATGGGAGACCTTACCCTAAAGGCTAAGATCTTTTCAGGTTGAGTGAAGCAACACTCATTCAGTGAATAGGCCTCTTTAAGAAGGGACTCAAGGGATGACTCCATTAATTAAGGGGAGATTAGGTTCACAATTTAGCTCAGTTCTTCTAGAGCAAAGTCCAGAGTTCCAAGTCCCAAATTCACCTTGGTCTGGAGTTGCAGACACTATGTAGTTTCCCTGATAGGCTGATTGGCTACAATAGCCCTTCTGCATTCCTATCTCCAATACCACAATCATCACTAGCACTTGGAAATGTGATCAAATGACAGAACAAAAACAAAAATTCCAGACCAAGGGAAAATTTGGAGCCAAAGAGGAGGAGGGGGAATGAGGAAAGAAAGTCCTTCCATTCATGGCACCTGTGCTGTGTCTTACACTGTGCCTGGTAGCAGCCAGAAAGACCACACTGGAATGAGTGGTTAGTATCAAAGAAGCAGCCAAATTACATGATTTAAAAAAAAAAAAAAGCAAGGAACCTTTATGTTAAGAAAACTGAGTGTTTACAAGTGAAATGTTAATTAGAGAGTTAAAGATCTTCCCCACCCATTGATGGGCCTGCCCATTAAGGGAAGCTTGATTAGGGAAGGCCCACACCTTTTGTTAATTTGTAATGTACTGGTTCGCAAGGGTTGTGATGCCCTCTGACTCTGGAAAGTATATGAATACTCTAAGGTGATGTTTTTGTTTTGGGCGCTTACTCATTGGAAGTGTTTGTTTGGTCAGTTGAGACACCTTCCCACACCCCTGTTGGATCTGCCTGTTGATCTGTGATATATGTATTGCCTACTGTCAGACAGTTAGTTGGAAGCTGTCTGTTGATTTTGATTTCTCTATATTTTCTCTGAAGTTCACAGTGCTGACTTTTTCCCCCAAACTAAGTGAATGATGCATGTGCTTAATTAAAGTTATTGTCGACCCCTTAAAAGTTGCTTTCCTTTTAAAAAAGCAAATCCAAGAAACTATGATAGCAGGCCCTCCTGTGTATGCCAGGATCCTTGCTGACACAATAAGTGATCCCTTTTAATGTATAATTTTGTTTCTATCTGTACTTTCAGTTATATGGAGCTTCTGATTTGCTGAATTACATTAAAATGCAAACTCAGTTGACCACTTCACCATTAGAATTTCAGGCAGTGTGACTGTAAATACAATGTATACTTGTAGCAGGTTACAAATGCTAACTAGTACAACAGAAACACTAATTAAATGTACATTTCTCAACCTATGCAACTAAACTTTCAGAATCAAAGTTTGCAAATACTACCCTTCTCTAAGAATCAACTACCAACCTGAGCCTTGGCAATTCCAACAAGTTTCATTCATTCTTGAATCACAAGCTTTCCTCTCTATTGGAGACCATGTCTCAGAGGGTCATCTGGCAAGTCCCAGTCAGTCCATCAGCAGTGCCCTTACGTAAAAACAGGGCTGTTCATGTTTCCATTAGGAATGGAGCAATGACTAGTGTTTCTGGTGTTGTTGCTTTTTTTTTTAAAATAGTTTATTTATGGCATTTCTAAGCTATTTTCTGCATAATTTAGTAGGTGATTTACTGATAAATTTGTTTATAATAATTTTCATTTATGGTCCAATTATTAGAAGATATACATATATTTATCAGTTATTTAAGAAAACACATATGGTGCTTCCTACATCATATCACACAAATGTTCATTTTATTATTATAGAAAAAAATAACTTATAGAAAAACAACTTCCCCAAAACAACTCAGCTACAAATTGGAGTCAGTAATGCTAAGTTGACAAGCTTTTACTTACTGATTATTAAGATACTAAGATTTTTTTTTTCTCACCACATTGACAAAGTCAATACCTTTAGACCTCTCCTTGTGGGGAAAAGCTCTTGGGAGTAAGAAAACCTTTTAAGAGTTCTTTAAAACATACCCCAGGGTATGATGACTTCCTAGATTTATGGATAAAAAGTAGGCCTTGGCATCAAGAGGACCTGGGTTTAAATCCCATCTCTGACATATATTGGATATATGATCCTAAGCAAGTCACTTAATCTCTCAATGCAGCAGGCAACTCTCTAAAGCTAGAAAGTTGCCAAGAATGTGCAAAATTGCTTAGTAGAGAATGATATTCAGTGGTAGCTCTCCACATCAGTGAAATCACAGATCTGGTGGGAAATATAGAATTTTACTCTGGAAGGATCTATAGAGACTAGTTAGTCTTACACCCTCATTTTTTTGGCCAGTAGTGTACACTGCAGTACTAAAAAAATATAAAATAAAATAAAAACACATAGTACTTACTCTAGCTACATCATGTAGCCCACTTTTCTAAAGTATAAAGTACAATTTTAGAGGGTATAGGAAATAAGCAACACTAATTAGTAGTATTCTCCGTAGTTCTAACTTAGGGGCTACATTATCAACACATTTCTAAAAAGGACAGCACATGACTTTGGGGGCTAGTCCCAAAGACTGTGGTCCTGGACAGGTAGGCTTACTATTGGTACCTGTGAGACTGCTGGTTTAAAAAAAAAAAATGAAAATGAACCCATTTTCAGGGTTTGATCTAAGTTCAAAGATCTTTCAGAAAAAGTTAGAAAACAGTTATGAAATCTCACCATGAGAAAATAACGGTTTTTTTCTCTTTCTAAAAATGTGATATTGTGTTATTTATGTTCAAATGTGATGATTTAAAAGAAAATAAGAAATGCATGCTGTGTGAGAAGGAGTATGACTAAAAAGCAAACTGAAAATTTGCAGTTAGATTGTCAAGTCTTTCAATTGATTTGAGTTGTAGATTTAGAAAGGAGAGGGAGGGAGAGAGAGAGGAGAGAGCAGAGAGAAGAGTAAATTTGTAACCATGAACAAATTCATCAGGGAAACAACCATAGAACAGAACAGTATCACAGTCTGCCATGATTGAAAATCAGTCACAGGTGGAAGAGTTGACTATAGCCATCATTTTCTTTCTTTAGGAAATTTATTTCTTAGAAACTGAGAGGGATAGAGAGAGAGCAGGGACAGCTGGGAAGTACTTGAGACTTCTTTAGAAGGAGTGAGACCTATGACATTATCTCGGCTACAGTGGAAGGTTAGAGATAAGGCCCCCACCCTATTATATTTGCTACAGAGTCACTCACTGAGTGAGGGTCATTGCTACCAGAGGCATCAATCTTACTTCCTAGTAGAGAGCTTCCTTATGCTTTCGTGATGAAGTCCTACTATAAGTCCCCCAAAAATCACATTAGAAGGAAAAATCTTAAGTAACTCAAAGCAGTGTGGCTGTGTCTCATAGAACTCTTTGATAATATTCAACATAAAAATACATCTGCATACAACTCTACCCCTATGCAATTGACAAAAACAGGCCCAATCCCAGATAGCCTTTTGAAATCAGAGACATTTTCTCCCTCTGAGTACTCTTCCTTTTTGTTCTCTTTTCCCTCTTCCCTCCTTAGTGACAACCCCTCACCACCCCAACCCTTTCCAGGCTACAGTAACTTTCCCCTTTTCAATGTCTTCTTCCTGGTCAAAATTTAAATCAACAAACACTGGGAAGAGAAGCTGAATTTTCAAGTTGATAAGCTTATGCAGAGGTAAGCCTTTGTTTTACATTCTTTGATATGGGCACCTTTTCAACACCATTATATCAAGACTCCAGAATAAGTTTTGGTAACAGAGACTACCCCAGCCTGCTTTTCTCTCCTAGACATTTAGGAGAGATTCTTACTTATCCTGAGATCACTCCTTCTGTAGCAGTCTATTTAAAAAAAAACTGACACACCAATCTGGATGTTTTCCTTTTTTTGCTGTACTTTTCACACACCCCTCCACAATAAACAAACGTATGGGATATCTCAGACTGTCCTGAAGGCAGAATTTCATGGGAGGTACATCATGGGCTCACCTATAACTTTCTGGACAGACACTAGAGATCAGAAAGGAAAGAGAACTTTCTCAACCCAAGAGAGATCAGTACTGGGAACTAGAGGAATATCAAGTCTCTCCAGCAGCACAATGTGAAGGCAACTATATACTTTTCCCGAATGAGCCTCCTGAACCCTAATAGGTTCAAATAGAGAAAGGCATCCCAGTGCCAGAATCTAGCCATGAAAGGGAGATTCCTTGGGCAGTATGGCCATTGCAATATTATACCTTGTGTATAATGCTTTGTTTGCTAGTTTGGAGATCTGGCTTTAAGAGCCAAAAGGGAATTCCTGAAGAATGAGTCTTTCAGTCACCCCCCACACATACAGATAGCCCCTAAACTGGAAGAACAGTAAAGAGAAGAGACTTAGTCCATGTAAGAATCAGAATAATTGAATGAGGAAATATTTAAGTGTTTACCATGAGACAAACACAAAAATTGGGTCACAAATAAAACCAAAAGCACCTTTGCCCTCAAGGAGCTGACATTGTAATGTGTGTGCCAGTGAGTAGAGGGGAGAACACAGATAGGCAAGTTATAGCCATGGAGAAGGATTTTGGTTTTAAAAGTTATAGGAATGACACATGGAACTCTATGAGAGTAGTTTGTACATTTTTTCTAGGAGAAATGACGGAGTTGATTTGATCATGGTCTCAGAACTGGAAAGTGTGGGGAGGTAAGAACATTAGGTAACATGATGACTGGTGAAAAGTACAGTTAATAAAATCCTATATTTCACTTGCACTTTACCCAAGAAATTGGGACAGTGAAAGTCAAGAAGTGGGTTGCCTGGCCAGCAGCTGCAAAATATGTTTATCTTCTAAGGCGGGGGTCTACCATGGTAGGTTCACCACATAATCACTCATGTGGTAAAACATTTATCACCAATTGTAGGAATTGAGATGGTTAGGAAATTTGTTTAAATCTTCTCATTTTAAAACTCCTCACATTTATCCAAAGAGCTCACATTCTAATTATGATAAAATGGTGAATGTCAGAATTTCCTCCTCCCTGAAGGAAAGAGGGATTTTTCCAGAATGACAAACTATTGACCTGCTTCATCACTCCATCTCAAAATTTCTTTCTTTATGTTTTATATTTAGTTATCTATGTATATTTTGTCTTTTCTCCCTCCACCTCCATCCCACACATACCTCCTATAGAATTAAGGTTTTTGTTGCTATGGGTACTAGTCTGGGAATTGGGCTTTTATTGACCACATTTAAGGAAACCTGGAAATATGGCAGTCATGTTCATAAATTTCTCGGAGGAAACTGTGGATTGTGATAACACCCTCCATGATTGAATCTGGTCTCTCGGGAGCTGGGAATCCTGAACCCTGAGTTATAGGTTTATTGAGGCTGTACCATAGGCTTCAAGGCAATAGGATAGGTTCTGTGAATACAAACCCAGAAAAGAAATAGTATCGACATCCAAAGAACTTACAATCTATGGGAATAGGGACAATTTACCCACCTAAGTAAATATAAGGCAGTTGGAAAAGATAGCATACTAACAATTACAGAAATCAGGAATGAATTCAAAATGGAAATAGAACCAAAATAAGTCATGAAAAACTTTATAGATGCTATCTCATTTGGTCTTCACAACCCTGTGAGGTAGGTGTTATGACTAACCTTATTTTATAGTTGAGGAAGCTGAGCAGAAAAAGGTTAACTATCTGGGGTTACATTATCAACTCAGGTCTTACAGACTCTAGACCCAATTTTCTTTCTACTACATCACTAATCTCAACTAAATTTGTGAGATGAGCCTAGTTTAGCTGGAATTGTATGCTTACGTACTTCTGAGTCTGCAGAAGTATGAGCATGTGTCCTATCATTACAAGCTTCAAGGATCTGAAGTTCTCCTACCCCACCTCAGGTAAAAATCTAACCACCAGGCATCCTCCCTCTATCTCCCCGCTTATGCTTGATCCCTCACTGTCTTTATCACCCTTTCTCCAACACCCACACAATGAGGGAAGATACAGAGACAGATATAAGGTAAGGCAGAGATAAACAGAAAAATAGATAGAATGAGAGAGAAAAGAAGGAGAGAGAATGGCAGGAGAAGGGGAAGGATTCAGAAAAGAGATGTTCCTAAGACAAAGACAAAGGTTTCCCCACACCTCAAAGATGAATCATAATCAAAAGAGAAAACTAAGGAACAACCAGACAAGGAGAGAGTCACATCAGAAAATCACAGGGAGGAGATGGTAATCAAAAGGAGGGATTGGTCAACAACATCAACTACTGAGGAGAAGTAAAGGAAAAGACCTAAGAAAAGTTCATAGAATTTGTCAATCAAATATTGGATGCAGAAAGCATTCTCAGTGAAACTGATGAGGCCAAAAGCTAGATGGCAAGGGACTGACAAGGGAATGGGAGGTGAGGAAGGGGCTGTCTCAATTATAGAGAATGTTTTCTAGTAATCTGACTATGAAAGAGAGGAGACCTACAGTATACACCTGCGGGGAGGGAATAGTAAAACCAAATGAATGATTTTTTGTTTGTCTATATTTTAAGTATTGGAGAAGTCTATGAGAGTTTATAAGCAACTGGGAAAGAACCAAAAGAAAATAGGGGTGGTGATTAAAGGGGCAAACTCAAAGAGGAACAAAACCTCTTTTCAGATATCTTAAAACACATTCTCAAGCTTCCAATATTATTTATATAGTTTCTAATAGGAAAATATCTCAAAATTAATGCAGTGTGAAAACAATACTTCATTGCATCTCCTTGATGAGGAGGCAGTCTCAGAATCAGGAAAGCTAAGGTTTCAATCTCTGCCTCTTACACACACTACTTATGTAACCCAAGGCATATCACTTAACCCTTGAGTATCCTAAGTAACTCTCCAACACTATCAATTTCAAGCAAAGTGCTAACCCCAGGTGGTATAGAAAGTTTCTTCACTTTATAACCAGGAATGTTCTGGTAAATGTTTAACAATTGACTTTCTGAGTGAGTGTGTAGAATGAACACAACCTGTACCTACATTTTCTCCATTAATTTCTTAAGTCTAGAAAGTCAATAAAACAAAACTCAGATTTTTATCATTTACTGATTTCTAAGATGTAAATGCTCAGACTGAAAATTTAACAATCAGCTCTTCATTCTGGTTCCAGTAGACTTCGCATTTATGCAATAACAATAGCAGGTCTTATCCTTATGTCTTGTTGGCTAATGAAAATTTCTGAAGTTTATAACTACCCTCTTGGGTGTTGAAAAAAAGTTTCCCACCATCCTATACCTTTTTTACTTCAGCTAGAGAGCTATGGATTTTGCTCTGACCTCTTAAAATTTCGATATGCATGTTTATGTTTCAAGTATGTTTCTTGTAAACTACATTTTGTTGGCTTCTGATTTCTAATCCATCCTATCCTATTCCATTTTGAGTGGGTTCCTCCAACTTACTTATGTATATTATTTAATTATTTCCCTCCATCCTCTTTTCTTAGACTTTTTCCTGTTTTAGCTTCCCTCCCTCTTTTTAAAGAGAAGAAAAGGGTCATGGGTGAACAATGTTAGCACTCTAAATTTGACAATCTGTTGCTACTCTCCCTTATCTTCCCTTTATCTAAGCTCCAATTATAGATTCTTACCTTTTATTTCTTTTAATCCCTTCTTCTCAATCCATCTTCCACAGCTAAAGTTTATTTTGCTTATGACCTTCCTGAGGCTACTCTTTCTCTTATCTGTTCTTTCTTCTCTCTCTGCTTTCCTATTTCTTTTTCCATTTAATGTATTTCTGCACTAACTCTTTATGTATGCATATATGTATGTATGTATGTATGTGTGTGTGTGTTTTACTCTCCTCTGACAAGTTCAAATGAAAGTCACAATCAAGCAATAGTCTCTCTTTTGCACCCCTCTCATGTGTATAGGCATAGTTGTGGAGAGTGCAGAACTATAAAACTTCCTTTTTCTCTGCCATCTTTGTTTCACTCTATTGCTATAATTTTAATTGCCTATTGCTTTCTTTTGCTGTTGCCTTAAAACCAACCAGTCTCCTCATGTTTCACCAATAGTATCACAAATTAGATCCTCCATGGCCCTCTTATTAAGTGATCTTGAGTAAACTGAGAAACCTGTCTATCTCATGCAATCAACTATTTCAAAGCATCAGTGTAAAAGTAGTAGCAGTAGATAATATCTTGCTCCTCACAAATCATCATCCTGCAGCTCCCTGAAAAACTGAAATATCTTCAACACATACCACAGGTCTAACTTGCCCAGTACAAAGAGGGAAGCTCTTACAGTGCAAATCCAGGAAGCCTTGATGGAGGAGATGCCACACCAACACAACACATCTCTGCAAGGAAAAGGAAAAAGGTTAGATGAACACTTTGAAGAATATGATGTACCCTTGACATTTCAGGTAGGCTATAAAGAATATCTATCTGGAAATATCTTTTAGATACACATATCTTGAAATGGGTAGTCCTTTTCTTCTTTTTCTGATGGAGATGATGGTTTACCACATAATCATTCATTTGATGGGAACATTTACCATCAACTGTAGGAATTGAAAAGGTTAGGAAGTTTATTTCTGTCTCCTCATTTTAAAACTCCTCACACTTATGCAAATAGTCCTCATCCCAATTATGATAGTGAGTGACCCTAATTTAGGATGCTGTTTTTTGCTGTTGTTTCTCCGTGGAGTCAGTTCACGGTGAGGAAGTCAGTTACAAAGTCACACAGAAAAGCTATTAATGTTTTTGTGTTTACTTTCATGTAATTAGCTTCTATTGGTTTTCTTATCCACAAGATTCCAAAGTATTGATAAAAAGAATTCCCCATTCAAAATTTATTTATCTAGTTTATAATGATAGTGTCATTTATGAATTTTAAGGGAAATTTTTTATTATTATATAGAGTAGAAGATTGTGATAGAAATACTACATAAACTTAAGTAATATTCTATATGAAATCTTATATATAAATATATATGTGTGTATATATATATATATATAATGTACATACACACACACACACACACACACACACATATATATATATATATATATATATATATATATATATATATATATATATATATATTTAGAGAGAGAGAGAGAGAGAGAGAGTAAATAGTAACCAGTCTGCCAGCCCAAACCAGGATACAACAATTATTGCAGTTGCTTCCAAGTAAAAATGTAAAGTTCTGGCTATTGTAAAATACAGAAAAGATGATTTAAGTTTAAGAAGAACTTAGCACATTGACATTGCACAGACTGACTCTGTCTTAGATCAGGCAGCAAATTAGATATTGATAGAACTATTTTGAACAATCAATAAGCTTTCTGATGATTGATATCTTTAAGTTGCCTGGTAATATCAATGTCGGCATTTAGAAACTAGAGAAAGACACTGTAATATAATATTCTCTTTGTGGGATCCTTAAGTGTAACCCAAGCACACCAGCCTGGTCAATTACCTAGCAGGATTTACACTGAGTTGACTTTCCCAGAAAGGAGAGAGGGAGAAAAAAAATAATCACAAAGCCCCACCCCTTCCTTTGTGTAGGAAACCTGTCCTTCCATCCACCTTCCACTCCAAATCAGAAGGCAGAGAAGCCATATATTTTAAAGGTCTTTAGATGGAAGAAAAAAGGAATCCATGCACAAAGTCAAAGGAAGATGTATCATAGGAGAAAATTAACTGCATATAATGGCTTAAATGCAGAGAAAACCGCACATTCTGTTAACTGAATTTTTTCTATTTGATAGGGCACTCAGCTGAAATTCAGGAATTCAGAAACCACAGAATGCATCACTGCTGACTTTTAAGAAGTGTTTTCTGAAGTTTAATCAGGAAAATGGAAGATTATAAAAAGAAAGCAGCATGTTTTTGTAAAATATCATTTTTAACCTTCTGTCAGCTACTCCTCTTATTCTGAATTTCAATTTCCCTGAATTCTTTGAAAAACATAAATCTCCTTTCCATAAAGTACTTAGATTTGTGGGCATGCCTGATTTTGAAAAGAATGCCAGTGGAAAATATTTTAGCTTACATCTTTTCCAAGAAGGTGTAGTAATTAACTTAGTGGCCTAAGGAAAGGCACATTGGGCACACAAGCGGCAGGATTTTTTTTTTAACAATAATAACTAGTACTCAAGAAATAGAGATAAAGACACCATTGGGGTTGAAAGGAAGGAACATAGAAGAGAAAACCATCATTGGATAGATTGAATAACATATTACTACCTGAATATATTAATGGAATAAGATAAAAGCCAACAGTGCATTAGGTAGATCTTTGATTATAAAACCTAGATGAGAGATTTGGCACATTGGCAAATAGTTATTGCCTAAACCTCATTCCTCTGAAAGGGGCAAGAAATTAGCTAAATGTAATAAAAGAGCAACAAAAGAAGAACAAAGACATTTCTGAAAGGGTAAGTCCCATGTGGACTGGGAGAGCAGAGGACCACACTGGACTCATCCTTCCCATCCTTCTCTGATCTTAATGTTGGGTTTCAGTCTCCAGATGGCAGAATGTATAGGGACATGAGAAAACTAAGACTGGCAATGGACAGGGTAGACCCCTACTCCCTTCTTTCCTAGTTCTCTGCTCCCATTCATTTCTGCAACCAGAATATCTGACTTCCTCTTCCTTAGATTCTTAAGCTACTGTCTCCTTGTGGTTGGGGGTTTGGCAGATATGGAGACAGAAGCCTGCTTAGACTAAGAGCAGATGGGATGAATCCTCACCAAGGGTCTTGATTAGCCATCTTAGAATCTGCATTAACCTAGTTTATGTAGCAGCGCTGATAGATTCAAAGGAAGAGAAGAGGAAAAGGAATTAGTTTTTACATAATGCTTAATATGTACCACTGTATTTTTTGAAAATATCATTTATTTATTCCTCACAAAAACCTTTATTGTCCCTATTTTGTAGTTGAACAAACAGAGGTTATGTAACTTGTGCAGGGTCAACCACCCAGTAAACGTCTGAGACCAGATTTGAACTCAGGTCTTCCTAACTCTAGGCCCAGCACTATGAACATGGGAGTAGATAGCTACTAAAATAACAGGGAAAACCAAGCAAGCAAACAACAGAAATAAAACGTTCACTAAGAACTGCTATGGGGAAGTTGGGTATTATCTAATTAGCCTGTCTTACGCGGGATGACTTCAGGGTCCTGATAGAGGTTAAAATGGTCATGAAGAACCAGGAGAAGTTTGACAACCACTACAGCTATACTTCAACATGGTGGTTATAATAAAGTTTGGAAGGAAAAAAAAACTTGTGAAACATACATTCAGCTTATAAATAAATATTCTGTAGTTTATAGACATAAACTATAAACATATAAAAATATATGTAACAATGAGATAATTTCCTGGATTCATGAAGAGTTAAGAAACTGTGATGTTTAGCATCCCTCCATGGATGCAGGTCCACTGTCATCTATGACTTTTTTAGTATATCCAAGGCTTTTCAATGGAAGGTGAAATGAATCAGACTGCACTTCTAACTCAAAGGTCTTTGATTCCATGATTCATCTGCCTTTTCACCTCTAATTTCCTTCAGCTACCGTTCTTTCACCTTGTGATCTCCCTTTACCATCTCAATCCCTTCCTCACATGAATGTGTTCCTTTGGGGATCGATCTCAGTCAAGTTTCATTCCTTCTCCTCTTAGCTTGGCTTCTGGCACTTCCAGTTCTCCTATTCATTGTATTCTCTCATTAGAATGTATGTTCCTTTTTAGCTCTAGCCTATGCTATGCTGGTGTTTGTATATACCTTTCAGTAAGATGTCCCTCTCCCATTGAGTCAAATTTACAAGGATCCAAATAATTCCCCAATTGATAAATGGTCAGACATGAATAGGCAATTTTCAGAAGAAGACATTAAAGCTATCTCTAGTCATATGAAAAAATACTCTAAATCATGATTGATTAGGTAGATGCAAATCAAAACAGCTCTGAGGGACCACATCACAGTTATCAGATAACATGACAAAACAGGAAAATAATAAATGTTGGAGAAAATATGGGAGAGTAGAACACTAATTCATTGTTGGTGGAGCTGTGAGCTGATCCAACCTTGCTGGAGAGCAATTTGGAACTATGCCCAAAGGGCTATCAAAATGTGCATACCCTTTGACCCAGCAATATCTAGGGCTGTATTTCAAAGAGATCATAGACGTTGGAAAAGGTCCTATGTGTACAAAAATATTTATAGAAGCTCTTTAGGTGGTGGCCAAGAACTGGAAATTGAGGGAATGCCCATCATTTGGGAAATAGCTGGACGAGTTGTGGTATATGAGTCTCTCCTCTGAGAATCCCTTCCTTTTTGTAAAGTGCAAGTCTGATTAGATTATTTCAGTGTCCTACTCAATAATATCCATTGGTTTCCTATTGCCTTAAGGATCAAAAATAAGTTCCTCTCTTACTCTCTATCACTTTCCACAGCATGGAAACCATCTACCTTTCCAACTTTATTATACACTACTCCCCTGCCCACACTCCACAGTCCAGTCAAAGCAAAGTAGCTTTCCTCATATTTTTCATATATAACAAGCTAGGTCCTATGTCTGTTCCTTGTGCTCTCTCTCTCTCTCTCTCTCTCTCTGTCTCTGTCTCTCGCTCTCTGTTTCTCTATCTCTCTGTGTGTGTCTGTCTCTCTCTCTCTCCCTCCCTCCCTCCCTCCCACACACACAAACATACACCACTTAGAGTCCTTCATTTCCTTCAAAAGTCAGCTCAATCACCATTTTATTTCTCAAAGTTTCTCACTTTTCTTCCCCCTAAATTTTTCTTGAATCTATTTTGCAAATGCTCATTTATTTACATGTTGCCATCTCAGATAAAATAAGAGATTTTCAAGGCAGAGATTTTTATATTCCCATGTTTTGTTCCAGAATTTAACACTTGGAATGATACATATTAGTCAATTGATAACACTTGATATATGATTATCTGATAGATTGAATGATTCAGGAGAGAGAGAGAAACTACAATGATGAGTAGGGAGAACAAGGAAAGGAGAGCGAGGAGGAGAAGGAGGATGAGAAGAAGGGGGGAGAAGAAAAAGAGGGGGAGGAGAAGAGTAAGAAAAGGAAAATGAGGAGGGAGAGAGTGAAAAGAAGGAGAGGTTAGACAAATACAGAACCAGATACAGACAGAAAGTTGGATTTAAAGACTACTTGGAACAAACATGCTTCTGGGAGGAGATACATAATAATATATTGTTGAGTGAGCTACTACTTTGTTTATATGTGGGGAAAGATATTAAACTTTTAATACCTTTAACCTAACAATCTCTCTATACCCAAAGAAAATTATTAATAGAACAAAATGTCCTACAAATACAAAAGATTCATAGTAGCAGTTTTTGTGACAATGAAAACCAGGATATAAAATGAGTGCCAAGAGATGAAGGGCTGACTGAATACAATGTAATATATGTATATGTACATATATTATGTATGACTGAATACAATGTAATATATGTATATGTACATATATTATGTATGACTGAATACAATGTAATATATGTATATGTACATATATTATGTATGACTGAATACAATGTAATATATGTATATGTACATATATTATGTATGACTGCAACATAATAATGCACATGAGAAAGTTAAAGCAAAAGCATTGAACGACTTCGCAACTACGGACACTGAGTCAAATAAGCAGAACCAGGAGATGAATGAATATACAGAATGACTATAATTATTCATAAAAAACAACTCTGAAACAAAACGAAGGGCACTGGGACTCAGTTTAAATAAATGTTCTTGGTTCTAAAGAGGGGATGAAATAAAATTCTCTAATCTATTCAGAGAGGTATAGGGAATAAAGATATAGAACAGAAAATGGTGGACTGGACCTGGAGCCAGGAAGATGTTAGTTTCAACCCTGCCTCAGACACTTACCAAATATGGGAAAGTGACTAAACCTCTGATTCCCTCAGTTTCTTCAAGTATAAGATGTGGATACTAATAGTTAATAGCAATAATATCTGCATCTCTGGTTGTTGGAAAAATCAAAGAGATAATGCCTGGAAAGCACCTCACACAATGCCTCACATAAGTATTATATAAATGCTAACTATTATTAAATGTCATTATGTTCATTTTTACTTAACTGTTTTTCTTTTATATACATAACAATTCTTTAAGTGGCTGATTTCTTGGAATATTACTGGAATAAGAGAAACATAGATAAAATATTAAAATAAAAAGAATAAAATATGTAGAATTGTAGAGAAGATAGAGAAGGGAGGGGAGAAAAATACATGATAGGAAAGTGGACTTGACATTTTCTCTGTTAAATGTTTTGCTAATAGAAGAGAGATATGAACAACTCCAGAGAAAGAAATTCATATGTCAAAAGTTCTTATGCAATTTTCAAGCTCAAAATTTTGTCAAACAGAGCTGCAAGTATTTATATCCAAATCCTCCCAAGATTTCAGTTAGCCTCCAGCTACACGTAACAATTTCTCAAGTTGATTTCAATACTTCCATTTCTTGGAGGCCAAAAATATGAGTCTGTCTCATTTCAAAGAAACGCAAAGCCTTGTGGACAAGAACAGTTCAAGGAATTTTGGGGGAACATTAGAAAAGATTGACATCATACACAAATCTAGAGACTTCATTTGAAACATTTTCCTCTTTTCTGTGTGTGTTTTTTTTCCTACTGTGACAAAGGCCATACAAGGAGATGCAAGCTGGTGTTTCATTCAAAATTAAATTTTCATTGTTTAAGGCTAAGCACATTTGTGACTCTTTTAATAAATATTTCTATATACCTTAAAAATAAAGGCTTAATCTCTTAATGTGATAATTTATATCAAAATAATTTATCTATCTAATATATGGAAATTTTTTTGAAGAACATGGCAAGTTAATATCATGAAAAGTGCATTAGAATTAATGTCAGAAAAATCAAGTTCATATTTGAGTTCACCAGGTAAATAGCCATAACATCTTGAATATGTCATTTAACTGAGTTTTAGTTCCCATATTTAAAAAAATATATAAAAATGATTCAGTGTCTTTCTCATTAAACTATGCAACATATGTTGTCCTCCCCATCTCTAATGCTAATAGAGTATAAGTTACTTGATGACATGGAATTTATTAATTTTGCACTTATATTTCTAGTATTTAGCACAATGCCTGGTATAGTGTAGGTGCTTAAGAAATATTTGTTGAATGCATGGATGAACATCAGTGGAAAAGAATATAGACATGTTTTTTAATATGTTTGTTACCAGTTTCTCTATAGATGGTATCAGTTAGAGCAAGGTTTTGTAGAAGTTTAAAAAAATGTAACTATCTCTCTACT
This sequence comes from Potorous gilbertii, assembly GCA_028658325.1. Lineage (NCBI taxonomy): Eukaryota > Metazoa > Chordata > Mammalia > Diprotodontia > Potoroidae > Potorous > Potorous gilbertii. Next base: position 99,681,482 of record CM053774.1, on the reverse strand, counting down.
TAATCCAAGTTAGTATAATTTTCACATATTCCACATTATTTCAGAAAACTGTGGCTCAGACATTGAAATGATCCTCAGTTTGTCTTTCAACTGACTCAGCCTGCATGTGTGAGCAAATGTGGGGAGATATATCTGAGTCCGATTAGTTTTAGTAGCAGTAGTTAATATATAGTTATGGCTGTCATTCGTTGATTCATGGTCTCTCACAACTGAATAAACAAATGGTACCTGTCATGCACCGTTATTCATTCTATGTCTTTATAAGAAGACTTATTCTCATGGTGCTATTACTTCCAAGATCTAGTTAGCTTTTGTTGCCTCCAATTGATTTTAGTTTTTCTAAATGTATTGCTTGTTTTACTCCCTTATGTAGGTGGTGTGTTTTTTTTTTTAACAGAATCGATAATAAGGTAGTTCAGATCACATGCCTTATCACCCTCTGCACACTATTAGCATTAGAATCCCAAGGGCTGACTGTGCAGTGAACCATAGTAATGAGGTTGATAGTTCATAAAGGGACTGATGTGACAAATTACCAACCTGCTGCAGAGACAGCCACCCTAACCCTCTCAAAGTCCAATGGGATTCCAATTTTCATCCAGCATTGCTCTCATCCTAAATGTACTACAGCGAACAATGCCTTTAAAGGGACTCACCTACCCAGCTTAGGGGGAGAGAGACTCCGTGGGGTGTACATTTATAATTCGTTTTCTAAATTGACATGCCCTTAGGGTGAATTTAGTCAGTATTTGTCATACATTTGAAACGACATTTCATTTTTCATGAGTTATTTTAGGAGTGCTTGTGGAAATAAGCCTCTATATTTATTTCAATAATGTGTCGTTGTACAAGGTCTTTCAAGTGAATGATTTTGGCTCTCCTGATAACCATCCCTCTGTGCTTTTTTTTTATATTCTCGTATTTGAATGAATCGCATAGAAAATACATCTTTTCAATCCTTCCTTTCCCTGCTTGTATTCTCCATGTAAGTATAACAAAAGCAAAACTTTCATCTTCTCTTAAAGATGTTCAAATAGTTTTTAATTGGGGAACACGTATTCACGGATTTCTTTTTTTTTCTTTTAAGATACCTTATTTTATTTTAATTCTCTATCTCCTCCCCTCCTTTTCGAAACTACTTTCAATGAAGAATTTTATTGGTAACAATTGGATCGTGAAAATGAGTCATGGCTAGCATTTAGAAAGTATTTCTTATTATGAGAGACGTGTAGCCTTTTTTGAGAAATGAAATGCATCAAATGGAGGTTTGCAAATCACTCTTGAATTATATCACCAGGAAGAGGCTGGCCACCATGGCACTGTGTATTTAGTCTCTAATGGTTGGTGTAAATGGTTGTAAACTTTTTTATTTTCAGAAAGTTACAAAATTGCCATTTTAGAATGCTACTATCATATAGCTTGCCGGAAAATCACTCATGTTTTGAAACATGAAATGATAGCTTTTGATTTCCCCTATTAAGTATTCTATGTATTCAAACAAATTAAAACTATGTCATCCAAGCCATGATTAACCCATTATATTCTCATCACTCCCTGTGTCCCTTTAGTACATATGTACATTCTAGCAGGATGCAATTAATGATTCTTCCTTGCTCTATGTGTGTGTGAGAACGTATTACATGTGTTTATATCTTTTACTATCAATTAACTTTCTTTTAAGGTAGAGTCAATGACTTCCTTTTACTTTATCTCTTAGCCTAATATATAACTTGATTTTTTTTAAAAAAAAGGTTTTAAACTTTGAAGAATTTTCCTCTAATAAAAGCCTATTTGAACCTGACATCAAAGTAAATAACAGTGAGTTAATGAAGACTATGCCAAGCTCAACCTGTGTCCTACATCAAGTTGCAAAGTTGTCATATATGAAGTTGGTAACAAACTGCATGTTTCTTGTAAGAACCAGTCTATTTTGTTAAAAACAGCATTATTAACAGGTTGGCTGGAGGATATAAAAATTTTTAGCCAAAATAATTCCTTATTTTTTTCTATTAACAAGTATTTTTTTCTCTCTCTCCTACCAAGAGAAAGTTCATGTATCAAATATGTATAATTAAGCAACAGAAATTCTTACATTGGCCTTGTCTGAAATTGAGTGTCTCATTCCATCTATTGAGTTCCTGACTTCTCTGTCAGAAAGCGGGTAGCATTCTTCAGCACTGGTCCTCTGGAATAGCAAGTGCTCATTGCATGGATCAGATTATGTCAGATATCTTAAGTTCTTCAAAGATATTAATTTGTTTTAACATTTTATAATGCTGGTGTAGTGTTCAGTAATCTTCTCTTGCTATTCAGTTTTCACTACGACTCCACTAAGTCTTCCAATGCTTAAATAATTTCTACTAAATACAGAGGTTTCCTTTGTGCATTAGTGAAGGAATTACCAACTAACATACAGTAGAAAAATTACCCATTTGAAATTGAAAGTTGTTGGTTTAGGGGTTTTATTTATTTATTTTTCAGTTTTCAACATTCACTTGCACAAAATTTTAAATTTCAAATTTTCTCCCCATCTTGCCCCTCTTCCCACCCCAGGATAGCATGTATTCTGATTGCCCTTTCTTGCAATCTGCCCTCCCTTCTAACCCCCCCTTACCTCCTTTCCTTCCATTTTCCTGTAGGACAGCATAGATTTCTATACCCCATGGCCTAAAAAGAATTTTTAACATTCATTTTTAAAACTTTGAGTTCCAAATACCATTCCTTCCTCCATCCATACCTCTTCCCATTGAGAAGGCAAGCATTTCAATATAGCTTATACATGTGTAGTTATGCATAACACTTCCATACCGGTCATATTGTGAAAGACTAACTATATTTTCCTCCATCCTATCCTGCCCCCCATTTATTCTATTCTATTTTTTGACTCTATCCTTCCTCAAACATGTTTGCTTCTAATTATCCTCTCCTCCCACTTGTCCTTCCTTCTATCATCCCCCACATCCTGCTTATTAAAACAATTTTTAATATTCATTTTTAAAGTTTTGAGTTCCAAATTCTCTCCTTTCCCTCCTTTCTACCCACCCTCATTGAGAAGACAAGTAATTCAATAGAGGTTATCCACATGTAGTCATGCAAAAGACTTTCACAACATGACTGTTATGGAGGTCCCTCTATTCTATCCTCCCCTCCATTAATTGTATTCTCTCCTCTGACCTGTCTTTCCATCAACATGTGTACTTTTGAATATCCCTTCTCCCAATCTGCTAACCCATCCATTGTGCCCCCTCTCTTATCCCCTTCCCTGCTACTTTCCTATAGGATAAGAAAAATTTCCATACCCAAATGAGCATACATGCACACATACACACACATATGATTCCTCCATCTATCCTAATACTGAGAAAAGTCTCACGAGTTACACATATCATCTTTCCATGTAGGAATGTAAACAGTTTAACTTTAAAAAGTCCCTTATGGTTTCTCTTTCTTGTTTACCTTTTCATGCTTCCCTGATTTTTGTATTTGAAAGTCAAATTTTCTATTCATCTCTGGTCTTTTCAACAAGAATGCTTGAAAGTTCTCGATTTCATTGAATGACCATTTTTCCCCTGAAGTATTATGCTCAGGTTTGCTGGGTAGGTGCTTCTTGGTTTTAGTCCCATCTCTTCAGATGTCTGGAATATCATATTCCAAGACCTCTGATTCCTTAGCATAGAAGCTGCTAAATCTTGTGTTTTCCTGCTCATATTTCCACAATACTTGAATCTTTTCTTTCTGGCTGCTTGTAATATTTTCTATTTGACCTGGGAATCTTGGAATTTGGCTACAATATTCTTAGAAGTTTCCTTTTGGGAGGTCCCTTTCAGGAGGTGGATTATTAACTTTTCAATTTCACACTCTGGTTCTAGAATATCAGCACAGTTCTCTTTTGATAATTTCTTGAAAGATGATGTCTAGGCTCTTTCTTGACCATGACTTTCTGGTAGTCTAGTAATTTTTAAATTGTCTCTCCTGGATCTATTTTCCAGGTCAGTTGTTTTTACAATAAGGTATTTCACATCATCTTCTATTTTTTCATTCTTTTGGTTTTGTTTTATAATTCCTTGGTTTCTCATAAAATCATTAGCTTTCATCTGATCCATTCTAATTTTTAAAGAACTATTTTGTTCAGTGAGCTTTTGAACTTCCTTTACCATTTGGCTAATTCTGTTATTGAAAGCATTCTTCTCCTCATTGACTTTTTGGGCCTCTTTTGCCATTTGAGTTTGTACATTTTTTAAGGTGTTAATTTCTTCAGCATTTTTTTGGATCTCCTTTGGCAAGCTGTTGACTTGCTTTTCATAGTTTTCTTGCATTGCTCTCATTTCTCTTGCAATTTTTCTTCCACCTTTCTTACTTGATTTTCAAAATCCTTTTTGAGCTCTTCCATGACCTGAGACCATTGCATATTTATTTTGGAGGTTTTGTATGCAAAAGTCTTGACTTTTAGGTCTTCCTCTGGAGACTTAAATTGTTCCTCCTCATCTGAAAGGATGGCAGAAAATATCTCCTCACCAAGAAAGTAACCTTCTGTTGTCTTATTCTTTTTCCATTTTGTGGGCATTTTTCCATCCAGTTACTTTACTTTTGAGTTCTTTGTCAGGGCTGAGCTCAGGGCTGAGATTCATATCAGTTACTCAATTTCCTCAGGGGCTTTAGGTGGAGGTCTCCCAGGACTGCCACTTAGGTCTGAGATTTAGATCAGCTGATCAATTCCCCCAAGGGTTCTAGGTGGAGGGCTCCAAAAATGGAAGCTCTAGCTGCAGTGGCTGCTGCTGGGGTCCAGATTGAGCTCCCTTCTCCTGGGTAACTGAGACCTCCAACTGTCCTTTGAAGCTGTCTGTGGTGTTTGTGTATTGAGCAATCTGGGAACTGCTTCTGCCAGTGGCTCTCTGATGTTTGTTCAAGGTCCTGTCCTGGCTACGTTGGGCTGCTTTCCATGCTTCCTGTACTTCAATTCATATTTTTTTCTTGGACGTTTTGTATGCAGGAGTTCTGGCTTTGTTGTCTTCTTCCAGTTGTGCGTTTTGAACTTCCTCATCACTGATGATGTAAGAAAATACCTCTTCACCAATAAAGTAAGAATCCATAGTCTGTTATACTTCCCTCTGTTTGATCATTTTCCCAGTTAATTACTTGATTTTTGAGTTCTTTGTTAAGTGGAGGGCTATAGAAGCAGCTACAGCTTTAGCAGTGGCTGCTGTTACACTGGGACAGGGGCTGGGACCAGGGCTGGGGCCAGACCATGCTCCCCTCTCAACTAGTTGAGAGACTCTTCCCATTGACCTTCAAAGCTGTCTTTGGTATTTGTGGGTTGAGAAGTCTTGAAACTGCAGCTGCCAGCAGTAATTCAGTTTCCTAAAGCCTGCTTCAACTCCATTCTCATCAGGGCATAGGCCACAGCAAACAGTGCTCCGCTTCCAGCTAAGGGTAATATACCCTTCCCATCAACCTTGGGCTACAAATTTACTTCAGTCCATCATTTTGTAGCTTCTCCTGCTATAGAATTTAAGAGTCATTTTTTACAGGTTTTTTGAGGAGTTTGAGGGTAGAGCTCTAGCAGGTCCCTGATTCTACTTAGTCATCTTGGTTCTGCCACCCTTGATTTATTGTTATATAGCATTGTCAGTATATTCTAATTCTCAACGCTAGTTATCCTCAAAGACTCAAAAGGTACCACTCCTCCCTTAATTTTGTGTTTCATGATGTTTCAAACTCCTTGAATACAAGGAGTATGAGTCCCTCATCTTTATATCTCTCTCTTTGCCTGGCAGGTATATTAAATACCGAAAGTGATTAATACATATTTGAGAAAGGCAGATAAGCAGGGTGGAAGAAGGAAAACAAGGAAAGATGAAAGGAAGGAAAGGAAAGAGGAAGGAAGGAAGGAAGGAAGAAAAAGTGGACAGATAGATTTGGGTCAACAAAAGTATATGGATGACATAGGCAAGATAATGATCCTTAAAGTTACGTTTCTAAAGATAAATTTTTTTGGAAAATACCTTGACTATATTATATCAATCTATAGATGAATATGCAAATTTTAGCTTTTTAATGTAGTTATATATTCAATTTATCTAAATATGATACTTATGAAGATGATAGTGGAAAATGTGATGGAAGTGCATGATCACCTTCTCTGCTCCCACTTTGGCATTAAATTTGTCAGTATTTCTTTCCCAGTGCTAGTGAGGTTTGAGAAAACAACTCCCAGGGAAAGGTTTTTTTCAAGATCCAATTCTTGAATTCATGAACATCAATGGAATGGACTCTTTTGAAGTTAAGAAAATAAAATTATTTAATAGACTATCCCAGATGACAGAACTACAACATATCTGCTTAAATTGCTCTGCCAAATTTTCTTATTTATAGTAGATTAGATTTTCTTCTTTATATTATAGTAAAACATGTTCATCATTCAAATTTTTATAATGGAGATCTTTTGCTTTAATGTAACTTAACAGAAAGGTAGAGGAAGGGAAGAGAAACCATATGAACTAACAGGATAACCCCCAAAGGGATCTGTTAGATTCCTTAGTACCTGCTGCTTCCACTGGACTTGAACTTGTCTCTCCAGAACAAAGGGTTAAGAAGAAACAACGTGCCTTCCTCTAAAGACTGTGATTTTGGGTTCAAGTTATTTCCTAGCACTTTTTCTTCTCTGGAAGAACCTCTTCCTTTATCCTGTTCACTATAACCCATCACAAATGGTTTATTCTAGTGTATTGCATATTGCCATGTAGCGGAATGTACCCAGATCAGCTATTTCCAGGGGCTTTATAATGAGTCTCAGTTAATTTCAAGCATGCAATCATCCTTTGAGGTCATCCTTGTTATTAATCCCCTTCTCAACTTCTCCTCTTGGTAGGTGTTGACCTTTGAGATTTCTATTTTTCATTTTATATTTGTTTTCTCCATTCCTAGCACATACAGGCCCTTGACAGATTTTTCTCAATTGCTTAATTGATTGATACAAGAGTCTATTCTCCTTCCACCCAACTCCTAGGCTAAAGTGGAACTTCCTTTTCCAGAAAAATTTAATTCAACCAGCAGTTATTAAATTGACAGAATATGACAGACACTGGAGACAAATATAAAATGAAAAAAGTAGCCACAAAGGTCAGCACCTACTTAGAGGGAAGTAACAGAGACATTAAAGAGGAGCTATAACAAGAATGACCTGGAAGGAATATGAAAGACTTTAAATCAGTGCCAAGCTAAGTGAATGTCCTAACCTACCACTTACTGTAATTCACTGAAACTCCTCTGAGTCTGTCCTCTTCCCTCTCTCTCCTATCACATATACATACATACACACATATACTTATTCATATTTGTGCATAAATTGCACATTTATGTATGCATACATGACCATACACCAGACTATATATGTAGAGGCATGCATGAACCCTTGCATATATGTGGTTTTCACATGCATCTGTGTGTATGTGTGTGTGTGTGCATGCAGAGTAAGAGAAAACAGTGAGGAGGTCAGGAGTATGACTTGAATTTAAAATTATTTACCCTACCAGGGTTAGGAAAGCTGTAGCCTTGAGGCCACACATGGCCCTGTAGATACTCAAGTGCAGCCCTTTGATTGAATCTCAACTCCACAGAACAAATCCCCTTAATACAATTATTTGTTTTGTAAAACTTGGATTCAGTCTTCAGGTTGCACCCAAGGACCTAGAAGGCCACATTAGTATAGGGTCAAGTGGAACAATATTTAAGGGAGCAGGCAAATACAGTTCTCACCTAGTATTCCCTTTCTCAGAGAAGGACATGGGAGACCAGCTTCTGGCCCTAATCTCTTGCTACTCCTCTTAGCAGGAATCAAAGTCTCCCTTGGAAAAGAGCTGAGAAAGAAGAATCTAGAAATTGCTTCCCTTCAGGACACATTTAGACAGACCTGTGTGCATACAAATAATTAACATGAGCAAAATACAATATATCAATACACACAAAATACAAACACATATCTACGCATTGTGTATGTATACATGCGTGGGAATATTGTTATCAAGATTTAATATTGAAATCAATTGTCTCCTTTTATGAATTTAGAATTTTAGGTGTCTATCTCTACCTATCTATCTATCAATGTATGTGTGTGTATTATAGCTATATGTCTTTATAGTTAATGTCTGATTATGCATACAAGGTTGATTTAAAGTCTTTCATATTCCTTCCAGGTCATTCTTGTTATAGTTCCTCTTTAGTGTCTCTGTTACTTCCCTCTAAGTAGGTGCTGATCTTTGTGGTTACTTTTTTCATTTTATATGCACATTATATACACACATTCAACATATTGCTTTTACATCTACAGGGAATTATATAAAAAGTATACTTACAGAGAAAAGTAGGAAAATGGAAAAGGAACTCACAGTCCAAATACCTGCATTCATATCTTTTCTCTGTTACATATATGCATATGTTACCTAGAACAATCAGAGGTATAAACCTCATTCCGAATCTGACCTTCAGTTCTCTCATTTATTAAATGAGAGAGCTGAATCAGACAGACTTTAAGACCATCCTAGGTCCTAATACTATGATCTGTGCATGCACACATGATTGAGACATTTCCTTTGGTAGGAAGTTGCCTATTTTGCCCTTGGCTGCTTTTAGCTTCTACAGATCACTAAAATGTTAAATAAAATAGCAAAGAGGACAAAATACAGATGCTGGACCACATGTTTCTCTTGAAGGATTTTGATAATTGCATGTAGAAACAGTTAACTTCTACACGGATTCTCTCTCCATAAAGAAAGTTTAGTGTAGTAGAATTGGACATTAAACTATAGAAGAGTCAATCAGGCTGTCAGTCAACAGTAGTGACTAAGACCTGTGCAAGTACTGTGGAATTCCCAGCAGCAGAAGCTGCCCTTGAGAAGTTTATAATCCCAATGAAATGAGACAATCACAAATGAATCAACTACCTGATAGAAGGGAATACAGGCATATTATAGCCTTCCCCGATCATGTATTTCCAGTAAAAATAATGTCAAATATATTGCAAAATATCACAATTATCAATGTTCTAAGATGTTAAACTATTAATTTAAAGAGAGAGAGATACAACCTTTTGTTTCCTCTTCTCCAGTTCCACACCAAGGATTACATTATTTGGAACAAATATGTTTAAATAATAAGGAAAGAAAACCTAAAATTGTTTCAGAGTGAATTAAAAAGGGGCAGTGCCAAGATGGTGAAGAGAAGTCAGGAAGTTGTTTGATTTCTTCCTACTTTCACTCAGAAACAACATTAAGACTCTAAATGGATTCTGGAGTGTCAGAACCTACAAGAAACCAGAGTGAAACAATTTTCCAGACTAAAATAATTTTGATGTACTTCAGGAGAGTTATGCATCACTTGGGTAAAAGTGGAGCATGGTTCAGAGCAAGCAGTATCTGGGCAAACCAGTGGGAAGTACTTAGCAGTAGTACAAAGCAGGTCAGCTGTGAGGATTCCAGTCCCATCTCAGAAGTCAAACTGTCAGTCGAAGAGCACCATCACAGTAGGTGCAACATGGCTGTGCTACCCTGGTATAGTGGGCCACCAGCACCTGAGGTCCTGGTACAGAAAGCCAGTGATCAGACCCCTGGGTCCTAATGTAAGAAGCATGGGACAGTTGTGCCCCAGAAGCAGGATTCAGCTTTAAAAGTCATGAAATAGATCAAAAAATGAATAAAGGACAGAAAAGAACCCTGACCATAAAAGCTACTATGTTGACAGAGAAGATCAAAACACAAACTCCAAAGAGGACAGCAATGTCAAAATGTCAACATTTGAAGCTTAAAAGGGAAAATGAATGAGTTTCAAGCCCAAGAAGCCTTCTTGTGGAGGAGTTCCAAAAAAAAGATTTTAAAAAGCAAGTAAGAAAGGTAGAAGGAAAATGGGGGAAGCAATGAGTTATGGAAGATATAGTCAACACCCTGGAAAAGGAAAGACAAAAATTGACAAGGAAATAACTTCTTAAAAATATACTTGGTAAAAAAGAAAACAAAATCCACTGAAGAAAATAACTCTCTAAAGAAAAGAATTGGCCAAATGTAAAAAGAGGTACAAATGCTAACTGAAGAAAACAATTCCTTAAAAATTAGAATTGGGCAAGTGCAGGCTAATGACTCTATGAGATACAAGAATCAGTAAAACAAAATCAAAACAATGAAAAAATAGAAAATGTAAATACCTCATTGGAGAAGCAACTGACCTGGAAAATAGAACTAGGACAGATAATTTAAGAATTATTGGACTATCTGAAAGCCATGATAAAACAAAAAGAGGAGGAGAAGGAAGAGGGGGAGAGAGGGACAGACAGACAGAGATAGAGAAAGAGAGAGAGAGAGAGAGAGACTGAGACAGAGAGAGCCTGGACAACATCTATCAAGAAATTACTGAGGAAAAACTTCCCTGATATCTGATAAGCAGAGAGTAAGAGTCATTGAAAGAATCCACCAAACACCTGCCAAAAGAGATCCCCAAATGAAGACTTCATGGAATATTGTATCCAAGTTCCAGAATCCTCAGATCAAGAAGAAAAATATAGCAAGCAACCAGAAAGAAACAGTTCAAATATCAAGAAGCCACAGTAAGGATTATGCAGGAGTTAGCAGCTTCTATATCAAAGAATCAGAGGGCTTGGAATATGATATACTGTAAATCAAATGAGCTTAGATTATAACCAAGAATCAACTCCCCAGCAAAACTGGGCATAATCTTTTAGGGGAAAAGGTGGAAATTTAATGAAATAGGGGACTTTATACTTTCCTGATGAAAAGACTAGCATGAATAGAAAATTATATCTTCAAATACAAGACTCAAAAGAAGCATAAAAAAGTAAATAGGAAAGAGGGGGAATTATATTATTCAATAAGGTTAAGCTATTTACATTCCTAGAGGGGAAGTCTTGAGAACTTTATCCCTATTGGGGCAGTTAGAAAGAGTATACACAAATAGAAGGTATGGGTATAAGTTGGCTTTGATGTAATTATATTAATAAAAGTTAAGGGATAAGAAAAGATTGTACTTGGAAAAGAGGAAAGGAGGAGGCAGACTAGGATAAATCACATCACATGAAGAGGGGTAAAAGACCTACTACAGTAGAGAGAAAGAAGGGAAGTGGTAAGCATTGTCTAAATCTGAACACACACTTAAATGGGTAGAGAAATTTACCATATAAAAAATAGAAGGGGAAAGGGAAAATAAAGGAGGATACTGATAGAAGAAAGGGCAGAAGTAGGAAGGGAAAGGAGAAAGAAAAGGAAGAAGGGAGGGGGTGATAGAAGGGAGGGTAGACTGAAGGAGGCTGTGGTCAGAAGTAAAACACTGGGGAGGAGGGACATGTTATTCACAAGAAATATATCTGAAGCAGAGAGATATACACAGAATAAAGGTAAAATGCTGGAGCAGAATATATTATACTACAGCTAAAGTAAAAATAAAGAAGAAGAAGTGGAGGTAGCAATCCTGATCTCAGACAAAGCAAAAATGAAAATAGATCTAGCCAAAACAAATAAGGAAAGAAATTGTGTCTTGCTAAATGGTACCATAGATAAACCTTTGGTTAATTTGATTTCAAAAAAGAAAGAAGAAATCCAAATTACCAGTATCAAAAATGAAAATGGTGAAATCATTGCCAACGAAGAGGAAATTAAAGCAATAATTAGGAACTATTTTCCCCAAATGTATGCCAATAAATCTGACAATCTAAATGGTATGGATGAATATTTATAAAAATATAAATTGTCCAGATTAACAGAAGAGGAAATAAAATACTTAACCCATTTTAGAAAAAGAAATAGAAGAATCAATAATTGAACTCCTTAAAAAAATTGCCAGGGACAGATAAATTGAAAGTGAATTCTACCAAATATTTAAAGAATTAACTACAAAATGATATAAAGTAGACAAAGAAGGAGTCCTACCAAGCTCCTTTTGTGACACTTATATGGTGTTGATACTTAAACCAGGAAGAGCCAAAACAGAGAAAGAAAATTATAGACCAATTTCTGTAATGAATATTGATACAAAAATTAGTTAAAATATTAGAAAATAAATTAGAGGAATTGATTGTGAGCACAATGTGTCATGATCAAGTGGGCTCTATACCAGGAAAGCAGGGTTGGTTCAATATTAGAAAAAAAACTATTAGTGTAATTGTCCACATCAGTAACAAAACCAACAGAAATCACATGTCAATAGATGCATTTGTTTGACAAAATACAGCACCATTCCTATTTAAAACTCTATGGAGGACTTCCCAGAATCAACATGACAGAGTAAGCAGTAAATCCCTGTAACTCTCTCATATTCAACTCTAAATAACCATAAAATAGTACCCCCCAAACAAATCGCGGAGCAGCAGAACCAGCAAAAAGGTGGGGTGGGAAATCTTGTAGTCCAAGAAACTTGTAATATCAGCAAGAAAGGTCCATGTCACTCACATAAAAGGGGAGTGCATTCTAGGACAGGAAGTTTCCTAGCAAACCAGCAGCAGATCCTGAGCCCCAGGGTAGTGCAGCAGGCAAATGCAAAGACCAGGACCCCCCATTTGCCTTAACATAGTCAGGGGAATGTGCTGATTCCCGCTCCATGAATCCCACATGCTTCGGTACAGCCCCAGGCAAACAGGTATCCTCCAGCAGCCACACCTTCACCATCAGAAACACCCCATCAGGCTTTAGCACAAACCAGACACCACCACTGAGACCCAAGCTCAGCACCAAGTAAGCTGCCAGACCCCTACACTCTCCATCAGGGACAGCCACTCCCCAATTCACCCCCCTCAGCTCAGCACCTGACACCAGAGTCACCTGGGAGCTTCAAGGCAACATCAGTGCAACACCAGGTAAACAGTCAGAGACTGCAGTCACTAGCACAAGAAGCTTGAGTCAGTGCCCCTTCTACCCCAGGCTCACAACTCAGATTTAAAGAAAAGGGAAAAGGCCAAAAAGGATGAGCAAACAACAACAAAAAGAATCTTTCTATAAAATGTTATCATGATGACAGGGAAGACCAAGACATACACTCAGCAACTCAGAAGAGGACAATGAAGTCAAACATGTACGGGCAAAACCACAAAGAATAATGGGAAGTGGTCCCAAATCCAGGAAAAACTCATCAAAGAGCTCAAAAAAGACCTTCAAAATCAAATAAGAGAAGTAAAAGAGAAATAATGGGAAAAGAAAAGAGAATAATGCAAAAGAATTAGGGGGACGGAGTCAACAGCTTGGAAAGCTCCTTAAAGAGTACAATCAGCCAAATGGAAAAGAAAGTGCAAAACTTGATTGAGGAACACAACAACTTAAAAGTTAGAATCAGGCAAGTGGAAGCTGATGACTCTATGAGACATCATGAATCAATAAAATAAAATCAAAATAATGAAAAATCAAAGAAAATGTAAAATACCTCATGGGAAAAACAACTGACTAGGAAAATAGATCCAGGAGAAAAAATATCAGAATCAGTGGACTACCTGAAAGCCATAATTAAAAGGAGGATGTGGACACCATCTTTCAAGAAATTACCCTGATGTCCCGCAATCAGAGGGCAAAACAGGCATTGAAAGAATCCACCAATCACCTCAGGAAAGACATCACAAAATAAAAGCTCCAAGAATTATAGGGAAAAACAAATACTAATCATGGTCAGAAAGAAACAATTCAAATAGCAGGTGTCACCATCAGGACTACACAGGACTTGGCACTTGCAACCTTAAAGGATAGGAGGTGATGTAACATGAGATTATGGAAGGCAAAGGAGCAAAGATTACAATCAAGAATCACATACCTGGCAAACTAAGCATACTATGTCAAGTGAAAAAAATGGTCATTCAAGGAAATAAAATATTTCAAGCTTTCATATGAAGTTCAGAACCAAACCTATCTTATAACCTCCAATATCAAGATCCAAGAGAAGTACAAAAAAGAAAAAGAGAATATAAGATATTCAATAGAGCTAAATTATTTATATTGCTAGATGGGAAGATACTTGTAATTCTTAAAAAATGGTGTCACTAATAGTATAACTAGAAGAAATGTACATAGACAGAGGGTGCAGGTATAAGGTGAATTTGAAGGAATTACTTGAAAAAAATAAAGGATGACAAAGAGGAATACAATTGGTGCAGATGGAAGGGAGAGGTAGAATGCGGTAAATTATTTCCCATGAAGAAGTGTGAAAGATCCATTACAGTGGACAGGAAGATGGATTGGTGGACAATGATTACCACTTTAAACTTACTTTGATCAGTATTGGCTCAAAGGGGGAATAATATACACAATCAGTTGAATATAGAAATTTATCTTACCTGACAGGGAAGTAGGAGGGGAGGAAGTCAAGTAAATGGGGACAGGGGATTGAAAGAAGGGAGGATAGAACAGGGCAAGTCATAGACAAAAGCAAAATACTCCTTAGAAAAGAAAGGATGAAAGGAGAGAGAGGTCAAACAGGAGGAAGAATGGAATGGAGGAAATACATAGGTAGTTATCATAACTGTGAATGTAAATGCGATGAACTCTTCCATAAAATAGAAGTGGATGACAGAGTGGATGAAAAGCAAGAATTCTACAATACGTTGTTTACAAGAAACACACTTGAAGCAGAGAGACATACAGAGAGTAAAGGTAAGGGTGTACAGCAAAATCTATTATGTTTCAACTGAAATTTTAAAAAAAGGCAGGGGAGCAATCCTGATCTCAGACAAAGTAAACGCAAAAAATAGAATCAGTGTACTACCTGAAAGCCATAATCAAAAGGAGGATGTGGGCACCATCTTTCAAGAAATTACCATAGAAAACTCCCCTGATGTCCTGCATTCAGAGGGCAGAACAGGCATTGAAAGAATCCATCTATCACTTCAGGAAAAAAAAATTAATAAATAATTAAAAGATATAAGGAAGGAAAATACATCTAGCTAAAAGTTATCATAGATAATGAAGCAATATTAATACTAAACATAAATGTACCAAATAGTATCATATTAAAAATATTTTTTTTAATATTTTAGTTAAAAATAAATATACAATGAGAAAGGAAAAAAGAAACAAATTTAAATAGTACAATTAAAGTAGTACAAAATAAGAAAAGAAAAAACACTGCCATGTGCACAGCAGAATGTAAGAGAGGATTCAGAATACATAGTATATAAAGAATTTCCATTTCAAGAAAGCCTATGTAGTAAATACTACACATTGTGTTAAGAACTGACCATCTTTTCTTCCTTGTAAATATTTTTTTGTTCACTGATATGAGCTCTTTACTTTGTTGTGTTTTCTCCTTTCTCCACCTCTCCTCCCCAGAAGGCTACAATTAAGTGCAGATATTTATACATTCATACATACATATATACATACACATATATGCATATATACACAAATACGTATATATACAATAGACATAAACACACCATAGACATATGCATTTGAATGTACACATACATATGAACATGCATGCATATACATGTACACTCTCATTTACACACATATATATTTAGATATCTATAACCACACTTATATGTATACATGTATATATGTGTGTGTGCACTTGTGTGTGTGTTTCCTCAATCTCTCTCATTTGATTTTTAAAGTTTTTTTTCAAGTGCTTTTATGAATTATTTTGGTCAGATGACCATTTGGTATTACTCCTTGGGCTAGCAGGGGGTTTCTTTGTTTCAGTAGCCTCCTCTGGAGACCAAATCTAGTCTTCTCTTTTCTCATAGTAAGTTTCTATGGTGGAATTCTTTCTCATAGCAACTTATTATTATTTTTAGAATAATCATCTCTAGCCCTGGTGTATGCGGTTGGTGGTCTCAGATCCTTCCGTTCTCCTCTCTGACTTGGAACTACAACCAAGACCTCCAGCCTGTAAGTGCTCACAGTCGGCAATGTACCAGACCCACTGCTTCTGCACTCTCCAGGTATTTAACACTTCACAGGGACCAAACCTGGTCCTGGGATTTTTCTTCAGATCTTCAACTGATCCAGGAAGACTACTGTTTTGCCCCTACTCTTTTTTGTTTTTATCACTTTATGTTTGCCCTGATGTGCTATTTTATCTTATTTGTAGGGGAAATCTGGAGGGCTTCAAATTGTCTCACCTACGCAGCCATCTGCCCAGAGTCATCTCCAGCATCCAAATTTTTAAGAGAAGTGAGTTACAAGAAGAACTAAACAGCAAAACTACACTAGTAGGAGATCTCAATTGTCCCCTCTCAGAACTCAATAAATCCAACCAAAAATATAAACTAGAAAGAAACTAAGGAGGTAAATAGAATATTAGAAAAGTTAGTTATGACAGACCTTTGTCATGATTTAGATATAAAGAATATATATATTAGAATATTAGATATTATATATTAGAATATGTAATATAATATTTAGATATTAGATATATTAGAATATTAGATATTAGAATATTTATAAAGAATATATATATATAGTGATGCCATAAGTAAATTCAAAGAGTGAGGGGTAATCTAACTGTCAGATCTATGGGGAGGGGGAAGAATTCATGACTAAACAAGAGATAGCATTACAAAATGTAAAACATCATTTTGATTATATTAAAAAGCTTTTGAGCAAATAAAAGTGCAACTAAGATTAGAAGGAAACCAGAAAGCTGGGAAATAATCTTTACAATAAGTATCTCCAATAAAGGCCTCATTTCTCAAATATATAGAGAACTGAGTAAAATTTACAAAAATACACGTCATTCCTCAATTGATAGATGGTCAAAAAGGCTATGAACAGGCAGATTTTGGATGAAGACAGCCCTTTGAGAAGTGTTCTAAATCATTTTTGATTAGATAAATGCAAAATGAAACAACTCTGAGGTACCACTTTATACCAGTCGTATTGGCTGATATGACAGAAAAGAAAATAATAAATGCTGGAGATGATGTGAGAAAATTGGGACAGCAATGCCTTGTTAGTGGAGTTGTAAACTAATGCAACCATTCTGGAGAGCAACTTGGAACTGTGCTCAAAGACATGCTTTGCATACCCTTTGATCCAATAATATCACTACCAGATCTGTATCAAAAGAGACCGTTGAAAAAGGGAGAATGGATCTACATGTGCAGACATATTTATAGCATTCCTTTCTGTGGTGGCAAAATATTGGTAACTGAGGAGATGTCCCTCCACTGGGGAATAGTTGAACAAGCTGTGTTATATAAATGTAATGAAACACTATTATGCAATGATGAGCAGGCAGATTTCAGAAAAAAAAAACTTACATGGATTGATACTGAGTGAATTGGGCAGAACTAGAAAAACATAGACAATATCAGCAACATTGTATGGTGATCAACTATAAATGATTCAACTTTGCTAAGAGACACAATGATACAAGACAAATATAAAAGATTTGCAAAGAAAAATGTTATCCATATCCAAATAAAGAACTAATGGACTTTGAATGCAGATTGAAGCATACTTTTTCACTTTATATTTTTTGTGTTTTCCTCCTTTTGATATGTTTATTTCTTTCACAACTGTGACTCTACAGATTTTTTTTTACATGAGAGCACAATATAAGCTATATCAAACTACCTACCATTTTCAGGAGAGGGGAAGGAGAAAGGGAGAAAAACTTGGAACTCAAAGTCTTGTAAAAATGAATGCTAAAAATTTTCTTGACATGTAACTGGGGGAAAAAATAAAATACTATTTAAAAAATTAACCACTAGTGAACATAGGAATACATTGAATTTTCCTTAAAATGAGAAGTAGTATCTATCTAAAACTAAGTAAGTATTATATGTAATAGGAATAAGCTAGTAGCTTTCCCAATAAGATTAGCAGTGAAACACAGATGCCCTTTATCACCACTGATATTCAATATTCTATTAGAAATGTCAGTTTTAGCAGTTAGAGAAGACAAAGAAATTGAAAGAATTAGACTAGGCAATGAGCAAATAAAATTATCACTATTTGAAGACGATATGATTGTATACTTAAAGAATCAACTGAAAACTCCTTGAAACAATTAACAATTTTAGGAAAGTTGCAGTATATAAAATAAACCCACATAAATCATCAGCATTTCTATATACTAACAACAAAGCCCAGAAACAAGAGATAGAAAGTGAAATTGCATTTAAAATAACTCTAGACCATATAAAATATCTGGAAGTCTACCTGGCTAGACAAACCCAGAAACTATATGAACACAATTACAGAATAAATGAAATCATAAAAAGTAATGTAAAGATCTTTGAAATATACAGCCAGTGGCTTGGGGAAAAGAAATAAATAAGAGGGACACCAGTGTTGAGAAGCACTCAGGAAAGCAAGATAGGGAGAAAAAGAAAAGGCAGGAAAGCAGACAATAAATTTTGATGGGAGGCAAGAATTAATCTGCAATAGCTTCTTTAGTGACAGAACAAGGAAGAAATCGTTCTTCTGTCCAAAGCAGTAGTTCAGGGATCTCCCTTGCCAGGAACATTCCTAACAGCCAGGTTGACTTGCTATTTATAGGGAGAGGGCTGGCTTCTCATTTTCTCCCAGGCCCCACCCAAGAAAAAGATACAAAGAGTAAAACAGTACTCAGCTTCCCTCCAGGATGATCCAACCTGATCATAAAGTTTGTGAAGCAACTTTTAAAGCATTAGATATTGTTTTGCATTGCACTTAAGAATTCCTCAAATCAATTTCTCCAGTTCATTAAGACTCAAGAATAAAGCCGATGAAACGATGCTTAATAATTAATCCATCCATGTCATGTTTTATAACACCTCCTAGAATGGAACAGTATTTTATTTTATCAAAGAATTAGGAATATAAGCTCCTGATTTCTGATACTATTATGAGAGTATTTCTACACAGAGCTCCAGGACAATATTTGTTCCTGTTTTGCTTTTGTGAATGCAATATTCAGCACAGTACCCTCCACACAGCCAGTGTTTAAAAACCCATGGGGTGAATATCTGCATTTGTGCACCAAGAAAAAGTACCAAGTACTCTCTGTACCAGGATAAGCAAGGGATCATTTTAGCATAGGCAGAACACTGAAGCCATTGTTTCTGGCATCAAGACATGCTGCAAGCAGGCAGGTCAACTGTTTATCAGCAATGCTGCTCTGGTCTGGTTTGTGACTATAAAATGAGAGAAGATAGGAAATGTAATTTCTCTCAAATGAAGAAACTTCCTCTACCAATGTAGGTCAGCAGATTCTGGCAATTTATAGTCTTAAAAGTTGTTTAGATCATTGGAAAGTTAAGGTATTTGCTCAGGGCCATAAACAGCCAATAGCATTTGAATTTAGGTCTTCCTGTCTCACAAAACAGATCTTCTTCCACAACACCAAAAACCGGACAGAGTATATAAACAGAGTTTGAAAACTATATAGTTCAATAGAAGTGAAAGGTATAATATTCATCATTAACACATAGACCTCTCCATATAAAGTGTTTGGGGGTGGGTGATGTTAATTCTCTAAATGGGTTTTATGGGTATGAATAGTCAGCTAACGTCACATTGAGAAGGCTGAGGAATCCTTGTAGCAACATAGTACTCTAACGATGAACAGTGTGAGTGTCCTTGGAGTGACAACTTCATGTGTATGGTGACCTTCAATTCCCAAATAAATCTCTGATTTCCTCAGTATGGATGTTTATGCCAATAATGCAGACTGTACATTTCTGTACACCTAGCACAGATTTTGTCCATGTCTTTCCATAGGTTTACCCTGGGGGTCCACCCAACATTTTGGAGGTCATCCTTGATTTCTCCTACAATAGCCTGGTTAACTATGGGGCATTTTTTGTTATCTATCTCCTCCTTTGGTTATACTGTGTATGGTAGCCTCTTTATACCCTACCTGAGTACCTCTATTACACTCTAAGTAACTGACATTCATTCTGAATTCTTTGGAGGCGCATTTGGAGTTGTATTCTCAAAGTCATACAATAAACTCATAGACTGATATTAAAAAGGTGGACTTTGATAATATTTAAAAAAAGAATGAGAGGCAAATGACAGGTTGGAGCTTTATTGAGAATGCTACTTATTCATATCAGTGATTTCTCTTGAGTTGATATAACTGCTTTTACTAAGAGTAGCACAAAGTTGATGTGGAACCAGTACTTTCTTTAGCCATCCACCACAAAGTTATTCACACTTAGGAATGCTCCTTAGGATCCATTAGGCATCCTAGGAGAACTAGCATGGACCAGACACAAGGGAATAGTTAGTAAATGAAGCAAGAAGACTCAATTATCAACTCAAATTAATGGAATATGAGTGATCCACTTTCATCTCATTGATTTTGGATGCTCATTGAGTCCTGTTCATCTATACAGGATTTTTTGCTTCATTTATTTTCCACCCTATTTTTGTCTTCTTCACCATTTCTTTCTGCTAGCAGCATCTCTCTTTTTCTAGTCATAGTTACCAGTGTTGAGTGAGCCTAAAGCAGCTAGAATTGGTGGACTTCATCCCCAATCCTTTCATTCTGGTGAGCCCAGGATCAAGCTGAGCAGTTCAAACTCTGCTCTAATTCATATTTTTGCCTTGGGTCCATTGACTAAATCAAAAGACAAATGACAGGGCTCAAAATATGGTTTCTCTTCTCTGACTTAATGCTTACAAGCATCAATGCTTAAAACATAAAGGGTGAAGTATCATGGTAAATCAGGAGGGTAAACAAATCACATAATGTTGCTCTTGAAAAATTTACTTTTGTGTATAAAAGTTTAGGCAAGAGATCGATAAAATTTTACACCTTTAGCCTATATCGTAGGGGTTCAGAGAGAAAGTGATGGCCACTGGGCCAAATATCATATACAATGCATACAATAGTGTAAACATTATTGCATATCCCAAGTTCATCTTTATAAAGATTATTTCTAAATAAGCAAGGTGAAGTGAAGAATTAATAATCCAGACAATTAACAAATATAAAAAAGTCAATATATGTATTTTCCTCTGAACTATATGTACAATTACTTTAATTGCCATTTTATTCCCAATATACTATATATTGCAGAGTATGCATTGCATAGTTTACATGGTATCCCGGAGAATCTGATTTAAAATCTGACATTTCGACACTCATTAGTTGGGGTAGGAACTAAGACTCTAGATTTTTCAAGTAGACTTCTAGCATGTTTCTATTAAATCATGAGAAGTTTAGAATCTGCATTAGAGGGGAGAGTTCCTTTATCAGATGATTCCTAAATTTAAAAAAAATTGCTCCTGTCTCATGCCTTTCCTCAAGCTATTGTCCATGCCTGATATGCCTTCCTTCCTTATCTTGGTCTCTTAAAATTTCTAGGCTCTTTGAAAGCTCAGATCGTATGCCATGTCAGAAGATATCTACTTTGATTGACACATGTCCTAGAGCCTCCCCTCAAAAAAACCCCAAAAAACAAAACAGATGGTTATGTAATGTATCTCTATATGCATATGTATACATTTGTAGTACTTTCTGACTATATAGGTTATAAACCCTTCTATGTATATATGTTCTTTTCTCCAGATCATGAGGAAGACCCTTGGTGGCAGACCACTTCCTTTTTGTCTTCATATTGCCACTATTTAGCACAGTGCTTGGCACATTTCTATGCTTATTTATTATAGTTGCAATATAACAAATATATAAAAATAAATATTTATTATATTATTATTTATGATAATATTGCTGATTGATTTTTCATATTTTTTGCACATGATCTGGTATTCAAAACATTTTTTCTTAGGCTAGGCCAAGCAAGTAACTTGGTTAGAGCTGACTCTTCACTGCGCTAGACTTTTGCTGAGATGGAGTGATCAGGCACTATGGTTTCAAGATTAGGATAGTCAGGCAACCTTTAGGTTGCCTCTACACAAGAACAGGCATGTCAGTTTATTGCTGGGAAGTTGCTAATAGACTGATCCAGGTACATATCTCTGTGGCTCAGCTGCTGCTTCTTGGGCAGGATAAGACTGACTGATAGGATTACACAGAGCATCTCCCTGGACTCACTGGTTAATACCTGTGTTCTTCATCACTTTCATCACATTTGTGTCTGTACATATGTGTATGTGTGTATATTTCTATTATAGGAAATAGAGTGCTAAACCAGGAGTCAGTAAGATCTGAGTTCAAATTTAGCCTCAAATAACTTACTAGCTGTATGACCCTGGATAAATCAATTAACCTCTATCTGCCTTTGTTAACTAATCTTTAAATAGCACCAACCTTCCAGGGTTGTTATGACAGTAAAATGACATAAAATTTGTAGTGCCCTGTAAGACATAAATCCTCATCAGTGACAGTAGCATTAGTAGTAGGAGTTGTTGTAACAGTAGTTGTGATACTGGTCATCATCATGGTCATAACAGTATCAACATCAGTGGTGGCAGTAGTAATAGTAGTATCTAGATGCTAAATTTTATCAATTTGATATGACATATTGCATTTTCTGCTACTTTACTGCATAATCTGAATGACAAGTCAGATACAATTAAAGATAACTTTTCTCTCATTTCTGGTAGTAAAGATTTGATACTAAACTGTGATAATAAACTCCATTTTTAATAAATCTGCCTGATTCACCACTTATTTGAAGCTCCTTTGTTGGATGAGTTCAGATGAATGTCACATATAGATTGCCTTTTGATTTTATTTCGTGGATGTTAGCCACTCTGTAGGTTTCATCCAAAGATAAATCATTTTTGGTTATATTCAAAAATATTCCAATGGCATATATGTGTTGTCAGCCCTTAAAATTGATTTATAAAATGAAGTCTATTCCAAAAATATTTATGTAAAATTTTAACCTATTCTTTCCATGCTCCAAGAACATATAATCTTCCTGTTCATTTTTTAAAAAACAAAAATATGCTCATCATAGTTGCCTTAGGGTAATGCACCATGCATTTCATTCCACATCCATTGCCATCCATTAATGCATGTAAAATTTCTTTCTAGTTTTTAGTGACTTCCACTGACATAGCCATTTTGCATTTTTCATTATACTAATGAGATAAAAAATGTCTGTTTCACATTTAGTCCAAATTATAATGTAATTTTATACTGGACCTCATTTAGTCATGTAGAAAACCAGAAATTTTCTACATCTTTCCTCAGGGATTTTTTTTTGTCCCATTAACTTCTTTACTTCTCAAGACACTAGAATAGTTTGTGGCTATTGTTAAATTGTTTATTACTTACATGTGCTTTTGTTTCCTTATATCACCTTATCTTTTGTGCTTTACCTTCAATTCTTGGATAATGGTATCCAGAATTTATGATATGATGTTCTTTCCAGATTCCATTTCATGTTTCTTTTATGTCTTTCTTTAAGCAATACTATGTTCTAGTTTTCTTCTTCATGCTCTGGTTTGATATTGATGCAATTATCTAATATCTTTTTAAAGGTTTTTCTTGTGCCCTTTCTCCCATGATGACATCTGATACCAGTTCTAGGCACGTTACTAGATAGCTCCATCTTTCATTCTGTTGTTGTGAGCAGGCCTTGGAATGATTTTACATACTCTATCATATGTCCTGAAATGATACAATTGGTCATTATGGTTGAAGCAGATACCTGTTTTTGCAATATTTTTTTAATTTAAAACTTAAATACAAAATGTGATGAGGAAAACTTGCCCATTGCCATGGAGCCTGCAGACAATAAGAGAGGATTTGTTATAAAACAATACACTTCCATTTCAGGAAAACCTACATAATAAATATTATATATTGTTTTCAAAGATTCCCACCTTTCCTCTCCATCCTCCTTGGTTTTCTTTTGTTCTCTACTATGCACTTTTTACTTTATTTTTCCTTCCTCCACCCTAAAGAAAGCTACAATCAGGTGTGGGCACACACACACACACACACACACATTCATACATGTATATATAAAACTTTACTATGCTGATTTCCACCTTTCATCTGTTTCTCTTACAATGGAAAATATCTTCCTTCACAGGCGCAAGTCTTTCCATGTGTATTTTTTTCTAAATCAACTAGCCCATTATTCCCTATACCACATCAGTGTTCCAACCCAACCACATCCAGTCTGAGAGACTATCTATGAAAGTTTTTTTTCTCTAATTTTATTCATTCCTTCCATGCTTGGCTACATAGGTTTTATTTATATAAGAAAATTATAATTTAGCATAATCAAAATTAACTTTTTCATACTGCAAAAATTTCCTTCTTCTTAATATAGTTCAAGGTCTGATACTGCTGAATCTATTTCCTTTCCATCTTTTCCACCTAGTTTCTGAATTCTGAATTCTTGTTCCTGAATGTTTGCTCTTTCAAATGAACTTTATTATTTTTTTCTAACTCAGAAAAATATTTTAAAATATTTTAATTGGGATAGCATTAAATAAATAGGTTAATTAGGCAAAATTGTCATTTAAAAAATTATATTGGTTTTACCTACCCATGAAAAATAAATATTACTTCAATTATTTCAAGCTGACTTTATTTGTATAAAAAAGTATTTTATATTTTTGTTCATATAATTCTTATGTCTGTTTTGGCAGGTATACCTTCTAGATATTTTAAATGGTCTAAAATAACGTTGAATAATATTGCTGAAACATTGCAGTTTCTATTTTCACTTTTGATTAAATCTATTTTGTGTGTATTTCTCATTTTCATAACGTTTACTGAAAACAACATATTGTTGTATTCAAATTTTTAATCTGCTTTTCATTTTCATTTTATGGGTAAATTCAGCCCATTCACATTCTAAGGTACTATTGGTGTTATGCATTTTCCTCTTTCCTGTTTTTCCTCACTATTCTTTTCACCCCTTTTATCCTATCTCTCCTCATTCCCCTGCTTTACTTCTACCCATCACCTTCCCCTCCTATTCTTTAACCTACCTACCTCTCTAAAAGTCCTTCCCCTATCGTCTCCCATAACTCTATCCCATTGCCCTTTTATTTCTTTCTGAATTTAGAACACTTTTATATCTATATAACCATTTCCATCTTTAAGTCATTGTCATTGACAGTAAGGTTCTAGTACTACCCACTCTCCCCCTATCAGCTTCTTCGATATCTATGTTTTACTTTTATATTTGACATATGAAATAATTACTCCTTTGTTATCTTTCCCTACATGATTTTATTTTTTAAGCATCATCCCATCATACTCAGCTCAGCCCAAGTCTTTCTTTCAAACTACCCAAATGATGATGACAATTATAAAAATAATACTAATATTTTTTCCTCTACAAAGTAAATAATTTGACCTTATGGAGCCCCTTATAAATGATCCTTAATTTTGGTCTTATATTTCTCTGGGATGTTATATGTCAAACTTTTCCTTAAGTTTTATGGGGATTTTTTATCACAAAAACCTGAAAATCTTTCAGTTCTTTAAATGCTCATTTTGTCTTCATTTAAGATTAAACTTCATTTTACTGAGTAAGCTACCCTTGGTTATAACCCTAGCCCTTTTACTCTATGGAATACAGTGTTTCAAAACCTATGGTCTTTCATTGTAGTAGCTGCTGTCTTGTATTGTCCTTACTGTAGCTCCATAATGTTTAAATTTTTTATGTTGCTTCCAATAGTTTCTCCTTAACCTTGGAGCTTTGAAACCTGCTTAGGATATTCCTGTAGATTTTCCTCCTGGAATCTCTTTTAGGTGGTTATTGGTAGATTTTTTTTCTATTTCTGTTGTGTCTTCTTGTTCTAGAACGACAGGGAAATTTTCCTTTAAAATCTCTTGTGATATTGTATCAATATTCTTTTCTTACTATATTTTTCAGGTAATATGACTTTTCTTATCTCATTTCTCCTCCATCCATTTACCAGATCATTTGTTTGTCTGATGAGATGTTTCCCTTTCTCTTCAATTTTTTTTCATTCTTTTAATGTTGTTTTATGATTTCTTGTTGTCTTAGAATGCTTACCCTCACCCAATTCTAGTTTTCCAAGACTTATTTTCTTCCTTAAGTTTCTGATTCTCTGTTTCAAGTTGATTGACTTTCTTTTCATAGATTTCTTGATTTTCTTGAATTGTTCTTATTTTTTCCTATTTTTATTCAATCTTTCTTATTTGATTTTTAAAGTTCTTATTGAGTTCTTCCAAGAATTTCTTTTGCTCTTGGGACCATTTGATAATTCTCATTGAAAAACAAAAAGAGAGTGACCTTTTTTAGCTGCATGTCTTGCTCTGAATATGAACCCAGATCTTTACTATCCCCATACTAACTATCTACGGTTTCTCCTTTGTTTACATTCATTCATTCATTTATTGTTTTATTTTTTTAGCATCTATTAGTGTAATCAAGTTGTATCCCTGAGGAATGATGGAATGATGCCCAAACCTCAGGTACCACTCACTGTTATTTTCTGAGGTCTATTTCAGGGCCCAAACTTGAGCTCTCCTCTTGACTCCTAAGACATGGCTAGGGCACTGTGTCATACTGTCCTACAAATAATCTTGTTCCAACCCCCTCATGCTTGCAAATCACAGCTGACTTCTCTGATCTGAAACTGAAACTGAAACCAAGGACTCTCCTGTAAGTGCCAAAAGGGTCTCCACTCTGGCTACTGCACTCACGAGGTAAGGGCTAGCTCCTCCCTGTAGCCACAGCCTGGGATGCATCTCATCAGCACAGCTGTGCTTGGCATCTGTTGACAGTGGAAGGTCCTTCAATCTTCCCCTACTAAGCAGTCAGACCCTCACACTGTCTGTCAAATGAAAGTTTCTAAGGCTGAGGCTGCGTCTCTACTTAACTACCCTCACTGCTTGTTGATTCTGAAGAGCTGGCCTAGAAGTTGGCCTACAGTTCACTCAGGCAGAACCTCCACTCCAGGAAGTTAGATCTTTCCCAGGATCTTCTCAAATTGTCTTAGGAAGACAATTGTTTTACCCTGTGTTTATTTTTGATACTCTGAATCAATTTTCTGCTCTTTTTAGGAGGAAATCTGGAGAGCCAAAAGTTTTCTGACCTACTCTGCCACCTTCCCAGAATCATCCCATATTTGCTTTTTTAACATTACTTGTATTTGTTTTTTAGCTACATTTGTGCTGTCAAATTTTAAAATGACTTTTGAAGTTAAAATTTAAGCATTCACATCTTCTTTTCCAATTTACTTGATACATTATATTATTTTTGCCATCTGTTTTGTTATTTTGAAGCATTTTCAGATTTAGTGTTGAATATAGATTTTAAAGTGCCTTTGGGTTCAGCTTTTCTTTATTTAAAAATCACCCCTTACTTGATGTTTGTTTAATCTAATCTAGATTTGGGAAAAACATTATTTCTTATGATTAGCTTGATTTTTCTATAATTCCTTATGAGTCAGTTAATTAATAAACATCAGCTAAACCCTACAAGATATCAGGTACTGTGCCAAGAACTGGCAAAAGATACTACCTGATCTTAAGGAGATCACAATATAATGTTGGTTCTGGGTATTTTTGTCAAAAGACAGTCTTCACTTATAATTGGTTATATATCACAATTCCGTTATAATGTAAGACTGACACATAAAAGAAATCACATCTTTTGGCCATTTTTTGTACTTTCATAGTCTACATTCTTTAGTGGTCAGTGTCATCAGCATTATAGAATTTCCAAAAGTTGGAATATTGATGTTTCTGTTTTATGCTGATATATTTTTCTTTCTTGGGTTACTAAATCATGAAGGAACACCATTTACTACAATTCCAACAATAAAAATAAAATGACAGCATCAATTATCATTTACTTAGTAGTTTCAGATATTGCAAACAGAGATGAAATGACTTGCCCAGGGTCACACTGGATAAAAAATTGAACCTGGAGTCTGGAATTCCTGAGCTTAAATCTAGTCTCAGATAATTACTAAGTGTAGAACCCCAGGTAGGTCACTCTACTACTCTGTTTTCTCATTTTAAAAATGGGAATCATAAAAGTACCTACTTCTCATGGTTATTTTGTGTGATAATGAGATGCTTATAAAGAGCTTCACAAAATTTTAAAGTGTTATATAAGTGCTAGTTATTAGTGTTATTTTATTTTTTTCAATAATATCCATGTCAACGTGATCCTCTTGAAGTTTCTGGGTAGGACCTGCCTACAACCTGGGACATTTAGACTGTTTCTCAGATTAATACCTACATTACCCTGACTGGGATGCTATTCCAACCAGCAGAATCAACAGGTCCTAATTGACAATATTTCAGAATTTCTGTCAAGTTGTCTTTATAACTATGCTATCAATGTAAGGACACAAAGAATCCCTCCTGTATATAAGCCTGACTAGAATTCGGGGACTTTTTCTTGATGTCTACCCCACAGTACAAAGGGGTTGGACTATGGGGAGGTTGTTCCTAAAAGCAGTAGCCCCATAGCATTCACAATACAGAAATAACATCCCAATATTTATAAATATTTTATGTATCCTTATTCATTTAAGATAAGAATATCCTTAATGGATTGCCTATATGGATACAACTCAGTTTTTCAAGCAATTTGTCCACTTATTAGTCATTGGACAAATATCTCACTTTCAACAACAGTCAAATTGAAGTTTGTGGACAATATGAAAAGTATTTCTTTCATAATACCCTCTATTACCTTTCCTACAACCCTTCTACCATCCCTCCAGAAGTAAAAGTACAAGACTGAAGATAATTAAAAAAAACTCTCTTTCTTGAATTGCTATTACCAAGAAAAAAAGCTTTTCTACCAGATGGTCAGTCTACTGGTGATGTTCCTCTTTGTAATTATCTAGGCTAGTTCTTGGAAGTGGGCTGTCCAGCATGAGATCTCGCCCTCCAGTGGTATAACAAGGTCACCTCTACAATGAGGCATTCATGTAGGTCTCCTTGTGGAGGAAAGTGTAAGAAACTCAGGAATACACACATACATATACACACACACACACA
Organism: Potorous gilbertii; assembly: GCA_028658325.1. Classification (NCBI taxonomy): domain Eukaryota; kingdom Metazoa; phylum Chordata; class Mammalia; order Diprotodontia; family Potoroidae; genus Potorous; species Potorous gilbertii. The sequence goes on along the minus strand of CM053774.1, from coordinate 99,652,643 downwards.
CACATAGTGTGTATACATATATATGTATATGTACATAAATATATACACATATGTATGTACGTATGTATACATATATATATAGAGACATGGTATAAATTATGATTTAATCAGGGCTTATTAAAATAAATTATTAAAAATAAAAAGTGAGAAATGAATAACAGAAATGACAATGTCACTAACTAGAATAATTTCATCCATTAGTTAATCCAAATTAAATCAATTACTAAAAGAAGGAGGCCAAAAATACTCCCAAAAGAGCTTAATCAGCAAACATTCAACTGACTTACTAAACTATAAATGGTGGTTCTTAGAGAAACATAGAAATAGATTATAAAGTCATCTGTAAAATCTAGCAAAGACGTATGATGAATAATTTTTAAAAATATTATTTCATAAAGAAGACAAAACAGATATAAGGTAAACTGGTCTAAAGAAAGCATGACAAGACATCCAATTAAACAAAGTCATCTTAGGAGCATTCAAGGATCAAAATGGAAAGAGAAAGAGAGGAGAAAAAAAAGACAAGAGAAAAAAAGATTTGTGGAAAGTATTGCAATTTTTTTCTAATCAAGAACAGTGGAATCTCTGTGCTCAAACCTTAATATTACAATCCCTGAGGTGTTTACAGAGGTAGTAGAATTACATTAAAGAGAACAAAGACAGAAAAAGCTGTCAAATTAAATATACGTGTGGGGTGGAGGTGAGTATGCAAAGGGTATCTGTGCTGCAGATGATAAAAACTAAAAGTAAATTGAGGGACTGATTTACAAGATATCAAAAGGAAGGGGCAGATGCCAAAACCATGGAAAAAACTTTGATTGTTTATTCTTTAAAAAAAAATGAGATACAGCAACTCGTGGCCTCTATTTCTGTTCTTCCATGTTTATAAAATCTTTCCTAGACTCATAAATACATAAATTCCAGAAATATTCAATGAGGGTATTCATAGGGAATGATGGAGATTTCCCAAATGATAACCAGCCATGGACCACATCTTTGCAATCTAACAATTGAGTAAAAGACGTAGAAAAATAGCATCCCATCACGTTAATTATTTGTTGATTTCGAAAACAGTATTTGATTCAGTAAAATAAAAGATAATCTCTCGTAACAACTTGTCTCCCACTCATATGCTAAGATCACTGAAGATTCCTCAGGAGATATAATACTTTAAATTACCCTGTTCAATGATGCTACGATAATAAAAAGCAAGTAATGTATAAAATAAAGGTATACTGCCATCCAAACTAGTTGTCATTACAATGGGGCAGATCCATGACAAGAGTTCAGGTCAAAGAGGGATTCCCGAAGAAGAGTGAAGTATTTATTGCCTCAAGACTCAAGCTACTACAAAGCTTCTTGGAAACAACTAATCATTCAAAGTTTGACCCGTTCATCTACACAAGAGAGAGAAAATACATGAAGAATGACCATTGCCCAAATTTCAATGTGCATCTGGATACTTACCAAAAAGAACTTTTCAGCCATTTGTTTATCTGGGACAGATAATACAGATGAATAATGAACTGGGCTTCCTACAACAAAGAAGGTCCATACAGTTGACATAGAAAATTCCCCTGGTACTATATGGCACTGAGATCTAGAATACCATGCTCAGTTAGAGCATCAAATTAAGAAAAATGGAAAGGGACATTTGAGGTATGATTATATACACATAACTAATGAAGTAATCCTTAAAAGAACAAGAATAAAATATTTCATCAAAGAATTGGATGATTGAAAGTGTTAGTAGACTAGCTACAAGGCAAGAAGAGTAAGGGATGATAAGGTGGATTCCAATGCAGAATAGCTTCTTTGGGATTATTGCAGGACTCCCTTATGGTGAACTCTTGAGAAGACTTCTATAAGATTCACATAGAAGAAGCAGGCATGAATGGACTGCAAAGTGTATTGTTGAAGGGAAATGTTGAACTCATGAGATCATGTCTGTTTCATTGCTATCAGATCAATAATATGTTCAGGAGGAAAGGAGGTTTGTGTGGATAGTAAAAAAAAAAAACATCAAAGTAGAGGATTTTTTTTAATCTCTTTTTTTTAAGTCCAACTTAGACAATGAATGGTCTTACTGTTGTTAATGACTAGTTGTGGGTCTTTTCCAATTCTCCGTGCCTTAGATCCTTCATTTGCAAAATGAACGAATTAATCTTGATCATATCTGACATCTTCTAAGAATCTGTAATTTTATAAAACGTTATCTTCCCCCACCTCTCCTTTTTTTGTTTTTCATTTGGTGCTCACAGTTTTACTATTTGTTATTCAAAGAGGCAGTATGGCATGCTAGTGAATCAGTTGCCTTACAGTCAGGAATACCTACTTTCAAGTCTTATCTCTGATGCGTATTGGCTTTGAGAACTTGAATAAGTCATTTAAGCAATCAGTTCAGGTATGTCTCTAGGACTGAAATTTATATAACAGGCACCAATATTGGTGACCTTGCATTCCCTGTGCCATTAAAATAACAATTTCAATCCAAAAAACAAAAATAAAAAAACAAACACATATACTCTTGTAAAGCTCTTCAATCATTTTCCAAAGAAGGTTCTAGAAATTTTCTTTTCTTATTATTTTTATTTTGCTAAACATTCCTCAATTACATGCAAAAATAATTTTAGCAAACTTTTTTTTTTTTAATTTTAAGGTTCAAATTCTGTCAGTTCCTCTTGTTTCTCCCCTGTTCTTAAGAAAGCAAGCAATTTGATATTGATTGTACATGTGAAGTCACACGAAATGTATTTCCATATTAGTCATATTTCAAAAGAAGATACAAGCAATGAAATAATAAAATCAAAGAAAGTTTAAAAATATACTTCAAACTGCAATCAGAATTCATCAGTTTTCTCTCTAGAGATGGAAATTTTTTTTTCTTTTTCATCCTGAGTCCTTTGATATCTTTGGATCATTGTCTTGATCAAAGTAGCTAAACCTTTCACAGGGATTTTCCTTACAAGATAGCTGTTACTAAGCACATTTTTCTCCTACTTCTCATTTCACTTTGCATGAGTTCATATAAGTCTTCCCAGGTTTTTCTGAAACCATCCTAATTCTAATTTCTTATAACACAATCATACTCCCCCATAATCATACCCCACAACTTGTACAGCCATTCCCCAATTAATGACCATTCCCTCTATTTCTGATTCCTCACCAACACAAAAAGAGCTGCTATAAATATTTTTATACAAAAAGATCCTTTTCCCTTTTCTTTGGTATCTCTGGGATACAGACTTGGTAGTGGTACTGCTGGGTGAAAGAGTGTGCACTGTTTTACAGCCCTTTGAGCATAGTTCCAAACTGCTTCTCAGTGTCCCAATTTTTCCAAGTCTTCTCCAGAATTTGTCATTTTCCTTTTCTGTCATTTGAGCCGCTCTGGTGTGAGGCAATGTCTCAGACTTCTTTTAATTTGCATTTCTCTATTCAATAGTGATTTAAATAATATGTTTCATGTGACTATTGATATCTTTTATTTCTTCTTCTGACAACATCCTATTCATGTCCTTTGACCATGAATCAACTGGGCACTGTCTCTTATTTTTATAAATTGGTTCAGCTCTCCCCATATTTAAGAAATAAGGCCTTTCTCAGAGAAACATGTTAAAAATTTTACCCAGTTTCCTCTTTTCCATCCAGTTTTAGATTCATTGGCTTTGTTTATGCAAAAGGTTTTTAATTTAATGAAATCAAAACTGTGCATTTTACTGTCCATAATCTTCTCTATCTCTTGTTTGAACACAAATCCTTCCCTTATCCATAAATTTATAAGTACATTTTTAGCTTTTTAAAAATTTATTTATTTAAGCTTTTAACATACATTTCGACAAAATTTTGAGTTCCAAATTTTCTCCCCATTTCTCCCCTCTCCCTACTCCAAAATGCCAAGCATTCTAATTACCCCTATCACCAATCTGCCTTCCTTTCTAACATCCCACCCTTCCCATATCCCCATCTTCTCTTTGGTCCTGTAGGGCAAGATAAATTCCTAAACCCCATTACCTGTATTTCTTACTTCCTAGTTGTATGTGAGAACAACACTCAACAGTTGTTTCTAAAACTTTGAATTCCAACTTCTCTTCCTCCCTCCCTTCCCACCCATCCCCATTGTGAAGGCAAGTAATTCGATATAGGTCATATCTATCTAGTTTTGCAAATGACTTCCATAATAGGCATGTTGTATAAGACCAACTATATTTCCCTCCACCCTATCCTACCCCTCATTTCTTCTATTCTCTTTTGACCTTTTTCCTCCCCAAGAGTGTTGACTTCTAATTCTTCCTCTTCCATTGCCCTCCCTTCCATCATCCCCCCATTCTGCTTATCCTCTTCTCCCCCACTTTCCTGTATTGTAAGATAGATTTTCATGCCGAATTGAGTATGCATTTTATTCCTTCCTTGAGTCAAATGTGATGAAAGTTTCATGTTTTCTCTCTCACCTCCCCACTTTTTCCCTCCACTGAAAATTCTTTTACTTGCCTCTTTTATGAGAGATAATTTGCCCCATTCCATTTATCCCTTTCTCCTCCCAGTATATTCCTCTCTCACCCCTTAATTTCATTTTTTAAATACAATCCCATCCTATTCAATTCACCCTGTGCTCTGTGTGTGTGTTATCCCACCAACTACCCAGATACTGAAAAAAAGGTTCAATAGTTATAAATTTTGTCTTTCCATGTAGGAATGTAAACAGTTCAACTTTAGTAAGTCCCTTTTGATTTCTCTTTCCTGTTTACATTTTCATGCTTCTCTTGATTCTTGTATTTGAAAGTCAGATTTTCTTTTCAGCTATGGTCTTTTCATCAAGAAGGCTTGAAAGTCCTCTATTTCATTGAAAGACCATTTTTTCCCCTGAAGAATTATACTCAGTTCTTCCTGGTAGGTGGTTCTTGGTGTTAGTCCTAGTTTAGTCCTAGTCATATTCCTTGACCTCCAATCTCTTAATGTAGAAGCTGCTAGATCTTGTGTTATCCTGATTGTATTTCCACAATACCGGAATTGTTTCTTTCTAGCTGCTTGCAATATTTTCTCCTTGATCTGGGAACTCTGGAATTTGGCCACAATGTATCTAGGAGTTTCTCTTTTTGGATCTCTTTCAGGTGGTGATTGGTGGATTCCTTGAATACTTATTTTGCCTTCTGGTTCCAAAATATCAGGGCAGTTTTCCTTTATAATTTCATGAAGGATGATGTCTAGGCTCTTTTTTTGATCATGGCTTTCAGGTAGTCCCATAATTTTTAAATTGTCTCTCCTGGATCTATTTTCCAGGTCAGTTGTTATTCCAATGAGATATTTCACATTCTCTTCCATTTTGCCATTCTTTTGGTTTGTTTTGTGACTTCTTGATTTCTTATAAATTCCTTAACCTCCATCTGTTCCATTCTAATTTTTAAGACCTGTTTTTCTCAGTGAGCTTTTGAACCTCCTTTTTCATTTGGCTAATTCTGCTTTTTAAAGCATTCTTCTCCTCATTGGCTTTTTGAACCTCTTTTGCCAATTCAGTTAGCCTATTTTTCAAGGTCTTATTTTCTTCAGCATTTTTTTGGGGTCTCCTTTAGCGAGGTATTGACCCACTTTTCATGATTTTCTAGCATCTCTCTCACTTTGCTTCCCAATTTTTCCTCCACCTCTCTTACTTGATTTTCAAAATCCTTTTTGAGCTCTTCCATGGCCTGAGACCATTAAATATTTATTTTGGATGTCTGGGATACAGAAGCCTTGACTTTTATGTCTTTCCCTGCTGGTAAGCGTTGTTCTTCCTCATCAGAAAGGAAGGGAGGAGATATCTGGTCACCAAGAAAGTAACCTTCTATAGTCTTATTTTTCCCCCTTTTTTGGGCATTTTCCCAACCAGTTGCTTGACTTTTGGGTCCTCTGTCAAGAGTAGGGTATACTCTGGGGATCTGTAAGATCTTAGTTCCTCCAAGGTGGTACAATCAAGCGTGTACACTGCTCTGGGAGCAAGTAGAAATTTTTGTGCCCAGAATCTGAGTAGCAGAGTTTCCTCTTCACAACCACCTCATTTGCAGTTTCACCAAGACAGCACTGGGGGCTGAGATTTAGATAAGCTGCTAGGGCAGGGCCTCCACTTGTTTTGAGATAAAGGTCAGCTGCTCAAATTGCGCAGGAGTATTAGATAGGGGCAGGACTCTACACAGGACTGAGGGAAGAGTCAGCTGCTCAGTACCCCCATAGGTTTTATGATCCAACAATGTTATGTGGGCTACTGTAGGGGCTACTGTGGAAGCTGCTGCAACCCAGCCTATGCTGCCTGAGACTGGAGCTATGGGAAGGCCCTTCTCCCTTCTCAACCAGATAAAAAATCCCTCTCACTGACCTTTGGCACCTGTGGATTGAGGGATCTGCAAACCCACTGCTACTGCGACTGGTGACTCTGCTCCCAAAGCCCCCTTCTTGTCCTCCTCTCAGAGCTCCGCTGCATGGCCAAAGCTGGACTGGGTTCCACTCTGTGTCCAGTGCATGACAGACATTTCCCATCGGCCTTCCAGGTCACACTGCACTGGAAATCTCCTCCACTCTGTGGTTCTGTGGCCTCTGCTGCTCTAGAATTTGTCAAGAGTCTTTCTTTACAGGTATTTCATGGGCTGTGGGGGAAGAGTTAGTATATGTGTGCCTTCTACTCCACCATCTTGTCTCTGCTCCCCAATAAATACATTTTTTCTGTGCTCCCTTAAGATACTTAAGAGATCAAAATATATTTCTAAATCATTTATTCATTTTTATTCCTATCTTGGCATATGATGTGAGAAGATGATCTATACCTAGTCTCTGCAATTCTCAGTTCTAGTTTTCTTGGTGTTTTTTTCAAATGTTGAATTCTTCAAAAGCTTAGATATATGGGTTTATCAAACACTGGATTACTGTGGCAATTTTTTCCATAAAAGGAATTTGATACAAGTTTGTTTTTTTCTTATCCATTTTTTTCAAATAGTTTCTTTAGTATTAGGATTAATTGTTCTTAAATATTTGGTAATATTTGCTAGAAATTTCACCTGGTTCTGGTAATTTTTTTCTTAAGGAGTTCTTAGATGACCTGTTCAAATGCTTTTTTTTTTCCTAAGATAGAGTTATTAAAGTATTCCTTTTCAATTTGGGAAGCTGATTATTTTTAACAAATATTCATGCATTTCACTTAAATTGTCAGTTTTACCAGCATATAATTGAGCAAAATAAGTCATAATAATTGCTTTCATTTCACCTTCATTGATGTTGCATTCACATCTTTCATTTTGATGCTAATATTTATTTTTATTTGTATGTAAATCAAATTAACCAATCTGTTGCATTTTTTCATAAAATCAGATTCCAGTTTTAGTTATTAGTTTAATTTTTCTGTTTCAATTATTAATTTCTCCTTTAATTTTTCAGGATTTACATTTTGGTGTCTAATTTTGTATTTTTAATTTGTTATTTTTCTAGAGTTATTTTAGTTGCATGCTCAATGCATTAATTTGTTCTGTCTCTTTTTTAATTGCTGTATACAGTTAGAGATATAAAATTTCCCCTAAATCCTTCTTCTCTTCTTTTGCATCTTTTTCATCCTGAATTTTTTGATATCTTTGGATCATTGTCTTGATCAAAGCAACTAAATCTTTCACAGGGGATTTTCCTTACAAGATTGCTGTTACTAAGTACAGTTCTCATTTCACTTTGCATCAGTTCATATATATCAGTTCATATAAGTCTTCCTAAATACTTCTTTTGCATCACACAAATTTTGGAATGTAGTGTCATCGTTTTTATCCCCTTGAAAATCATTTTTTCTGTGATTTGTTGTTTGATCCACTCATTCTTTAGGACTAAATTATTAAGTTTTCAATTAACTTTTAATCTGTGCTTCCAAGGTCTTTTATCAAATGTAATTTTTATTGCATCATGGTCTGAATTGGTTAGATTGAATATTTTTGCTTTTCTGAACTTGGTTGGGAGGTCAATTTTTGTGAAGATGCCATTCAGTTTCCTCCAGAAGTCAATCATATCTAATCTTTCTGTGATTTTATTCATCTCCTTCCCCTCTTTCTTATTTGTTTTATGGTTAGATTTATCTAGCTCTGAGAAGGAAAAGTTGAAGTTCCCTACAAGTATAGCTTTACTGCCTATTTTTCCTTATTACTTATTTTACTATTTCTTTAATAGTTTGGGTGATATGCCATTTGTAGCACATATATTTAATGCTGATATTACTTTATTGTTTATATTTTCTTTTATTAAGATGTAGTTTCTCTGATTATTACTTTTAACTAGGTTAATTTTTCCTTTTCTTTGTCTGAGATCATGACTACTACTCTTGTCTTTTCTCTATTCCAGTCAAATATAATAGATTCTCCTCCAGACACTTATTTCAATTTTGTGTACATACATACACACATATATATGTACATACATACATACACACATACAGAGAGAGAGAGAGGAAGAAAGATGGAGAGAGAGGGAGGGAAGGAGGGAAGGAGGGAGACAGAGAGGTGGGGAGAGTGGGAGAGAGAGAGAGAGAGGGAGAGAGAGAGAGAAAATCTATACAATTACCTATGTATACTTTTGAAGCCCATCATGACTACCATTGCCCCCTTCAGAGGAAAAGGTTTTTCTTGTGGGCCACCTTTTTTGGTACAAATAATTTCCCCCATTCTTCCTTTCTTTCCCCACTGTTCCCATGGCATCCAACCAACTTTCTTCCCTATCCATTTTTTACACCATTCCAACATAATTGACTTACTCCCACACCCTCTTTCTGTGTAGAATTCTTTCTAATTTCCATTTAACAATTATTTCCTCAGAAGATATGTGTATAATCTTTCCATTTAGATAGGTTAAAATTTTAAACATAATTGAGGCCTATATTATTCTTCTTTCATATTTATGTTTCTATGTTTCTCTTAACAGTTGTATTTGTAAGTCACATTTTCTTTTCAATTCTTATCTTTTCATCATAAATGCTTGACAGTTCTCTATTTCATTAAATATTCATTATTCTTCTTTGAGAGAGTGTACTTAAGTCTGCTGGTTAAGTTATTCTTAGCTATAATCCTAGCTCTTTCATCTTCTGAATGAAATTCTGAATGACTGAAAATTATCATATTTCAAACCCTACTCTCCTTAACATGGTAGCTGATAAATCTTGTGTAGTTTGGATTACAGCTCCACAATATTTGTATGGTTTCTATATTACTTGAAATATTTTCCCTTTGACCTGAAAGTTTTATTTTGCTATAATATTCCTGGGAGTTTTCATTTTGGGATCTTTTTCAGGAAGTGTTTGGTGGAATCTTTCAATTTCTGTTTTACTCTTTCATTCTAAAATAATGAGTCAATTTTCCTTTAAAATGTCCTGAAATATGAGGTCTAGGCTCTTTTTCTGATCATGATTTTCAGGTAGTACAATAATTCTTAATTTATTTTTTCTCAACTATTTTCCAGGTCAATTGTTTTTCCAATGAGATAGTTCCCATTCTCTTCTATTCTTTCATTCACTTGATTTTATTTTATTGCTACAAATGTCTCCTGGAGTGCTTAGCTTCAACTTCCCAAATTCTAATTTTTAAGAGTTATTTTCATCAATGAAGTTTTTCTTTTTTTTCCTTTTGCCTACTTCTGTTTTTTTAAGGTCCTAATTTCTTCAATATTTTGGTACCTCTTCCAAAATGATAACTTTTTCTTCTTTTATTTAATTTTTTCTCTATCTCTCCTATCTGATGGTTAAAATTATTTTTAGCTCTGCCAGAAATTCTTTTCAGGCATACATCCAATTCACATTTCTTTTTCTTTGAGGCTTTACTTATAGTTATATGAACTTCATTGTCTTCTGAGTTTGTGTCCTGATATCCGTATCACAAAGGCAAAGTTTTTAGTCACATTATTTTGTTTATCACCTCATTTTCTGATTTGGAACTTTAAGTTACTGGTCTCTGTTGCCACATTGATGATGGGCAAGGCATTGTCTCAAGCTTCGTGGTATTTTTGCACTATTGCTTTCAGAGCTAGTTCTAGGGATTTAGAAGTTTTCATTGGTTACAAGGTGGTGTAATCTAGGAGAGGTACTATCATGTTCTTTTGATCTGTACTCTGATCCTTATTCAAGAAGGGCTGCTGCAGGGCATTTCCTCCTTTCAAATCAGAATTGATTTTCTTCCTCAGTGTCACTGATTCCTTGGGACGTGAAATGATGCTGCCCCTCAGGGTTTCCCCTCCTTCTTGTCCAAAGTGGCTCCTCTTTGCCCTTGGACTATATCCAACAAGTGGGTATGTGTAATGGAGTTGTCTAACAACTTCTCTTCCTTCATCCAGTGCTAGCACAGAAGTACTCTATAATTTCTTTCTAACCACTTATGAGATCTACTTATTATCTTTCAGGAGCTTGAGAGCTGTTACTGTTTCTTTCTCTACCACCTAGTCCCACCATTGGGCTTTATCTACATTGCCCCTGTGATAATCTCTTACTCCATGTCACAGATCTCTTTTTCTGACTCCTGTATTGTCTTGACCTGGAAATGTCTCACTCTGACCTTTAGTTGTCTCTGCTACTTGAAAATTACATTTGAGTCACTATTTTAAAATTGCTGGGAGGGAAAGTTGGATAAGCTCAGCTGAGTGTTTTCACTACTCTGCCATCTTGGCTCTATCCCTGGAAGTGCTGATTTCTCTCTCTCTCTCTCTCTCTCTCTCTCTCTCTCTCTCTCTCTCTCTCTCTCCTCTCTCTCATAATTTCCTGAAACAGGGAGAAGATAGGATTTATTGAAAACAGGGTGACAAGCAGAAAGGGGAACAGGCTGATTCCCCATCTTGGGAAGCTTTGAATGCCCTGGCTAGAATCAAAGTTCTTAAAATCAGCCCCCTTAGATAAAATACATTGGTCCCTTTGAAAGAGAGAGATCAACGCTCAGTACCAAAGATATGAAAATATCAATGATATCAACCAGAGCTTATTTGGAGGAATCTTATCTCGAAAGACATAATGGCCATGATTTCAGCTTTAGCTCAGGTACTTGACACCTTCTTAAACTCAATTCAAGAATTTTTTAAGCACCAACAATTCTAGTCCTTGAGGAAGGAAAAGAAAAACCTAGGCCTCTTCTCCAAGAACTTACATAAAATTCAGTACTTGTAACACTTTTACACACATGCATGTGTACACACACACACACATACAGAAAGAGAGATATGATAGACAGACAGACAGACAGATAGATAGATAGAGAGATAGATAGATAGATCATAACCCAAGTAAATAAATAAAAGTCTATACAAACTGAAAACAAATTAATTGGATGGGGAAGGAGAGAGTTCTATTAACTGAGTAGATCAGGAAAAGCCTTATGTTTGAGATCATGGCTGACTTGAACCTTATAGGAAATTAGAGATTCTAAGAGACATAAATGAGGAGAAAGGACATTCCAGGAATAGGGGGATAGCCTGTGCAAAAAACACAGGCAGGAAATGAAATCCTGTATATGGAAAATAGCCAATATGGCTAGAAATGAAGTTTGTGAGGGGAATGGTAATGTGAAATGGTAAAAAGATAGGGTATAGCCATATTTTGACAGGCTTAAAATTCTTCTACTCTATCTTGGAGACAATAGGATACTACTAAAGTTATTGGAATCACGGAGGGCTGGAGACACACCAGTGTTGAAGGATATCAATTTTGAAGTTATTTGACAAATAAGAGAGGTAAGAAATAGGTAGCCCAAATAGAAGGCAACTGAAAATGCACTAGTCCATGAGAAGGGTGATGAGGGTTTGAAGTAGGATGTGTGTGCAATTTCACTCTTTTCATGATGAATGTGAAAGATTGATGCTTTAGAAAAAGGACCTGCCGATTCATTGTATAGGGAGAGAGACGTAAGAGAGACCAAAAAGTTAAGAATGATTCCATGGTCACGAGCCTGGGTAAACTGAAGGACGATAGTAAAACACAATCACCAAATTCAAAAGCTAGAAGGGATGTCGCTGATCATCCAGTCCAGGCCACGCACAGAAAAGTATCTTTATTTGGCAGACAAATATTTGTCTAGCCTCTGCTAAAAGAGCTCAAAGGAGAGAGTCTACTATGAATCAGTAAACAGTAGCAAGTAGTTTCTGCCTCTACAGTTAGCTCCTCTCATTTTGCTTTGGACTGTTCTCATCGTTAGTTAATTCTTGACATTGAGTTTAAATTCTCGTTTTTGTGACGTCTAGCCATTCTATCTGCTTTTGCCGTCATAAAACTTATCTTTTCTCTACATGAATGCCCTTCAAATGCTTGAAAAAATAAACTATCCTCTTCTCTTTTCTACACATACACACACACACACACACACACACACACACACACACACATACACACACACACACAGTCTTCTCTTCTCCAGGCTAAATATGCTAATTTCCTTCAAAAAATCCTCATATGGCACAGATACAAGACCATTTTCTATCCAAGCTGCCCTCCTTTGGACATTAAATCATGGTGACCAGAACTGTACACAATGTACCAGATGAAGATTAATTAGAACAGATTATAGTGGGGCTATGAGGAAGTCATGACATTCCATGTAGGGAAAGATGCCATTGCTTTCTTTGCTGCCACATCTGAGTGTTGATTCATACAAAATATTCAGCCCAAGACTTTTTAAGAATAATTGCTGTCTATCCATTATCCATTTCTGCTCTACCTTACAAAGAAGAGGGAAGTTCAGAAGAAATGTAGTTTTGGGAGCAAAAGACAATGAGTTTTGTTTTGAATGGGTCAAAGTTGAGATACCTCTGGGACATTCAAGTAGGAAGGTCAAATAAGTTCTATAGGAATAGAGTTCATAAGGTGGGTTGGAGCTAGACATTTACAGATTTTGGTGTCCCTATGCAATAATATGGGATAGACGAGAAAGGAGAGGGGAGGGGAGAGAAACTAAACACCAACTGCCATGTAATTAAATCTGGAATTGTCACTCACCAAGTGATCATAAAGACTTTCACAAATCATTGAAATTGGAATTCCAATTTGACTCTTGTCATTTAGTCAATTTTCTCTGGAACTAAAAGTATCATTGTTGAGAGATATCTAGGAAAGGAGGTTGAAGGAAGAATTTAATTTTAAGAAAGAAAAAATATTGATGGTTACCTGGTCCACTAAACACGGAGGATTGTACTTTTTTTCCACTATTAGTTCACTAGCTTTCATCATGCCTTACAAATTTCTAAATTATTTCCAAAAAAAGAAAAGGCATACATCCAAAAAGGAGGCTGAGAGTTGGCTATAATCAGTCATTACGCTGTCAAATACAACAAGAAGAAAAAAATTATGCAGATCAAATAAAGAGAGGAGTCTGTGCAATGTGACCTTAGATTTATGATGGTTGAAGATTATTTAAGTTGGCTACAGATTATTCATTGTGTTGAGTTACCTCCCCGCTTAATGTTCACTGTAGACACACACACATATACAATATTTCTTTTTTTTTACCCATGGCATAAGATTTCATTTCTTTTCCTCAAAGTAGTAGCCTGTTGAATTAGGCTTTACTCACAACATCTGATGCAACACTATACACAAAGCAAATTTTTGTGACATTTAGAATGACAATGATTTTAGACTCTCACCCCATGATGAAAATTGGTTGTGAATTACCTCACAATTTCAAAATATGCTTGAACAAGGATAGGTCATAGCTGAAAACTCCCTATTCCTTGTAGATAATTACCTTTACCCTTAGCATAAGGCTTCTCTAAATTTACATAGAACCTATTTCTGAGGGACTCAGAGTGATTTTCCACACTATACCTCATTAATTTTTTGAGCATCAGTGTTCAGTAGAAAGGCTTGAAGAAATGAGATAATATTTTTTAACTTTAATGAAAAATCCTTTCCACATTTTATCTATAGAGAAAAATTAGAATATCTTGATGAATAGAATTATAATTTGCTTTGTTAAACAATCTAAAATTCCTCACAAGAGAATTCCTTAAAATAATTTTTAGTTGAAATGCAAGTCATCTAAAGGCAATGTTTATTTATTTATTATTAATACTATATCACATCTTTAAGACATTAAATGAGAATGATAAAATGATGGAAAGGATTCTTGTCTTTCAAAAGATTTTACTCAGTCTTGAAATAGGTGGCAAATAGTAGAGCCCATAATTTTAATCTTTAATAAGTATTATTTTAGAAACATCTAGATGATGCAGTGGACAGAGTACTAAGACTGGAGTCAAGAAAAATCATCTTCATGAGTTCAAATCAGGCCTCAGATACTTACAAGTTTTGTGACCCTGGGCAAGTCACTTAACCCTGTTTCCCTCAGTTTTTTGTTGCTTTTTTTATCTTTTAAATACCTACTTATTCATCCTACTTATGACTTTGGTGTGGTACTACTTCCACAGTTAAGTAAATAAATATACAAAGCCTGACCTCCATCATCTTTCACATGAAGGCTTTTTAAATATTTGAAGATGACTGTCTTGTTTCTTTTGAAACTTCTCTTTCCCAAACTAAATATTCCCACTTCCTTATATGGCATAGAATAAGATGGATAAAACTCAGTATTTGAAGTCAAGAATCTATTGGTTCAATTCTAGTTTTAGACATTTACAAGCAGTGTAACCTTTAGTAACCCATTTAAACTCTCTGACCTTTAGTTTCTTCTCATATAAAATAAGGAGAGTTGTAATAAATTGAAATAATCATGATATTTTCCTACAATCCTTCATTACAAAAATATATACAAAACATTTATTTTGGCTTTTGAGATAGAAAATAACTAGAAGCTAAGAAGTTATTTATCAATAGGAGAATGGGTACACAGGATATGGCATATTAATATAATATTTTAAGAAATTTTGTAGATTTCAGAGAAATCTATGAAGACCTACATGAACTGATTTCAAAAGAATTGGGCAGAGCAAAAACTCTTGTCAATGCAGTAACCATCCATGATTATAGATGGCCAATGATGAATCATGCTGGCTGTTTTCTAGAAGAGAGGTCATGGACCCAAGATATAGGGCAAAACAAATTTTGGCTCATGGTTATTGTGAATATTTGTTTTGCCTGGGCAAATATTTATTTCATTGAGTTTTTCTTCTTTTTTCCTTTTTCTTCAATTAAGCCAGCAGTTGACAGAGAAGGAAAAAATTGTTAACCATGTTTTAAACATTGTTTAACTTAATTAACTGTTAAACAATTTAAAACAAATTTTAAATTCATAAAAAAGGTTACAAAGTAAAAGGAGGGTGTTGGACTTGATCTCAGTAGTCCCTTCCAGGTTTAGATATATGATCCAAATATTCTATACTTCCCTGGTTGTCATTTCCTGGATAGTCTCTGGCTTATCAATTTCATGCCTTTTTTCACATATGGTATCCAGAACTGAACTATTACAAAGTATTTTGACCAAGACAGTGTGCAACGGAGTGTTCATTTTGTTATTTTAAGAAGTTAACTTCTTAGAATAGCAGAGGGAAATGGTGAGCTCTGAGTGAGAAAGTCATGTGTTTAATTCTTCTTTTGACACATACTAGGTCTACAATTCTGGCTGAGTCATTTGACTTATCAGTACCTCAGGAAGTTTCTCTAAGACCACAAGTTGAAAAGCAACTGCTGATCAACTCTTTCTTTCTCTAATGAAATCACTGGGTCTAGACTTAATGTCCTAAATTATTTCACAAAATTGAACTAGTCATTTTGGCTTCCTCTTCACTGTCTTGATACTGAACCTCCCAGATCTTTTTGTTGTTCTGGTATCACGCTATACATCCCCAATCTTGAGTCACTGAAGGCAATTTCTTGGAACCAAATTTAATCCTGAAAAATTTCATTTGTTAGATTTAGTCCAATTTTCTAGCCTCTAGGAACTCTTTGTATTTTGGTTTCACGGATTAATTTTGTGTTTCTCTAATGTTTGTGTTATTAGAAAATTTGATAATTATGTTATTTGTCCCTTTACATGAATTATTCATAAACATGTTAAACAACACAGGGGAAAGCATAGAACTCTGGGACATTCCAGTGCAGACATGCTTCAAAGTTAACTTAGAAGAATTATTGATTACGCTTTGGGTCTAGCAATACAACCAGTTAATTCCAAATCCAGTGTTTCTCTCTAACACTTATCTCTCCTTATTTTCTGTAAAAGTAAAATGTACTCTACAAAACATTTTGTGAAAATTTGGGCAAACTATTTACAGTATTTTCCTCAGGAAAAATTTCAGGGACCTGGTCAAAAAAAAAGCATTATAGGAAGTCTCTGCATTATCTATTCTTTTAAAAAACAAAATTTTATTATTTTTTCTAATTATATGGAAAATTAATTTTGATATATTTTTAAAATTTTTAGTTCCAAATTATCTCTCTCTCCCTACTCCCTAAGATGGTAAGCAATTTAGTATAGGTATAAATGTACAATCATGCAAAACATATTAGTCATGTTGTGAAAGAAATGCAAACCCCCAAACAAACAAAACATAAAAATAAATGAAAAATAGCAAACCCTAATCTGCATTCAGACGCCATCAGGTTTTCCTCACCCTCTGGAAATGAATAGGAGTTTCATCTTGAGCCAAAGTCTGTCTGAAAAGTTTTAGAATCTATTGTGAAACATAGCAAATACTGTCATGAGACTATCCAACATGGCATGCCCACCTCAAAGAAGGTCCTTTATTCTATGAGCAAAACAGAATCTCAGTAGCTTAAAAGAAACATGAGATGCACAAAATCCGAGACATCTCCATTCTAAATGCTCATATGTAGTATTTGTGCTTGACATATGGTAAAGCCTTCTGAGTTCATATTGGTCTAATCTGTCATAGCTGGACACACACCATACTTTGATCCCTAACATAGGGCAATAACAAAGGACAACAACTAACCAATTAACCAGATTGATTTGAAGATTACCATTTAATAATACAGTTTGAGATCTGGTATGATTAGATCATTTTCCTTTACATTTTTTTTCATTAATTCCTGTAATATTCTTGATTTTTTTCCCTCCAGATGAATTTTATTATTGTTTTTTCCTAGCTCTATAAGTAATTTTTGATAGTTTAATTGGTATGGCACTGAAGACGTTAATTTAAAAAGAACTGTCATTTTTAGTATATTTACTCAGTCTACCCGTGAGCAATCAGTATTTCTCCAGTTGTTTACATGTGACTTGATTTGTGAAAAATGTATTGTAATTGAATTCATATAGCTCCTGAGTTTGTCTTGGCAGGTTAATTTCCCGGTGTTTTATATTGTCCATGGGTCTTTAAAGGGAATTTTCTTTCTATGTCTAGATGCTTTGATGGTAATATATAACAATGCTGATGATTTATGTGTGTTCACTTTATATCCTGCAACTTTTCTATAATTATTATTTCATCTCTTTCTGTTTATTCTTGAAGATATTTTAAGTATGCCATCATACTATCTCGCAAAGAGTGATAGTTTTGTTTGCACATTACTTATACTAATTCCCTAAATTCCTTTTTCTTCTCTTATTGCTATAGCTAACATTTCTAGTACAACAGTGAGTAATAGTGGTGATAATGGACATCCTTGCTTCAACCCTGATCTTATTGGAAAGGCTTCTATCTTATCCTCATTACAGATAATGCTTACTCATGGTTTTAGATAGACACTGCTTATTTTAAGAAAAGCTTCATTTATTCCTACACTCTTTTGTGTTTTTAAACAGTAATGTTTCATCAGAAGTTTTTTTTCTTTTGTATCCAATGAAATAATCACATAACTTCTTTTAGTTTCATTATTGATTTAGTCAGTTATACCTTAAGATTAAACCAGTCTTTTATTCCTGATATAAATTCTATCTGGTC
Source organism: Potorous gilbertii (assembly GCA_028658325.1). Classification (NCBI taxonomy): domain Eukaryota; kingdom Metazoa; phylum Chordata; class Mammalia; order Diprotodontia; family Potoroidae; genus Potorous; species Potorous gilbertii. The sequence continues at coordinate 99,634,823 of CM053774.1, read as the reverse complement.
ATGATGTCTTATCTTTGTGATATATAGATATAAATATAGATAGATATAGATATTAATAATCATCTTGCTAGTATTTTATTTAAAATTTTTGTTTTAATATTCTTTATGGAAATTGGCCCAAAATTTTCTTTCTCTGTTTCACTCTTCATGGTTTAGACATCAGCACCAAATTTAGAATCCCATCTTTCTTTCCCCTTTCATAGATCCTTTGTACTTCTTCATATGAAATAATTTTTCCCACTCTATTTCTCCACCCCTCCCAACAGCATATTCCTCTTTCTCACCCCTTCATTTTTAATTTTTGGATATCATCGCATCATATTCAGTTCACATCTGTGTCCTCTGTCTACATATACTCCTTTTAAGTGCCCCTAGTAATGAAAAAGTGTGTAAGGGTTATAAGTATTATCTTCTCATATAAGAATAAAAACAGTTGAGCCTTTTTGAGTCCTTGTTTTCTATTTTTTATTTGTCTTTTTATGTTTTTCTTGAGTCAGGGATTTGAAAATCAAATTTTCATTTGACTCTGGTCTTTTCATCAGCTATACTTGAAAAACCTCAAGTTCATGAACATATATTCAGTTTTGCTGGGTAGGTAATTCTTAGTTGTAATTCTAGCTCCTCTAGCTTCCAGAATACTATATTCTAAGCCTTCCAATCCTTTAATATAGAGCTGTCAAATCTTTGTAATCCTGACTGTGGTTCCATGATATTTATTTTTTCCTGACTGCTTGAAGCATTTTCTCCTTGAACTGAGAGTTCTGGAACTTGGTTATAATATTACTGGGAAGTTTTGTTGTTGTTGTTTTTTTTTTCATTTTGGGATCTCTTTCATAGGTGATCAATGGATTATTTCCATTTTTATTTTACCTTCCAGTTCTAAGATTTAAGGGCAGTGTTCCCCCTTTTCCCCAAGAATAAAGAATTTTCCTGCCAACCTTCTAAGTTGTCTTGGGCTGGATAATTGTTTGACTCTGTCTTCTTGCTGCTTCTGCCACTCCAGAATTCATTTTGTGGCATTAGTTTAATGTGATGAATTTGGGAAAGTTTGGTGAGTTCTTCTTTACTCCATCATCTTTACTTTGATGCCCATGATCTGTTGTTGAAAATGTCAAGCTCACTTTTTGTAGACTTTGCTTCCTTGTGTAAATAAGCAATAAGGAAAATCCATTTTAAAATGGATTTGAAAATTTTACCAAGAATCAAAGTCAAGCTTATTGGCCTAGTCTATTTTGTCCCCTGTTTTGGAAATTGGAAAAGTGTATGTCTTTCTTCAACACTGAAGAATATTTTCTGTTCTCTCAATATATTTGTGTTTCTTCCATTAGTCTCATTTTTTGTGTATGCCCTTTTAAAGTCTATGATAGCTGATGAGTTTTCTGGGTATCCATATTCTTCAGACAACTCCCATTTTCCTTTCTTATTGGTAACTTTTTTGTCTCTTTTGCTAAATCATTGTTAAAAGTTCCCCATGCATTCTCTGCTCACTATGGGATTTCAGCCTTTAGGATCCCTTGAAATAGGTCTCTCAAATACTAAAATGCATGATAAGCCATTACCATCTTTCCCTCATTCTATATTAAACACTAGAATACAGTGGTAACAATCTCCCAATACTTCAACTGTTTCCTCCACAGCAACATATTCCTTATATGGGTATCTGTGTACATGAGAAAGAGAGATAGAAAGAAAGACAAACACAGAGATAGAGACAAAGAGACAGAGAGAGATAGACAAGAATTAGATCAAGATTAGAATTTCTCCTTTGGTGTAATTTCTTTTTGAAGGATGGAATTATCACTAAGACAAACCAAGATGCTATTTTCTGGCTTACTTTGGACATAGAAATGTAGTTCCAGCATTGATCTGAATGACTAAAGACTCACATCACTCTATTTTGCTTCTGTCCTGTGCTACAAATTTCACCCTCATGATTTATTTTCTTAACCAGTGGTTCAATTTTCAAATCATATTTTGTCAATGGGCACCATGGATGAAAGTTGTACCTGTGTCTTAATTAGATATAATTTGCTGACAAGAAATTGTCCCAAACTACTATGACCTTGAGCTGCTGCCCTATGTTTTGATCTATTTGTTTAGTAAGAAAAATGCATCAAATCACTTCATAAATTTTCAACCTTGGTATTTGTGGGAAGAGCCTGAAGGTATAATAAAAAGATACCACTTACACATCAAACCTGAAAATTTCCCATAGCTGTTTTTACTTAGTGACCTAAGAAATCAATAAAGGGCATAAAGGGCAGGCAATTTTTCTTGGAGCATTTCACCTCTGTTTCTGTAATTTTATTAAGATATTTTCACTGAAGTCACACTAAACAACAAGCAACTTTATAAGGTACTTTTCAGTACCTAATAGAGGCCCTGTAGATAAATATGTCCATCTCTCCAGCACATCACTTCTGATTCTGTCTCTCTCTAAGTCTGGAGGTACATCTGCGACTTTGCTTCATATCTGTCTATATGTCTGTTCCCCCTATTATCAACACTTGTATCAGTCAGCTCCTCTCTTGGTCAGGGTAAGGGTGCTGAGATCCTTTCTGCTCCTTCTAGTATCCTCTCCTTTTTCTCTCTACAGTGTCTTATGTCCTTATCCTTAGGAAGAACTCTCCTGTCTGCATTTTTTCTGCATCTCCTTTTGAAAGCAGTGCCAAAAAATTTAATTTATTGTGGAGAAGAGGAAAAGTCAAGTTGATGGAGAGAAAACATGGACTTACCTGAGCTTGTCTACAAACTTCTTCAGATACCTCTAAAAAGTGAATCTCAACAAATTTTAGCATGGCAGAATTCACTAGGAAACAGAGTGTGGCAGATTTCCAACCCAGGATAGCCCAGAAGGTCAACAGGAAGAATCTGTTGCATGGTGTTGGGGGAGACCAGCGCTCATGGGCTGCACCAGTGTAGACTCAATCATAAACATAATTGAATGGGAACATCCCAGGTGGACTGAATCAGAAGCAGCAGCGTGGATTCCCAAGCCTCTCAGCATGGGACAGGAGTCCAGCAAACTGAATGAGAAAGAAGAGCTAGGTGTATGGCATCAGCTGCAGCCAGTCTTGAGGCAATGAGCCCACAGACTAAATGTTTGAAAGTCACCTACTTGAATTTCTGGGAGCCAAGATGGTAGAGTAAACTGTAAGTGCTCTCACACTCTCCTTGTTGACCTCTCAAAACCTAAAGAATATTGCCCCAGCAAAAATCTTGGAATAACAGAGCTAGCAGAAGGGGTAGAGCAGCTTTTCAGCTTGGGAGGCTAGAGGGATCAACAATGGAAAGGGTTCCTATTGCTGTGGCTGAAGGGAACCAGCACAGAACATGAAGCACCCCACAAGCACCACCTCAGTAGTCCAGCAGAAGAGGCTGAGCCCCAGTGGGGTGGAGCCAGTAAGCCCCAACACCAGGACCCCAGGCATATCTTAGTACAATCAGGAGAATTGGGCAGACACCAGGGCAGATGGGATTCACCAGCTTCTGAGCCTGCCTGCACTCTAGAGCAGACCTAGGGGAGGAAGATACTCCAGCAGCCAGACCACCCCACCCCCATACTTCATGCCAGGAGCTTCAGTGTAACCCCAGGGAAACTCAGATTTCACCTGGCCTCTGCCTTCGCACATACCAGTGAGCTCACCACCAGTTAAGCTGGAGCATTATATAGCTTCTCGCTGAAAGAACCAGAGGCCACACCACACAAAGCCAGTAACCAGGCCCTGAAGTCTCAGCATAAGAAACAAAGGACAGAGTCCCCTGTGCCCAAGAATGAGAGATCCACTTTGAAAGTCAGGAAAAAGGAAATCTTCATGAACAAGAAGTAAATCAGAAAATTAAAGACCAGATAATCTTATTACAGGGACAAAGAAGATCAAAATATGGATTCAGAAGAAGAAACCACTGAGAATATACCCATACCTGAACCCACAAAAGGGAATATGAACTGTGCTCAATCCCAAAAAGCATTCTTGGAAGAGCTCAAGAAGGATTTTAAAAGATAAATTAGACAAGTAGAAGAAAAACTGTCCAATGACTAGAAAAAAAATTGATAAAATGAAAAAAAAGTAATTCATTGACGAGAACAAGTCATTAAAAAGTAAAATTGTCCAAATGGTTAAGGAGGTACAAAACTTAACTGGGAAAACTGGATAAATGGAAAAGTAGGTACAAAAGTTAACTGAAGAAAACAATTGGTTAAAAATAAGAATCAGGCAAGTAGAAACTAATGACCCTATGAGGCATCTAAAATCAGTCAAACAAAATCTAAACAATGAAAAAATAGAAGAAAATGTAAAATATCTCATTGGCAAAACAACTGACCTGGAAAGTAGATCCAGGAGGACAAAATCTAACAATTATTGGTCTATCAGAAAGTGAAGAGGAAAAAAAGAACCTGGACAATATCTTCCAAGAAAGCATCAATGAAAACTGCCCTGAGGTTGTAGATCCAGAGGGCAAAATAATCATTGAAAGAGTTCACCAATCACCTTCTGAAAGAGATCCCAAATTGAAAACATCAAAGAGTATTGTTGCCAAATTCCAGAACTATCAGGTCAAGGAGAAAATACTGCAAATAGCCAGAAAGAAACAATTCCATTATCGAGGAACTACAGTCAGGATCACACAGGACCTTGTAGCTTCTATATTAAAAGATTGGAAGGATTAGAATATGATATTCTGTAATGCAAAGGAGCTTAGAATGCAATCAAAGATCAATTACCCAGCAAATCGGAATACAAGGAGATGGATATTCAATGCAATAAGTGATTTCCTGACCTTCCAGATGAAAAGAACCAAGCTCAATAGACAATTTGATCTTCAAATACAAGAGTCAAGAGAGGCATAAAATGATAAACAGGGGAAAAAATTTGTTATTCAATAGGGACAAACTCTTTACATCCCTATACTGGAGGATGATACTTGTTAATCTTAAGAATTGTATATTTACAGATGGCGGAGTAGAAAGACTCACCTATGCTAGGTCCGAACCCACAGCCCATAGATTTCCTGTAAAAAGAACTCCTGACAAATTCTGGAACAGTGGAAGCCGCGCAGCAACACAGTGAAGGAGATTTCCGTTGCAGAGAGCC
>CM053774.1:99589677-99629227 GCA_028658325.1 Potorous gilbertii | reverse complement strand
AGTGAATCGGGGAGGGGGGAGGGGACAAAGGGGGAGAAAATTTTGGAACCCAAAATCTTGTGAAAATGAATGTAAAAAGTTAAATAAATTTATTAAAAAAAAAAAAAAAAAAAAAAAAAGAATTGTATATTTACTATGACATTTAAAAGGGAAATATGTAGATAAGGGGAGTGGATATAAATTAACTGAGTGAAAAATAAAAAAAACATAACTGAATGGTGTGAAGGGATCATAATTGGAGAAAAGGAAAGGAGAATGTGGAAAAGGGTGAATTACATCACATGAAGAGGCACAAAAACATATTATAGTAGAGGGAAAGAAGGGAGGGAGGTGAGCATTGTTTGAGTTTTACTCTCATCTGATTTGGTTCAGGGAGGGAACAATATACTCAGTTAAGTATACAAATCTAACTTGTCCTACAGGCAGTCAGAGGAGAAAGTGGAAAGAAAGGGAGGAGTAGTGAGAAGCTAGAGGAAAAAGTAGAAAGGGAAAATGGAGGGGTTGATAGAAGGGAGGGAAGACTGAAGAAGGCAGTGGTTCAAAGTAAAACTTGAGGAGGGGAAGAAATAAAAACATTAATGGGGAAAAGGATAGGATGGAGAGAAAGACACAGAAAAGAGTCATAACTTTGAATGAGGAGATGAACTCCATAAAATGGAAGAAGAGAGTAGAACGGATTATAAACAAAATCCTACAATATGTTGTTTATAAGAAACACATTTGAAACAGGGGGTTACACATAGGGTAAAGGTAAAAGTCTGGAGCAGAATATATTATGCTTCAGCTGATGTAAAAAAAAACAACACAGGGGTAGCAATCCTAACTTCAGACAAAGCAAAAGCTAAACTAGATTTAATCAAAAGAGAAGGAAATTAGGTCCTACTAAAAGACACCATAGACACAATAGCATTACTAAACATATACGTACCAAGAGGTAGAGTATCCAAATTCTTACAGATGATGTTAAGGGAGTTACAGGTAGAAACAGATGGCAAAACTATAGTAGTGGGGGACCTCAACCTCCCCCTCTGAAATTGATAAATTTAATCTCAAAATAAATAAGAAGGAAGTTAAGAAGGTGAATAGAATTCTGGAAGAAGGTAGATATAATAGACTTCTGGAGAAAATTGAACAGTTATAGAAAGGAATATATATTTTTTTATCAATGGTACATGGCACATACACAAAAATTGACCGTGTACCATGACAAAACAACCTCACAATCCAGTGAACAAAGGCAGATAGCCAGTGCATCCTTTTCAGATCATGATGCAATAGAAACTATGCGTAATAAAGGACCATGGAAAGAGAGAAAAAAATTAATTGGAAACTAAGTAATCTAATACTAAAGAATGAGTTGGTCAAACAACAAATCATAAAACAATAGCTCCATTCAAAAGGGTGGCTATAATGAAACAACCTACCAAAATTTATGGGATGCAGTGAAAGTAGTTCATAAGGGAAGTTTTATATCTTGGAACGCATACATGACTAAAATAGAGAAAGAGGGGATTGATGAATTGGGCATGCAACTGAAAAACCTAGAAAAGGAACAAATTGAAAATCCCCAACTGAACACCAAATTATAAATACTGAAAAGCAAATGAGAGATTAATAAAACTGAAGTTAAGAAAACTATTGAACTAATAAATAAAACTAAAAATTGGTTTTATGAAAAAAATAATAAAATTGATAAACCTTTGGTCATTTTGCTTTTTAAAAAATGATGAAATCCAAATTACCAGTATCAAAAATGAAAAAGATGAACTCACCTCCAATGAAGAGAAAATTAAAACAATGATTAAAAATTACTTTGATCAACTGTATGCCCATAAATTTGACAATCTTAGTGAAATGGAGCAATATTTACAAAATATAAACTTCCCAGATTAGCAGAAGAGGAAGTAAAATACTTAAATAAACCTATCTCAAAAAGAAATTGAAGAAGTCATCAATGATCTCTCTAGGGAAAAAAATCTCCAGGGTCAGGAGGATTTAAAAGTTAATTCTTTCAAACACTTAAAGAACAGTTAATTCCAATACTATACGGAATACTTGGGAAAATTGGAAAAGAAGGAGCCCTACCAAATTATTTTTATAATACAAATATGGTGGTGATAACCTAAACAGGAAATAGCCAAGCAAGAGAAAGAAAATTATGGACCAGTTTCACTAATGAATATAGATGCAAAAATTTTAAATAAGATATTAGTAAAAATATTACAGCAACTTATCAAGAGAATAACACATTTTGTTCAGGGTAGGATTAATACCATGCAGGACTGGTTCAACATTAGGCAAACTATCAGCATCGTTGATTGCATCAACAACAAAACTAACAGAAACCATATGATTATCTCAATGGATGCAGAAAAAGCTTTGAATCAAATACAACACCCATTCCTATTGAAAAGGATCCCTCTTCAAAATACAAAGTAGTATCTACCTAAAACCATCAGCAAGCATTATATGTAATTGAGATAAGCTAGGTGCATTTCCAATAAGATCAGGGGTGAAACAAGAATATCCATTATCACCACTGTTATTCAAGAAGGTACTAGAAATCTTAGCTTTAGCAATGAGAGAAGAAAAAGAAATTGAAAGAATTAGAAAAGGCAAAGAAGAAACTAAGTTATCACTCTTTGCAGGTGACATGAGGATATACTTAGAAAATTCTAGAGATCAAGTAAAAAACTATTTGAAATAAGAAATAATTTTCACAAAATTGCAGGATAAAATATAAACCCACATAAATCATCTGCATTTTTATATGTTACAAAGTCCAACAGCAAGAGATTGAAAGAGAATATGCCCAAAGGGCTATCAAAATGTGAATATCCTTTGATCCAGTAATAGCACTTCTAGGGGTATATCCCAAAGAGATCATAAAAATGAGATAAGAACCCACACATACAAAATTATTTACAGCAGCTCTTCCTGTGATGGCCCAAACCTAGAAATCAAGGGAAGACCCATCAATTGGGGAATGACTGAACAAGTTGTGATATATAAACGTAATAGAATGACATTGTGCTATAAAGAAATGATGAACAGGAACACTTCAGAAAGATTCAGAAAGACTTTTATGAACTGATTCTGAGTGAAGTGAGCAGAACCAGGAAAACATTACACACAGTAAGAGCCACAGTGTGCGAGGACTGTATCTGATAAACAGCATTCACAACAATGCAAGGACCTAAACATTTCCAAAGGTCTCCTGAGACAAAATGTCAACCACATCCAGAGAAAGAAGTATGGAGTCATAGAATGAAGCAGAATACTTTCTCTTGAGTTATGTTTTGGTTTGGTTTGGTTTTTCTCATGGTTTCTCCCATTTGTTTTAATTCTTCTATGCAACATGACTAATGTAAAAATGTGTTTAATAAGAATGTATATGGAGAACCCATATAAGGTTGGATACCATTGTGGGGAGGGCAGGGGCATGGAAGGGGGGAAATTTAAAAGTTATAGAAGTGATTGTTGAAAACTGAAAACAAATAATTATTAAATAAATTTTAATAAATTTTAAAAAATTGAAAAAAAAGCAATGCCAAAGGAAAGCTTCAAGACATGAACTCATTCATTTCTGAGGAGTTGACCCATAGGTCTTCGTTCTGAAGGGGAAAAAACATAAAACAAAAACCAAAAATCCTCTGACGGCACATTCAAGAATAAAAGATTCTTTTTGGGTATCCATAGGGACCCAGCATAAGAATTATAAATTAGTGCCTAAGGAGAAGGAAGGGGAGAATATCTAAGACTTATGGAAGTAATTGTAGAAAACTGAAAACAAAGTAATCAAAAAACAAAAAGAATTAATGCCTCATCTAGTAAACAGGAGGAAAAAGAGAAGCAAAATACTATATGCTATCTCCTATCATTATGTCTTTGCACAAGCTGTCCCTAATGCAGAAAACTCACACTTTTCTCAACACTTCTGACAGACAATCTTGAGTTTCCTTCAAATCTCAGCTCAAATGCCAAACTCCTACATGAGACCTTCCATGATCCTCTCTCCCCAGTTACTGCTAATGCACTTTAAGTCTTTATTTTTTCCATTTATATTTATATTCTCACATGCTATCTACATATGTATGTGAATGTTTTAACTGATTGAATGCCAGCTCCTTGCAGGAAAGAACCATTTCCTCTTGGTCTTTGTATGCCCTGTACCTAGCACAGTGTTTGACGCACAGTAGACATAATAAATGGTTGATGATGGAGTGATTGATTAATTCATTGATAGATACCTGGGCATATTCACTACATAATTTTCAAATGAGGCAGATGCAAACATTTTCCTCAAATTTAAATATGCATACTGAGCACTAGTGACAGAAGAGGATGCAATTATGAGAATCAAGGAGAGAGACTTGGACAGGAGGAAGCATAGATTCTTGCCTTGGAGAGCATTCCACTTAGTAAATTGCAAGCATATTGACAATAAGGATGCTAAGGATATGTACTGCATTCATCTAATAGGTTGATGCCTTGGGAAAATGCAAAGTTATCTAACTGGTTTCTAAGCTTCAGATGTGAATGGAATTTTTAAGATGAATTTTTAATATTATTCTGTGAAAAAAACCTAAAAACATAAACCAAGAACTCCTTTCCCCTTTGTTTCATTACTTATTGTTCTAGATTTTTTCCAACCGCACTATTCTTTGACAAATATGACAGGAAGAAAGATAACACTAGGTATAAAATTTCCCCCAAGTGAAATCACATCCTCAATCGTGGGAAGGAGTAGAGGATACAATGACACTCATCCATTAAAGAGTTGTTTTTCATATGCCAATGCCTCTCCCCATTGGCATCTGAGAGCAGTTTAAAGTTTCAAAGCAGAGAGCTATTCATAATAACAGCAGAATCCAATATTCAGTATCCAAACATTATATAAAACTGGAGCTAGAGCCTTTACAATGCATGTTTTACAAAGATGTTAGGGGTCAGGTATGAGACATGGAGTAGAAAAAAATCAGAGTGCTAAGTAAACATTGTGCAGAGGCATTTGAGGACAGATTAAATGGACATTTCCTTCCCATTCTGCTTTTAATGCAGAAGAATTTATGAAATCCTAAAAAAAAGGCCATGGGAACAGGAATTGTTGCCTTTTGGTCTTTATATCCTCAGTAAGTAGAGCAAGTAGAATTGTGTTAGACATTTTTGGTGAATGATCTGCATATTATTCACTTTTATCCTAACCCCATTTTTAATGAAGGTTTTAAAATTATGAACTTAGTAATCATCCACTGTCAAAACTTCTAATATGCAAAAAGAATAAAGTCTGAATCTGAAGTCATGATTTTTTCTTAAATAATTTTTTTAAGTTATATTTAAGAGAATAGTAGTCAAATTGAAATTTATTTCCTTGAGTGTTTTATATTTCATTGTTCTTTCTTTTTGCTTTTCCTTTTTTTTTTTTTTGCAATTCTGCCTTTTCGTATTAATTCACTACCTCCCCCAAACTATCAACAGAACTTTCTTTTAGAAGTGATGATAGCCAAGCACATCCACGCATTTAACCTATCACATTTGCACTAAATAAAAAACACCAGAAAAGCAATTCCAATTGTGTACACAAGGGAGAATACAAAAAAAAAAAAATCTTGACTTATTTTTCATAGCATGAAAGCAGACTCTTTGTCAATTTTATAAAGTTTCTAGCAAACTATTTTTCATCTAAACAGAGTTATATCAAATTAAGGTTTTGAAACATATCTGGCACTTTTTGTCCTCTTTATTTCCCACCCCCCCCACTCCTCTAATGGGCAGTATTATCAATGGTACCATTTTATTCCTTCTTGCCCTCTATCCAAAGACTTGTGGATAGCATTATTAAGTAATCTGAATAACTCTGCCCTGGTGTACCTTGGTACTGTATAGACAACTTGAAGAGATATCACTTTGTCAGGTTCCTGCCCTGATGAGGTGACAAAAATAAGCGAAAAGGCAAGAAGACAGGGGAGCTTTGTAGTCACCATGTCTAAGTTTAGTGTGACCGAAAATACCTTCGAGATTAGAGGGGCAATCAGCTGATAGACATTTATTAAATATCTCCTGTGTGCTAGGCACTGTGCTAAATCCTGGGAATACAAAGAAAGTCAAAGCTTAGCCCCTGCTTTCAAGGACCTCACCTTCTATTTGGGGAAACAACATGAAAACAACTATGTACGTGTAGTTACAACATAGTGAAGAGGAACCAAAATACAGAAAAGAGAAATTTAACAGGGGGTCCTGTATTTGTTAACAACAAACAAACACAATTCTTCAGAAATACAAGATGGCAAAGACATGTCCAGACAATAATTTTCATGAAAAATACCTGGTGTTGTCATTGGTCTGGAAAAACAAGATGAACCAAGATTGTGATACGACAAGCAAAAAAGGCAAATTCAATCTTCCATTTTCCTAGCTGAGGCACAACTTCCAGGAATAAGGAAGGGATATATCCATTGTAGCCTGTCGCAGTCAGCCCTTAACAATCTTATGCTCAGTTTGGGGCGCCACAGCTCAGAAAAGATTATGATTTGCTGGAGAAGGCTCAGAAGACAACCCCCACAATATTAAATGGCCTTGAGTTTACGCTTTCAGAGAAGGTTGAGGAACTAACCATGTTGTAGTTAGAGAATTGGGGACTTCAGACACACATGACTATCTGTCATATGGCAAATGGATTAGACTGTTATTGGTCCCTGTGGGAAGAATGAGAAGCAATGAAACAAACTGAATCAAAATTTCAGACAAGCTTCTGAACAAAACTTTCCAAAAGTCGACTCGACTGTGCCAATAGGTTAATTGTTTCTCCTTCATAAGTTCAGGCAAAGACTGGATGGTCACTTCCAGGATGTGTTTGTTGTTTAAAGAATTTTTTTCATGTATAGATTGAGCAATCTGACTACCAAGAAGGCTTTTTTTTATCTGTGAAAATCTAATATTTGGTAAGTAAATAATTACAAATCAAATCAACTTCTTCTAAGACTCAAACTAATGGAAAAAACTGAAACAAATTTATTTCTTTTTCTATCCTTTAAACTCCTTTCAAACTCAAGTTTACTAAAAGCACTGTAATTTTTCATATGAAATTACGTGATTTTTCAAAAAAAGTAGCAAAAAGAAGGAAAATGTTTGATGATAGAAACTTTTAGGCACTTTTAAGATTTTAAAAGTATTATTTTGAGAGAGAATAAAAGTATAAGAATGATTGATCATACCATGATCCTGACTGATTTTAAAGTATTATCAATATTATTATAAGAAAACACTTAATTTTTCCTTGCAAAAGTTTCAAATGAGTAAATGTTCAGGTGGATGTGTGAACTGAACCTCTGGACTTCTGCAAGTTCAACTGTCATTCCCGCATGTATAATCAGATCATCTATTTTTCCTTCTTTCTTCCCTCTGGCGACTTTTTTTGCATTAATTCATGTCATTTTCTTATCTTTCAGCAGTTTCCTCTACTGTAAGCAACTCAGTGACACTCTAATCTATAGCTCTTTTCCACTGAGTGTTGAAGGAAATATGACACTCCACCTTATAGATGAAAAATCAAACTAGACTGTCCATCACCAACCACCTAAAAATAAAACAATTGGACCTATTTTCTCTTCTAAAAATTAACATTTTGAGTGGCTGAGCTTGACAGACAAAGCTTCCAGATCTATCTCTTAACATATTATCTTCTCCCTCTCTCTGACTGTCAGATATCCTGATATGGACAATTCAGGTTCTCACCCTTTCTTGAACATTCTTCTGATTTTAATTGTCTTATTAAGTAGAAAAGCTTTGAATGACAGTTTGCAAAAATCAGGTTTCATAGGAATGAAATTTTAGCAATCCTTACTTTGAGAAAATTAACAAGGTCTTAAGTTTTTTAAAAAGCGTGCTGGGTTTCCTTCCAGAGTTTATCCTTTCTGGGCCATTGTCAAACTGGCACCCTGCTCTGGGGAGGTGCTGTTCAATTGTTCAATGATAGTTAGCAAATCTTTTATGTACAGTGAGTCTTGAATATTCCAGGTCATTAATTATTTCTGAGATACCTGTGTTATTTAAGGAATTTGAGGAAAGGCTATTAATATACAGCTACCTTCCAATTACTTGTCACTGGTTTTAAAAAAAAATGGTTTTATCATGAGATGAAAATTCATAACTTTTTCCTCGTGTCGGTTAGAAGCTGAGAGTATAGTTCTCCAAGCATACATAGGGAAAGTGGGCAACTGGGGCCATGTATAGGTATGGCATATGATAAGGTTATTTGTAAATTAAGAAAATCAGGTCCAGGGACTATATTATGAAGTCACTGAAAAATAGCAAAGCCCTCAACTCCTTCAAGGGAGATTTTAAATTGAGGAAATAATTTATAGTCACCACTGAATGAATATAAGGAACAACTTCCAAATAAAATAGACCGAATAGAACAAATTCTTCAATAAGGAGAGAATTAATTTACACACATTTATAACTCAAATCCCAGATCTATACTCCCTAAGTATAACCATCTGCCTGACAACCCAGAAGGTTATCATGAGGGATTCTTAGCTTCCCTGAGACAGTATTCTTGCTAAAAACTACGCATAACATTGTAGTTGTTGAACCAGTCTTTCAAAGAGTTAAGTATAGTGATGACTTAAAATAAGCGAATCAATACATCAAAGAACATTTATTAAGTATTTATTAGGTGCCAGAAATTGAACTAAGCCCTGGAGATAGAGGGTAGACTATAGATATGGATAGAGAAAGCCTGGACTCAGGAAGACCTGAGTTCAAATTCAACTTCAGATACTTAGAACTGTGTGACCCTGGGTAAGACAATTCCTCCTTTTTGTCTCAGTTTCCTCATCTGTAAAATGAGCTGAAGAAGGAAATGGCATATCACTCTTTCCAAGAAAATTCCAAATAGGGTCAAAAAAGACTTGGATATGACTAAAATGACTGAACAACAACCACTGGAGATAGAAATACAAAAACAAGGATGGTGTTTCTGCCCTCCAGGATATTGTTTTCTATTGAAGAAACAATATATAAATGTAAAATTTTACACAATATATAGATATATACAGAGTAAATATAGGTTAGTTTCCGTTGAGAGCAGTAGCATGTAAAGCTTAGTGTAAAAGGTGGTGTTTGACTTGATCTTTGAAGGAAATTAGATATTCTAAAAGATGGAGTTGAGGACAGAATGCCTTCAGGCATGGTGTGTGTATATGTGTGTATATATGTGTGGGTGTGGGTGTGTATGTGTCTGTGCCTGTGTGTAGGAGGGCTGCAGAGGAAGTGACTTGTGTTAAGACACATAAAAACAGCAAGAAAATGAGAGTGGCAGCTGGGTTGCTCAGTGGATAGAGCACTAGACTGATAATCAGGATCAAATCCAGCCTCAGATGATTATGAGTTGTGTGACTCTGGGAAAGTTACTTGAAGTCTGCCTGCCTCGGTGTTCCTTATCTATGAAGTGACATAGTAATAGGACCTAATTCCATGGTTTGCTGTGAGTGTCAAATGAAAGGACATTTGTGAAACACTTTCCAAACCTTTAAATGCCACTTTTATGTATTATGTATTAACTGATATTATTATTTTTATAAGGTACATGAAAGAGAGTAGTCTAGAAAGCAAGGTCGAAATTTTGATAAGAAACAGAAAATCAGGAAGCTTATTTCCCCTCTGAATCCCCTCAGAATTAGCAGCTTTGTCTTAAGCACAGGATCAGGGAAAGATTACCACTATTAAGTAGCAGATCTAGGACCTTTCCCCTCTCTTCAGCTACCTCTCACAAGCTGAAGCTCCTTGACTACATGTTTCGTCTTTAAATCTTCCCTGAAGCCCGAGTATTCCTTGTGAAATTACTGCACTATTTTGAACTTATTTGAATTTGATATATATCCATGGTAGAATGTAGGGACGTGAGGTTGGGTACTGTTGTCACCAGCAGTATCCCCCCCTAATGCCCACAAAGTTCCTCACAGAATAGGTGCTTAATAAATGCTGAATTAATTGGATTTTTGGGTGTTAGCAAACCAAGGATTTGGTCTTCTCATTCTTTTATTTCCTGTTACAAATGACAAAATTCGTACAGTGGGAAGAAACTCCTAAATATTTCCATAAATCATCTATCCAACGAGGAACCTGAAAACAGCCATTGCATTGCAATTTGGAATGCAATAAGTCTTCCTCCAGATAGTTCAGCTTTCACTTAAACCTGCTATATGTCAGCTCTTTCTCAGAGATCATTGCAGAGATTGGCTACATATCAAATACAGAAACACCTCCTCATCAGCAACCAGTGTGATAAATTACAGTCACATTTTCACTGCACCTCCTACTGCGGAATCAAATAATCCCAGTAGGACTATGCTTCACAATAACTCAACAAATGTGTTGTATTGAGCCAAATAAATCTCCACATATTTTAGATCTGTCTGTAATGTTTGACCAAAAATGTTTATAGCTATAACGATCCTTGCTACTTTATCTAGATCCATATGAATTCTAGGGGCTCTATATTGTCACCTTGTTCAAGTTTAGGCACACACTTTATCTCTTTTAAGAGAGACTTCTCCCACATCTGCGGTGCTACCAGGTTTTATCCTGAATGCCATGCTTAGTTGTAAGTTTATGTTTTCTTTAGAAAGTATTAATCTAGGTTCAAAGTGCCCTATGAACAGGACTAACTCAGAAGACTCTTGTATTCTACGCCCATTCCAAATGTTATGAATTGAGTGACGTTAAATTGTATCATTAAGCAAGTATGTCTACATTTACTACCCTCGAGATTCAATAAGCAGAAATTCTTTTTTCCCTTTGTACAAACTTTTAGAGCTTTGGTGATAAATTAAACCAAGAGAATGAAAAAAAAATTGCAGTACCTTAAGAGCAAACTATTTTACTTTAGAACAAACTAAACTTAAGGTTTGATTTAGAAAAAAATCCTTGCCTATTTGACTTTAAAAAAAAAATTCTCTTGCCATGATTCTCAAAAAAATACTGAATGATACTATAAATCCAGAGAAATAAGTATCTACATTGTGGGGAAAGTGCTTTAAAATGTCTTTAAAGGACATGGATGTGAACCTATGTAACAGTAAGCACCCCAATATACACAGGGGGCCCTGGTATCTCAGGTTCTTTGATCTGCTTCTCTAAAAGGAAAAGCAACTTTTGAGGTTTAACAATTGAGTCAATTGAATGAAGCACATGTATCATTTATTTAGTTCAGGGGGAAAAAGTCTGCACTCTGAACTTCAGAGAAAATACAGAGAAATCTAAATCAACAGACAGTACTTCAAAACTGTCTCATAGTAAGCAAAACAAACATCACCATTCTACAGACAGGTCCAACTGTCTGACCATTGTTACCAGAGTGGGAAGCACCAACATCTGGGTTTTCAAAGCTGGGAGGGTCTTCTTAGAGGCTTCCAGGGTTTCCTCTGGCAGACAAACCTTCTTCCAAAAACTAAGCCCCAAAGAAAATCCCACACCTCAGAGTCTTTATGTGCTTTTTAGAGCCAGAAGGCATCACATCCCTTGAGAACCAGTGCCTCATTAACAAAAGGTGTGGGCCTTCCCACAAATCTTCCCAGAATCATCAATGGGTGGGGAAGATCCTTCTTAATTACATTATTCAATCAGAGGCACTTTTAGTAAAACAAAAACTGCACAAGATCCTACTTTGCTTGCTCACAACCACGAGACCAAATGAGGTTCACATCAGTCCATGAAGTCAGACTAGGCCAAGTAATATAAAAAAAAATTCTAGCCTTTCAAGATTTTTGTGAATAATTTTACATTTACCATGCTTATTTGAATATGATCTCATCTCAAGTTGGGCTATATACTCCTAAAATAATTGTTCCATTGAGGAGAGGAATATTGGACTACATATACACACAATATTTTTTAAAAATACATACATATATATGCATATACACACATATATAAATATACATATATGTATATATATATCCTACCTTTCCCCTCTCAATTGAAAGAGATATATGCATGTATGTATACACATATGTACTTATGTATGCATGCATTTGTATTATTATACACATGTACCTATAACTATAGATTATAACTATAATAGAGTATTCCATTCATCATTTCAGGGTGCCATATTTTAAAAGGTCTTTAACTTTATAATTCTCAGTTGTACATTAGTTATTCAAATAGATGACTTCTACAGAGATGGGATATTATTGTTTGATATTCTCATTAATATTGAATAATTTCATATTCATTTCTAACATTATATGCAAGCAAAGTACTGTCTCATAAATATGTGCCTTGTCTAATAATAGCTTGATTTTGTAGAGGAAATTCATCCTTCTGAAAGACATCATTAGACCTCCAGACCTCTAAGGTCTCTCTCAACTCTTGGATTCTGGTTACTATAATAGCAATTTTTTAAAAACATACTCAGATTTAATAAAAGTTAGACTTGAAGGGATAATGAGGTCGATACTCAGATAAATTATGGCAATTGCTAGCAAAAAAAGAGACTAAATGAGTGAGAGAAATGAGTAGTGGCAATTTCAACAAAAATTGACAGTATATTTTATTTTGTAAAAAATTCCCTGCATGTATTGCTATCACTAAGGTTTTTTGGGGTAACTATATTAAATCATAAACTATTTCATTTATATTTTGTTTAATATTGAATAAGCCCTGAATTTCTAGAATAACCCAAACATTGTTACTATGTGTAATATTTTAATATGTTGCTATATTAAATTTACATGTGTTGATATTTATTAGAGGTCATAGTCTATGATTTTCTTTCTCTGCTTTATCTCTCCCAGGATGACATATAAAACCATATTCTTATTATAGAAGGAATTGGCAAGATATCTTATTTTTCCATTTTTATTAATTGTGTTTCATATAATATAAAATTATTTTTGAATGTTTTCTAGAATTCTCTCCTAAAGTCATCTAGCTTTTTTTTTAAATTTCTTTCTTATATTTGCTTTTCTTATGTATAATTCATTTTTCCAAGATTGGGTTAATTAAACTTTCTTCTTACTCTTTTGAATACTGACAATGAAGGACCTCAAAGTAGATTCACCATGCATACCTCTTTCCTTTCCCCCAAAGGTGAAAGATGGGGAATGAAGAGTATAGCTCAATAGAGGATGTATAGGAATGAAAAGAGGTTTGTGTCAGGGCAAGCAATAAGGAGGCTATTACAAAATTCAAGGTAAAAATAAATGAGGGACTAGGGTGGTAGCTATATGAATGGAAAAAAGGGGAGAGGGTTGGTGAAAGAGTTGCTCTAGTGATAGAAATGACAAGTTAGGCAGTTGATGGTATAAGCATAAAACTCAAGAGAGTAGTTAGGGCTGGAAAAAAAGGCTCAGGAGTTATCTTCATAGTTATTATAACTGAGACCATGAAACTGATGAGTTCATCCATTGACAATATAGAGTGAAAAGAAAAGACCTTGGTATAGACCTACAGTTTGTGGACATCACATGAATAAAGGTCCAACAAAGATGAAGAAGGGCCAGCCAGAGAGGTAGATGATGAACCAAGAGACACTGCTCTTACAAGAACTCAAAGACAGTAAATAGGAAGAGCAGGTTGTTGACCACTTCAAAAGGTAAGAAAAGGTATAATATGGATTGTTAATATTCAAAAGTATGCTTATGAAAAGATATCCATTAAACAGAGGGTATATAGGTGAAAATCTATCAATAAAGAAAAAAAAAGATTTTTTTCCCTATGTCAAAAAGTTGCAGGCAAATCAGACAGAAAAGAAATAGATAAGGAGCTTGGGAAACAGATCACAAGCCCAGCCCAGGGACACCATAAATGAATGATGAGGGACTTTAATTATCTAGATGATTTCTGGACTTTTCCCTCCATGCCCTGGCAAAATCACAGCCAGTGATATGTCTTTGACTTGTAAAAGTGATTTCAACTTTTAAATAGTGGAGGAACTAAGAAGCGGCCATACAATTCTAGAAATAAACAATTCTTAATAACCAGGAGAAAGCAGTTGATGAGGTAAAAATGATGGAAGTTTATGGAG
This sequence comes from Potorous gilbertii, assembly GCA_028658325.1. NCBI lineage: Eukaryota > Metazoa > Chordata > Mammalia > Diprotodontia > Potoroidae > Potorous > Potorous gilbertii. Next base: position 99,615,195 of record CM053774.1, on the reverse strand, counting down.
AGCAGTGAACATTCCCTCTAGAGTTTACGTTAGAGGAGAGGATAGTCATTAGTTATCTGTCATGCTCCTTAGATCTGGGAAAACAGATTTCAGAAGGTTCAGATATGCAGCAATAGTTAAGACCCTATGATCTAAATTTCTAAAAGGGAAGTTATCTCACAAATACTGGGAAACCCTAATCAATGAACCTCTGAAAAGATAAAGGAAAACAATTCAATATAGGTGAAAAATGAGAGTTGTCTAAAGAAATTATTATGAACGCACTGTGAACCCAACAATCAAATTAGATCTTCTAAAGATATGCACAGAAATTAGAAGCAAGAGCATATATAATAGTGTATTGATATAACATGGCAAGGCCCCAGAAAAAAGGATTAGGAGTAACAAAGTTCTAAATGAACTGAGGCAGGAGAAGGAAATAAAGGATAGCAATCTTATTCAAACAGTCAATGTCTCCTATAACCAATAAAAGTATTCAACTTGTTGATTCTCCTGTCCTGTGCCTTTTGAAGAAGCCACAATCTCGTCATGAGTTTTATCCCACTACATCTCAATGCTACCTATTAGACCACTTCCTTGCCGAATTATAACCTCTAGACATTACTATTCTCCGCTTTTGGGATTTTGTCTCTTGAACTTCTGGATATTAGACAGCTAATCCAGAATAATCACACTGCTTCTCCAAGTTTTCTTTGAATGACATATCTGTTGAATTTGTTCTGTTCCATGGGGCCAGGGAGAGATGTGGAATTTAGTTATTAGATTATTCCTTTTGCTAATTCAAAAAACAGACCCAAGAAAAGCTAAAGATGAAGGAATATGTCTTAGCCATGATCACAGAAATTGAAATGTAGTCTCAGAATACTTTGCACAGTTTGCAGCCTCCATCTGAATTACAGTCTCATCACGGTCTTGTCCATGAGGGATCCTTAGCCCCAGCCTCCAAGTGCATAAACTGAGTACATAAGAGATCTGAGGCAAGGGGAATTCCTTACTCATTTCTTTGACTGCTCCCCTGCAGTTGAGCACACCAGTGGATCACATACAGTGCAAATAAAAGGGAAAAATGACTCAGTTTTCCCAGATACTTGCAACCATGTCTGTACCTCAGATTGTACGGGAGGTTTGCCAGTCTCTGCCAATTCTCACCACTAATCCAAAAATTTCTCCTTGGAATCAGGGTTTATAAACAGTCTAATAATAACTACCCTTTACATGGTGCTTCAAAGTTTACAAAGTGCCATACAGATATTATCGTATCCTCACAGCAACCCAACAAGGTAGCTATAATCATCTCAATTTTATAGATAAGGAAACTGAGGCAGACAGAGGTTACTTGACTTGCCTAGGGTAACACAGCTAGTAAGTATCTGAGGCTGAATTTGAACTCACTCTAAACTCACAAGTTCATTCACCGCACTACCTAGATGCCTCATCTATCCGAACAAAGATAATTATGCCCTCACCTCCTTATGCACTTTATCTGAATGCTGATTCCAAACCTGGAGAATGAGGTCTCAGGTCCTTGTAAAGTAGCCCCATCTGCATCCTTATACCTCTGGAGTTCTGGGAGGCTAGTGACACAGAAGCTTTATTTGGTAAAGCAGACAAAATGTTGCCAAAGTGAGATTTCTAAAGCACAAATCTCACAATGTTATCCTGCCTTCTTCAATAAACTGGCAATGGCTATCTCTAGAAATCAATATAAACTCTTCTCTTTGGCATATAAAGGTCTTCACAACTTAGCTCCTATCTGTCATTCTGGATTTATGACATGTCACTACCATTCATGGTTCAAGCCCAAGCTGGCCTTGCTGTTCCTAACTTGGGCTCCTCTGCTTTTTGCCATATGCTAAGAACACACTCCTCAACTCACCTCAACTACAATGTCACAGGGCACTTCCAAACACCTGCTTCACGAGACTTTTCCTGATCCTTTCTATAGTTAATGAGTCCTAAAGAAAAAATAATAATAAAGAAAATTTTTGAAAACTAAGTAAAGAATGCTCTTGCTTGACTAACTACATATAGAGGCAGCTTTCTTTGCATTTGGTTATTGGGCATAGGGGAATGATGAAGGATAACTGACATTCAGGTAGGGTCAACACCTCCCTCTGACTGGGGCTTTGGATATAATGAAAGGCAGCAGGCAATTTAAGTGACCACTGGGAGCACGGATCATTAATTTGCAAATTAGTGAAGGACCTTACATGCCACACTCAGGAGTTTTAACTTCATGTAAAAGGCAATTGAGAATCACAGCAGTCTTCTGAGAATGAGTGACAGCATCAATTTATTGTAAAAATTTTAGATGTGTGTTTAAGGACATATTAAAGGATTCGATGCCCTTCACTGGCCAGAAGTCCTAAGACTTGTTTTATGATTCCTGTTATACAATAGGTATAGAATGTCAGAGCTGTCAGAGACCACATCGTTCATCACCTTAATATTACAGAAGAGGACCTGGAGGCTCAGAGAGGTTAAGCGACTTGCCGAAACCCACACAGAAATGAACCTCAGCTCTTCTATTTAACCGGCTGAGAGAATTTAGAGAAATTGCACCATCTCTGTACCTTGGCTTCTATTTCTTTAAAACTTCTCTATTCAGTGACACAGTATGGAATTACAAAATGGAGGAGTTAAGATGAATAAAAATGAAAAAACAACTGTGACAATGAAAAGGTATAAAGATGCAACAACAATAAAACAAAATCAGTGCTATAAAATTAAAGTGACGAAGATTAGAATTGGGGAAGTTAGGAGATTATGTATCTCCATCCTTTGAAGGAATAGAGGACTAAGGATTTGGAACATCTCATATGTATACTGTGCATGAACTTTATGGTTTGGTTGGCTTCAGATGAACTGATTCCTTTTTCTCTTTCTTTTTTATCCTCTATTAAAATTAATGGCTTATTGGGTTGGTGAGGGGGTGAGAGAAGGAATAAACATTAATTAAAAACTGAGTGCTAGAACTAGTGCTAAAAACTAAGTGCTAGAAACTATGCTAAGCGATTTACAAATATTATCTCATTTGACACGCAATCCCCACCACCTGGGGATGTAGATACTGTTACTATCCCCATTTCACATTAAAGAAACTGAGGGAGAGAGGTAAGTGACTTGCCCAGGATCACATAGCTAGTGTAGCTCAGACGTGAGATTTGAACACGTCTTCCCAACTCTAGGCTTAGCTCTCTCTTCACAGCACCACCTAGCTGCTTGAGGAGTAAAAGCTTTATTTATAAATTACAATAGAAGACCTATCTAGATCTGGAAAGAAATAAACATGATAAAGGCTCTCAGTAGTGTTTGAGGATCTGGGGTAGAAGCAGCACTTACCTGTGACATCCAAAAGCAGTCTCATGTCCTAATTTAGATGATGCTTCTGAGCAAGCCTCCTTGAGGAAGGCCATTATAAATGGCCTCTCAAGATTAATATAGATACTAACTTTGACATTGACTTAATGGAGCTTATTTTGGGAAGTACTAATTTGCTCTGCATGCTAAACCAGGAGAGTAAAATGGTTCCTAAGGACTCCCATGACTGCCAGTAGACTAATCCTGAGCGATTGGAAATGCCAACTGGCTCCCTTCCTTATAAATGTGCATATAAAATTCCTTTTAGCTATACATACTCTAGGAGGATGAAGACTGGCTCTGCTCGATAGAGGGAACATATCAGAGTCAGTGACAGACGCAGAATCTGGATTAAAAATAAACCAGCTGGAAGCCAAAAGAGGCACAAATGAGTTTTATAAATTATTGGGAGAAAAAGAAGCATAGGCTTTATTTGTGGCATCAGAAATCAGTAATAGATCAAGGACTTCACTTGTTAGTTCTTTCACTTCAAAATCACTTTGCACACCCTAAAATCTCTGCAATCTCCACCTACAGAAATTCAAAAGGTACTATGAACACTCTATGGCCCAGGACACAGTCTTATCTCAGTTTGGGACCTCCAGAAATATCTAGCAATAGATACACTCGACATTTACTTTAAGATGAATAAATCTTGAATTCAACTGCAAAGGAAGAAAACACTAATAAGCAACTCAAAATGAACAGAAACACGACTCTTTCACCACATTGCCCCATGACACTTCTGTGTCACAGCATGATTCAAGCCAATTTGCATTTCAGTATTGAATAAATACCATGAGAGATGCACTGATAAAAAACAATTTGAGTTTAACATAATGAACCTGATTCTAACAGGGCTGAAAGACTCCCTGGTTGAGGCCAGACATCTTTGGAAATGCTGATCACTTTTTAATGACGCAGGAAAAAGAACAATGTTTAAAACTCGATTTATATCCTAAGAACAACTATATGCAAGACTTTCCCAAATCACCAATAAGAGAAACACAAATCACAATCACTCTGATGTTTCACCTCACACCCAACAAAGGGGAAAACGTACTAAGAATCCTATTTGACCCAGGTGACTGCAGCTTAGGTTATTGATGGGGCTACCTGGTGATCTAAATACACAAAAAAGCCAGGATATGAGGGGTCAAACAGGGAAGCTGCAGCCATATGGGTCAATGTTCAGATCTGACCAAATATTCCTTCCCTGCTATGACTTAGTAGACATCTTTTGGTTAACAGTTTAATGACCCTCGTGTGTGTGTGTTTGTGTGTGTGTATGTGTGAGTGTGTTTTGCAATCATAAATTCAGACCTGGCCTGCCTATTCCATACAGAAAGAATTGTGTGAACTGCCACTCAGTGAACTAAGCAGAGTTAAGAAAGCAATGTACCCATTGACTACGATAATGCAACTAGAAAAAAATAAAATTGAATGCTGTGCAATGATAACAACCCTAGAGAAGATTTTTTTTTTTAAAAAGACTCCCTGCTTTCCTTGCAGATGCAGGAGATTACAGGAATGGAATATTACATATTTTACGTAATTGTCTTTCTTCAATCCTAGGAAAGACTCAGTGACTGGTGGAGGGGTAAAAACATGGGGAGTAGGAAGAACAATACAGGAGACTAGTATAATGAGGTTTAAGCATCAAAAACACTTTTTAAGCTTAAATTCTATTCTGTAATTTGATTTTCAAACCTCAAAATACATTACAATAATGCAGGAGTGCTTAACCCAGGACCATGAACTCAAAGGATAGACTTCAAGTGTTCTGTGAACTTTGATGGGGAAAAAAAATTTACTTTTTATTATAATTGTTTTCCTTTACAATTCTATGTATTTTATTGTATACACTTGAAAAGGTGATTTTAAGAAGGGTTGCCTAGACATCATCAAGTTGCCAAATTAGGGTCCATCACACAAAAAACTTTAAGAACTCCTGACATAATGTGATATTTTATTTGCCTCCTCTATCATCCCCATTATTTTCAATCTTTCACTTTCAACTGGTTCATTTCCTACTGCCTACAAACATATCAATGTTTCTCTTATCCTCAAAAAACCTCCACTTGATCCTTCCATCCCCACTAACATCCATGTACTGTATCTCTTCTGTCCACGGTAGCTAAACTCTCCCAAAAGGTCTTTGCACTGAACTCCTCTGCTTTCTCTCCTCTTACTTTCTTCTTAACTCCTTCCAATCTGGCTTCTGACTTTAGCATTGCACAGAAACCGCTCTCTCCAAAGCTAACAATGATTTCTTAATTGCCAAATCCAATGGCCTTTGCTCAATCTTCATTCTCTTTAAATTTTCTGCAGCCTATGACACTACTGATCACTCCATCCTCCTTGACACTCATTTTTTCCCTAGGTTTTTGGAAAACTCCTCTTTTTCTTTTCTCCTTCAACCTATCTTACAGCTCTTTCTCTGTCTCCTCCACATCACATGTTTTAAACAGAAGTGTCCCTCAAGGTGCCCTCTGGGTCCTCTTTTCTTCTTCTATATTACTTCATTGGTCATCTCAGCAGGTCCCATTGATTTAACTTCCATCTCTATGCTGAAGAGTCTCAAATCTTCCTATTATGCCCCAAACATTCTAATGTCCTCTGATATTGCAACTCCAACTGTCATTCAGACATCTCAAAATGGATATCCACTGAACATCTTAAACTAATGGAACTAGTTATCTTTCCCCCTAAATCTTTCCCATCCCCTATCTTCCCTTTTACTGGAGAAGGTAACACCATTCTCCTGGTCTATCGACCTTGTAGTCTGGATTCCTGAAGTCCTCACTACCTCTCATCCCCCATAGCCAATCTGTTAAATAAACCTGTTAATTTTACCTTGGTAATATCTCTCAAATATGGCCCTTTCTCCCTTCAAATACTGCAATCACTTTAGTGCAGGCCCTCATCACCTCACAGTTGGAACACATCAATATTCTTCTGGAGGATCCATCACCCTCAAGTCTCTCCCCTCTCCAATTCATCCTCCATTCAGTCACCAAAATGATTTTCCTAAAGTACAGGTTTGGTCATCTAACCCCACCTATAAACTCCAGTGGCTCCAGAATTAAATATAAAATGCTCTGTTTGGTCTTAAAATCCTTCATAACCTTGCCCTCTCCCATGCTTCCAGTCTTCTTACACCTTATTCCTCATCATGTACTCTTTGATCTAGTACCCCTGGCCTCCTGGCTATTACAGGAACAAGACTCTCCATGTCTCAGCTCCAGGCATCTTCTCTGATTATTCCTGAAACTCTCTTCCTCCTTCACTTGGACTATTGACCTTCCTGGCTTTTTTAAGTCCCAATTAAAATCTAACCTTCTTATTGGGAACCTTCCTCAACTCTTCCTCAATCTAGTGCATTCCCTATTATTTGATTAATTATTTCCTATTTATCTGGTAAATAATTTGTTCTGTGTGTGTATATATGCTTACATATTGTCTCCCCCATTAGATTATAAGCTCCTTGAGGGTAGTGACTATCTTTTGGCTCTTTTTGTAAAGCACAATATCTGGTATATTGTAGGAGTTTAATTATTGTTTTTGATTGATTCTGTCATCTTCCTATTAAAACTAAACATTATAATACTCTGCATGGTTAGTCATTGACCCTTTATTACAACATAAGACAATGGTCATCAATATCATGCAATGTCAAGATTGGGAAGAACTTTGAAGATAACTTAGTTCAATCTTGACAGAAGTCACAAATTTGACTTTCACTGAAAAACCTCCAGTGGCTACCTGAGAGTATTCCATTTCATCTGTATCTAAGTATAATAGGAAACCATTTCATATAGGATCTTAGGTACAGAAAAGACCTTTGGGGGATGAGCAAATCCAATCTCTTTATTTATCAGAGGAGATAGTAACAAGGCGAGGTCACACAATTTACTAGTGATATCATGAAAATTAGAAACCAGTGTCTTGTGACTTCCAATCTAGTAGACTTTCTTCTAAACCATACTTACCTACTGTTTCGTTATATGGAGCTCAGATGGGTTTCTTTATAACTTCTATCCATTGGTTGTAGTCAGGAGCATTGGGGTAAATGTTTAACAAGCAATTTTCAGGGAAAGGTGAAAAGGAAATGTATGCATGACACGTATTTAAGTTTAAATTGGATTATCATTTTATTCAGCACTTTTTTAAAATCTAGATTCAATGCTGGGCTTGGAGTCAGGAAGACCTAAGTTCAAGTTCAGCCTCAGAAACTTCTTGGCTGTAAGACATTAGGCAAGTCACTTAATTTCTGTTTGCCACCAGAGAAAGAAATGGCAAACTACTCCACCATATTTGCCAAAAAAAAAGAACCTCATTGGTCAAAGGTTCATGGAGTTACAAAGGGATAGACATGAGCAAAACAACTGAATGAAATTCTTAAGTTCATCTAATCAATGAAACAACAAATGAAGCTCTAATTTGTAGCCTTTAATGCTTTCTAAGGTGTAAACAGTCATACTGAAAAGTTAACAATCATCTTTCACTGAGTTGTTTTTAGCACACCCCAGGATTCCTAGTCCCACTCTCTGGAGTTCTATATAAGTCTATTCCCTCTACCAGATGACAGTCATTTAAATATTTGAGACAACTATAGTCTTCCTTCATCCTTCTACCCACTCAAATCTTTTATTTTTAGATTAAATTCCCTCTTCTTTTAACTAACCATTATTTAGCATTGTGTTTGGTTGTTTCCCCTTCCTCTGCTTGCCCATTAAAAAATGAGGTACCTAAAACTAAATTCAATCCTTCCCATACAGTTTGACCAGAGCACTATTACATCCATCTTTTGCTGTATACTAAGTTACTATCAATCTAACTTAAGATCAAATTAGCTTTTTTTTTTGGTGGGATGAGGAGATGGCTAATACATTAAACTGTTAGCTTATATTGTATATTGCGAAGTTAACCAAAATGTGATCTTGAAGCCTTTCTAAGGAACTTTCTACATGACCTCAATAACTAGAATTGGAAAGTTTTGTAGATGATAAAACACATGATAAAATTTTATGTTACAAATGAAAAAACAATGACCTAGTGAGATTTGACTATGTCATTTCTCCATTGCCTTTAAGGTAAAACAGAAACTCCTCCATTTGACACAAATCCAATCCCATTCTAATTCCATTCTTTTTCTTTATTGGCTAATTTATGAAATTAAATGGAGGCAGATACCCTGTATCTTTGGGTACTCACAAAGAAAGTCCACAATGATGGTAGCTAGTAAGGCTACAATCACACATACAATCATAAGATGATACAGATACAGGAGCAGACAGTACAGGGATAATTTCTTCAATAGGAATTTTTGTTTTCAAATTAAAAACTAGATCATCATTTTCCCTTCACTCCTTTTTCCAAATTGTCACTTTCTTCAGAGTTAATTTCATCGTTGCTGGATATACTCCAACTAAAGACCACCAGAAAGCAACAGGATCTGCTTCATCTTGACTTTGATAGTGATTATAAGAGCATTCCAGGTATTACTGAAAGCTGTAATTTGTTAAGGAGTACTTTTATAAAGAAATATGTACTCTCATCACATTTGACCAAGGAAGAAATAAAATGCACACTCATTTTGGTATGAAAACCTATCTTAAAATACAGGAAAGTGGGGGAGTGAGGATAAGCAGGGTAGGGGAGATGATGAAAGGGAGGGCAATGGGAGGAGGGAGCAATTTAAAGTCAACACTTGGGGAGGGACAGGATCAAAAGAGAGAATAGAAGCAATGGGGGGCAGGATAGGATGGAGGGAATTATAGTCAGTCTTACACAACACGACTATTATGGAAGTCATTTGCAAAACTACACAGATATGGCCTATATTGAATTGCCTGCCTTCCCAAGGGAATGGGTGGGGAGGAAGGAATAGGGAGAAGTTGAAACTCAAAGTTTAAGGAACAACCATTGAGTATTGTTCCTGCTACTAGGAAATACAGGTAATGGGGAATAGAAAGCTATCTGGCCCTACAGGACAAAAGAGAAGATGGGGTAAGGGAAGGGAGGGATGAAAGAAGAGAGGGTAGATTGGTGATATGGGTAATTAGAATGCTCAGTGTATTGCAGAGGGGGGAGGGGACAAATGGGGAGAAAATTTGGAACCCAAAATTTTGTGAAAATGAATGTACAAAGTTAAATAAATAAATTTATTTAATTAAAAAAAAAGAAATATCTAAAGGTCTCTCATGGGATGGTGAACATAGGAATACAAGGACACTGATGGTTCTGTAACTTGAAGAAGGAGAATTCTGAACAACAGCCAAAGAAAATAGTCTGGTTAAAGGGATAAAAACTTATGTAGGTTTGGAGGTTAATTGGGCAGCTTCCAATGAGTGTAGAGATGACATGTGAAAGGTGGAGACAGTCTATATAAAAGATCTAAACCACTCAAGAGGATTAACCAACTAGAAGTAATGAAGGCCCTTTGTGCCTAAGATAAATGAGTAGAATTTGAAAGACAGCAATTCTATTTTACAGTAATGCAAGCATTCCAGGACATTAATCTGAGTCCTCCTGGAAAAGAGCACTTTCCTCAGAGGTAGGTCCAGGCAAGCCAAGGAATCAGTAGGGAAAGAAAAAGTCAAGTTGAAAAGCCACTGAAAATCTTCATGAAAAAACTTTAGAGTGAAAGAGGCTTCTTTCCTAAACACAACTATATCTACATCTAAGGAATGAAATAGAGTAAATGGAACAAAAAGGCAGCATGGGTAACTTACTGATTTATCTTTTCAGGGCTTCTTTCAAATGAAGAAATTCCCCAGAAGGCGAAATTTTTCTCATCTTTGTTTTATATGTTCCACAGAAACTATCAGATTTCTGGGAATTTTTGTTAAGAATTCTAGTATTTGAGTTTATGGGTAAAGAGCTAGGCCTAGAGCTAGGAAAGCAGGGGTTCAAATTGTTCCATTTGTATTTATGCTATTCAGGTGTTAGGGCTGGCTTCATGTCAAGAGATATTTTTAGGTTAAACATTGGGATAAAATGAGGCACTTACAAGGCACTTGCTCTAATACATGAAAGATTAGTTGCACAGATAATGCGGCTCTTAGCTTCTCTAGAAACCTTCACTGATATATCTTCACGTGAAAAGTTGTGTAGGATGTGGGGAAGTACATGGTGATTCATGTAGTCTTCCAAAATCCACCAAAGGCTAAAGAACCCCAACTCCATGTGAATGGGGCTTTTTAGGCCCTTACATGAAACAAGGGAAAATCATATCCCAGGATTTCTTTGTTGTCATTTAAAGGGAAAAAATTTCGTGTTTCAGGAAACGTGAAAACCCTGGTCCCACACACTTGAACAAGTCACTTTATCTCTAAGTGCCCCAGAGAGTTTTATAAGACCAGAAACTGATAAGAAGTTACCATCTAAAATCTATTTTACCCAGCAGGAAGGCAAGGGGTAAGAGGAGAGGAGAGGGAAGATAATACAAGGGATGGCAAATTGAGGAAAGGGATAATCAAAAGCAAACACTATTGTGGGGGGCCAGGTCAAGGGAGAGAATGGAATAAATGAAGGGCAGGATAGAACAGAAGGAAATGTGATTAGTCTTCTACAACGTAACTATTACAGAAGTGCTTTACATTGTTACACAAGTACAACCTATATCAAACTGCTTGTTTTCTCAGTGAGGGTGGGTGGGAAGGGAGAGAATTCAGAACTCAAAGCTTTAAGAATGAATGTTAAAAATTGTTTTAGCATGCAACTTAAAATTAAGCTATACAGGCAATAGAGTATATAAATCTATTATGCCCTACAGGAAAATAGAGGGGAAGGGGGATGGAAGAAGAGTGCGTAATAGAAGAGAGGACAGACTGGAGGAAGGGGTGGATGGAGTGCAAGCTGTTCTAGGGTGGGGGTTGGAGAGAAATGGGGAGAAAATTTTGAAATCAAATTCTTGTGGAAGTGAATGTTAAGAACTGAAAAATAAATAAATAATATATTTTTAAAAATAAAAATAAAATTGGTTTGTACTTTGAAAAAAAAGTACCGTCTACTTAGGCAAAATGTTTTTTTCACTTGAAGTTCCTCATATCAATAAAATCAAATCCTATTTAAAATGTCAGTGACAATGTTTGGAGCCAAGATGGTAAAGTAAATTCAGGGACTTTCTGGAGCTCTCCCCCAAAGCCCTCCAAATATCTTTTAAAAAATGACTCTAAACAAATTCTAGAGCTACAGAATTCTCAAAATACCAGAGTGTTATGGTAATTTAAATGGGAAGATCTTTCCCATTCATTAATAGGCCCATGTGACCTGCCTGGGTTACATGGTAGCCTGAGTCACATGAGTCTGTGGTGGGAGGAGTAGGAAGGCTGAAAGAGAAAGAAGCAGAAATAGAGCAGAAAGGAAGTTAGTCTGAGAGCAGCCAGAGCTAGGAAGAATGAAGGTGGGCAGGCAGCTGGAAAACATGAGTCGAAAAGCTTGTTTGTGATTTTAAGGAAGTTGGTTTGTGGGAAGCCTAGCAGGGGGAAGGCTTGGGGATAGTTGTTGTCCTTTAATTGCTATTGTGTATAGATTTTTGTTACTGTGATGGATTTGGCTTTCTGGTGTCTGAATAAGTATTTTGGTTCTGTCTTCAATGTGGAAAGTCTGTTGTATTTTATGATTCAGAATTGTACCAGGATATTCATGACTGCCTTAGGTGCTGTGAATATATCACAGTGGTGCTACACAGAGTGAAACAAATCCCCAGCCTAAGACAACATGGAAGGGTCTACTGCACCAAGTTGGGAGCAAAGTGAAGTCCAGGGTGGTGCAGACCAGTGGGAGCAGGCCTCAAAAAACTGAATCATTGGCAGTTGTGGCAGTCTTCAGACTTTTCAACCCACAAACACCATAAAGGTCAGTGGGAAAACTCTGTGGGATCAGGGTGAAAGAGAAGCACACAGTCTGGCTAGATTGGCTCCAGCCCCAGGGTGTTGGGGGTGGTGGTTGAGGCAGCAGCAGTGGCAGTGGCAGAGGCTGTTTCAAGAGCTTTGAGCTCACAGAGAGTGGAGGATCAAACAGTTGATACAAAATCCCTGAAGCCTGGGACAACATACCCACACCTATACCCACCCACACTGGAAGCAGAGTCCTACCTTGACAAAGAACTAGAAAATCAAGTATTTGGCTGGGAAGAGGAGTAAAAATCATTAAAAAAAGTCAGACTATAGAATCTTATTTTGTTGACAAAGAAGATCAAAACATACAACCAGAAGAAGACAACAAAGTCAAAGCTCCTACATCAAAAACCTCCAAGAAAAATATGAATTTGTTGCAGGCCATGGAAGAGCTCAAAAAAGATTTTGAAAATCAAGTAAGAGAAGTAGGGGAAAAATTAAGAAGAGAAATGAGAATGATGCAAGAAAATCATGAAAATTGAGTTAGCAACCTGTTAAAAGAGACCCCAAAAATACTGAAGAAAATAACACCTTAAAAAATAGACTAGGTCAAATGGCAAAAGAAGTCCAAAAAGTCAGTGAGGAGAAGAATGTCTTAAAAAGCAGAATTGGCCAAATGGAAAAGGAGATGTACAAGTTCAATGAAGAAAATAAGTCCTTCAAAATTAGAATGGAGCAAATGAAAGCTAATGACTTTATGAAAAATCAAAAAATTATAAAACAGAAACAAAAGAATGAAAAAAAATAAAACCATGTGAAATATCTCATTGGAAAAACCACTGACTTGGAAATTAGATACAGGAGAGATAATTTTAAAATTATTGGACTACCCAAAAGTCATGATCAAAAAAAGAACTTAGACATCATCTTTCAAGAAATTATCAAGGAAAACTATCCTGATATTCTAGAACCAGAGGGTAAAATAGAAATGAAAAGAATCTACCAATCACCTCTGGAAAGAGAACCTGACAGGAAAACTCCTAGGAATATTGTAACCAAATTCCAGAGTTCACAGTTCAAGGAGAAAACATTGCAAGCAGCCAGAAAAAAACAATTCAGGTATTGTGGAAATACAATCAGGATAACACAAGATCTAGTACCTTCTACATTAAGGGATGGAAGGGCTAGAAATGTTCTGGAGATCAGAGGAGTTAGGATTAAAATCAAGAATCATCTACCCAGCAAAACTGAGTATAATCTTTCAAGGAGGAAAATGTATATTGAATGAAATAGAGTACTTTAAAGCATTCCTGATGAAAAGACCAGAGATGAAAAGAAAATCTGACTTTCAAACACAAGAATCAAGAGAAGCCTGAAAAGGTAAACAGGAAAGAGAAATTACAAGAGACTTATTAAAGTTGAACTGTTTACATCCCTACATGGAAAGATGATATTTGTAATTCATGAGACCTTTCTCAGTTAGGGTAGTTGGAGGAAATAGATATATGGATACATGGAGGCACAGGGTGAGTTGAATATGAAGGAATGATACTCAAAAATAAAATTAAAGGGTGAAAGAGGACTATATTGGGTGAAGGAGAATGAGAGAGGTAGAATGGGGTAAATTATCTCACATAAAAGAGGCAAGACAAAGGTTTCACAAAGGAGGGAAAGAGAGTGAAGGTGAGAAGGAATGAGTGAACCTTACTCTCATTGGATTTGCCTTAAGGAGGGAATAACAAAGGGGCAAGTGGTGGGATGACAGAAGGGAGGGCAGATTGGGGGAGGGAGCAGTCAGAAGCAAATACTTTTAAAAAGGGACAGGGGCAAAGGAGAAGATATAATTGGGGGGGTGGGATATGATGAAGAGAAAAATAGCTAGTCTTTCACAACATGACTATTATGGAAGTGTTTTGCATAATTACACATGTATAACCTACATTGAATGATTTGCATTCTCAATGAGGATGGGTGGGGAGTGAAGAAGGGAGAGAATTTGGAACTCAAAGTTTTAAAAGCAAATGGTAAAACTTTATTTTTACATACAACTGGGAAATAAGACATACAGACAATGGGGTATAGAAATCTAACTCGTCCTTCAAGAAAGTAAAGGGGAAGGGGATAAGAGGGTCAGATGATAAAAAGGGAGGGCAGACTGGGGAAAGAGGTAATCAGAATGCATATCATCTTGGGGTGGAGGGAGGGAAGAGATTGGGAGAAAATTTGGAGCTCAAAATCTTGTGGAAATGAATGTTTTAAATAAGTTAATTATTTATTAATTATTTTTAAATTAAATTTAACTCAAATTAATCACTAATTATTAATAAAAAATAAATTTTTAAAAATTAAATGTCAGTGATAATTATTAGACCTCTGACAACTGAACTTATTTAAGAATAAAAAGACTTTTAGAAAGAACTTTTAAGAATAATTTTAGAAAATTAAACATGATTGACCTTCGAAGAAAACTGAATGGAAATAAAAACGAGCAGACTTTTGCTCAGTTGTACATCACTCCTTCACAAAAACTGACAAAGTATGAAGGCGTAAAGAATTGACAAACAAATCCAAAAAAGCAGACACATTAAATGTACCTTTTAGATCATAATGCAATAAAAATTATTCAATAATATGCTATGGAATTATAGATTAAAAATAAATTTGAAACTAAATAACTGAATAATCTAATCCTAAGGAAGGAGTGAGTCAAAGAACAAATCATAGAAACAATCAATAATGTCATTAAAGGGAATGACCACTGAGATAACATATGAAAATATATGTAATACAGTCAAAGCAGCACTTTAAAATTTTATGTCTCTAAACATGTTATGTGAGAATGAACAAAACAAATCCAATCCTTCTTCCCCTTTAGAACATTTCAAATACTGAGAGATGTTACAATCCTGAATTTGCTCTTCCACATTCATCATGCCCAGTTTTTATCATTTATTGTCATGTGACATGAACTCAAATCCCTTCCTTATCCTGATTTCTCCCTTCCATGTTCTCTCTAGCTTTCTATATATGTTCTCTCTAAATCATCATGCCCATAAACTGAACACAGTTATGGTCTAACTGTGAACAAGTACAGAGTAAGCTCCTCATTCTTTAAAATGATGCCTCTATTAGTGCAACTTAATTTCACGTCATCTTTCATATCACAATGTTGATTCATATAGCTCTGGGAGCTCAATAAAATATCATTGTTTTGGGTTTTTTTGGACAACCAGTAATCAAATCAAGTTGTTTTTTTCTCATCTTGTCCATTGTGAGTTGACTTTTTAAACCTCAGCATAGAACTTTACGTTTATCTCAATAAAATTTCATCTTGTTAGATTTAGATCAATTCTCTATTCTGCCAAGATCTTTCTGGATAGGATTTCTATCATCTACCATATTACCTGTTGCTCCCAACTTTGTTCCATGTGCAAATTTAACAAACACAATTTCTAAAGCTTTATTCAAATCATTGATCAAAATGCAAAGCAGCATATATACAGATCTCTGTGCCGTTTACCTCCCTCCAACATCTCTAATTAATTCTGTATTCTGTAAGCTGACAACCATCCAATTCCTCTTTCTAAACCATTGCTTTCATATTCATAATAGTTCATTTGTATATTTAAGGGAAAGTCATAACCCAATTTCAAGAAACTTACTTAACCACCATTTATTATTATTAAAACAAAGTCTAAAGGCAGTGTAAACTTCTATGGTAAAGATGATCTGCTCTTAGCCTTTGGCCTTAATCTGGGACATATTAGCTGATCAGCTCTGTTCAGAGACAAATTGTGAGTAGTTCACTACTCTCACTAGTAAAGAAGTCATTTATATTCTAGAACATACAATTCAATCAGGTTTTAGTGCACAATCCAATTCTGACACTAAGTAAGTTACTATTTCCATAAACCATTGACCTTTTGAATAGTTTGCCTTTATATTTTGAGTCTCACTCTAGTTTTTGTTCTAAGTATTAAATTCTAGTATTCTATAAATGAATAATTATCTAATATATGTAAAAATATATCACATTATTTGGTTCCATGAGCAAGCCACATAAGAACATAAAGTCAAGTTGCTAGAACTGTTTTGGTAGTTAATGATTATACCTTATGGAATCAGTAGTCATTCTATCTGTTTCTCTTTCCCCTTACCCCACCTCCACTTCCCTCTTGGGGATGAGATGTAAGAAGGCTAGCCAACGCACATCAATCATGTCTCTACCCATCTCAAAAAAAAGAAGATAGCTCTCTAATTCGTGGTATGTTAATTGCTCAAAAAAAATACTGAAACAATGTAATATGTAAGTTATTCTCCTAAGTACTATCAGGGATACCAAGAAGTATGAAACTATCTTTATTTGCAAGGAATTTATAATCTACTTGGGAAGATAAAACATAAATATATGAAAAAAATAAATTCATTACAAATAAAAATTTAAGGCATCAGTAGAAGAGAATGTGCACAGCACTACATGATTAATTGCCAAATGAGTGGCATAGGCAGTAATGTTGAGTTCAGAGGAAGGTGAGATCATCATGGGCTGGATTGATGTGAAAAGCCTTCAAAGAATAAGTAAGACCTTAGAAGGACCTTGAAAAATGATTAGGAATTGGAGAGAGGGTGGCATCTCAGACAAATAGAAAAATGCAAACAGTGCTCAGAAAACAACAAGTGAACCAGTTTAAAATTTAAGAAAAAGAAGTATAACATATGTTTTTAAAAGTATGTTGGGGACTGTTTGGAGCAGACAGCAAATATTAGGCCTACAGATTTATTATTAATTAAGTATTAATTCTAAACTCCTCAGCCTGACATTTCATACCCTATGCTAACTCTTTGATCATATTTCTGACTACTTCCCAATGTAGCATCTGATCTAAAGAGACTAATCTGACTGTTCCATAAACATATTATTTCCATTTCTGCCTCTACACTTTTGCTCATCTCATTCTCTTTGCCAGAAGTGGTGTCCTTTCTTACCTATTCAACTAATATTTATTTCATCCCATTTCATGCCAACATATTTGAGTCCAATTTTCTTCATAAACTCTTTCTGACTGCCCCAGACACAACTCATGGGTGCAAAGGGAACTTTTAATGCAATAACTTCATTTTACATATAAAGAACAGACTGTGACATTGTTATTCTTGTTGCAACTTTTTGGGGAAATATTTATACCATTTTATAGAGGAGAAAATCAAAACTCAAAAAACATAAGCAAATTAAACATGAATATATAACTAGGAGGAGGCAAGATTTGAAACAAAACTTCCTTACTTTTAGACCAATGTTCTTTCCACTGAGCCACACTTCCTTTCAGAGAGAGATGGCATTCTGAGACAATTTATATAAAATTTTCCTAAGGCACAAGCATTTGCACATTTTTTTAAAAAGATAAAAAGGATGTAAAACAGCACCTGTGAACCAAACTTTTTTTAAAAATTAGTTTTGTATTAGCCAAGGTCAACCAGAGCTCCATCAGGTTTCAACAGAGATACAATTCTGAAACCAAGAAAGTTAGAATTTTCCATAAACCATTTACCTTAAGAATTTAGCCATATTTATATTTTCATTCTGACTCTGCTAGGATGTTTCATCCTTACTATCAAAATTTACAGTCTGGTATTATATAAATGTATATGTATCTAAAATATGAAAAATCTATTGCATAATGTGGTTTCATTTAACTTTACTAGTGACTGTTTTATGACAGTGACCTACATGGTCTGAAAGTGTAATGCAGCGATGTATATTTCAGTGTTCTTTGCCAAGGACATTCTTGAAAATGAGTTGTAATATTTCAAGAGTTTTATCCTTGAGAGTAAAAATGTTAATAAATAGATAAATCTTTAATAGTTGCTAAGTCATGAGTTTGTTTTTGGGGTAACTAGAGCAAAATCCAGATAGCTTAAAAGATAGTGAGAGAATATAGGAAAGCAATGTGGTAAAGGGGCCTTAGAAAGTCCAAGGTGTGAATCACTCTATGTCATTCTATTCAGTTTACTTATCCCTTTGAGCCTCCATTTACTTATCTGTAAAATATAAATAATGATAGTGGTCCTCAGATAATTTCAGCAGTTATTGTCCATATCAGCTATAAAGAACTTATCCATTCTTTGTCCCCAGAACCTGATTAAGTTAATGGAAATTGTTCATAGTCAACATTTGTTAGATTTCATAAATGAAATATGTTTGAGTGACTTTTAGCAGTGAGAAAACAAAAATTCTTCATCGTAATTGATAAGACACATTTATTTCTTTTGAAGTATTCCTGGCTCTTCTATGCTAGGTAACAACCTAGTTAATGACTGATATCTTCTAACTTTTTGAAGTGAGAAGTAGTGATAGACTACGGCCCAGGGGTAGGGAACCTGTGGCCTCCAGGCTACCCACCAAACTTCTACCAGTAGAAATTGTTCCATGGTCATGGTATTGAAGGTATTTGTTCCCATTGCCAAATGGGAAATTCAATCTTGATTGAGTACCACAGTCCCAATGAAGCATGTAATCATCCTATGCATTCTGACTAGAAGCAACAGACAGGATTACAACCAAAGATACTAAAGCTTTTGCCCTTGTTTTTGCCTCCTGTGAGTCTCTCTGTCTTCTCTGTTGGCTACTTTTGAGAAAAATAATCTGGATTACTTCTCTTCCTGTTCCTTTATTGTATTGTAGAGCAAGGAAGTACCAACCAATTGATGGGGCTACCGATGACCCACCTCTCGACTGACCACAAGGATGTCACAGTCCTGTTTCTATTCTGACCTGGAATTATAGTGTATACTTCATTCTTTCTCTTTCCCAGTCCCCATTTTTTTTGTTCAAGTAATGAAAATTCAAATAATATAACCACTTTGCACAATTCGTTATTTGTTTTAATACAACTCATCTGTATGCTATATAGTTAATTGGAGATTATCTCATATAGAAGATGCTAATATATGTGAAGACTGGAAAAGTCTTCTCACGGGAAGTCATACTGTAGCTGAGACCTGAAAAAAGCCCCTGGCTTCATCAAGCATAAGTCATGCCAAACTAAACTTACTTCCTTTTTTAAAGAGGTTGCTTAACATCTAATTGAAGAGGATATTGTAAATGCAATTAACCTGGATCTTAGAAAGAAATGTGATAAAGTCACTGATGTCATCATTAGGGAAAATATAAATTTAGAACTAGAAGAGTCTTTAGAGGTAACTGGGTTCAACTTTCTCAATTTTCAGATGACAAGAAAGAGGCCCAAAGTGATGAAGTGTCTTTCCCAGGGTTTGACTAAAAATTGTCTGATGTGGAATTTGAGACGAGGGTCTTTCTGAGTCCAAGTGCAGCTCCCCATCAATTATGCTAAGTTGCTGGGCTAAATAATGCTACAACTAGTGTGACATGACAGTCACATATCTGTGACTTCACATGCATTAAGAGAGATATAGCATAACATAATAAAAAGGTAATTGTTCATCTCTATTATGCCTGACTGGCGGGATATCTGGAGAATTAGGTTCAATCCTGTCATCACATTTTAGGGAGGACATCGATAAACAGAAGAACCAGAGGAGTTTTGAGTTCAAAGCATCTAAGAGTTCATTGAATTAGCTCATCATGTTAATATTGGAAATATGAAGACTCACCAGGGATACAATAGCTATTTTTCAAGTATTTAAAAGTGTGTCATGTGAGAGGCTATTTTTTTATTTCATCCTAAGAAGATGCTGTATTTAACTATTTTTCTTCCCAACCCACTCTTTGTCTTACAGAACAAAGCCATGGCAGGGCTCTCCTGTTCTCTTTATTTCTTTTTTTTTCTTTGTCCTTTATTTTTTTTAATTATCTGTCTTTCCTGGAGAAGAATGGAAAGGTAAACAGAAAAGAGAAATCATAAAAGACTTAATAACTCTAAAACACTATTGATTAGGGAAATTCAACTTAAAACCACCCTAAGGAAGTGTGTCACAGCTATCAAATTTGGCTTATATAGAAGAAAAGGAAAATAACAATTGTTAGAGAGAATGTGGGAAAATTGGGAAACTCATGTATTGCTGGTGAAGTTGTGAACTGATCTGACCATTATGGAGAGCAATTTCGAATGGATAACAGGAAAGACTCCTCTCTCTATCTCTGTCTCTCCCTCTTTGTGCCTCCTGCTGTCTCTGTCATTCTGTTTCTCTCTGTTCTTCTCTCTCTGCATGTCTCCAATTCCCTCTCTTTTTTACTCTTCTATCCCTTCCTCTTCTTTTTCTCTCCTAAGTTGGGTTCCACTCCACTCAACTTCCCGTGAGATAGACTTTTCCTGTCAGCCTTCCAGGTTACTTTTGGCTGGAAATCACTTTTTTTCTGTTGTTCTGTGGCTTCTGCTGCTCTAGAATTTGTTGAGAGTCATTTTACACAAGTATTTTGTGGGCTGTGGGGGAAGCGCTATATTATATGTGTTTTTCTACTCTACCATCTTGGCTGCACCCCTGCTAAAGTATTTCATGTGAAGAGAGTGATATTTTCATCATATTGTTAGTGGTCTTATGTTTAAGTACAACAGTCGTCTTTTTTTATCATTTACTTTTATATTTCATTAATAAACAGAGAAGTAATTTATCTTTTAAATTTTTCACTTTAGATTTCCATGGGACTAAAAGCAATGACAGTGTTTTAAATAAATTATTATTAATGCATTTAATAATGTAATAGATAATAAAAATAAATGTAAATGAAAATTAGAACACACACACACACACGCAGAGAGAGAGAAAGTACCAGTTGTGTTGAATCCGAAGAGAAAATATCCACAAAAAAATAAAATAAAAATTAAGGGGAAGAGAAAGGGAGAATGAAATGGGGCAGGCTATAACTCATAAAAGAGAGAAGAAAAATCTTGTTCAGTGGAGGAGAAAAGGGAGAAGGGAAAAGTGAAGCTACTCTCTCCACATATGACTTAAGGAGGGAATAACATGCTTACTAAATTTGGTATGAAAATCTGTCTTAAACTACAGGAAAGTAGGGGAGGAGGTGACAAGTGGGGTAAGGGGAATGACAGAAAGGAGGGCAAATGGGGGAAGGGAGTAACTAGAAATAAACCCTCTTGGGAAGGAACAAGGTCAAATGAGGGAATAAAAAAACAAGAGAGGATAGAGGACAATATAGTTAGTATTACACAACATGATTATTATGGAAGTCTTTTGCAAAGTGACACATATTTAGTGTGTATTGAATTGCTTGCCTTCTCAGTGAGGATGGGTAGGGAGAGAGGGAGGGAGAGAAGTTGGAATTCAAAGTATTAGAAACGAATGTTGAGAATTATTATTGCATATAATTGGGAAATAAGAAACACAAGTAATGGGGAATAGAAATTTATCTTACCCTACAAGAAAAGAGAGAAGATGGGGATAAGGGAAGGGTGGGGTGTGATAGAAGGGAGGGTACACTGAGGGAAGGGGTTATCGGAATGCAATGTATTGGGGGTGGGAGAAATGAGGAGAAAAATTATTATTAAAACAATTGACTAAATTAGTTACTGAGACTAAATCAGAGACATATTTAGTTTGGGGAAAAGAATTTTAGTCTAAGTTTCCTAGAGGCAGGTAACCTCAGGTAAAATTTGGCATTGATGGAAAAGTTAAGGTTTTAAAGGTAAATTTGATTTTATGATTGTTGTTTAATCAGGAAATAAAACATGTATAGAAAGGTATATAAGCCACTTAAGACTTGCCTCAAAAGATATTCCTTAGTCAATATGAAATTATAGTCACATCTGAAACCTGGTTATTGGAACTTGCTATTTTAAGATTCTATGGAACTCATAACTGACTGTTCTTCTGGGTCTAACTCCAGGTACGGATAGAAAGAAAGGCAGTCTGAGCCTTCAATCCATAATGCCAGTAAGCCTGTGAGATGCTGGTATGAACTGCAAAAGGTGATCTCATGGGAAGGATGGGAGGGCAGCTGTTCAGCCTGGGCTGAGGTAGGATTCTCCTGACTCAATTTCCCCACTGACACCTGGCAGACTTTAAGCCTGACTGAATGCAAGTTGACAATCTACTCTTGCTTGAAATTGACGTGAAGTTGAGAAGACATTGGTTCCCTGCAATGTCCCTCCTCTTTGTGGCAGTTTCCTATAATCAAAAGGTTTGTAAGCTTAATACGAGATCCATTAAATTATAGATTGTTGGTAGGGGAACATCTGAGATTGTCTAAAACTAAGCTGTTAGACTTAGGACTTTAGACCAACAACAATAAGTTAGGGTCCTTTAATTCTTAGTAATAGTGTGGACATAATTAGGTCAAGGGCTTGTGAAGTTTGCATACATAGTTATTATTTGTGTCTCAGTTGGTTAATGCTTAAAAAAAAATTCATTTGTGGTCTATATTGTAAATGCTTTAAAAGAAGTATCACCTGACCCAAAGTTGGAATGGTTTTATGTGATATGAACTGTGTTAAAAGTGAAAAACGAAAAAGGGAAAAAAGAAATTAAGAATATGAAGAATTCAGAGAAGGATATGGAAAGATTCGTATTAACTGATTTGTACAGCAACAAGGGTCTGAGCCATGATGTGGAGGTCCTCCTACTGGGAATTGGTTGAATGATTTAGATCTGATAGGAAAGGCAGTTGTCCATGTAGTAACCTTAATTTTCTTCCCTTTTCTAATGGCAAGACGAGAGACAGTGAAAGGAGGGAGAAACAGAGAGATATCAGCATAATGAATCACAGGGAGTTTTCTATCAATATTACCCCTCAAACTGTAGGAAACTTTCAAAATATGATTTTGCTTTGCATAAATGAACCAAGCAGTCAGAGAATACATATAAACTTGTGTATATAGTTTCAAAAACATAAGGTTAATGTTTTTAAGTGCAATGGGGGAAGAAAGAGTTGTAACACATCGGCTAACGAAATATTGCTCTTTGGAGGGTGATAGAAAGCATGCATTAAACCTCCCAACAATCTTATAAGGTAGGTTCTATTATTCTCATTTATAATTGAGGAAACTGAGGTAGGTATTTTTTAATTGACTTGCCCAGGCCCACACAGCTGGAAAATGTCTGGGGCAGAATTTGAACTCAGGTCGTTTTAACCCCACAGGCAGCTAAGTGGCATAGCACAGAACCTAGCCTGGATTCAGAAAATTAGGAGTGAATTCAAATGTGACCTCAGACACCAGCTGTGTGACCCTGGGCAAGTCCCTTAATTCTGTCTGTTTTAGTTTCTCATTTGCAAAATGAGTTGAAAAAGGAAATAACAACCCACTCCAGTATCTTCACCAAGAAAATCCCAAATGGAGTCGTGAAGAGTCAGACACACTGAACAGTAAAAGTTCTTGATTCCAGACTTCATACTCTTCCCATGGCATCTAGATGCCTCTTTATTTTCATTTTGCTTTTGTTTTTTTTTTCACTTAATAATATTTTTTTCTAAGTACATGTAATAATAGTTTTCAACATTTATTTTTATAAGATGTTGATTTCCAAATTTTTTCTCCCTCCCTCCCTAAGACAGCGTGCAATCTGATATAGGCTATACATGTACAATCATATTTCTACATTAGTTGTGTTGTGAAAAAAGAATCAGAACCAAAGGGAAAAACAATGAGAAAGAAATAGAGGAGAGAGAAAAAAGAGTATCCTTTGATTGGCATTCAGACTCCAGAGTTTTTTCTCTGGATGTGGATAGTATTTTCCATCATGAGTCTTCTGGAATTGATTTAAATCATTGTATTGCTAAATAAAATAAAAACCTGGCAATCTTTTCCAGAAGTTGAAAAAAATAAATAAAATACTTTAGCAACACCCAGGGTAGTTAGGTGGTACAGTGGATAGAACATCAGTTCAAGAGGCAGGAGAACCTGAGTTCAAATCTCACCTCAGACACTTGATACTCACTAGCTGTATGACCTTAGGCAAGTCACTTAACCCCAACTGCCTCATCCTGTGTCATCTCCAGTCATCCTGATGAATATCTGGCCACTGGATACAGATGGCTCTGGAGGAGAAGTGAGGCTGGTGACCTGCACAGTCCTCCCTTACTCAAAACAAAGTCAAATGGAAGTCATGTCATCATTTCTCTGATGGCATGGTCTTCAGGAACAAAGGACAAACACACACACACGTTAGCAACATAGACCAAACTAAATCTTCTTTCATTAAACCTTCATACACACTCTAAAATATGGTGAAGCCACATCCTTGAGGTCACAGGTTCCCCACCACTGCCCTAGTATGTACAGAGAGCTTCCTCCACATTTCTGCAAATTTGCAGTAATATTGTCACACAATGAATTCACTAAGTTGAATTAGATGACCTGGAGCATTATCTAAACCCAGTAATGCTTTAAGCACAATATTGTTTACTTTGCAAAATTTTTCAACTACTGGGCTAAAATTACTTGAACATTAGTCTTCAAAAAAAAAAGCTTTAGTCACTGTTGCTTTTTTATTTGTACAACAAAAAACTGGAAATGATCAGTGGTCATAATCTCTCTGAGCACAAAGAGTTCAAGACAAGCCCTGGTTTTCATTTAAAATCCCCTTCTGCCTTACTTTCCTA
Organism: Potorous gilbertii; assembly: GCA_028658325.1. Classification (NCBI taxonomy): domain Eukaryota; kingdom Metazoa; phylum Chordata; class Mammalia; order Diprotodontia; family Potoroidae; genus Potorous; species Potorous gilbertii. The sequence continues at coordinate 99,590,454 of CM053774.1, read as the reverse complement.
TAAAACTATAAAGTGATGCTTTAAATCCAGGTCAAATTTTTTTTTTCTTTCTTAGAAATAAAAGTTCTGGATTGTGCTATTTTCTACAATAAATGCTTTCATCTACTTTCTTTGATTATTTTCCTCAAAAACTCATAATAGTACGCTGCTGTGTTTTCATCATACAGTGGCCAACACTTCACTGGTGTTAACATTGCGCAATCGAACTAATTTTAAAGCAATTGAAATAATCTTCACTTTCAGGAAACAAAACTACCCACTTCATTTCCATTTTCTTTCACTACCTAAATAAACTTGAAATTTCATGTGAATGGCTTCCATGTAAAGAGGAATATATTTTAAAATGAAATCTCAATCCATAGAGTGAAAAAAGATATGCCATTTCTATCATTGCAACACTAGAATTCCTTACTGTCATTTTCAAATCACAAAAAAAAAAATAGTGACTTAACCATTGGATTTCATGCCACTAATTTCCATGATACCTTTTGTTTGTTTCTTTTTCGTTTGTCTTTTTTATTATAGTTATTATATTTTAATATAAATTTATTTATTTAACTTTTATACATTCATTTTCACAAAGTTTGAGGTTCCAAATTTTCTTCCCATTTGTTTTCTCCCCCCTCCCCTATACACTGGATATTCTAATTACCCATATCACCAATCTGCCCTCTCTTCTATCATCCCTCCCTTCCCTTACCCCATCTTCTCTTTTGTCCTGTAGGGCCAGATAACTTTGTATTCCCCATTATCTGTATTTCTTATTTCCTAGTAGCA
>CM053774.1:99563927-99589177 GCA_028658325.1 Potorous gilbertii | reverse complement strand
GTTATCCTGATTGTATTTCCACAATACTGGAATTGTTTCTTTCTAACTGCTTGCAATATTTTTTCCTTGACCTGGGAGCTCTGGAATTTGGCCACAATGTTCCTAGGAGTTTCTCTTTTTGGATCTCCTTCAGGCGGTGATCAGTGGATTCCTTGAATATTTATTTTGCCCTCTGGTTCTAGAATCTCAGGGCAGTTTTCTTTGATAACTTCATGAAAGATGATGTCTAGGCTCTTTTTTGATCATGGCTTTCAGGTAGTCCCATAATTTTTAAATTGTCTCTCCTGGATCTATTTTCCAGGTCAGTTGTTTTTCCAATGAGATATTTCACATTCTCTTCCATTTTGTCATTCTTTTGGTTTTGTTTTGTGATTTATTGGTTTCTCAGAGAGTCATTGGCCTCCATCTGTTCCACTCTAATTTTGAGAGAACTGTTTTCTTCAGAGAGCTTTTGCACCTCTTTTCCCACTTGGCTAATTCTGCTTTTGAAAGCATTCTTCTCCTCATTGGCTTTTTGAACCTCTTTTGCCAATTGAGTTAGCCTATTTTTCAAGGTGTCATTTTCTTCAGCATTTTTTGGCTCTCTTTTATCAAGGTATTGACCCCTTTTTCATGCTTTTCTTGCATCTCTTTCATTTCTCTTCCCAGTTTTTCCTCCACCTGTCTAACTTGATTTTCAAAATCCTTTTTGAGCTCTTCCATGGCCTGAGCCCATGGGGTATCTCTTTCAGATGTTTGGGATACAGAGGCCTTGACTCTTATGTCTTTACCTGATAGTAAGCATTATTCTTCCTCATCAGAAAGGAAGGGAGGAAACATCTGGTCACCAAGAAAGTAACCTTCTGTGGTCTTATTTTTTTCCCTTTTCTGGGCATTTTCCCAGCCAGTTACTTGACTTCTGAGATTCCTGTCCACCCCCGTCCAGATCCACTCGGCTAGTGCTTGGGGTCTGAGATTGAAATTCTGCTCCCCAGCCTCAAGGCTTTCAGCAGCAGGCCTGGCTGCTTCAATGTGAGCTTAAGTTCACTCAGGTGCTCAGGTGGGAACAGGGCCATTCCCAGGCTCAGTTCCCTCAGGGGGATTATGTGGAGACCTTCAGGAATGGATCTGAGGTCCTGCCTGCTCTGGGAGCCTCTGGCCACCCACTGCCTCTGCTGCTGCCTCTTGAGGGGCCCTGAGTTATGGAGACACCCCACTCCCCTCTCACAGCCATCCCAGAAGTCTCTCTCACTGACCTGTGTACCTGTGGGTGGAGGGACCTTCGGGGCCGCTGGAGATTCCATCCCTGAAACCTGCTCGGATCTGCTCCTCTTTGTGCTGTGCAGGGCCAGGGAACGGCTAGGCTCAGCTCCTGTCAGGTGCGTGACGGACCTTTGGGATCGGTTTTCAGGGCTCTCTGGAATGGAAATTTCCACTCCATTGCTGCATGCCTTCCACTGCTCCAGAATTTGTTGGGACTTCTTTTTACAGGAAATCCATGGGCTGTGGGTTCGGAGCTAGCATATGTGAATCTTTCTATTCCGCCATCTTGGCTCCTCGATATTTTTCTTGTAATGCAATAAAAAGTCTTTTTTTATTTTTTTTGCACTGGCAATGTTCCTATCTGAAGTACTGATCCTTTTGTAAAAAAAAAAATGGACACACCTCTTGGTGAATATCTATACATGATGAGGTAAATACAGACTGCCAACGTACTGGTATGTTAAAAATAAAAAAAACCTGAACTAGCTTTCATGCATTGCATTAACTGAATTTTGTCTCATGTTAAAAGTGATCTTATATCGTTTTGTAATTCACACCAAATCATATGTTGCATTATTTGAACTCACATTGGGACTATTTATGCCTGGATATAGGCATTGTATATTATAGCTCCTTGGAGCCATAAGTGAGAGTTAGCTGGCAGGAGGATACCAAAAATGGATGAGAAACCCTGAAAAGTGCTTGGCATGCCTTCCTATCAGATGTGCTAGTTCATTTTGAATACCTCTATATACCCTCCCCTTTTCTTTGTACCCCTCCCCATGCTTAGCATAGTGTCTAGCGCACAGTAGGTACTTAAAACACTTATTGTATTATATTGAAATAAAGGCTTATTCATGTGTGTCTACTTGATGAAGCCATGTTTCTTCTTTTTTAGTGTTTAGTAACCATATCTTTTAAATTTATATAACATTTTCCCAAAGAATTGAAATGATATTAATCAAATTATATAGTCTATAGATTCCATTCTGTTCCCTTTTTTGAATATTGTAGTATCTGCCACTCTTGGATCCCCAAATCCCTTAGTACCTCTCTCAATCCTTTAAATCTCACTGAGAATAGCTCACCATACATATTCACCAATGGTTTTGGTACCTAAGGATCTACAGTTACTCCTTCTACATGGTGACTTTCCCTAACATGACTTTCTCCAGAGCAGTTTTTATAAAAGCATTTTTATTTAAAATTTTGAGTTCCAAATTTTATCCCTCCCTCCCTTCCCTGAGATGATAAGAAATCAGATACAAATTATACATGTGCAATTATGTAAAACATTTCCATATTAGTCATTTTGTACAAGACTCATGTAAAAGAAAAAAATGAAAGTGAAAAATAATATACTTCATCCTGTATTCAATCGATATCAATTCTTACTCTGGAGGTAGGCAGTATGCTTCATCATTAGTCACTTGGGATTATCTTGCATCATTGTATTGCTGAGAATAGTTAAGTCTTTCACAGATCTTCATTGAAAAATGTTGTTACTATGCACTACATTCTACTTATTCTGTTCACATCACTGTGCATCAGTTCATGTAAGTCTTTCTAGGTATTTTTTTTCCAAAATCATCCTGTTTGTTATTTATTACAGCACCATAATATTCCATTACAGTAATATACTATAGCTTGCTTAACCATTCCCAATTAATGGGCATCCCTTTGATTTCCACTTCCTAGTTCTCCAAATAGAACTACTATGAATATTTTTGTACAAATGGGAAAAATAGAGAACTAACTACATATAGAACTCTATCAAATTTTTAAAAATACACGTAACTCTCCAATTGATAAATGGTCAAAAGATGTGAACAGGCAGTTTTCAGAAAAAGAAATCAAAGCTCTCTATGGCCATATGTAAAAAATGCTCTTGATCACTAAATCCTTATTGATTAGAGAAATGCAAATTGATATAACTCTAAGGTAACACATCACACCTATCAGAGTGGTTAACATTAGAAAAAAAAGGGAAAATGTTGGCTGTTGGAGGGGATGTAGGAAAATTTGGACACTAATGTGCTATTGGTGGAGTTGTAAACCGATCCAGCCATTCTGGAGAACAACTTGGAACTATACTCAAAAGGGCAATCAAACTGTGCATACCTTTTTATACAACAATTCCACTGTTAAGTCTATATCCTATAGTAGTTTTGATCTATAGCAGGTTGACATAAGAAATTAAATGGGAATTTCTTTGTGGTTTTGAGGAAGCCACAGACAACACATGAAGGTCAACAGATAACACAGAAAAAAATTAGAAACTCAGAAATGCACAAAATATATGTATATTTTGTATAATATCAACATATTTTATCCCTTAATAACATAAATATATCCAAAGTTTATACTAAGGTATTGTAAATATCCCATAAAACAAAAAGAAAAAAATATATATTTCTTCTTTGATACAAAGGGTGGGCAAAAAAATTATACATGGATTTAGAGATTGTGGGATGCTGCATTTCTAATTCCTGCAATGTGAAAGGGATAACAGCAATTCATCTGGGACAAGTCACTTGACTTCATCAAGGTCAGCTAGTTGCTCTCTTACCATCTCTTCATTTACATTAATAGCCATTTTTTTTGGTCCTTTTCAGGACAAAGATTATTCTCTTAGAGTAAGTAATATCAAAATAGTAACTGGGCAGTTCTGCTTCCTCCCTTCTGTTGTTATCAAGAGCCCATCCACTCCTCAAACTGCTCCTGTTTCTTCTTTCATTCTCCTTTTTCCTTGGTACAGCTTTAAAACATCATTTTTTTGTTCTAGCATTTCTTTTTCACACGCCATTCATTTTGAGCTTAAATATTGTTGGCTATTTTATTCTTATAGTACTATGTTTTACTTTGGAATTCATTTTCTACTCTTTGCTTCTATCTTCTGTGCCCCTGGTTACTCAGAGTAAATTAGGTTTCAATTTCTCTTTGTATCCATATAAGACTTTTCAGAAAACTCCATTTGTTTTACTCTATATTTGAATTATTTCTCTTTGTATCTTCAAAATTTCATTCTTAGGAGTTTATTCAAGTGTTTGCTTACTACTGAACTAAAAGTCCTTTGTTATCCATACAATAGTAATCTCCATTTAATATCTGTCTTCTCAAGTAAAATTATGGCCTAATTTTTTGAAGTCTAAATTTGCAGACACAGTACACTAATACCAAGGATTTTGCATGTTTTTTTTAAATCCTAAGCATCCTGGTTCCAAATAGATTTTGTTGTTTTCAATAACAGGTTGAAGCTGGAAACTCTACTTCTACCTGACTTCTTAATCCATTGGTAATTTCTTTTTAAATAATTTATTATTTCTAATTACATATAAAAACAAATTTTAACATTTATAAGGTTGTTTTTCCTACAATTTTGCCTTCCAAATTCTCTCCTTTCCTCCATACCCCCATTCTTGAGAAAGCAAACAATTTGATATAGGTTATACATGTGCAGTTATACAAAATATTTTTCCATGTTAGTTGTGTTATGAAAGAAAACACAGACAAAAAATAAAGTTAAAAAATATGCCTGCATCTGCATTCAGACTTCATCAGTTCTTTCTCTGGAAGTCAATAATATTTTTCATCACAAGTCCTTCAGAATTGTCTTAGATCATTGTACTGATGAAAACAGGTAAGTCATTCACAATTGATCATCCTTAAAATATCACTGTTACTGTGTAGGCTAGACTCCATGTTCTCTTTGTTTGTTTCACTTTGCATCAGTTCATGAAAGTCTTTTCAGGTTTTTCTGAAATCATCCTGCTTGTCATTGCTTATAGCACAATAACATTCCATCACAATCATATACCATAACTTCCTCAGTCATTCCTCACTTGAAGGCTCTCTCCTCAATTTCTAATTCTTTTACACAATAAGAGGAGATGCTATAAATGTATTTGTACATGTAAGTCCTTTCATTTTTAAAAATATTTCCTTGTGATCCAGACCTAGTAATGGTATTATTAGATCAAAAGGTATGCACAGTCTTATAACTCTTTGGGCATAGTTCTAAATTGCTTTCCATAATGGTCGGGTCAGTTCACAACTTCACCAGCAATGTGTGCATGTCCCAATTTTCCCACATTCCCTCCAACATTTGTTATTTTCTTTTTCTTCCATATAAGACAAATTTGATAGCTGTGACATACTACCTTAAGGTGGTTTTAAGTTGAATTTCTCTAATCAATAGTATTTTAGAGTATTTTTTTCATGACTTTGATTTCTTCATCTGAAAACTGACTATTGGTATGCTATATTTGAGAAATGAGACCTTTATAAAAAAAAATACAGTGAAAATTTTTTTCATTGTTACGATTGCTAACTGTATATTTCCCTTGAGCCTTTTTCCCATTTGTGCTTATCTCTCTCCTTTCACTCTGGCCCTCCTCAAAAGTGTGTTGCTTCTGACCACCATCTCTTCTACTCTGCCCTGCTTTCTAGCAGCCCGTCAATCCTCCTCTCATCCCCTTTTCCTTGTACTTCACTGCAGGATAAGATAGATTTCTATACCCAACTGACAGTGAATGTTAGTCATTCTTTGAGTCATTTCCACTAAGAATAAGTCCCAAGTGTTATCTGACACACCCTGATCTTTCCCTCCACTATAAAATTTCTTTTGCACATCTTTTATGTGACATAGTTTATTCAATTCTACTCCCCCCTTCTTTCTTCTTCCAATGTTTCATTATGTCTCATCCCTTAATTTGATTTTGTAGATATCATCCCTTCATAGTCAACTCACATTTGTGACCTCTGTCTATCTATGATGTTTCTGAATGCCCTAATAATGATAAAGTTCTTAGAAAGTATAAGTATCATCTTCCCAGATAGGAATATAAACAGTTTAACCATATTGAATCTCTTATTATTTCCCTTCCCTGTTTATCTTTTTATGCTTGAGTCTTTATTTGAAAGTCAAATTTTCAGCTCAGCTCTGGTCTTTCATTAGGAATGCTTGAAAGTCCTCTATTTCATTAGCTATCCATTTCCCCTTCCCCCCAAAGAATTATATTCTTTTTTTTTTTGCTGGGGAAGTGATTCTTGATTGTAATCTTACGTTATTTGCCCTCTGGAATATCACATTCCAAGCTCCAGGATTCTTTAATGTAGAAGCTGTTAATTCTTAGATGATCCTGACTGTGGTTCACTCATACTGGAATTGTTTCATTCTGGATGCTTATAATATTTTCTCCTTGGCTTGAGAACTCTGGAATTTGACTACATTATTTCTTGAAGTTTGCATTTTAGGATCTCTTTCAAAAGGTAATCAGTAGATTCTTTCAGTTTCTATTTGCCCTTTGGTTCTAGGATGCCAAAGCAATTTTCCTTGATAAGTATTTGAAGTATGATGGCTTGGTTTTTCCTCTGAAAAATAATAGTCCAATTATTCTTAAAGTATCCCTCCTTGATCTATTTTCCAGGTCAGCTGCTTATCAAAGGAGATATCTCACATTTTCTTCTATCGTTTTCATTCTCTTTATTGGGTTTTATTATTTCTTGATATCTCATATAGTTGTTAGCTTCAATTGGCTAATTCTATTTTTTATACATGACTTTTCCCAATTTATTTATTTATTTTTAGTTTTCAACATCACTCATTTCCACAAGATTTTGAGTTTCAAATTTTCTCCCCATCTCTCCCATCCCCCATCTCAAAACACCGTGCATTCTGAATACCCCTTTCCTCAATCTACTCTCCCTTCTATCACACCCTTACCTTCCCTTATCCCCATCTTCTCTCTTTTCTTGTAGGGCAAGATAGATTTCTATACCACATTACCTGTACTTCTTATTTCCCAGTTACATGAAAAATAATTCTCAATATATGTTCATAAAATTTTGAGTTCTAAATTCTCTCCCTTCCTCGCTCCCCACTCATACTCACTAAGAAGGCAAGCAATTCAGTATAAGCTATATATAAGTAATTTTGCTAAAGACTTCTATAACAGTCATGTGAAAGGCTACTTATATTTCCCTCCATCCTAACCTGTTCCCCCAAGTATTCTATTCTCTCTTTTGACCTTATCTCTCCCCAAAAGTGTTTACTTCTAATTACCCCCTCTTCTCATTTGTACTCCCTTCTGTCATCCTCCCACACCCCACTTATCCCCTCCTCCCCTGCTTTCCCATAGTGTAAGACAGATTTCTGTGCCAATTTGAGAGTGCATGTTATTCCCTCCTTAAGCCAAACGTGATGAGAGTAAGCTTCCCTTTTTCCCTTGCCTCCTCCTTTTCCCCTCCATTGTAAAAGCTTTTGCTTGCCCTTTTCATGAGAGATAATTTTTTCTTTTCTTTTTTCTTTTTTTCTTTTTAATGTTCTACAATCACTACCATAAAATTTAGATTTTTCCCCCACCTACCCCCCACCACCCCCCTCCCTTCCCAAGACAGCATATAATTCTATATGGAATCTACACATACATTCCCACTAAATACATTTTCACTATAGTCATGCTGTGTAGATGAACTAAAATAAATGGGAGAAATCATATAACAAATCAAAACATAATACAAATACACACAAAAAAATGATCTTCTACATTCTGTGATTGAATTTCATAGTTCTTTCTCATGAGAGATAATTTGTCCCATTCCATTACTCCCTTTCTCCTCCCAATATATTCTTTTACCCCTTAATTTTATTTATTTAGATATCATCTCTCTATTCAACTCACCGTATGCTCGCTGCTCTTTCTCTTTCTCTCTCTCTCTCTCTCTCTCTCTCTCTCTCTCTCTATATATATATATATATACATATATGTATATATATATACATATATGTATATATATATATATATATATATATGCACACACTTATATATGTATATGTGTCTGTGTATGTGTCTGTGTCTGTGTCTGTGTGTATAATCCCTCCAACTACCCAAATATTGAGAAAAGTTTCAAGTTACAAATATTATCTTTCCATGTAGGAAAAGTTTTAGTAAGTTCCTTATGATTTCTCTTTTCTGTTTACATTTTCATGCTTCTTTTGATTAAAAGTTAAATTTTCTGTTCAGCTCTTATGTTTTCATCAAGAGTGCTTGAAAGGCCTCTATTTCATTGAATGACGATTTTTTTCCCCTAAAGTATTATACTCACTTTTGCTGGGTAGGTGATTCTTGGTTTTGATTCTAGTTTCTTTGACTTATGGAATATCATATTCCAGGCCTTTTGATCCCTTAATGTAGAAGCTGTCAGATCCTCAGTTATCCTGATTGTATTTCCACAATACTGGATTTTTGTTTTCTAGCTACTTGCAATATTTTCTCCTTGACCTGGGGACTCTGAAATTTGGTCACAATATTCCTACAAGTTTCCCTTTTTGGATCTCTTTAAGGAAGTGATCAGTGGATTCTTTCAATATTTATTTTGCCCTCTAGTTCTAGAATATCAGGGCAGTTTTCCTTAATAATTTCTTGAGAGATGATGTCTAGGATCTTTTTTTTTTTTTTGATCATGGCTTTCAGGCCGTCCCTTAATTTTTAAATTGTCTCTCCTCGATCTGTTTTCCAGGTCAGTTGTTTTTCCAATGAGATATTTCATGTTATCTTTTCATTTTTTCATTCTTTTGGTTTTGTTTTGTAACTTCTTGGTTTCTCATAAAGTCATTAGCTTCCATCTGTTCCATTCTAATTTTTAAAGAACTATTTTCTTCAGTGAACTTTTGAATCTCCTTTTCCATTTGGCTAATTCTGCTTTTTAAAGCATTATTCTCCTCTTTGGCTTTTTGGGCCTCTTTTGCACTTGAGTTAATCTATTTCTACAGTTGTTAATTTCTTCAGTATTTTTTGGGTCTCCTTTAGCAAGCTGTTGACTTGCTTTTCATGATTTTCTTGCATTGTTATCTTTTCTCTTCCCAATTTTTCCTCCACTTCTCTTACTTGATTTTCAAAATCCTTTTTGAGCTCTTTCATGACCTGGGACCATTGCATATTTATTTTGGAGATTTTTGAAGCAGAAGGCTTGACTTTTATGTCTTCTCCTGTTGGCAAACATTGTTCTTCCTCATCTGAAAGGATGGAAGAAAATACCTGCTCACTTCTATCGTCTTATTATTTTTCCCTTTTGGGGGCATTTTTCCAACAAGTTACTTGACTTTTGAGGTCGTTGTCAAGACGAGGATATACTCTGGGGACCTGGAAGTTCTCAGTTCCTCCAAGGTGGCACAATCAAGGCAGAGAAGTTTATTCCTCTCCTAGCCTGTTTTCTGGTCAGTGAGCACGATTTCTTCTCCAGACCCTCCATCAACTCCACCATGCCAGCTGCCATTCATGGCTGAGATCCAGATCAGCTGCTCAACTCCCCTTCCAACAATGGAAGTTGCTGCTGTCATGGGGTGAGGCTACAGTGCTGCATTCCCTTCTCACCCAAGTGAATGAGTTTTCTCACTGACCTTTGAAGCTTTCTTTGGTGTTTGTGAATTGAGGAATCTTGGATCCACAGCTGCTGCCCTTGGTGTCTTGAAGAACATTCCAGTCCTGTCCTTGTCATGGTGTGGCCCACTCTGCGCTGTGCTCTACACTGTCCTGGGCATGATAGACCTTTCCTGTCAGCCTTCCAGGCTGCCTTGTGCTGGAAATCTCTTGCACTCTGTCATTTTGTGTCTTCTGCTGTTCTAGAATTTGTTTAGAGTAATTTTCTACAGGTATTTTATGAGTTGTGGGAGGAGAACTTCTAGAGGTGTGTCCTTCTACTCCACCCTCTTGGCTCTGTCCCCTGCTGTTCTTTCTACTGATCCTATTTTTTAAAGGAATTATTTTCTTCAGTGAGTTTTATGCCTTATTTTCTATTTGACCAATTTTATATTTTAAGGCATTCTCTTCTTTAGTGAATTTTTTTTATTTTTATTTTTTTTTTACCATTTGGTCTAGTCTGTTTTTTTTTAAGGTGTTTTTTATTTTTTTTGTGCCTCCTTAACCAGGCTCTTTACTCTTTTTTATGATTTTTTTCTCACATCAGTCCCTTCCTAATTTTTCCTTTGTGTCTCTTATTTTATTTTTAAAATCCTTCTTGAACTCTTCCAGGAATTTTGCTTTGCTCCTGAGACCAACTAATATTTTTCTTTGAGACTTTGAATGCTTTTTTTTTATTTTCTTGTCTTCTGAATTTTGTTTTGATTTTCCCTTTAACCATAATAACACTTTCTGGTCAGATTCTTCATTGTTGCTTTTTACTAATGTTTAGCCTATTTCTTGCCTTTCAACTTTATGCTAAAATTGGACTCTATTCCTGATATGGAGGAGGCTCTATCCCAAGCTTCAGATTTTTCATGCTGAGCTATTTCTGTGGGTCTGTAAGTTTCCAGTTCTTCCAAGGTCATATGAGAAATGTGGTCACTGCTCTTTTTAGTCTGTGCTCTGAATTGTAAGCAACCCCAATCACTCTTTTCTGACAGGAATCATGATGAAGGTCCCTACTCATCTCAATCCACTCACTCTAGTGTGCTAGTCCTCTTTCCAATGGCTACGTAGCCAGAACAAGTTGCATCTTTAAAACTATAATATGAACAGAGACATATTTTCTTTCCCATGATATATAAAAAGGGTGAAGGTACTCTTCACTCATAACTGGGGTACTGTGAAGTAAATGGATAAGAGAGAAAGGTCTATGTTTCTCACCACCTTCTTTTAAGCCTCAGGGCACTCAGGAAATGAGACTGGTGATTCATTTTGATTATTTTCAATTGTCCTTTCCAGTTTCAAGTGCAGCAAATAGAACCCCACCCCACCCTCATTGAATGTGGATTTAAATCATTGAGACATCAGAGTCAGGATTCCAGTCCAGATGTCATAGTTCCAGCAAGGATACCTTGAGAAGCCAGAATACCTGAACACAAGGCCAAGGAAGAGCTTTGGACTTGGAAATTGCTTTTACTGGGCTATATATGAAGTAAATTCTAACCTTAATCCCTTTTCCCTACCTAGAAACTCAGATATTCTGAGGAGAGATTGAGACATATTTATCCTTGCAAATAGTTCTTTGTAAAGAATAATTGAACTGCTAAGTGGTTAAATGGAAATGGGGCACAGGAAATCCCCATAATTCCCATTGATGAAGGCTAGAGTCAATGAAAATAGCCTAGACACCCCTAAATTCCTTAAAGTACACTGGAAAATTCTACATGAGTAAGAAAATATCAGATCCCTGGACTTCAGGCCGTGAAAGCCAGGCTGGTCACTATTATACAAAAGTTTCATAACTTCTTTGACAACCCCTACTGCAAATCCTACCCTTTAATTATTCCTTATACTTTTCCAAATATAATGTCTGCATGTAGTCATCTCACTAGATGTCAGATTATTGATTCAACTCCTAAAACAGAAAAGCAGAATGGCATGGTGGAACGAAGTTAGATTTAGAGTCAGAAAAAAAACCTAGCTTCGAATTCTACCATCATATCAAATACTTCCTAGGAAAGTTACTGTGGGTGTATAATTTACTTTCTGTGAGTAGCCTTGCACATCTAGCTATGACTATAAGTTATAAAGCGATTGCCATCTGCATCAAGGAAGGAAGTTCTCAGTCTGATGAAGTCATAGGTCCTTGACATATTGATGTCCATACTTTAATGTAATGTAATGTAAAAGGATGTATTGAAGTGCTTTTCCTAGGTATGAAACACTGCTCTAAGCACTAGAAATACAAATAGCAAAAATGAGATAATCTCACATCTCCAAGAACTCACATTTTAATTGGGGGAGAAAATGCACACAGGGAAATATCAAGGAGGGTACCAAGGCCCAGTGGTTCTCAGGATTCTTGGGTATTTCCATCTTACTATATGTAAGTAGGGCTTTTAAAGTGCAGACTGGATAGTCGATGGTATCAGGATTTGACCAGCATGTCACAATTGCAGCTAAGGATTCCAGAAGGCCTGTGCTTTTTTTTTCCTACGTTCTTAGGGTTTTGTTTTGTTTTTTTTTCCCGATATTTCCTCATGGACCATAGCAGCACAGGCAAAACATCTTTAGAATAAATCTATGAACAAAGAGCCTATGGCAAAGTAGATGCTATTAAGGAATAGGTTATACTTGGCACATTTCATGGTTTCAGCAGAAGGGAGGTGATGGGCAAATAGACCAAGATGGATTTCTCCTTTTAGTTGTTTTCAAAATAAAAGTCATCGTGACTATTTGTTATGATGATTCTCAAAAATAAGCAAAAGATAGTTACCCATTTGGAAAATGACATAAATAGGCACAACGACAAACATTCAAAAGAAAATAGAGAAAGCAAGCATTTCTGTCACTTCTGGCCTATTCTTTTCCGGATGCTGTCCCTCCTGCTTGTGTTTTTACATTCATTTTACTTTGTGTTGGTCAGTCTTTCGCTGAATTGGGCAGTTATGTAGCACAATGAGTAGAGCACCAAGTCTGGAGTAGGGATGACTCACCTTCCTGAGTTCACATCTAGCCTGAGATATTTACTAGCTCTGTGACCCTGGGTAAGTCATTTAATCTTACTTGCCTTAATTCCTTATCTATAAAATGAGCTGGAGAAGGAAATGGCAAACTGCTCCAGTGTCTTTGCCAAAAAAAAACCAACCCAAACAGGATCACAAAGAGTCAGACACAATTGCACAACAACAACAACATGTTTTGGTAAATTTGATTTGATCTTCACAATATTCTTAATTCTTTTCAAGCATTCTTATATTAAATAGGCTATGTCACCAACCTCCTACTCTAAAGCTGTTTCAAAATATCCTTCTTTTCTTATCTATCTTTCTTTAGTTTACTCCTTAGAAATGTCAGAATATTATTATTTTCAAGTTGGCACTTGGGCTTCTATGACCTTTTTCTGGTATAGTTGGCTTTCTGTTAGATTTGCTAGGCTTTCTTTTACTTTCTTAATTTTGAAACATGAACTACAACAGCGCATCATGTATACCTTTATCAGCACCCTTGTATTCCTCGTAGATTCTATAAATTGCTTATTTCCTTCTCCCCATCTTCTCACATCAAACTACTTCAATATTCTTTTATTTTTTTAAAAGAAATTCTAGGTCATAATATAATAGACCATGTTCATGTCTTTGTGGAAAGCATACAAAAATGTATTGATGATAAATATGATATATAAATATCATATTTATAAATAAATAAATATATAAATATTTATAAATAAATATATAAATAATAAATATGATAAAAAATATGAGGGACAAGATTAATTGCTGCCAATAATAGTCTGATAGTCACTGATTGAAGCATGCATAATTACGTTATCCAGAAAACTATGTCTCCTCTACATCATTTTACTTATTCCATTAAAATGATAAAACAAATTAAGGACACATTCCAGCTCTGAATGGAAAAAAGTGTTTATAAGCAATGATCACAGAAAGAGTGTTTATAAGCTATGATCCAGAAAATGTTTCATTTTTAAAATATAATTTAAATTATAAAATAATTAATAGTAATAAAATTATAAGAGATGGCATTCAGAACCTTGTATGTGCCAAGTGCTATACTAATTTGTTTATAAATATTTTCTCATTTTTTCTCATAATGGCCCCTGGAGAAAAGTACTATCATGTCCATTTTACATTTGAGAAAACTAAAGAAAACAGAGGTTAAGTCACTTGCCAAAGGTCAACAGTTATTAAGAGTCTTAGGTTGAATTCAAATCCAGGACCTCCTGACTTCAAGTCCAACTTTCTATCTATTGTGACACCTATCTCAATTTAAATTAATTTATATAAATAAAAATATGATGCAACTTTCACCAAGTCAAGAACCATATAGACAATTATTTGTGTTACTTGATATGTCTATCTACTATACAAATATAATGGCAATGTATTTTCCACTTGAGAATTATGATAGGTATAAGATAGCATTAAATTAGGAAGGCTTCTTGATGGAGTGAATCATAAGAAAGAAGTTGGAAGCAACAGAACTGAAGAAGGCAGAGTACTGATAAAATAATTCATACCCAATACTTTGACAAATGTTAGAAGGCATGCGGAAAAATAGATACAATAATGTTTAGTAGAGTGGTGATTTTGTTCAACCATTCTGGAGAACAAATTGGAACTGCAAAGAAAGAGCTATAAAACTGTGCATACTCTTTGACCCAGTAATAGCACCGTTAGGTCTACATCCAAAAGAGATCAAGGAAAAGGAAAATGACTTTTACGTACAAATATATATATAGCAGCTTTTTGTGGTGACAAAAAATGGAAATTGGTAGGGGGAAATTAGGGAGTGGTTAAACAAGTTGTGATATGTGATCATGATATCTGATAGAATACTATTATAGATAAGAAATGACAAGCAAGAAGGATTCAGAAAAACTGGGAAAATTTATAAGAACTGATTCAAAATGAAGTGAGAAGAATTGAAAGAACATTAAACACAATAACGAAAATAACTGCAACAACGATCCACTGTGAAAGAACTACTCTGATCGATAAAATGATCCAAGACAACTCCAAAGGACCCATGATGAAAAATGTTTTCTTCTTCCAGAGAGAGAACTAATGAACTCTGAATGCAGAATGAATGCTTTTTTCAATTACTTTATTTTTCTTGCGTTTTTTCTTTTGCAACATGGCTAATTTGGAAATAGGTCTTGCATGACTTAATATATATATATATGTATATATGTGTGTGTGTGTGTGTGTGTTTGTGTGTGTGCATGAAATTGGTGTCATATTCATTGCTTTCTCAATGGGAGGGAGGTGCTGGAGAGAGGAAGAGAATTTGGAAGTCATTTTTAAAAGAATGCTAAATTAAAGTATAATTACTTTTTTAAATCATACCTAATATTTCATTGATTTAGGCAATTGTTTCTCCCAATACAAATTAGCCTCTGTAAATTACAGTCTTTGAGAGGTGCCTCAGACTCTGAGGGGTTAAGTGACAACCTAGTGTCTTACAAGCAAGGGATATCGGAGGTGATACTTGAATCCTGGTTAACAACTCACTTTTCACTATACCAAACTACATCTGATAGGCAAAGGGAGAAATATACATCAGATTAAAAAAACGTACATCTGTTTTGAAAAATATTGGTGATTAAATATCTGAAAGCATGACTTGAAAGAATAGAAATTTATGATTCCCTTTAGTCTTGGATCTAAGATTCAGTCAGCATCATAGCAAATGATATGTTTGGTGTGATTAAAGTTAGGTAGCAAGCAAACCCCACAAAATGGCCTTTCAAAGAAATAACAGAGGCACATTTGTCAAGCAAAACTAACGCCATGAAGAGAAAAAATATCCTTTCATTAAAAGGAAGCAGCTACAGTTAGCCAACGTTTATATAAAACTCTCCAATAGAAAATAAGATGGATGGAAATAATGAGAAGGCAGGTTTTTGTTGCCAAAGGGAGTGGGGTAATTAGAGGAAAGATTTGGGAGATTAGGGTAACAACCATTTTCATAGACATTTATAGGATGCTTTAAAGCATCATATAGCTTTTGAGTCTCGGAACAATTCTCTGAGATTTGTACTACAGATATCTGCATTTCACAGATAAGGAAAACAAGGCTAGAAAGGTTAAAAAAAAACTTTTCCATGGGTTCATATAAGCAATATGATTTAGAAGCAGCATTCAAACATAGGTCATCCTAATTTCAAGTCCAACTTCGTTATCCATACAGAGATGCCATATATTTTCTGAATGGATAGTTTGAAATCTTAGCACATAATTGAGAGTCCTGGTCTATTGGAGTTCAATGAATTCAATACTTATTGCAACCAACCTAGACCAGTGTCTGTCATCAACTCATTTTGAGATTGCCTCATGGGACAGGGGGTGAAAATAAATTGAATCTGCAGATGATTCAAAACTTTATGTTTTGGAAAATACATACTGTACCAGTAAGGATGAAAAAAATGGTCCAATAATCTCCAAAACATTCAGGGAATGATAAATTTAGCCTATGTCTCAAAATACAGTCATCTAAGAGACTGGTAATCACTAGGTGCAAAGAGGTGGGCCTAGGGAATCAAGGAGGTTGACAGAATGCCAATCCCAATGCCAATGGGATTTTGAAAAATATAACAAAAACTGAGGAGAAAAAAGAGAAGTAAAGTAGTTAGGGGAAAAAATACCCAGTATCTGAAAGAAATGCAATATCATTCAGACATGCAAAAGGCCACGTGAAAACATCATCATGGCAAAAAATGGATCCCAGAACCCTCATTTATTGAGATTCTTCATAGAGAGCTTGTAGGATTTAAGACAAGACTAGAGAGAAACCACAAAATCCTGGAAAACAGGAAAAAACCCAGTGACTAAATGAGTTCTTCCTGAAATACCAGCTTCCTGGCCAGTTTTTCTTCACATATTTAAGTACAATGGCATAACAGATAGACTATTGGACAGGTCAGGAAGACTGGTTCAAATCCATAAAGTGAAAATAACAATATCTCTGCCATGGAACAGTCCTTTAAATACTCAAAGATGACTCTCATTCTTCCCTTGGGTTTTTTTGCAGGTTAAACATCACATGCCTTTCAAATGATTCATTTATAGCATGAATCCAAGACTATGAACTATCATGGTTGATCTTCTCTGGATACTTTCCAGTATATTCATGTTCTTTCTAAAATCTGCAGAATGTAACTCCAGATGTGGTCCACTCAAACCTCAAGTCTAGTCCACTAAAACCTCAAGGTCTTTTTCAGACAAACTATTGTCTAACCATTCTTCCTTCCATCAGTACTTGTCCTGCAGATTTTTTTGAATCCAAATATAAGACATTACATTTATTCCTATTCAATTTCATTTTAGCAGATTCAGCTCTACATTTTAGCCTGTCAGATTCTTTGTGAATCTTGATTCCATCTTTCAGTATTTTAGTTATCACTCCCACATTGTGTCATCTGAAAATCTGATACGTATGTCACCTGTGCCTTTATTAATGTCACTGATAAAAATGTTAAAAACAACTTGGAGCCAAGCAACTTGGAGCACTCCACTAGATACCTCCTTCCAGGTTAATAGCAAAATATGATTATTCATCCTTGACTTATTCAATCAACCAGCATCAAATCAATCTAGAAACACCTCCCTATAGCATATCTTGATCTTTTCAGCAGAAGTAGTATAAGGTTTTATCTAACACTTTGCTCAAGCACAGTTGAACAATATAAGAATTTTCATGAACTAATGGTTGAGTAATCCTTTCGAAAAAGTAAATATAGTTTGGCTGTCATAATCTCTGCATCTTCCCCCAGTCCTTCCTGCTTCCTTTCCTGAATCAAGCCTAAATCCAGTTTCTCTGAATTGTCTTTTAGTGTAACTTTTTTTCTCTATTTTTAACTCTCAGTCTCAGAGAAGTATATAGTTATGGATCCCCTCCTACCTACCCTCATTATCAAGTTTCCCTACTTGAGAAATATGTTTTTCTTTTCATGAAATATTAATTCAATTATTCTCCTTCCATAGTCACCACCTCTCCATTGGATAATAAAGATCTAACAGGATCTCATGCCAATTCAGAGGATTTTTCAAAATTACATAATTTCCCTCATCTCTTTTTCTAAATAGTCTGAATATAAGATGAGACTTCCCAAACACAGTAGCCTAAGTGGGGCTCAAGATAGCATGACTTCTACCCTTCCATATTTTGTTTATTTTATTATTTATTTTAAACAATTTTTTAATTTTGAGTTTCAAATTCTCCCCTCCTTATTTCCACTTCCCCATTCCCTGAGAAGACAAAGAACATTATTGAAAAGGCAAGCAATATGAGCACATCTTTTTGAAAGTCCATTCCCAGAAATACTCATTCATGAATGAGGAATCATGGATCACTGAAACAGTCATGAACTCTTGATCAATCATTCTAAATCTTTGACAATATGATAAAGCTTATGAACCCCTTCGTACAATAATGTTTTTAATATATAAAATAAAATGCATAGAATTACAAAGGAAGCAGACTATACTTAACTTTAATGATTGAAATAATGGATAAGTTCACACCTCCACCAAGAGTGCTTTAGTGTCTTCTTCCAATGCACCACTTTCTTCCATTAATTTTATTTTTTTAGATATCATTCCATCATAGCCAACTCACACTCTATGTATATATGCTGCTTCTAACTACCCTGATAATGATAAAGCTCTTATGAGTTACAGATATTATCTTTCCATGTAGGAATGCAAATAGTTTAACCATATTGAATCCTTTATGATTTCTTTCTTGTTTACCTTTTTATGCTTCTCTTGAATCTTACATTTAAAAGTCAAATTTTCTATTCCCCTCTGGTCTTTCATCAGGAATGCTTAAAAGTCCTCTTATTTCATTAACTATCCATTTTTCCCCTGAAGAATTTATGTTCTTTACTGATGGGTTGGTGATTCTTGATGATATTGCTAGCTCATTTGCCTTCCAGAATGTTACATTCCCAGCCTTCTGATCCCTCCATGTAGAAGTTGCTAAATTCTGTGCAATCCTGACTGTGGCCCCATGATAGTTTGTTTCTTTCTGGCTGTTTGCTGTATTTTTTCCTTGACCTCAGTGCTGGCTGGAGCTGGGGCTGGGGCTGGGGTTAGGACCTCATTGTTGGCTTGTGCCAGGCATGGAGCCTAATTCTGGCTTCCGTGAGGCCTCGAGCTACACTGAATTCCACTCTCATCTCATCGAGAAAGACTTTTCTTTCAATCTTCTTATCTGTCTTAGGATGGAAAATTATTTCACCCCATCTTTGTGTTGGCTCTGTTCCTTCAGAATTCATTTTAAGGTATTGTTTAAAGTGATTTGGAGTGAATTTGGGAAAGCTCAGGTGATTTCCTGTCTTTCTGTCCCATCTTGATTCCTTTGTTTTTCTTGAGGAAAAGTTTTGATAAATTTGTTCTCTAAATGTCCTTTTCACCTCTTATTTCTTATGCCAGAATAATGCTAATTTCTCCCTCTTGCTAAGTTACTACTTGTAATTTTTATTATTAATTATAGCTAACTTCAGCTTTGTTGGATACTATTTTGGAACACAAAATGATGTCATTTCTTTTTCAAAACATCGTACTCCAGACTTTATTTTAATTTCTCACTGTGGTAATTAGACAATTTTCCATTACCCTTCCACAGGTTGTTTGAAAGATTGGTACATAAATGATGCTAAAATTCTGGAGGTTGGTCCTCAAGTTTTGGATGAGATAAACTTGATAGGCCTTCTATCAGGGACCTATGAATTCTTTCTATATGTCCTTTTCCTCTATTTTGAAGTTCTGGGTAAATTTCATGCATGATTTTCTGAATTCTTATGTGTCCTCTTTTTTGTTTCATTTTTTTTTGGAAGAACAATAATTCTCTGTTCCACAAAACCCTATCCTCAAAGTTGCTTTGGCTAAGAGAGATCTCAAGAGTTGTTCCAATATTAATGTATTTTGATTTTGTTCTTAGATTCTTTCTTTAATCTCTCCATTTCTGAATGCCAATCTACCTGTTTCTTTTCCAAGTCTACCACTTTATAAAGATTCCATGTTGGTTTAAATGTTTTCTCTATTTTCTTCTATTTTTAACGAGTTCTAATTACTATCCTAATTTCAAATCTTCCTTCCTCATTTAATTATTTTTGTTGAATTTCTAAACTCTTTGGTGGCTCAAATATGGGTGGAGAATGTGTGTCTTCAAGATCCTTGGGTGTGGCTTTTTAACAGAATCCAAGTTTTACAGAACAAATCCCAAAGGGATTTGTTCTGTAAAGTTTGGATTCAGTCAAAGGACCACATTGCAGACCTAGAGGGCCACATGTGTCCTCAAGGTGGCAGGTTTCCCACCCCCATAATTGTTTCACTGTCATTTCTTGAGGTCTAACAAGCATTGTCCTTCTCCTATTGAGTTTTCATATTAATTTATTTTACTTCAGAATGTTTATTAAATATATCGGGGTCTCTCTAGTAGGTTCTTTTTTTACAGTCTACTGTTTTACCTGTGTGGTTTTCCTTGTGATGAATTCTTTCTTCTTCTGATTTTGTTGTCCTGCTTTATTTGACACATTTCTTGCATTTTGACATGATTAAGTGGGGCTGGATTTACACACAACATCCTCCAAAGCCATCTGGTTGGCTACCTTCTCCTTCTGCCAATATCGCCATAGGATATATTATAATTTTATAGGAAAAAAAAGAAAATTATTCTCCAGCTAATGGTGGAAGAGTACCCTTGGTATAAAACTTATGCTAGAAAATATACCAAGTTCAAGAATTGATAAAGGTCATCCTACTCCATCTGCAATTATGGTTAGTCAGCACTGATCTGGGTATTCCTGACACATCAAGCAAGTCTGAAAATTATTATAAATTCACAAGCTGTGGGCCTTGAAAAAATGAGGTCAAGTTGAAAAGAAATCAGGTTGTGGCTTCTAAGTATCTTAATAAAAACTGAAAATATGATTAATGATATTTGCATAGTATTTTTAGGCTTTTGGAGTCTCAAGTCCAATTCCTCATCACTATCTAACTAAATTTTACAGCTGATAAAAATGTTTATGAGCTAAAAGACTATTTGAACTTACCTATAAAGCTGCAATAAGCCATTCTATTTATTGCAAGCTCTGTTTACATATTCATTAGAGGTAGCATTCAGTTATATTGCACCTTTGCATACTTTGCATGTATTTTTCTCCAAAACAAAACCATTCTGCTGTATTCAAGTTCAAAAATAATTGAGAAAACTGAAGTGAAATTTTTTTCTTCATTCCATTGCATATATGCAAGGAGAATAAGAGTAGACTTAATCATAAGGTCATAGGATCATAGATTTTGAGGTAGAAGAGACTTTAGAAGAAGTCAATGTCATTCATTTAACTCATGAGAAAGCTGAGGAACAGAAAGGCTAGGAGCTTGCACAGAACTTGTGTCTGAATAAGTTTTAGGATCTAGTTCTTTCTGATTCCCAGACTGTGCCATATCTACCACACAATGTTATTTCTACTCCTTAGATTTTCCAAATGTAGGTTATCTAAATTTTGACTTCTCTGTATGTATCTAAGTTGTCTTCAGTGTTCCTAGGGTCTTAGACTTATTACTTGACCATGTACCTTCTTCCATTATACATAGCAGTCACTTTTTTTCTTAGCAGGTAGTTTTCTGGAGCTAATATTGTCTAAACAGTTCACTAGAGGGAAGCCATTCTTCTAGAATTAAGGATCTACTTAACCATCGTATACTAATAAAGAAATTGAAGACCAGAGAAGGGGTGCTGTGAAAAAATTAAGGATTGTAAAAGGGCTGAAGGAGCCCAGAAACCACCCCAGGAAACTAGCACTTGACCTGACTAAGTGGAGAGACAGAGTTTAGAAACAAATACTCTATCAAATTAAAAACTTATTTGCAAAATATTGCAAAGGATGATGGATGATCTTGAGAACTCTTTCAAAATAGACACATGCTAACCTGAAATGGTTTCCATAACTATGATGGATATCCTGTACAGTGTGCAAATGGAAAAAGGTTCCATTTTTATGGAACCAAAATTTATTCTCTGGTCTGTTGAGAATATGGGCTGTTTACACTTAGACTCAGAGAGCTGCAGATTTCAGAGTCTTCCCAGTGGTAGCCATAGTCATTGAAAAGAGAACAGCTTAGCCTTTGCTAACTTCAAAACTAAATGGAAAAGGAATACAGCTGTCCCAGTGATAACACGCAGTTAGACATGACATGAGTTTGTTCATCAGCATATGTGTTCATGTGCAACATTATATATAAGTTTAAGGAATTACATTGTGGTGCATGTATGTAATGCATGGATATGCAATACATATGTTAGTGTGTATATATCAGCATTTTGCGGAGGCATAAAGAGTATATACAGAGAGAGATAGTTTTGTATCAACAAAATTTGGATTCAAATACTGACTGCAATTTATTCCAGCAAACCAGTGAACTCTTAAGGGCTCCTAAAAATTCCTTAATAGTATAACTTGCAATACAGTTATTGATTTGTATGTGATACAGAGAATTTCCACTGTTAGGGTTCCCCAAAACAATGAAATCAGAGACAAAAGCATGTATACACATATCTATCTACCTATCTAGATAGATCGTGTGTGTGTGTGTGTGTGTGTGTGTGTGTGTGTGTGTAGCACTCCCCAGTATGGACCCCACCACAAAAAGTTTCTTCCAAAATCTAAATATTTTCAGATCCTTCATACAATTATTATATGTCACGGTTTCCATTCTTTTTTGCCATCTTGATCACGTCCCACTGATCACATTTCAATTCATCAATGTCTTTCCTAATGTAACACTATCTTCAAAGTCTCTCCCACAGACACCATGGAGGCTATTGCTGTATCTTTAAGATGGAATGGAATCTTGCAAAATGACAGTTGAACTGTCATTCTAGAATCAGCTAACCATGATGGCTGGAGAGAAAATAGGTGAGGCACAGAGATACAGGACAAAGAGAACATTTTGGAGACACTGACTTAACTGTCAGGGAAAAAGAGCCTGAAGATACATTTCCTGAGTGAATTCTTATCTTAGAACATTATGAAAGGAAATCTTGAGAGATATTGGGTGCCATCTTAAGAGAGTTAAATGATATAATTGTCTTCACAAAATTGAGGAAAAATCCAGCAGCAGTAATGGTTAGAGGTGACTAAATATCTTACTCACAAATTATAAATTACTAAGTACTATTAGGTCTTTATTTTATCTTTTGCCACACTTGCAACAAATTATAGAGTCAGTGTGACCCAGATTTCTCTACACATGCCTAATCTGACACATTATATAGACCTTTTAAATTTGAATCTTTTTCTTACATGTCATAGAAAAAATTATCAAAGAAAAATGGTGCAAATATTTTTTCTCAATTAACTATTTCCTTCTAATTTTCGCTGCATATGTTTCTTTATTCAAATGCTTTTTTAATTTATGCATTTAAAAAGGTCCATTTCCATCTTCCTTTCACTTGCTGGTCATGAATTGGGCATGAATTGAGCAACTAGGTGGCAGAGTGAACAAAGTACTAAATAAT
The DNA here is from genome assembly GCA_028658325.1 of Potorous gilbertii. Taxonomy (NCBI): domain Eukaryota; kingdom Metazoa; phylum Chordata; class Mammalia; order Diprotodontia; family Potoroidae; genus Potorous; species Potorous gilbertii. Next base: position 99,565,982 of record CM053774.1, on the reverse strand, counting down.
ACTGAAGTCAGGAAGATCTGAGTTCAAATCAGGCTCAAATACTTAACTACCTTTATGAACTTTGGTAAGTCATTTGATCTTTGTGTGCTTTAGTTTCCTCATCTGTAAAATAGGAATAATAACATCACTGAAGTTGCAAGGTTGTTAAGATCCAATGAGATTATGACAATAATTGAGTGCTAAATACATAGACAGTACTTTATAAATGTTAGCTGTTATTTTTTATTACTATGTATTTTTCCCTTTTCCATGGGATTAAAATTTAATTTCTTCCTTTCTTCTTTATGATAAGGCATTTTATATAGGTCATGTACCTATTTGGAGTTTATTTTAATATATGGTACTTTTACTTGTTTCTTATGACGAAGGGGAGCTGATATTTTTTCAATTATCTGTCCATATTTATTTACATTAAAAATGTTTAGTAGTTGCATTCATATACCTATTGAGTATGACTCAATAATATTCTATATACTCTTTAGTTATTTTAAATCGAATTATCTCTCTTCCTGCTAGGTTTTGTTGGCAATTCACAGGCATGCTGATGATTTTCATGGACTTATCCAACTGTATTCCTCTAGATTTCTCCATCATATTCCCTTATGTGTTGTCTTTCTTAACAAAAACATATATTCCTTTATGGCAGGACTATCTTCCTTTACGATTGCATTTCTATTGTCAGTGTTTAGTTGTTGCTGTTCCTCAGCCATTTTTTGGGGATGTCCAACTCTTTTTGACACCTTTTGGGGTTTTCTTTGCAAAGATCTCTAGCTAATTTTACAGATAAGGAAACTAAGGTAAACAGGATAAAGTGACTTTCCCAGAGTCACACAACTAGTGTCTGAGGCCACAAAGATGAGTCTTCAGCTGCTGTCAGTGTTTATCACACTGCTCAATACATGCTTACTGACTTGACTGATTTGATATTGCTAAATAAGACCACATATAGGTATACAAGTTGGGAAATTTTTTCTTTTTTTGTTCTTATTCCTCCAACTTATTTTTTCTTAATGGGAATCCTTATATCACTCCTAATTTTATTGGAAAAATCTTAACTATATACTGACTATATGTAATGCTGACTCAGTTCTTGGTTTAAGGTAGATATTATTTGCCATATTAAGGAAAGTTTCTTCTGATTGTGTAAATAATTAATAAAATTTAGACTAAGAGTTACTTGATTTATTAATGATAAAGATATTGTAATTTTAGTTTATTGATAGTGATGACATGGTAGGTTATACTAGGCACAACTGGAACTAACATTTCTTAAACTATACCTTTAAATGCAGACTTCTTACATGGTGTACTAATAGCCTTCGAAGCAACATTCTTTCTCTTTGCAATTTGTTCAAAACAGGTCTTTTCGATTTCTATTTTTCTAAATAGTAAATCACAAGTTCTTTATGTTTTAATGTAAGATTACACAAATGGACTTATCAGATATCATTAATACTTTTCTGAGGTAATTTAATTAAATCACATTTGCCTGAAAGATTACTCTATAATAAACCCTACTGCTGCATACATCTCTATGTGGATGACATACAAACTTCAGTTGAATACATCTTTGTCCACTGTATTGATTCTTTTTCTTTTTCTGTGCAATTTGTTTTGACAATTCCTGTTATGACTCACTACATGAATTTAATTTAATTGATAGGATGTTAGCTTTTTTGTAATTACCATTGAAGTATGATAAAGACCTTGCTATACCACTCTTGCTTCAAATCATCAATGGAAAAGAAATGTTGTATCTTAACAGATTTATTAGAAGTTTTTAAAAATATATACAAATATATACCAAAAGGTATGAACAATTTTGTAAAAAGAGAATTAAAACTTTAAGTAACTTTATGAAAACATATTCCGAATCACTAATAATGAGAGATATGTATATTAAAATAGTTTTGAGGGGGCGGAGCCAAGATGGCGGAGTAGAAAGACTCACCTATGCTAGGTCCGAACCCACAGCCCATAGATTTCCTGTAAAAAGAACTCCTGACAAATTCTGGAGCAGTCGAGGCCACGCAGCAACACAGTGAAGGAGATTTG
>CM053774.1:99531951-99563427 GCA_028658325.1 Potorous gilbertii | reverse complement strand
TATATGGAAAGACAGTATTTGTAACTCCTGAAATTTTTCAGCATCTGGGTAGTTGGTGGTATTACACACACACACACACACACACACACACACACACACACACACACACGTATACACACACATGTACAGGCGTGCATGCACACACACATATACGCACATGCATGCACACACAGAGACAGAGGGCATAGAGTGAATTGAATAGGATGGGATCATATCTTAAAAAGAAATCAAGGTAAACGGTGAGAGAGAAATGAAGTGGGAGGACAGAGGGTGAAATGGAATGGGGTAAATTATCTCTCATAGAAGAGGCAGGCAGGAGACTTCTTAGTGGAGGGAAAAATAGGAGAACTGAGAAAAAAAAACATGAAGTTTACTCTCATCACATTTGACTAAAGGAAGGAATAAAATGCACACTCATTTTGGTATGAAAACCTTTCTTACAATAGAGGAAAGTGGGGAGAAGGAGATAAGCAGGGTGGTGGGGGATTATGGAAGGGATTGCAATGGGAGGAGGGAGCAATTTGAAGTCAGCACTCAGGGACCGACAGGATCAAAAGAAAGAATAGCAACAATGCGGGGCTGGATAGGATGGAGGGAAATACAGTTGGTCTTACACAACATGACTATTGTGAAAGTCACTTGCAAAACTACACAGATATGGCCTATATTGAATTGCCTGCCTTCCCAAAGTGAATGCGTGGGGAGGGAGGGATGGGGAGAAGTTGGAACTCAAAGTTTTAGGAACAACTGTTGGGTATTGTTCTTGCTATTAGGAAATAAGAAATACAGATAATGGGGAATAGAAAGTTCTCTGGCCCTACAAGACAAAAGAGAAGATGGGGTAAGGGAAGGGAGGGATGAAAGAATAGTGGGGAGATTGATGATATAGGTAATTAGAATGCTCATTGTATTGGGGAGGGGGGAGGGGACAAATGGGGAGAAAATTTTGGAACCCAAAATCTTGTGAAAATGAATGTAAAAAGTTAAATAAATAAATTTATTAAAAAGAATTTAAAAAAAAAACTCATTTGCAAAGAATACACCAGTAAGATGTATGCTGTATCTGTCAATCAGTTGGCCCCCCAAATACTAAATGAGAATACTTAAATCAAAAGATTCACTTGCTGTAGTTATCTGCATGGCAGAGATGTCAGAATATTGTTACCAGGACTGACTTCGACATGCAGGGAGTAGCAGAGCATGTCCTTACTCCTTTTATTTAGCTTAGGAGAGCAGCCAAGTGGCATAATCAATTCTTCCATCCTTTGTCTTTCACCTGATGTTTACTCTGCACATTTCTTGAAACTTTGCTGTTCTTCCCCTATTTCAAAATTTATTTGTCTTTATTTTATAACAAAATAAAAGTTTATCTCCGTACCATGTTATTGTGCATTGTGTTACATTAACATTTTCAAAACTTCTGTACATCAGAAGCACATCTCTGGCCTCTGTATTCCTCAGAGGTGCAATTTATCTCTGACTTTTAATTTTTGGATTCAAACCAACTTACTGATGTGTGTGTGCATGTGAGCAAGGCAGGGTTCTAGGAACTTGATTAGACCTAGGAAGAACCTAGACTTTCCCCTTTCATAGTTATCAAAAGACAGTGAAAAGTTGTGCAAGTCATTAGCAGATTTTCAGACTCTAGAACTGATACAAAGGGTAACAACCTCTGCTTCAGGTACTAAGGGAATTTAAAACGCAGACTCCCTAAATGAATGAACTTTACTGGTCACTGGGATATAATATTGTACCTATCAGAGATCTAGTACCCTGTCCTACTCCCTTTCTGTAGCTTTTCAAACTAACCTCAAAGAATAGTAGATTTTGATTTTAATGGCTGTAAATTAATTGAGGAGATTTTAATGTATTCTTGGGCAGAAAAAAGGATTGGAGTTTTACAAATGACCATATTTGTCTTTTATTTATTCATTTACTTATTATTTTTGGAGGTGGTGTTGCCATCAGGAATTTCCCTAGCCACTTAATTAACAAGATCACAGGACTATTTCAGGGCTTCTTGAGACATGCTAAGAAATTTCAAGCTTTTATTCACAATTGCTATTATTTTAAAGTCAATACCACCCACCTAGGGGAATGGCCACAACTGGGTCATGACTTCCTTTGCAGTGACATTTATTCGATGAATTTCTTCATGGCAATAATTGAATTAAAAAAATCAAACTAGTGTTACAAAGTAAATGCCATATGCAATAAATATGAGTAGAATTCATACAGGACCCAGTGACTCACAAGACAGGTTAATTAGCTTAAGGTCTCCATGTGGTATGCAGAATTTAGCACTGGAGTTGCCTGGACAAATTATTTTCTTGGCTGCAGTGAATGTATACTTTGCCAGAATGCCTAGGCAAAATTAAAGTCTAGTTTTTATACATTCATTTTTATGTTGCTATTAAGAGATTTAATTTTTTCCTCTTAATTTTTTCTTTTCCTCCTTCCTCCCTTCCTTCCTTTCTTCCTTCCTTCCTTCCTTCTTTCCTTCCTTCCTTCCTTCTTTCTCTTTTATCGCCTCATTTCAACAATAATCAGTCATGTTTTAAAGGAAAGAAGAAATGATAAAGTCTCTATCATTTGACATTCCTAGAGGGCTGTCAATAACAAGACAACTTCCAAAATCTAGTACATTGATGTTGTCATAGGCCAGGAATTTTTAATTATTTTGTATGTGTGTCATAGACCCTTTTGGTAAATTGGTGAAATCTATGAACTCCTCAGAGTTATGTTTTAAATGCATACCTAAAATAAATTGAATTACAAAGGAAATAAATCATATTGAAATACCGTTTTAAAAATATTAAATAGCATCAACTACCAAGAAAATTCATGAACCTTAGATTAAAAACCACTGACAAAGATTATAAGGGCTTTGTGTGTGGTCCCCAGAACTGATTCTATGCATGCATGCATGCATGCATACATATATACATATATACACAAATATACGCATGTGTGTGTATGTGTGTGTAATTCAAGGCACAGACTATCTAATGGAAAGAGACTTATAACTATCTTGTTCCTCAGTATTTGGTGAATTCTTAGGCCGAGGCAAGCCATTTTACATTGAAGGCAAATTAAAAATAACTAATAGTCCTACATAAGTCCCTTTCACTTTTGGAGAGATGGTGTTGGGGCATCACTAGAAAAGAAGCAGAGGGTTCTAAGATTCACAAATTTTAGACAATCTCTAAATTCTAGTATAACTAGTGCTCCTGAAAAAATAAACTCTTTTGTGTATTGATCAATGCATTTATATCCTAGTGGAAGAATTGAAACATGAACGTGGACAACATCATCATAAATGAAAACAGAAAAATGTAAAGACACCACAACTTATTAGAGATATGGCTCACAAGTTATTCTCTGAGAGATGAACAAAGGAGTTGGCAGAATTGATTTTATTCATGCACCAAGAAACATCATTTCATGGGTCACTTGGTCATTTCACCTTTCTGTGTGAACATAAGCAAAATAAAAAAAACACAACACAAACATAATTCCTATTTGTATGCCAATATCTACTGAATATTCTTATTTTGGAAATTCTATAAAAAACTTGACAAGACTCTCTAAACTAAATCAATATTTGTCTTAATATCTGATGGATTCAATGTAAAAGTGAGTACAGAGAAGCATCTTCAAGAGAAGGTTGGAAAGTAAAGTTTACAATTAAGAATTGTAAGAAGTCAAAGATTTTAAATGATTCAAGACACTCTATATGTTACAAATACTTTGTTCAAGAAGAGAGAAGGTACTGTAAATGATGAGTACTGAACATTACTAAAAATTAAATTCACTGCCTATTTTCTTAATTATCTTTTCAAAATATTATTATTGTATTTTGTTTTATATCAGTTATTTTTAGAAATATAATCCCTCAACTCCCTTTCACCACCTTCAGATTTAGCTCTCCCTCGGTAACAAAGAAAAATAATTAAATGAAAATACCGACTAAGTTGATATGAAAAAAATCTAACATTTTACTCTAGTATTTTTCCATACTTTCCCACAATGGAGAGGATATGTTTCCTCTTCTGTTCTCTGGACCTTTATCGGTTATTCAATTACTTAGCAATTTATTTCTTTTTAAAGACATTTCCTTTTACTTTGTTGCAGTTATGTATATTGCTCTTTTAGTTCCACTTATTTCAATTCCTATTGGTTAAAATAAATCTTTTCATATTTTTATAAATTCCTTGTATTTGTTGTTTCTTTCTATACAATATTACATGAGTATATGCCTGGAGTCCCTTTGCTTATTTCCTCTACTTCTAAAGTGTCACTCCCTACATGAGAATTTTCCTTATCCCACCTACTTCTAATGTTATCCCTTCCAGTCAACTACCTTGAATTTGTTACATGTACTTATTATTTATTGATATCTATATAAACCATATCCACTGCTATCTCATTTGGTCTTCCTAATAACTATTTTACAGATGAGGAAACTGAAGGATACAAAGGCTAAATTACTAGCATAACATCACATAGCTAGTTAGAGTCTAATTCAGATTTTGAATTCAAGTTTTCCTGACTTTGAGTCCAAAACCACTGTTCCATTAGTTGTGAGCTGGTTTTTTAGTTGATATATCTTGAATCCTTCTCATAGACAATGAGCTGCTAATCATCCATACAAAGCAGGGTTAAGCATCATGGGTATCTTGGACATTGCATAATCAACCCATCATGAAGAGACTGAAGTGAGAGAAGAGAAATGATTTTTTCAAGGACACATGGGTCATAAGTAGCTGAATGTAGAAGGGACCATAATCTACCACAATCCACCACCATGGCACTGAGCTGACTTTTCCTAAGACCATGCAGGTTAGATCAGTTTCTTATTAAAAGATACTGAAAATCTACTTAAGATTTGATTGGCTCAGAGCACTAAGGCTTGGCATTTCTTGGTTTCCTCGAAATCTAAGGGTATAAGAGAGGCATACCAAGGTGGAGGGGGCATGAGTTGGGTTGTGCTTCAGCCTTAGCATGTGCCAAGGCCTCTCTAGTCACCCCAGCTCTTCATCTGAAAGTAAGTGTTGGGGCGGAGGGAGGCAGAGATCCCAAGTGCTATATCTTTATTGAGGACCATTTTTTTAAAGCATTGGTTAAGTAAATCCCTTTTTTTGTTAACTATCAAATGACATGCCTTATTTTCTATTATTGAACTGAATCACAGCCTAAGAACTTCTCCTGCGACTGTGGCTCCAAGAAGCTGTAGCATATACAGAGGCTACACCCTAACAAAACTGTCCAGCAAATGGGCTAAGCCAGGCTGACAGTAACTACAGGCTTCAAATCTGTTGTGAGCTAGTGGCCTGTCTACCCCAAGTATGTGAAAACTTTCCTGGAAAAATGTATAAATGAGAGGAATTTGTTCCAATGGCCATGAATAGCTGAAGCAGTCACTGTTGAGTGCTTAGAGCTTGGTCAGACATCAATGATGCCAATGTCAATGACTGGACCTCACCAGTAGTCTTGATTTTTGTCTTGTCAGTGGGTGTTGTTGACTCTGGAAGAGAGAGTGAAGCCTATATCTTCATGCTTCTGCAACTCTGCCTCTCATAAATCAAATTCATGCACAAGATCCTACATCACCCTTTGATGCCACTGGACCGCTTCAAAAACTGAAGGATGAGCAGGCAATAATTGAACCTAACCTACCAGAAGATTGGCCTGAGGCAAGTATTTCTTCACAGCTCAGAGAAAGACTTTGAATCTACATTGTTCTCTCATGAATCAATCAGACAATATTGCTAAGTGCCTACTATGTGCCAGTGCTGGTGTTAACAAAGATATAAAAGATAGTACCTGCCCTCAAGGAACTCACAATCTAGTAGAAGAGATAAACAAACAAATATGTACAAACAATATGTAGACTAAGTAGAAACTAATTATAAGAGAGTAGGCACCAGAAAAAGGGTTGAGAAAGGATTCCTATAAAACTGGGGCTTTTAGCTGGGACTTAAAGGAAGCCAGGGAAACCACTAGGCAGATATTAATAGGAAGAGCTTTCCAGGAATAAGGGACAGTTAGAGAAAATGCTCTGAGTGGAGAGATCAAGGGTCTTATTCATGAAATAGCAAGGTCAGTGCCACTGGATCAAAGAATGCCTAGCAGGAAATAAGGTATAAAAAGACTGAAAAGGTTAGAGGGGTCTAGGTTATGAAGGGCTTTGAACTCCAACAGAGGAATTCATATTTGATGTTTGAGGCCATTGTTTTGTTTTGTTTTGAGCTGTTTTTTGAGTCATTTTAGTGACTCATTGTTTATACTGTTTATATATGACAATATAAATTTTATAAACAGTCATGGCACCAACTCCTTGGAACTTACTATCTGTCTTAAAAGAACAGATTTAATGTGGTCAGATTTCTCCAGGAGATCATCTCCTATTCACCTGTCCTCTGGAATTGTGGCCTTTTTGATACTATCATTCAACTGACTAGATGTACAAAATTGCAGAATCAGAAACCAGGCTATAAATATCGCCAGAACTTGATATGGAGTCAGGAATAGAGGGGAAGTAGGAGTTTCATATTTAGTATCACTTAAATTTCTCCATATGTTACTGTTGGAACCATTCTTCAAGGCTGGGAAAGAAAATTAAAGAGTAGGGGAGGATAATGGCATCTCTCTTTGGAAGCTTCTTTATTAGTTTGGCCTAGGGGGAGCTAAGGCAAGAAAAAATCAATTTGAGTATGTTTTGCAGGGTAGTAGGCTGAAATTTGACCTTTATCTTAAACTTCGTTCTGAATTCTAGAGAAATGACTGTGATGTTACCTTTAATTGTGCTGTTGTATTAGTGGCAATTCACATTTATATAGCACTTTTTGGTTATGGCACTTTCTCTGAATTAACATACTTGATTCCCCTGTGAAGTAAGTGAATTGAGTCTTAACCTCATTTTGCAGACAAGGAAACTGAGGGTCAGAGAAAATTAAGTTACTTGACAAAGGTCACATTGATAATAAATGGTAAGATGGAGATTTATATGCCTGTAAGTATACTCATATGTACATATATTTACATGTATATATGTGTATACTTACATATGTTCAGATGTATGTACATATATACATACATAAATATACATATAAGTCAATTGTCCAGTTATACTACACAACAAAAGTCAAACTGCAAATTTCACGAAAAGTGACGGAGATTAGTAAATGTATTTTTATAGGCTAGTCAAATACGGTCTAGCAGGCAAGGTGGAAAGCTCAAGCAATTATGCAGAAAAAAAAAAACCTTTTCTTTAATTGTGTTTCCAATTAAGCAGAATATTTGTTTTGGGGACTGAGAACTTCTCAAACAATTCAGATTAGCATGTGCTCTGGTTCCACAGTAGCAAAGAATTGCCTTGTACAGCATTACCTAGTCAGTGTGTATTAAAGGTGGAATTTGAACCCAAATCCTTCCAACTCTGAAGCTGACTCTATGTCCATCACAGCAAATAGTAGAGTATGCAGGGGTTTGGGGATCTAGTAAATGAATATATTAAGGATCTGCATGGAAGTCCCTTTCACTCATATAGATCATGACCTTTTTGTGACAGATGTGCACTCATCAAATCTTTCTTAGTGCAGCCTGAAGATGAGGTACTGTACTAGGTGATTTTTTAGGGGAAAAAAAGCAAAGGAAGAAATGGAATGATTTCTGCCTTCAAAGAGATCACCTTCTTTTGGGAGAGATAACGAGCATGTGGAAAACCAACTACAAAATATGGCAAAGTAAATGTCAACTGAGAGATTACTAATAACTAAGTGGATGAGGATAGGTCTACTGTAGGAAACCATACTTGAACTGAGCTTTGAGGAAAGTTCTAAATTGCAAGAAGCAAAAGTGAGAAGGTATTGCATTCCAGGCACCGAGTGGAAGATGGAACAATGGATAAATGGGTATGTATAGAACATAGAATGCGTGAAACACAATCATATCCAATTGCTCAGGAAAATCAACAGGGAGCCAATTGTGAAATCCAGACTGAGAATTGTTTTGTATTTTATCCCAGAAGCAATATTAAGCCTCTAGGTAATATATAGGGAGTTGCTTGAGGTATATAAATTATAAATGACATCTAGCTAATAAGTGTCAGAGAAATTATTTGGACCTAATTCTTCCCAGTGGCAAACTAAGCACTATGACATGTTGCCTCTTTAATATATCTAAAATTTTAATAAAATTTCATGAATTCTTCATGTTCTTAAAGTGCTAAGAATTTGCTGTTTGAGTAAGGTACTCTAGATAATCCTCTTTGCAAAGGGAATTGTTGTTCGTAATAAATCCCAGATCACTGCTGAGCTTTTTGCAAGAGATCTGTAATAATTCAAAGGAGTCTGATGCATCTGTCTACACAGGAAAAATCAAGTGGATGAAAACTGCCTATTGCCTCAATTTCAACATTCACTTGGATTGACAGTCTAGAACTTGTCCCATAGTATGTACACTTGGGATAGACAATATAGATGGATGACAGACTGGATTCAGAATTGAAAAGGAAGAGGAAAGTGAGCTGGATTCCTTTCATGGAACTGAGAAGTTCTTATATTGACTCTAGGCTTCTTGTGAATGTTATGACCTAGAGTTAGATATGGAATTCTACTGTCTCTGAAAAACTAAAAATGAGTGTCATATAGAGGTCAATGAAGAGGAGCCTTGTGTTTGTGAGCAGAATGTAATTTATGAAGTTCTGTGAAGAACAGGAGGAAAGGAGATATACCCCCTGCTCCTTCATGTTCTCTGTTTTCCCCTTGGTATTGTTTTTAATTTGGAACTCAACAAACACTTCTCCTTTTAGCACTTTTTCATGAAATATAAATATAGGTGGTTTGGGAATTTTCCTCATTATGCTAAAAGATCTTGGATGGAAATGAGGATTAGGAAATGACTAAAGACAGGCTGATCTTTTCTTTTTTTTTTTTTTTTGAAATTTTCGCTAAAGTCAGGAAATTATGCAATGAGGTAGCACAGTAGATAGTGTTCTATACCTGGGAATCAGGAAGACAAGTTTAAATCCAGCCTCAGAAACTTGCTCTCTGTGTGATCCTAAGCAAGGTATTTAAACTCTTTCTACCTCAGTTTCCTCATCTGTAAAATGGGAATGACAATAACACCCATCAGGGTTGTTGTGAGGTTGAAAAGAATTGTATGTAAAGGGTTTGGAAATTGCTATATCATCATCATCATCACTATTGTGTGGTCACATCATATTGAATATTTTAGTCTTAGAAACAATAGAGAAGTGGCCAAATAAGGAATGGAAGGTTGAAAACTCCCTATAGATCTATAAATTTTTTATTTGTGATAGTAGAAAAAATAATTTTATTCTTCATATAACTCTAGACCCACCCAGTATTTGCTTAGGGAAAATAGTCTACAAGTCTATAGGATTAGTGATCTCTGGCAGGAAAAGAGGGCAATTCAGCCTTGAGTGGAACTGAAATAGGTCAAGGAGAACATCCTAATTGGGAGATTTTAAATTCTCATTGAATAATTAAAACAGTGACATACTGGCGTCCTTTAGCTAGAAGGAAGGCAGGATATTAGCCAATTTGGAAAACATATACTGTGGTGGGCTAGTATTATAGTTCCTCCAGTATCATGTGCTTTCTGTAGAACATCTAAAACGTTAATGTTGTTACTGAATAATATATTGGCAACAGATTGTTTCAGCTAATAAATCTAATATTGTTCTGTTATGTTTTATATTTAATATGCTTAATGGAGCTTTGAGAACAAAATGCTGCTTTTCTATTTCTATTGTCACTATTGCTTTTGCCTTGTGGTAAGCATTAACTTCTAAGAAAAATCAGGACAAAATATTTTAAAAGGACATCTTAATGGACAAATTAAAAATAATGAATAAAAGGAGTAAGGAACATACAATGCCTTTTCAGGCTTTTCTGGACATATTGTACATAACAAAATTATGAATATGGACAAAAAAGGAGTACTATTTTTAGTACTTTTTATCTGTCTACTCATCTGAATGGAAAAGCAGGAGTTTTAGGATTGAAAGGCTGGGGGACCTTGAATCCCTGAGCTTTGATTAAGCACAGTAGCGTCATCAAAGATCAGTAGTAAGTCATAGAAAATTTACTCTAAGCTGGAATGATGGCTCTGACAAATAAGCCCAACTGCTTTTGGAAGTATGATTCAAAAGACTAGCTGTAAGCCTGAGAATGCTAGCTAGTTAGCTAGGAACACTGTAATGGAAATTTGTATTCTAAAGAGCCTCATGCCTGAGGCAAAGCATCTCTATTTATAAAATCCGACCTAGCCAAGACCCTAAAAGGAACAGACTGACTCTTCTCATTTATTTAAAACAATTAGGAAGGTTTTCTCTCTCCCTCATGCCAAATAAATTTTAAGTCAGATGACTTGAGGTGTAAGGCACATGAATGAGCCCACTCTCCTTAAGAGGAAAAGCTATCCAACGATTCTAGCTAAAGTCCAAGGCTGGGAGAAGAGGAAAACTTCAGGAGTGTATGCTCAGTGATTGGCAGCTGCCAGCAATGACAGTGTGTTCAGTGGAGACAAGAAATCAAGTGGAACTATATCTCTCATTCAGTGTATACACCCGCTAGAGGGGCAGTGGATAGAGCACCAGTGCAGGAATCAGGAGGACCTGAGTTCAAATCTCACCTCAGACACTTGACACTCGCTAGCTGTGTGACCTTGGGCAAGTCACTTAACTTCAATTGCTTCATACTGGATCATCTCCAGTCATCCTGATGAATATCTGGTCACTGGATTCAGATGGCTCTAGAGGAAAAGTGATACTGGTGACCTGCACAGCCTTCCCTCACTCAAGACAAAGTCAAGTGCAAGTCATGTCATTATTTCTCTGATGGCACGGTCTTCTTTGGTAACAAAAGACAAACACACACCCACTAGAGGATCAAGAGGGAGTGGCACTGGAAGCAACAGCTGGATGATATCACAAGAGGACAGCAGATGCTCTGCAGTGTCAGAGGCATGAATGTTAATTGCTTGATTGTGCACCACTCCAATGACAGAACCAATCAGAGAGAGAGAGAGGGCGACAGAGACAGAGAGAGACAGAGAAAAAATGATTTGAGATCACATTACTTTTTCTTAACATCTGAATCTTTTTTTTTTAATTTTCTGATAATTAATGATTTAAAAGTTGGTAAACCTTTGGAGTTGTGTTTATAAATTACTGAAAAGAAGTGTTAAAAATGCTAAGTGTTTAGATCTTTGTCTAAGGCAAGAAATCTATTATTGTGAACAAATCCCATACAACCAGGCCAATGACATCAAAGTGAGAAAACTGTAATAAAAGAATGTGTAAACGAGTAGAGGAATTGTAAACTGTCAATGCTATTTCTCCTATGTATATATTATATATAAAAATGATATATTATATATCACATTATGTAATAATATATTATATTACATAATATGTTATATTAATTATTCTTAACAATATAATATATTATCAATTAATATAATTAAGTTAATGATAATTATATTATTGTTAAATATTTAAATTAGATTTCTCCTGTTACCTAGAATTGAATAGGTAAGCTTGCAAACTTTTAGTTAAGTCCTGACTGTCCTGCTGAGAGGTGGTCCAAATGTGGACTGGTTATGAAGTCTTCAAAATCTCATCTCTGCTCTCTACGTGAATGATCTTAGACCATATAACTTTTCGGAGCTTCCGTTTCCTCCTAAAGTTGTCTTGTTTTGGCTGAGGAAAGTTGCTGTTGTTTGTTATTTGCCCTTTGTTATCTAAGAGGAACAAGGACATCTTTCTTTACTTGCACTGAATTAGCTTTAAATGAGACAGAGCAGCACAATGACCAACCCCACTCTGAGGAAAGTTAACAGAGGGGTTATTACAATTCCCTCTCTGTGGGAACATAGGATTAAAAACAGAGATGGAAGGGACATTTAATGCCATCTAGTTCAACTGCATGAGTACTAGATGCACTAGATGACATCGGAGGTCTGTTCCATCTCTCAATTTTTGGTCCCATGTTCTTATAGAGAGGGAATTGTGATTACCCACTCTGTGAATTTTCTCAACCTAAACAAGACACCTTTATCCTCAAAGCAAAGCTGAAATAATCAGAGCTTTCAAAATGCTATCATGTCTGTTTATGTGTAATGAATATGTCAACACAGCCAATCTAAATATCCTGAATTCCTCCTAACTGATGTAATTACTCTTTACTCAACAATATTTTTACCCCGCACCTATACTATTTATAAGATAGGTATTGAGCTAAGAGCTTAGAGGGACCCAAAGAGGGTTCAAGAGATGATTATCTTTAAAAACTCTCTCTCTCTTTCTCTCTCTCTCTCTCTGTCTCTCATATATACACCCACATACATACACAATATACATATGTCTTTAAAAAGTATATATATGATTCTATTATATATTACTATAATATGTATATGTATATATTACTATTCTAATATATTCTATTATATTCTAGAAAATTAACTAAGTCATTTATACACAATAATAAGGCTAGAAATTGCACCTGTACCTGTACTTTCATTGATATTGGAAGCACCCAAGTGAAGCACCTGCATATTGTATTTCAATTTGGCACCTTGTCTGCAATTTACGGTCTTAGAGAGCTTCCCAGGGCATAGGGAGGTTAAAATGACTTGTGGCTTCTAGGTGACAGAGTGGACAGGCAGTCACCAAATATTTTTTTGTATTTTTCATGTGCTAGCCATTGTGCTAGATGCTGGCAATAAAAATTAAGGCAAAAATGTTCTCTGTCTTCAAGAAGGGGGAGAAAATATGCCCCCAAATATGTATGCAGCTGTGTGTGTATGTGTGTGTGTGTGAGAAAGAGAGAGAGAGAGAGAGAGAGAGAGAGAGAGAGAGAGAACAGAGAGAGGAGAGAGAGAGAGAGAGAGAGAGGACAGAGAGAGAGAGAGAGAGAGAGAGAGCGGAGAGAGAGAGAGAGGAGAGAGAGAGAGAGAGAGAGAGAGAGAGAGAGAGAGAGAGAGAGAGAGAGAGGACAGAGAGAGAGAGAGAGAGAGAGAGAGAGAGAGAGAGAGAGAGAGAGAGAGAGAGAGAAAGGAAGGTATTAGGAAACAAAGTATGACCCTTTGAGTCAGAAAGACCCAGATACTAATACTTTGTCAGATACTTACTAGATCTTTAATCCTGGGCAAGCCTCCTAACCTCTGTCAGCCTCAGTTTCTTCATGTATAAAATCCAGAGCACCTTTCTTACAGTCTTGTTATGAAATCAAATGATATAATAATGCAGCAATAATGAAAAGTAGAAGCTGAGTCTTTTCTCTTTAGAATTAATCTCTGTCTTTGAACTCCCACTCAAAAAACCTACAGCCGGTTTTTATTTCTGCTTAAAATAGGACAGGCAACATAGTGTATGATTGAGCATGTCAATAGTAATGTTTAAAACCACAATTACACAGTAGCTATAATTTGAAAGGATTGATTACAATGTTAAAGTTTTACTGAAGAGAATAATCATCTTTGTATATATAAAATAATTATGGCATTCATAAGTTGTTATACAATATGGACAAAGTTGACATACATTCAGATTTTATTTACCTAGCTACAAGGATGGGGTAGCATTATGCAGCACATGAGACTCGAAGGTTAGAACTATGCCTTTTATAATTTTTATTGCTAACTAATGAGCTTTGGAAGACTTGTGATATTATGCATGTTTGTATGCGCAAAGGTACATATGCAAAAATATTGCATACATATAGAAACATCATATCCCCTCAGTTTTGTGTGTGTGTGTTATTCATGCTTAAATGTAAATTCACGTAGATGTAGATATGTATCCATATGATATATCCACAGATATATATATATATATATATATATATATATATATATATATATATATAATGAAAGGCATATACATGTGTGTTCCTATATATACCTATATGATCCATGTATACATAAATATATACAGTATGTAAAAATAAATTATATACTCATACACCTATATATATTCACATGCATATATTTGCACACAAGTATACACACAATGTGTGCATATAGGTGTATGTGTGCACATATTGTCATATGAATATACATATAAGTGCATGTGTGTTTGTGTGCGTGTGTGTATACGTATGTATACTTCAGAAGAGGAACTGAGGTTGAAAGAGGTCAAGCTACTTCTGGAAGTTCATAGGAGTAAGCTTGGGAGTAAGAATTTGAACTTTCTTCACCACATTGTGTGTATGTTGCATGTATCATGTGCATACTCACATTTATAGATGAGCATATGCACAGCAGCTTGGCATAGTGGAGAAATAGTGTCTATAAGGTTTAGGAAAACCTTGGTTCAAGTCCTTGCCTCTGATATGTGTGACCCTGGACAAATCTTTTCACCCCTCAGTTAAACCCAGTAACTGTAAGACTTTTGATTTCCTGGCATATGTTCTGGTTGAATTTGCTTATCAAAGATCTCCCTACACTGATAAAATTAGAGACTAGGACTTATAGAAAAAGGTAATATATTTACCTAATGATATATAAAATTCATCTACACAAGTTGATCAATAGTTGTTCTGCATGCAAATTCCACACTGCACGAATGGTCTTTGGTATTGGGTCATGCAGTCACTATGTGTTAGTTGACTGTCATTCAAGATTTTCTAAGACTGATACCATGTTTTGCATTTGTGTGTATATATGTGTGCATGTGTATTGTATATGTACAGAAGTGTGCATGCATACATGTTTATGGGTTTGAGGGGAGCGCATGCTCATTATGTATAATGCCTATCAGGTGCATATTCATTATGTGTAAATTTTATGATTAATGATTGACTAAGAAAGTTGATGCAATTTGATCTTAGGCTATATTGAAAGGGATGTGACTTCCTGGGATGAAGATAACAAAGCTCTGCCATACTCTTCCACAGCCTTATCACATGGAAGTGTTATTTGGGTTTGTTTCTGAGTCTTACCATTTTTGTACATGCATACAATATTTTTGTTTTACTGACACATGTGTATGTATATACATATGTGTATATATACATGCATGCATATACCTCCGTAGATATGTACATACACACAAATACATGCATGTGTGTATACACATACATACACACACACAGACATACACACACACATATATAGTGCATTGTTTAGGATAATATCTATTATCTTTTATCTTCATGGTTCCTTTTCCATTTTGACATGTCCCTGAGAAGACCTTTAATATCCCTTATTCACACTCATGTTTTCTTCCTCCATTGCTCTCTGAGCCTCTTATAGTTTTTGCTCCTCTAAGACTATGACATGAGACTGGTCATGATGTGTGGCCATCATTGGAATTATATTGCTATTCAAAAAGATGTGCTTAAGTATCAGGGAAGAGCCTTGTGTGATTTGCCACAGTTAGACAACCTCTTCTATATTTCCTGGATATTCAAAGCTGAGCCCGGTTCAGAGAACATTCACAGCAAATTTTAAAGATCCATAGATGGATGAACTAATTTAATGAGTTACTACCTGTATTTCAAATGCAATATGCAAAGGAAGACATAGATCTTCCCATAGAGCAGCTTACAGAGCTAAAGAATCATTGCTTCACCTCACGTACTACTTGTCTGTGTAAGAGAACTATTGCCGAAATAGTGTCATCAGATATTGGCAACTAATTGGACTTATAAAGCAAGATAAAAGGAAGAGGCAAAAGTTAAGACCCTAGATGATTAGGTGGATTGTACTTGTACTTTCTCTGCCATGAGTATGTGTTTTAACCAAATATAGAAAATCTCTACTTCATGGTCTTTTCCCAGAGAAAAATGAGAAGCTCTGCTATGCTAACCTGAGAACATGGCAATCCCATTTTGAGCTGTAAGACTTTTATGGACTCATCTGGCATTAGATCCAGACATCTGAAAGTAGAAAGAGATCAGTTCTTGCTTATGCAGTCCTAGGAAAGCAATGTGCTATGGGAGCAGAAGAGGAGTGTTGAACTAGAGAGACCTGGGTACCAGATCTGGCTCTTAACTTAACCTTGATCAAGTTTTATAACCTCTGTGTTTCAGGTTCTTTATTTTTTTTAATAGAAGAAATGAAATGATTGCTAATATCCCTTTCAGCTCCTAAATTCTTTTGATATAATATGGGCATCAGTGAAAATGGAAGAAAAAGATTAAAGATAAATTAAGTTTATTTTACCTTTGGTTGCTTTGCCCCCTTTCTGGCTATTTGGTAACAAATTCAAAGTTCCTAAGGACCTTAGGAACCTTATTCAATCCATGGTCCACTGGAGAGGGTAAAATGAATTGGGTTTAAACAATTGAATGGGCTCATGTATAATCCTGATTATCTAGTACCTTGATTAGATAAATCTACTTAATTTGGAGGTTACAGATAGTCCTTAAGATGAAAAAGTACAATATGGAAATATGAAACACATGATTGATAGTAGTAGACAAATCCATTGGTTATAACTGATTTCTGACTTATGGAAACTATTTTAAAGAGCACCCTTCACAAAGGGTGCATTTAGATCTCAGATACCCATAGGCAGCATCAGATTAGATCTGCCACAGTTTATTTCATGACTCAGATTTGTTTTTGTGATTTACTAATGTGCAAAGTTGATTACTTTAACGTTAGCTTTTAGACCTTGACATTGAGATTTGTTCTTCTAGATTCCACGTTTCAATACTATCCTTACCTCTCAGCACTGTCCTCTGTTCCTTCTACTCTCAAATCTAATATATTTGTTTTGTCTGGGTAATAATCCAGTCTATATTTCTTCTCTCATCCATCAAACCTGCATCACCAACTCAGTATTGAATATTTCAAACTGAATGTTCCATGAGCATCTCCAACTAGACATATCCAAAATTTTAGCTCATTCTCTTCCCCTCTAAACACATCCTTCTTATGTTCACTACTGAAGGCACTATCATCCTTCCAGACTTTCAAATTTTCAAACTAAGAGTCCTTCTGGAATCCTCACTCTTCCTCACTGTTTTCAAGTGTTTTCAAATCTTAATTCTGTTTAACAGCATCTTTTACATCTATGCCCGTCTTGCTACTCATATGGTCACCATCACAATTTTCTACCCTCTTGCCTCTCATTTTTCACTACTCTCCTAATTAGTGCCCCTGCTTAATCTCTCCTTTCCAAACCACATTCTATGTAATTGCCCAAGTGATACTGATAATGTCACTACTCTGCTTAAGGAACTTGTGTCATTCCTCATTACATCTAGGGGCAAATACAAATGCTTTGTTTGGCATTTAAAGCACTACAACACCTGAGTTCAATCTACTTCCCTGTATTTACACATTTGTTTTGTTGCTGTTCACTGATTTTCAGTCATTCCCAACTCTTCATGACCCTATTTGGGGTTTTCTTAGCAAAGCTACTTTCCATTTCCTTCTCCAGATCAGTTTACAGATGAAGAACCTGAAGCAAATAGGGTTAAGTGACTTGTCCTTCAAAGATTCTATGGTCCAGCTAAGCCATTCTTGCAATTCCCCACATATGAATTAGAACATGGAACATATTACTTAAAAGACTTATGATAAGTGAACAACTTATGAATAAAGAAGAGCTAGAGAGCAAAATTAGGTGTAAAATGGATTATTTTGCATAAATTAAATTTAAAAGTTTTTTGGACAACCATAGACAGTATTAGGAGGAAAGTAGAAAACTGGGAAAAATTGTAGACAATTTATTAGTTTCATATCTAAAATTTATAAGGAACTTTGTCAAATCTATCATAATAAGAATCATTCCCCGATTGACAAATAGTCAAAAGATATGAACAGGCAGTTTTCCAATAAAGAATCAAAACAATTTGTAGTCATATAAAAATGCTCTATTTCATTATTGATCAGAGAAATACAGGTTAAAACAACCATTTTTATATGCACCAGATTGACTAAAATGATAGAAGGGGAAAGTGATAAATGGTGGAGTGGATGTGGAAAAATTAGGAAACTAATTTACTATTGGCGGAATTGTAAAATGCTTCAATCATTTTGTAGAGTCACCTGAAATTATGCCCAGAGAGTTATTAAACTACCTGTACCCTTTGAACCAGCAATACCACTACTTGGTTAATTTCCAGAGGTGATTAGGGAAAAAGGAAAAGAATGTATATGTTCTAAAGTGTTTATAGCAGCTTTCTTTGTGGTGGCAAAGAACTGGAAATCGCAGGGAAGCTCATCCATTGGGGAATGACTGCACAAGTTCTGGCATATGACTGTGATAGAATACTATTGTGCTATGAGAAATAATGAGCTCAATGACTTTAGAAAAAAACATAGAAAGACTTGTGACAAAATAACGAAGATTGAAATGAGTTGAACCAAAAGAATATTCTATACTGGAACATCAATATTGTTTTAAGGATGATTTTGAGCAAATAAGTCATTTTGACTATTATAAATACCCAAGTTAATTATAAAAGATGTATGAAGAAAGATTATATCCACCTCCAGAGAAATAACTGATAAAATAAATATGTATGGAATAATTTTACAATATATATTTATTTGTGTCTAATAGCAGCCATCTCTTAGGTGAGAAGGGGAAGAAAAAAAATGTAGATGATAACTTTGTTGTATATTTAAAAGGAATAGCGAGTTGTGCATAGTAGATTTGCAGTCTGATATACAATTATAATTATACTGTACTGTTATGGAAATGCTTGTTTTATGCCATAAATTAAAAATAAAATTAAAAAAATTAAATAGTTTATTGGTTGCTCTTTGTGTAAGAATAGGATTGTAACACCATCCCAATCAATAGAGTAAACTTGGCATTAGGAAACTTTACTATAATCTTATCATAATGTGAGAACAAGCGTGTAATCCTTTTGGAAGGACTATAGATCCTTTAGCTATTGAATGAAAGGCTTATGATGATAACAACCATGATGATGTCTTGTGATTTCTTAAGAAGAACAAGTCAAAATTGGTTATTTATTATTTTTTTAAAAAGGTAGCTGAGTAGAGTGAATCAGTCTAGTAGAGAGACAGCTTAGATGCCAGTTTCAGAGTAGGGATCAAACTCTTAAGAATGAATTGTTTTTGGAGGAGGAGATAGCTTCTCTCCCCTTAACTGACCATCTTATCAGGCAGACTACAGAGAGAGACACACAGGGCTGTATAGCTATATTCACCCAAGAGAAGAGAAAACAGCTTCAAGGAATATGATCGCCATAGCTCAGAAGTGAGGAAAATATAAAGAGAACTTCATGAGGACTCTCCATAGCAGGAAAATGACTTTCAGGTGCCAGGAATTGTTAGCTACGTCTTTGTCATTTCTGTTTTCTATTCATCTCTTATCAGCGATGGAATATAAGTGAAAGTCCCCTCTTTCTCTGGACTCTTCGTGCATTTGAGGTGTTCCCCACATCTTTGAGGGTTGTTTTGCACCAACTGTATTTAGAAATCTATATCAATAAATAACCTTTCCAAAACAATTGAAATCCAGCTTAATGGATTCAATGGGAGCATACCTGTGAGGAACTGGAAAGAGAGTATCTGTGAATAGTAGCAAATTTCTGTTTTGCTATCCAGCCTCATAATAGGAGTGGGGTTTTGGGATATAGCTCTGGAAAGGGTGATATATTCAACTTCTCAATGGTTCACATGAATATTCTCCCGTTGATCTCTGTCTTTCCCTTTCTCTCTCTCTTTCTCTCTCCACCTCTTTCCCTCACTCTTCCCCTTCCCACTTCCCCCACTTCCCATCTCTCTGTCTTTCTCTGTCTCTGTTTCTTTCTCTCTCTGTCTTTCTCTTTACATTTCTCTCTCTTCCTTCAGCTCTATCTTCATCAATGTCTTCCAAACTGAGTTGACTTCCTCACTTTCTTCCTGGCTTATGCTCCTTGCAATGTTTTTTAAGTTTATTAGGATTAGAACTAGCTCTGAATTGGTTGATGCCCTTGACCAACCATTCATATCACCCAACATTTTTTGTTGTTGTAGTTGATAACGGTTTCCTTGGGTCTCAATTAATGGTTAATACTTATTGCTAGTCCTCAAGTCCTTTTGAGTTAGTTCTTCCATTCCCTAACCTGGACCACAGGATATCCATGATTTTGATGCAATATGGCCTAACCAGTATTTTTTTTAAATAGGTAAACAAAAACGTTTTTGCATAAGGGAACCAAAATATGTACCCAATCAGGTGTAAGTAGCATAGAATTTGCATTTTGTCTTCCTTCCCTTATCCCTCGTATTTGATCAATTTCCCTTCTGCCACAATTGTCAGGTATACTATTTGAGAGTAGACCAGTGCTGCCCTATATTTAACAGAAATATCACCTTGAAAAAATTCTAATGTTACATCTGTTTTCAATTTACTTAGATCTCTTCCTCTGTTCCTCCCCTGTGCCATGAATAGAAATTAATACTTCCTTTTTATAAAGTTGCAAACAAATAATGACACTATATAATTGGAAGCCAATGTGGTGCTTTGAAAAGATTGCTGAACTTGTAATCACAGAACTTATATTTGAATTCTGGCTCTGTCATTTGCTATTAGTCATGTAATCTCTTTGGGACCCAGTTTCCTCATCTGTTGAATGAGAGGTTTGGACTCAATGACCTACATGGCCTCTTTTAGCTGTAAATCTCTGACTTGATGATCCAATCAAGTATGAAGATTGAGTATACATTAGCCAAGTGGAGTTAGTGGCTTGGAGATGGATCACCTGTCCTGGTAACCCAGTTTCCATTGGGAAAGCACTCTACCCACCTGGGGATGGAGGTTTCCCAAGGAGAAACTCAAATTTAAAATCCTACTGTAACATAGACATGGGCTGTTCAAAACCACAAAGCATTTTTTCTTCCTCACATGTTGGTTAATTTAGTTTCCATAAGAAAATATTTTACAACCCATGTACACATTCAGTACTTAAAAATAACCTAAAAGAATCTAAGCAGATGTTTTATCAGTTATCTATCTTTGGATGAGAAAAAGAGTTTGATATGTGATTCTGTTAAAGAAGAAGTTAGAGAAAACTTGTAATGACGGACATAGGGAAGGAGTGCAGAATTGAGTAGAGACATTTTCTAAGGTCATCTGGAGAGAAAGGGTACTAATCTGAACAGGAAGTTAATCTTTTTGAATTGTAAGGTCATTGAGGGCAAGGACTGAATTTTCCTTTCTTTGTATGACTGACAGCACATTGGTATATAAGAGGGTGCTTAATAAATGTTCCTTAACTTGATTCTGAGTCCTCTCTGAAGATAATGTCATGTTAAATGATTTCTGGGGGCTTTTTAATTATATTTGACTTCCAGATTCATAACCCGTTGGACCTTATTTGATTGGGATTTCCCATACTGGGCATTCCGTAGTACATTTCCTCTACCTAATGATTTTCTCCCATACACCTCTTAGTGCTATAAATTGCAGTTAAATAAATAAACAAGTAAACTGACCAGCATTTATACAGAAAATTTCCTTATTTGGGAGCTCCCATGAAACCTCATACTCTGTCTTTACTGTATCCTTAGGACCCCTAGTACCTGGTACTCACTGTGCTCTGTTTACTGTTGGCACTTAATTTGTGTTTGTTGAATTTTTTTGAACTAATAAGAGTCATTTAGATAGATTTTGAATCCTTGGTTCAATTAATGGGTTTTTTTCTGATACTACCTTTTTGTTGGGAAAAGTGCCTTTTTTCTAGGATAAAAACAAACAAAAATGCTAATAAACAAATACAAAACTTAAACAACAAAACTGAACAACCTAATTCTAAATTCAGTTTGACATTTCAAACCCCCAAATCCCAGTACAGCTAAGCAGGCTCTCCACTTAAACAACACATTCTTAACTTCTTGACTTACATGTCATTAAAATTATACCAGTCTTCACACTCTTAGATTTTTTTCTTGTAGAGCACAAAGTTTAAATAAATTGGTAATGCAAACCATGGAATAAATTCTGAAACATTGTAACTGTACGTTTAAAAGTTTTCCCATGTTAGAAAAGTAGAAAAAAAAAGATTTCCTGAATAAAAATGTCATATGGCATAATCTCTAAGGGGAATACTGAAGTACCATAAATAGACTATATGAAAGGAGAAAACAAAGAGAAAATTAAACACCTGATACTTGACATTAAATACAGGCTGAGGAAATAAATGTAGATAGAAGTTCCTGCTTTATTTTTTGAACCCATAGCAATCAAGTGAGATATATTTTCCCCCTTATTTTACTGATTCTCAGATGAAAGCACATTCCTTGAAAATAGCAAGGATGCATACACTAACTTAAAAGGGTGGCTGGAACATTTGTCAGTCATTTTATATTTCTATGGGCATTTAATAATTTGATACCAACATTTTGTGTTTAGATGGTGCCATGGGTAGACTAATGGCCCTAGACTCAGAAAGATTCATCCTCCTAAGTTCAAATCTGGCCTCAGATACTTATTAGCTATGTGACTCTGGGCAAGTCATTTAACTCTATATACCTCAGTTTCCTAACTATGGGATGACCTAGAGAAGGAAATAGCAAACCACTCCAATATCTTTGCCAAGAAAACCCAAAATGGGGTCATGAAGAGTTGGGCACAAGTGAAATGACTGAACAAAAACCTTGTCTGTGATATTTGTTTCTGTTATCTTTACTTACATTATTGTAAATACTGTGCAAAGTGTTCTGACTTGGTGTATTTTCATCCTACATCATTTCATACAAGTCTTCCTGTGCTTTTATTTCTTTTGCGTGTTCATTCTTCCTAATGGCATAATGATATTCTTTTTATACTCACATGCCACAATTTATTCATTCTCCAAATCATTGGGCACATAGCTTCTTTCCAAGTTTTTGCTTTTCCAAGTAATATCGCTTAAATAATAAGTATTTCCATTTGTTTCCTTTAAAACAATAACTACAAAGAACATAGACAAGAAATGGAACAGAAAAATAAAATGATTATCATTTAGAAAAAAATATATGTAATTGAATTTTCTCCTCTTTTCCTGTATACTTATTGATCGCAAAGCCAATCTTTTCACAATCACTCGAAGTATTTCAGGATCTAAAATACTTATTGTTAGGATCACTCATACATCTATAAGGCTAAAAGGAAATATTGAGATTAAAGGTCAGACATAAAGTAATCACTACATCATAATACAATTAGAGTGCAAGAAAAGTATTAGCAATGAGATTGGAGACATTTTCATTTATGAATTTAGAAGGACAACAAGATGTTGTGCTTATCCCCGTTTTGTGCAAAAGACAAGGTTTAAGGGTATTTTGCTGTTCCTGTCATTCTACATCGTAAAGGAAGAAATGAGGTTCAGGATAATGAACTTTCCTTCTTCAAATAGCTTTTGCTGTTTGGTCACCCTCATTTGCACCCTAATCAAGAAGGATCTTGGCATGAGGGATCTGTACAGCCCGGTTACCCACGTGACTTTGATAAGTATTGGGGGGCAGAATCTGTACCTTCTGGAGTTGAGCACACAGAGACCTCCTGTGCGCGTGTGTACACACACACACACACACACACACACACACACACACACACATGCACACACAAGAACTGCCATAAGTATATTTATATGTATAGGTCCTTTTCCTGTTACAAAAAAAAAGTATTTGGCATACAGACTTAATGAGTTTTCTGGGTCAGAGCATGGACAGTTTTTGCCACCTAGAGTGGTGGGATCAGTTCACAACTCTACCAACTGTGCATTACTGTCTCAATTTTCTCACATCCCTTTGAACA
The DNA here is from genome assembly GCA_028658325.1 of Potorous gilbertii. NCBI lineage: Eukaryota > Metazoa > Chordata > Mammalia > Diprotodontia > Potoroidae > Potorous > Potorous gilbertii. Next base: position 99,539,687 of record CM053774.1, on the reverse strand, counting down.
TTTGTCATTTTCTTTTTCTATCATATTATTCAATCTGATAGGTATGAAGTAGTACTTCAGAGCAGATTGAATGTGAATTTCTCTAATCAATAGTGAATCACAATATTTTTCATGTGACTATAGATAGCTTTGATTTCTTCTTCTGAAAAACTGCCTGTTTTTACCTTTTGACCATTTATCAACTGGAGAATGACTCATATTCTCATAAATTTGACTCACTTTTCTACATATTTGAGTAATAGGCCTTATAAGAGAAACTTGCTATAAAATGTCCTGTTTCCTACATTGGTTTTCTTTGTACAAAGTCTTTTTATGTTAACATAATCAAAATTATTCATTTTTCATTCTGTAATATTCTCTATCTTGTGTTTGGTCATAAATTTTCCCTTAGAAATATGACAGTTAAATATTTCATGATCCCCCAATTTGCTTGTAATATCACCTTTTCTGTGTGAATCATGTACCTATTTTGACCTTATCTCAGTATGTGGTGTGGTCCATACTTCATCATACATCAAACTATTTTATAGTTCTTCTTGCAAATTTTGTCAAATAGTGATTTCTTGTCCTAAATTCATGGAATTTATCAAAATTGAGACTACTATGGTTAGATTATTACTAATATGGTATATTCCATACCTGGCCTATTCCTCTGATTCATCATTCCATTTCTTACTTCCATATTATTTTGACAATTATAGCTTTATAATATAATTTGAGATCTGGTATTGCTAAGCCAATTTCCTATACCTTTTTAAAAAAATTATTCCCTTGATATTGAATTTTATCACTTTTTCTAGCTCTACAAAATAATTTTTGATAATTTAATTGGTTTGGCACTGAATAAGTAAATTAATTTAGGTGAACTGTCATTTTTATTAGATTGGATCAACCTACTAATGAGCAAATAATATTTCTCTATTTAGATCTGACTTTATTTATGTGAAAAGTATTTTGCAGCTGTGATCATATTGTTCCTGGGTTTGTCTTGGCAGGTATTCAAGTATTTTATATTGTATATATTATTTATATTTTATATTGTCTTCAGTAATTTTAAATATGATTTTTTATTTCCTTCTACTGGACTTTGTGGTACTATGGAGACATGCTGATGACTTATGTGGATTTATTTTATATCTTGCAACATAGCTAAAGTTTCTAATTTTTTTCAAGTAGATTTTTTTTATTTACTCCTTTTTTAACCAAGCACTTAGAAAAGGGTCTGGGGATGTTGGTTTCTATTCTGTTGTCCTTGGAGCCAGGATTGCAGGGTACTGGGACCTTGAGCCTCAGAGGGGTTTGAATTGGGAATATGTTGTACAGGAACCCAGCTAAACTACGAACCTAACTCACTTCCCCTTCCCAAAGAATGTGGTGGTGCAAAATGGGGGAGGGAGTTTATGCATCACACATGTTGGAAGAGTAAATTTGTATATCCTTCTATTCTCTTTTGAAGTAAGTCAAAGGCTCATTCATGTGTTACAGAAATATTTTTACCCTTGCTGCCTTTCCATAAGATTGGATGGCTCCTCCCAGAACCTCTGTTTTCAGGAGGGTCCCAAGATCAGCCTTGTCTCATCCCTCTCCAGATTTTCTCTACCATAATCCCACATTATGGACCTTTGCCCCTCCCACACACACTTTGAGCTTCTTTTTGTGTGTTATTTTGCAATGTCCTTGATGACAGGAGCTGTTTTTGTCTCCTTTCTTGAGTATTCTCCGAGCTTTGCCCAGGGCCTGGGATATAGTAAGTTCTTAATAAATGTTAGGCAACTGACTCACTGGACAAGACAAGAAAAAGAAACAGCAGGCATTCTCATGGGGAAGAAGGAACCAAATTGACAGCTTTTGAATATAATATGATGATTTACTTAGAGACACCTAGGGGATCAACTGAAAATAATTAAAATAATAATTTTAAAAAAACAACTTCAGCCATGTATAAAAATAAACCCATTAAAATCAGCAGCCTTTCATATTGCCAACAAAAAACTGCCGGAAAAGAGGGGAGATATAAAAAGAAATCCTATTCAAAATACCTACAGAATATATAAAATTTGTGTGAATCTCACAAGAAACACTCAGAATACTTTACAAAAATAAAGTTAGCTCTAAATATTTGGAGAAATATTAATTGCTCAAGGTTGAGTTGTGCCAGTGTAATAAAAATGACATTAATACCTAAATTGATTTAGTTACAGAATGCGAAAAAATTTCTCATCTTGAGAAATCAAAAATCCCAAGGGAAATAAAGATAAGTTGGAAAGAGGTTGGTCTAGAAGTATTAGATCACAAAATATAACTCTTCCTGTTGTTCAGTTTGATTTGCATCTTCATGACCCCATCTAGGGTTTTCTTGGTAAAGATACTGCAGTGATTTGTCGTTTCCTTCTCCAGCTTATTTTATAGATGAGGAAACTTGGCCAAACATGGTTAAGTGATTTGCCTATGGTCATATGGCTCATAAGTGTCTGAGACCAGATTTGAACTTGGGAAGATTAGTTTTCCTGATTCTAAGGCCAGCACTCTATCTACCAAGCTGCTGCCAAAGATACTACAAATGTGTAATTGTCCAAACTATTTGATACTGTTTAACAACAGAAACTTAGAGCATTGACACAGATGAGGTATATGTAACATGAAGAAGCCAAAAGAAACAGTAGTAGTTTTTCATACAGCCCAGGACCCAAAATATTGGGATAAAGACTAATTATTCAAAAAGAACTTATGGGAAAACTGGAAATAATCTGGAAGTTATCAGATTTAGACTAATATCTCTCACTAGTCAGCATGATAAGCTCCAAATGACTTCATGACCTAGATATTAAAGCTTACATCACAAACAAATTAAAGCAACAAAAAAGAAAATAGCTTTTACAACTATTGATTGGGGAAAAGTTCACAAACAAAGAGAACCACAAAAGATAAAATGGAAAAGTTGAAGTACATGAACTGGAAAAGTTCTTGCATTAACAAGTCAGTGTAGTTAAAATCAGAAGAAAAACAGTTAACTGGAACAAATCTTTGTGGAAAATTCCTCTGATGATAATGCTCAAGATATATAAGGAACTGAATCAAATAAAGAAGATGAAGAACTATTCCCCAGTAGATGAGTGGTCAAAGAATATTAATAGACATTTCTCAAAGGAAGAAATCCGAGCTAAAAATAACTATATGCAAAAAATGCTTTGAATCCCTTATGATCCCAGAAATGCAACTTTATACAACTGTGAAGTTTTACTTCACATCCATCCCTTTTGCAAAGATAATTTTTTTTCCAAAACAAAACCAGTAGTTCTTCAAGGGGGTTGCAAGATGGAAGAAATATTAATTTATTGTTGGTAGAGCTATGAATTATTCTATTCACTATAGATCAAACCCCCAAAACCACCAAGTCATACTTTTGGCTCATTGATACTAGCACAAGGCATATACTCTGAAGAGGTAATAGAGAGAAATGACCCATTAGTACCAAAATATTTTTAGCAGTATTTTTTTGGGAAATCAAAGACCTGAAAACAAGAAGTGCACAAATCCATTGGAGGATGACTAAATAAATGATAGTATATGAGGATAAGTAATATTTTTTGACTGTATGAATATGAAATAGATGATTTCAGAGAGTTCTAGAAAAGTCTTTATGAGTGGATAAATACTGAAATGAATAGATAAAGCATGTTAATATTCACCAAAATAACAAGTTGGAAATCCTTAATAACTGAATAATGTGCTTATCAGCTATAATTCCAGATGACCCATCAGAAGGATAACGGACTCAATGTACAGAATCAGATATGCATTTTCAGATGGCCAAGAAATGGATTTATTTTTGCCTAAGTTTATTAGAAAGACTTTATTCTCTTTTTTCCACTTGGGGAGGTGGTAAAGGAAAGGTATAAGAGGACAGAGATATAGTTGCCAAGAAAAGAAAGAAAAGTGGATCACTGAAGCATTTAAAAGGAAATTCAGAAGGAAATAAAAATAAGCAGGGCATCTTTGAAATGAGCATGTTGAGTTTATATTATGCCTTTGTAAGGGGGCTTTCCCTGAACGTGACCAGATGGTCCAACATGGAAGAAACCTGCATTCTTGTCTTCCCCTACCTTGTAGATGCTAGAATTTTCCTTTGATTGTATAGTAGAAACCAACTACTGTCTTTAAACTGCTAGATCTGGACAGTCTTTTTTCTCCTGCTATTTTCAGAGAATGAAGATCACAAATCCACAGCATGAGTGCCATGAACTGAGCAGGAATAGGGGATTGGGGATACATTCCTCCAACCCCTCACATTTGCCTTATTTTTGGGGGTAGCTTAGATGGTGCACTGCATAGAGCACCAGTGCAGGAATCAGGAGGACCTGAGTTCAAATCTTACTTCAGAAACTTGACACTCACTAGCTGTGTGATCTTAGGCAAGTCACTTAACCCCAATTGCCTCATCCTGGGTCATCTCCAGTCATCCTGATGAATATCTGGTCACTGGATTCAGATGGCTCTCGAGGAGAAGCGAGGCTGGTGATCTGCACAGCCATGCCTCACTCAAGACAAAGTCAAGTACAAGTCATGTCATCATTTCTCTGATGGTGTTGTCGTCTTTGGCAATGAAGGATGAACACAATGCAAGGATAACAATGCCACCAACTCTCAGGGTTATTAGAAGAGTATGCTGCTACTATACATAAAGCACTTTGTGTTTTTCCTTCATTTTTGAAGAGGACCATGACATCAGGAAAATGATGACATGATTGCAGTTGACTTTGATTTGAGTGAGGGAGGGCTGTGCAGGTCACCAGCCTTACTTTCTCCTCCTGGGCCATCTGGGTCCAGTGACCAGATATTCATCAGGATGCAATGGGAGACCCTGGCCCTTTCAGGCTAAGGCCTTTTCAGTACTCACTTAGAGTGAGGTAATGCCCATTCGGTGAATAGGCCTCCTTAAGAAGTGAGTCAAGGGATGGTCCTTGACCTTGAGTTTTTCTTTTTTTTTCTTATTAAAGCACTGTACATACTTTAAAGGTCTATATAAATGCTAGAAATTAAGAGTGATACTTTTTGTGTGGTTACCTCCAAGATGAAATATAAATTTTAATGTTTACTTTTTAAAGCCCTTCACTATCTGGTCCTTCCCTCTTTCCTAATCATCTTAAACTTTACTTTCATCCAGCTACTCTACAATCCAGTGAGATTGTTGTTGCATAAGACAATCTCCTGATTTTGTGCATTTTCACTGGCTGTCCTCCTTGACTAGAATTATCACCCTCTTTGTCTGTGTCTCCTGAACTCTTTGGCTTTCTTCGGGTCTCAGTTTAAATCTTGCCTTCTGCAAAAACCCTTCTGAAAGCTAATCTCTTCTCTCTGAGATTATCTCCAATTTAATCCATCTGCATCTTTTTTGTATTCGATTCTTTGTACATTGCTCTCTTCCCCCACAATGCACTGTGAGCTATTTGAGGGGAATTTTTTTTGCCTTTCTTTTAAATCCCCAGCACTTAGCACAGTGTCTATCACATAGTAATTATTAATAATTAAATGTTTGTTAATAATAAATACTTGTTGACTTGACTTGGGAGGACAGGGAGATAGATAAATCTTTCAGTACCAATTTATTTTTTTTCTACATTTTGATCCCTATATTTTGAGAGCTTTTTAATTTTCATAGTTTGGAGTTACAACTATTCAGTAAAGTGGCATTAAAAAAACTGATTCTAATATTTTTGTGCTTCAGTCTTATGTTTGGGGAATTGTTGGTAACTTTTTTTTTCTATAATGATGATCTGGTTCCAGTATAATTTATTCATAGAATTCACTAGGATATTTTTGTACCTGTAATTTTATAATGGTCATTCACTTACTGTTAATTTAGGGTATGTTCAGGGAAGACTAGTACCTTTGGCATGATGGCCACCTGAAAAGGGCTCTTTTCATCTTTGGTGTCCACCTGTTCCACCCAACTTCACCTGGGGTTCCAAGAAGCTGCAGCATGCCCAGCGGCCACATTCTGGTAAACCATCTTGACCAAACCAGGTTGAGGGTAACCAAGTGGTCTCAAACTCATTGATGATTTAGGGGGGGTGTCTACCTCAAGTGTGTAAAGACTTCTCTTGGTGGAATGGGTGGATGAGAACAATTTCTTCCAATGCCCATGAAGGCAGTTGAAACAGGTGCTGTGGAGTGCTTAGGGCTTGGTTAGGCACAGATGACACCAAAGACACCCACTGCATCCTGAGCCATCACCAGTCGTCTTGATTCTGTTCCACTACTGCACTGTGATGACTTAAATCCAATTTAAGAGAGCCTGATAATTTCATGCACGTCTCACTTAAATTCAATTTACACATGAATCAAAAGACATCATTCATACCATTTTACTATTACCTAACCCTGCAAAGGAAACATAGGATGTGCAAATTTAGAGCATCCACCCCAGATGTTCACATGGACTATCTGTGCCCAATCTGTTTTAGAGCATCCCAGACTTGTGTTGGTCTGATCAGCCACAGTCAGATACATTGAAACTTGACTTAATCATAACAATGTGGTTTTGGTCTTCTTTGAGAAAGAAGGACAACAACCAGTTTATGAAAAATTGAGTGTGTGTTATCTAATTCTGAATATTTATTTTATTTTTCTAGGCATTTAATATAAGCTAAATTTTTGTAACCTTCAGTGATATATTGCATAGCTTCTACCATTTTCTTGCAAAATCTTCATCCGTTTGTTGTTCTGGTCTCCAGAAGATAGTTTCTGATAGCAGTGAACTGACCTTGCACAGCTATGATGTTGGTTTATGTGAAGATATCTGCTTGACAAAACTATTTTTCCAATGCTTCTTTGTTGGTATGTTATTAATTGAATTTATATGCCAACCATCGTGGCCCTTTCTTGAACATTTCATCTGGTAGTAAGCCAAAGACATGTGTATTTGATAGATGCAGTGGGAAGAATCTGCTATGATCCTTTCCATGTGCTTTGGAAAATGGTACCTACTCATTCAAGAAATATTTCTGGGGGGTGGAGCCAAGATGGCGGAGTAGAAAGACTCACATTTGCTAGGACCGAATCCACAGCCCATAGATTTCCTGTAAAAAGAACTCCTGACAAATTCTGGAACAGTGGAAGCTGCGCAGAAACACAGTGAAGGAGATTTCCGTTGCACAGAGCCCTGAAAAACCGACCGCAAAGGTACCCCAGATGGGAGCGGAGCCCTGTCCTGCCGAGCGCTCCCCTCCCCTGCCCCGGCCACGTGGCACTGAGAGGAGCGAGCAGAGCCCAGCAGGCGTCAGGGACCTGAACCTCTGGCGGCCGCGAAGGTTCCTCCACACACAGACGCACAGGTCAGTGAGAGAGACAGGCTGAGAGGGGAACGGGGTATCTCTGGGACTCGGATCCCCTCGGAGGCGGCCGCCGCTGCGGCAGAGGCTGAGGCAGCTCGGCCAGAGGCAGAGGCAGCTCAACCAGAGACTCCCAGAACAGGCAGGAGCTCCACTACAAAGGATCTCTGTATAAACCCCCTAAGGGAACTGAGCCTGAGAGGCGGCCCTGCCCCCACCTGAGAACCAGCAGATAAGCCCCCATTGAAGAGCAGTTAAGCCTGCCACCAAAAGCCCTGAGGCTGGGGAGCAGCATTTGATTCTCAGACCCCAAGCACTAGCAGGCGGATCTAGGCCAGGGAGTGGAGAGGACTCTCAGAAATCAAGTACCTGGCTGGGAAAATGCCCAGAAAAGGGAAAAAACTA
>CM053774.1:99500995-99531451 GCA_028658325.1 Potorous gilbertii | reverse complement strand
CAAATGGGGAGAAAATTTTGGAACCCAAAATCTTGTGAAAATGAATGTAAAAAGTTAAATAAATTTATTTTAAAAAAAGAAATATTTCTGTATATTTTAAATTGTTTTTATTTTTATTGCTATTTTGTGTTGTCACAGTCGGATAGAAATAACCTTGGATTGAATTTCTATCCAGGCATTATTCCTTCACATTCAATATTCTATGGGCTATTGCCTTGATGGTCAAAATAGCTGGGTTTTTTTTTAATTTGGCTGAATGTAAGTATTAAGATGCAAGCTTATCCTCTGTAGACTCAATGAGAGCATATTTGGTGCAATTTCAGTAGCAGCCAGGACTATAGTGGTGACATTGACCTCCTCCTGCTCCAATTTGGTTTTCCTCTCCTTGACCAGATCTCTATGGTATACTTTGAAAGTCTTTCATTCTGTGTAGTTTTAATATTATGAATATTTGGGATGGTGACAGCTATTTAACATGCTCTTCTTACCTTTTCATGTGTTAATGTTATATCTAAGCAATCAGAAATTTTTCACTTAGCTCTTCAGGGTTTCTGTGTTGCTGTTAACTTCATTAATTTTCAGGGGTCTCAACTAAAGTTTGGGTGATTATTTATTATGGTCTTTGTGCTGTTTTGATTCTTTGTTTTCTTTAACCTTTTAACTTATTTTCCATTGTTAATTAAGCAAATAATAAGCTTCTGACCTTGTTTTCTGGATTCCTTTCCATATATCTCTTTTTCTTTACTTTTAATTGAGAACTTGGCATTTTTCTGCATGTACTAAAGAGGTAGGGATAAAACCTCTCAGAGCGTTTCTGTAGTTCTTCAAGCACTCTCTTAAGGTGTTTCTCTCATGGCGGTCTGTCTTTTGTGGGTAATTATTGTTGTTTTGGTTGTGGTGGCTTTGGTTGTGGTTATTTGCAGGGTCATCTATGGAGTATCATGAGATTCATAGGAGGAATAGGAGCAGATTTGTGGATGGGAGGGATCATAAACTTTTGAACACGTGAGAGATTATAATATCCAGCATAGCATAGGGAGAGAGAATCAAAAGAGGAGGAATCACAAAATTGTGTTGCAAGGCAGAATTAATCTAGCCTAAAGTATGGAAGCAGTGGGGGGCAGGACCCAGTTTGTGTCATAGAGAGGAAGGGGCAAAATCCTGTTGTCAACAATTTCTCTACTGGTTGATCCCTAGCAGCTTGATGTCCGAATGGGATTCCTTTGATGGCTGGCTAATGCCATATGGCATAAAAGCTCTCTCTGTCTATATGCTACCTTCATTTACCTACATAGATGATGTTTATTGAGTAGCTTATTTAAAATCCCTCCAAGTCTGCTCCCATGGTGGTAGTACATTCACCCATGCCTTTCCAGATTTCACGGTGCTAATGTCTATAAATATATCAGAGAATCCAGATGCCTAGCGGATCCGTGGGAACAGAAAGATTCACATGTACGGGTGGCTCCCATGAAGCATCTTCAGCATTGTCTTAGGTTGCTGGGAGAGGTTGCATTCATATTCAAAATGTATAGCACAATAAAGGAGATGGTCGTTTTCATGTCTCCCAGGGTGTCTCTCCACTCTGCTATATTACTAAATTAAAGGAGACAACATAACTTTGTGAAATTTAAGTGTTCTCTTCTCTACATGGCAGTATGAAAGTGCTCTATTTCTAATTTGTTCATCAATGATCCTAATAAAGACAAACTGTCACTGTAACCATGGTCTAGATTGCAATATATCAGTTTTATTGCCTCTGTAACAGCTGCTGAAATGTCATTTCCCTTGTCATTCAGCGATACTATGTCCTTCTCACTGGGCAGAGCCCTAGAGTTTCCAGGGCATTCTGGAGAACTCAGATACAAGCTATTAAAAAATCAATTAAATTTTGTTAAGTGAAATTTTTGTGCAGGTAAAGAAATTTGTCTTTAAAAAAATAGTGGTGCCAACTATTAAAGGATTGAATCTTTATAAAAAACATTTGATGAAGGGATCAATTCCACTTTATTTTAAAACTATACTTATTCCAACCAGTGATTGCTTTATTATACTAAGCAAGGCAAAGACAGAACAGTCCCATATCCACCAATGTCTAAATAGCAAGTATCATTTCTAATCATAGAAAAAATTGGAAACAAAGTAGATATTTACCAATTAGGAAATGGTTAAGCAAATTGTTGCATCAGAATGTAATAAAATATTACTGCACTATAAGAAGCTGTGATTATGAAGACAAGAGAAGAATGGAAAGACATGAACAGATGCAAACTGAAATGAAGAACCAGGAAAACAGTATACACAATGAGTACAATGGCTGAATTTAACTGGAAAGAATAACGACAAGAAAAATTCAAACACTATAATTAAAACGACCAAGTTTGACCCAAAAGAATTGAGAAAATGCTCTTATCTTCCTTCTTTACAGAGATGAGGGACTGGTGGGTGGAATTTTATATATACTATCAGACTTCATTAAATAATGTTTTTCTCCTTTTTTATTCTTTGTTATGGGGGATGACTCTGGGGAGGAGCAAGTGATAGATTTGGGAAAGAAGTAGATAAAAACAATCACTATTTTTTAAAAAGAATAATATTTTTTTGAAAAGAAAACATCTTTTTGAGAAACCCTTCCATTCAAGACACAGGAATCTGAGCAATATCTGTGACCACGCTTCTTACCTTACATGAGTTTATAATTAAATAAGCATCCTTATATTTTTTAATATATCATACTTTCACAAGACAAAGATGACAATGTAAATTATTATATCCATATAGAAGGCTCCTATGGACAATAAACAATCAAGCAGAGACTCTGTTGGAACTGAATGAAGAAAAGGCAGATGAGGGAAGCCAGTAGCAAATTATGGAGCAGTTATGTGGTACAGGAGCAGAGTACTAGATTTGAATTCAGGAAGATCTGAGTTGAAATCCTGCCTCAGTCACTTAATATCTATGTAACACTACGAAACTGCCTCAGTTTCCTTATTTGCAAAATGAAAATATTAATAGCACCTACCTTCCAGCATTGCTGTGAAGATGACATGAGATAATAGTTGTAAAGTACTTTGCAAATCCTAAAGTGCTATATAAATGCTAGCCATTATTACTAATACGTTATCTGTATAAGAATGATAGAGAGCCCAAGGATTTTTTCTCAGGGTATTCTTTCCTTCTCCCCTTCCTCCTTACCCACCCCGCTGCCTTCCTAGGATAGTGCAGTGATCAGAGAGTTGATCTCAAAGTCAGAGAGATCAAGATTCAAGTACCACTTCTAACCTATACTGGCTCTGTGACCTTGGACAAACCATTTAATCCCTTACCACTTTCACTCCTTATCCCCAGGCAACCTTAAAGGATTATGTTGCCAATTTGGGAGTTCCCTAAAGTAATGATAGGACTGATCAAAGGGGAAAAAAGAAAGCAAAAGTTGTCCACTACTAGTTGTTACATGGGATCCCCTGAGTTACTGCTGCTTCCTCTTAGGGGTCAGAGTTACCCTGACCCTCACTCCCCCCACTAGTTTAATCTCTTCTCTCCATATTAGCCCAAATATTACTTAATCTTTTTCTGATAAACAAGGTCCTGTGGGTCAATTCCTCCAAAGAGAATTTAGAGCAAGTATAGCAGAGTTGAAAAGCAAGTAAGATGCTGGAAATGGTAGCAAAAAAGAAGAGTGCTTGGTTGATATTATAGAAAAATAGTTAAAACAAATATGACCATTTAAAAGATGATTGTAAACAGTTGAGATGTTTTAGTTTTATTATTAGAAATATAAAGTCATCCATTTCTAACAGATTTTAGATATATTTTATTACAATTAAATTCAGGTTATTAGGGATATATGTGCACGTTCATATGAGATATGAGAATGTTATGGGTATTTAAGTGTGTGTGAATTAAAATCAGTTTAACTTAATATCGAAAAATGTGTTGAGAATGACTGCTTGGGAAATCTGAAGGGTCTAAGCCATACAACTAAACAGCAAGTCAGTGAGGAAAAGAAGAAGGTTGCATTAATGCTAAGAAAATCACCGTTTCCCTCAAAAACCCCAATCTTTGTAGAGGATCATAGAGTAGAATCTGTAAAGGATCTGGTACAACTTCTTCATGTTATGGTTTGGTTGGTTGTCCTTAGTTCTCAAAAAGCACCCAAATGACATCATTACGTCAAGGTCCAGTGTGTCCAGCTATGGTTGATCAGGTCAATCCGAACTTGGAATGCTGTACCACAAATAGTCCCTATGAACATTTGGCGTGGAGATAGTTCTAAATTTGCACATCTCACATTTCTTTTGAGCTATTGCAATTCTATGTTGTTCAGACCACACGCTGCCTTCTCTAATGTGGGCCCACCATTCTGGGCAGTCCTGTGCCAGTGTTGCCCACGTCTCACAATTGATTCCAACATTCTTCAGAGCAACCTTGAGAGTGTCCTTGTGTTACTTTTTCTCATCTCCATGTGAGCATCTGCCTTGTGTAAATTCTCTATAAAAGTCTTTTTAGTAAATGTACTTTTACATTTGATGGCTAGCCCATTGGAGTTGCATTCTCTGAAGTAGAATCTGAATGCTTGGCAATGTCAGTGACTGGTACCGTATTTTGCCAGGCGATCTTCAGAATCATCCTAAGACAATTCAAATAGAGGTGATTCAGTTTCCTGGCATGGCATTGATAGACTACTGTCCAGGTTTCATAGACATACACCAATGGTTCTATAGACCTTCACTTTCATAGGCAGTCTAATATCTCTTCTCTCCCACACTTTCCTTCAGGGCCTCCCAAACCCTGAGCTAACTCTAGCAATGTGTATATCAACTTCATCATCTATGTATACAACCCTGGAAAATATACTTCAAAGTTAAATGAACTTGCCTACAGCATTCAAAATTTCTCCATTTGCTATAAGTCATGGTTCCACATATGGATGGTGTGGTCCTAACTGTGGGAGAACCTGTTTACTTGGTATTATTTGCTAGGCATAAGCAACAGAGAATCGATCCATACTTTGCTGCATCTCAGCCTCAGAGGCTGTATTAAGAGCATAATCATTTGTGAACAGAAAGTCACACTCCATTTCTTCCTCTACTTTAGTCTTGGTTTGTATCCCTTTTCAAGTTAAATAAGTTAAATATCATCAGTGTGGTAGCTGATCTCAATGTCATTTTTATCTTCATTGAAGACTTCTGTAAACATTGCCGAAAACATCATCCTAAAAACCATGGAAGCAAACATACAGCTCTGTTTCAGTCCATTGGTGACTGGGAAAGTGCAAAGGCATTGCCCATCACCCACCCAGAACCTCGACAAGCATTCTGTCTTGAAATGGACATATATTATTGATGAACTTCTCTGGCCAACCACATTTTAACATAATTTCCCACAAGCCCTCACAGTTGTCAGTACCAAAGGCCTTCAGTAAATTGATAAAGGTTGTGTACAGACCTCTGTTCTAGTCCTGGCATTTCTCCTGGAGCTGTAGGGCAGCAAACACTTACCAGCCCAGGGAGTGGGCAAAGCCTCTCTCAGATTTGAATGACCAGGGACAAAAAGTCCTAGAAGATACTGAACAGACATATTTACGTATGAAAGTCTAGGAAAACTCTGAGCTTTTTCTGGGGCTACTGACTTACCCTTGGTTGTAGATTGCCTCTGTACCTTCTCTCTGCCTACAGGCCAATGGGAGACGCAGAGTTTTAACAACTGGGGAACCCCAAACTCCAGAGCAGTTTGATAAGTACTGAGCAAGTAATCGTTATCTGACTTGTGGTTTATACTACAAAGATGAACATTTGAGATGTGTGTAGAATAGACACCCTGAGCTAGGGAGAGGCTTCCCATCCTAGAACCAGGAAGAATAATTGAGAGGAAAGATATTTGCCTGTTGGACTCTACTTTTTGTTCCTTGGAGGGAGAACTCCATGAAATGATTCTGACACAGCAGAATGAAGAGAATGTCAGCTTTTAAGCTGAGCCTAAAGCTCAAGCCAGTGGGTGTTATAGTAAAACAGCATCCATCATTGACTAGTAGAACCAGGTTTGGATGAGACTATGAAATCAGAATCATTTGGGAAAGCTTGAAGACACCAGGAGCAGCATAGATATCATTAGTTATCTCTTCTCACAAGGGATGTTGCCATACATGCCACCCACATGCGTGTTCACCATATAAGCTTCCTAAATATGAATCTCTGTTTTTGACTTGTATGTATAGTTATCTCTTCCACATCACAGGGGTTAAGATTGTGGTGCTCCCATGATCCGGAAAATTTGTGTAAAAGTTCGACCCTCCATTCATACCAGAGAAGAAGTCTTTTATGAGGTGTTTACAGTGTTTTATTATAAAATTTGGATCGATACTATATAATACTATACATATATTTTGTGCACTTCTGAGTTTCTAAACTTTGTGCCATCTGCTGTCCTTCATGTATTGTCTGCAGCTTCCGCAAAACTCCCCAAATATTCCCATTTAATTAGCCCAACCTACGATGTATTGAAACTGCAACAGGGAAAGTAGTGATGTGGAAGGGGTAACTGTGTATCTACTCTTACCTTGATGCAAGGTATATTTGTAAAAAAAAAATGTACCATAGGCTTAAGGGGGAGAGGTCTTATGGCTACTTTTCCACTCAAATACACTTGTTTTGGGGCTAATTGTGCCCTCTATGAGCCTTTTGAAAGATAAACCCATTGGTGAGCTGCATAGACTTGTAGCAGTCAAGAACTAGAGTACCTTGGGATGATTTTCAAGTGACTCACCAAAGGTTACTTTGTTGATAAGTGTCAGAGGTGGAATTGTACGTTCACATGCTCACAAAAGTAAAGTAGATAAAATTGTTCCTTCTTTTGTCCACCCAGCCATTTGCACTATTTGTTCACTGAGATTATATTTCAATTGTATGAAAATCTATCTCATCAGTGGGTAAACAAAAGGATGATGGAATCCCTTAGCTCTAGCCCTGAATCTCCTAGGTGGCTCCAACCCTCCCTGGTCACTGACATTGTTTCATGTCATACACTACCTTCCTCTACTGAAGGCCCATTATAATATCTCATCATAGTTGATACGTGACCAAGATCTTAAAAGTTAAGTAAGGGAAGTGAGATTTCTGGGGGGTTCTGCCAACCTTTAAAGGTTTTGAATTTTGGACTGACAAAAAGACTTTTTTTTTTGATCTAATTAAATATAGAGGAAGTCATTGTCCAATGGTTGACCACCAAGTAGTGATTCTTCTCTTTTATGGCTACAACAATATTTCAAAGAACCATGCTAAGAGGTAGATTGGATGTCTGTCCAGTACAGAGGGAACATCTGTGTGGATGCATCTTAGAAACACTGAAGGATTAAAGTTTCCTGGAAATAACTGGAAATCTTACAAGAATTTCAAGCTTCTGCAGTGGATACATGGAAAGTTCCTTCTCTCATTTCTATCTCCTGAAGATTAGATTAAAAGAAATGTAAATAGAATAAAAAAAATACATTTGCAGTCTCTACTCCTATTCCATTTATTCCTTCTGCAGTCACTGAAATGATATTTATAAATCTCTCCTGCTCAGTAAACTCTAATGGCTCCCTATTCACTTTAGGATCAAATTGGAATTCGTCTGCTTGTCAGTGAAATGCCTTAAAACATCTGGTTCTGACTCGCCTTCTTAACTTCATTTTACAGTTCTGCCTTTCATACATGCCACAGTCCAGTCAAATACGTCCTCTTGCTGTCCCTTGAATGTCTTGTCTGTGCCTTGGCATAGGTCATGCATGGAATATAATCCTTCCTCATCTCCACCTCTGAGAATCACTGGTTTCCTTTAAAGCAAAGATCAAATACTCTCTTCTCCAAGAGGCCTTTCCTGACCTTTATCCACATGGCTGGCGCCTGTTTCCCATAACTTAATTTTTTTAAACTTCATGTATGTTTTATACATGTACTTACAGATGTATATGTTCTTTCCTCCATGGAATCTTTGATCCTTGAGTGTAAATAATAATCTCTGCCCTTCCTATGCCAAAAAGCTGTGTAATAACATGTATAAAAGTTCTTAAAATGATAAAGCATCATGCAAATTTAAGTATCCTCCTCATCATCAGTAGCATGATGAGATAGCTATGTGGTGTGGTGTTTAAAGAACTAGGCTTGGAGGCAGGAAGACCTGAATTCAAATGTGACCTAAGGCAATAACTTTACAACTCTGGGCAAGTCACTTACACTCCCTGCCTCAGTTTCCTCAACTGTAAAATGGAGATAATGAAATCACCCACTTCCCCGGGTTGTTGTAAAGTTCAAGTAAGCAAACGTTTATGAAGTGCTTAGTATGAAGTGCACATAGTAGGTATTATATCAATTGCTAGCTATTATCAACATCATCATATTATTATATGATTAGAACTGTAGTTTATCTTTTTCAATAGATAGAGTTTCTGGTAAGGACATTCGTCTATTATTACAAATATTTAGCCTCTATGCAACTTGTCTCCTAGAGGGAGTCTGAAGGCACTCAAAAGACAAGAGCCTTGTGGGAGGGGGGAAGATCACAGAACCAGTGTCTGTCTGAGGTGACACATGAACTCATATTGGGTTGAGTCCAGATCTCTAACAATTAAGCCACACTGCCATCTTTCCACAGGTCTGTATGTCTTCATTTCTCTAACTTTTTTGTTATCATCATTCCCCACTTTCTAAATACTGAAAAACACTGGCCCTATATTAGCTGTGTATATACACATGTACACATGCACACACATATATGTATGTATATATTTATATGTAGATGCATATACACACGTATATATACGATATATGTCTGTGTATATCTGTATCTCTATCATCTATCTATCTATCTATCTATCTATCTATCTAATCTTTGCCTTTTATTTCTTAAGAGAAAACTGTAACTTAAGGGCTACTGATGGTGAATTGGATAGAGCACCGTGTCTGGAGTGATGAAAACCTGAGTTCAGATCTGGCCTCAAGCAATAACTAGCTGTGTGACCCTGGGTAAGTCACTTAATCCTATCTGCCTCAGTTTCCTCATCTATAAAATAAGCAGGAGAAGGAAATAGCAAAAACTACTCCAGCATCTCTGCCAAGAAACCCCAAATAAGGTCACAAAAAGTCAGCTACAACTAACAACAGCAAACCTTCATTTCTCAGTGGTGTGTTGGTTTGTTGTAGTGTGCATTGAAAAAGAACCTCCTTGGTAAGAATGCAAATGCTACAAATCTTGTCCCAACTGTTCTCCTTTAAAATATTTCCCTGTTCAAGAACATATTATGTCTAGTAACCACAATAGATGCGACTTCTTTAAAGGTAATTTCAAGAACAACTCTGTAGGATCAACTATCAGGTATGAAAAGAGAAATTGTCTCACAGTGACATGAGTGACTGTTTCTACAATTACTAGCTTTTCTTTTATTAGGTTTTTGTTTTAAATAATGAAATGTAAAACCTTCATTCTTCTTAAAAACGTGTTCATCTGTTTCCATTTAATTCCATATAGATTAAAAATGACTTGACATTAATTAAACTTGAATTTATAGTTAGCTTTTATTAAAGATTTTTTTACCAGAAATGTTTGTATAGATAGATTCTTAGTCTTGTTCAGAATAAGTACCTTATTTAATAATAGCAAGAAATCACATAAATTGTTCAGAGAAAAGGTTATCATTAGCTCATGCCCATGGATAAAGCAAACTATTATCTTGGAGGGGTGGAGGGGACAGGCAAGGAGAACTTTATCACTGTAGAGTCAATTTCACTGGTCACATTTATTTTTCTGTTTTTCACAGTCCCATCGTATTTATACACACATTCATACATATATATACATAGAAAAATAAAATACACACATATATACATACCATACTCTCTCTACTCTCTCTCTCTCTCTCTCTCTCTCTCTCTATATATATATATATATATATATACATATATATATATATATATTTTATATATATCTATATCTATCTATATAGATAGATAGATATAGATATATATAAAATTTGGAGGCCTTAGAATATTTAAGCAGTTAGTAAGTAACAGTTCCTGGTTGAATGAATGGATCTTGCTAGAAATAAAATAGTTGCAAAGATCTTTCTCAAATCATTTGACTCAGGTGGGATTTACTGACTTTTTCAGGGTTCCTGAAGCTGTGCAGGCTGACCTATTTCTAACAAAATTCCACGAATGGCAGAATTATCTTAAATGGGGCCTGTTGAAAATAGGCCACCCTCTGTGGAGACCTCTAGTACAAGCATTTTCTAACTAGCATCTTCAAATATATGATTATGGTCTGAGTCTGTTTGAGCTCTGCCACATGAGAGTTTGAAAGGAAGTGCTGTCTTTGTGGCCCAGGTCACATGTGACCAAATTAAATTGGCACACTTTGTGAGGACATAGCTCTTGTGTTCCTGGCCATGCTAGCGTGGTGGATAGCTGAGAGAAGAAGGCTCAGCTGTCACTCAGTGACCCATTAACACGGCTGTTCCATCCTACAGTGTCAGATTCCTCTCTCTCAGAGACAGCACTCCCTGGGGATAATGCCTACCTGCAGGAATGAAAGAAGGCCAGTGGTGACAGCAGCACTATCAAACAGAGAGCAAACAACACAGCAAGGCTCAGGGATTCTAACACCAGAATTTTAAATGCAGGGAAAAGTCATAGCCTGTGGTGAAAGCTGGAGGATCCAATTGGAGGAGGTACAGCAACTTTTAACAAGCTCTTTTCTTCAAAAGAAGTGAATAAAATAACACCTGTAACTGAACACAGCGTGAAGGACAGCTGTTGTGAGTGAGTAATAAGAAAAGTGCATCAAAAATTGTAGAAACTGGGTCAGATCCCTTCTTCTTCAGATGTCAGGATCCAGATTTCTGATAGGGAGTAGAAAGAAAATGAAGTATGTAGGTTAAGGCCAATGTCACAGACTTGGAGTCTGGAGATACCTCAGTTTTCATCATAGATAGGACACAAGTTGTGCAACTGTGACCAAAACTACCTAATTTCTCTATTCCTCAGTTTCCTCATCTATAAAATGGAAATTGATTATAGCTATATTATCTACTGCTTAAATGTTTTGTGAGATAAAGTATGTAATTTTCAACCCTTGAAACACTGAGATAAATGTTACAATTGCCATAACCAGAGTGAACAGTACATTCGATAGTAACATTTTTAGGTATCACACATAGTTCCACCAGGGGCATATTGGGGAAATAAATGATAACACTAAATCTTTGAGGCTCATCACTGAAAGTTTGATGGTCTCTGGTTTAGAAATATCACGAGTTAGGACTTCCTGGGGTGGGGTCAAGATGGCAGAGTAGAGAAAGCACTCTACTGAGCCCTCTCAACATTCCCCTCCAAACAACTTTAAAATAATGCCTCAAATAAAATTCTGGCATGCCAGAGTCAACAAAAGGTCAGAGTGAGATGTTCTTCCAACCTAAGACAACATAGGAGATCAGAAAGAGAGATCTGTGACAAGGGGATGGAAGCTAGCCCAGGGAAAGACCACTTGTGGGAATAGGTGTTAGCAACAGAGGAAGCAGAAGCTTTGGGAGCTCTCAAGCCAGAGATGGGAAGGGGACCCACAAACTGGTCTGAAAGAGATTACAAGGGAACCCTGGGCTGGAAAGGAAAGCAGGACCAGACTGTGGCAACTCCATTGTCTATACCCACTTGGGGTCAGAGTGTAAGGGCAGAAAGGAGCACTTTCTGCCAGGAGGGAGTGGAAGCCCTGAGGGCCTGTATCACTTCTAGTCCTAAGGGATCAGGGACTCTTCTGGGTTAGGACCAAGAGAACTGTGATCTCACTTCTCCCAGGTGAAATCACATAGGAAGCATCAAGAATTTCTAAACCTGCAGAACTAGCTTTGAGAACAGCAGTGTGAAAAAATATGGAACAGTGCATTTCCTTTGCCTCATTTGGAACAGAGGCTAATGTTAATATGAAGTTTCAGATCAAGAATATTACCAATGTCTATGGTCAATGACATTTTTAACCTGTACTCTACTTGCAAGTGGAGTCAGTTCAAGGTTACTCTCCAAAAAACTTTCCACCCTGATACTAATTAGGGCAAATATAAAAATATGTGTGTCACTAGTGTAAGACATTTATGTGCACATTGATGGCTTAAATGTAGCTTGGGAGGGATATAGTTAGATAATATTTGACATCTGGACTTCCTCTGAAGAAAGGAGAGTGTGCATGGTTGCTAAAGGAAAGAGAAAGGAACTCTTAAGGTCTTAGAGCATTCCCTGTGAGTATTTTATCTCTAGTGTCTGAGGGGATACCATATGAGAATTATGTCTGTTCTAGGGTCACATAGGTTCAGAACAAAAAGTCACTTTCCTGGTCATTATCCTTTAAAAAAGTGTAATGTTAATTATGTTAATGATAGGTAAAGATCTTCTCTGCCCATTAATGGGCCTGATCATCAAGGGAAGCTTGATTAGGGGAGATTTGTTTTGTAAGAAGGCCCACACTTTTTGTTGCTTTGAAAACCCAAATGTTGGTGCTTTGTTCTCTAGTAACTATGTCTATGTATAATGGTCAGACAGTTGGATTTGTCTATTGATGTGTGATGTAGGTATTGCTTATGGTCAGACAGTTGGAAGCCCTGTCTGTTAGTCTTTATTTCTCTGTATTTTCTCTGAAGTTCAGGGTGCTGATTTTCTCTCCTGAACTAAGTGAATGATATATGTGCTTGATTAAAGTGATTGCTGTATCCTTACGGTTACAAAAAGGAAGGAATTCCCCAAGCTTACACTCACCAGTTTTTCTCTTACAAAATGCTAGTCATACAAAGAACCATCACAAATAGTGAATAGAGAGTAAATTCATTTATCCAAGCAAATAGCCAACAGAAACTGAAAAAAAAATAGTTATACCAACCAGAAAACAGACTGAATGGTCTTTCCAGCTAGGACTGATAGTTTAATCAAAACTCAGAAAGAAACCTCTGTCTTATTCAAGGGAAAATTCCATGAATTTTCCGGTAGTGATATAGTACAGAGAATAGAGGGGTAGGCCTGGAATTAGGAAGACACATTCACATCTAATCCCTAACTGTATGACCCTTGGCAAATGTTAAAGCCCTTAAGTTTTGTTTTGGTCAGTTTCCTTAACTGTAAAATGGGCACATTAATGGAATCTACCTCATTAGGGTGTGTTGTGAAGATCAAGTTAGATAATATTTGCAAAGTGTTTAGCACATTGCCAGGTAAACAGTATAGGTGCTATATAAATGCTTCTTCCTGAATTGTCTAGGGAAGCAAGTTAGAAATAAGAGATATGTTCAGAATCTGTCTTCCCCCATGAGTCTGGAGCTTCTAAACTCTTTCTTTCCTTATCTTTCTGGAGTTATTTGGTGAGAGGGTCTAGCACCAGAAGAAAAAGTAATACCTCCTCTCTCCCAAATTCTCACACTAACCCTGAAGCATGCACACAGCATGGCATTAGTATGCTCTCTACCAATAGGGATGTTCCCCCAGAATATGTAGTGGAAAACAAAATGCCTCCTACTTCCTTTGAAATGTGAATTACATGAAAATCCTCTCCTTACTTTTACTTATCCATTGAAATGAATGTCAGTGGCCATATAGATAAATTCTATGAAGAAATCTTATCATAGGCTAGGCTAAAAGTAATCCTTGAAGGTACACTTGGGGAAACCCACAACACCTTTACATCATTTCCTTCTTCTCAATCTCCTGGAAATCAATGGCAGATAGAATAGATTTTTTTTTGAGAGTCTGGTAGATAGGGTCTGAAATATACTCAAAAATTGCTCACAGCCCTAGGGTCTCAAGTATGACTCCACTCATTTGCCCGGCATGTGACAGGACAATAGGGAATTCCAAGATTCTTTCTTTTCCATCTCTTCATCTTCGAAAATGTCCTTCAGGATCAATAGAACTTGATTTCCAGTTGAATCTTGGCCTGTATTTTTGATGCAGATTTCTATAATGACTGCATTTATAGTGATTCTAAACTTTGATGGAGTTATGAAATGATTATTGTTCATGCTCCCGTGTAGAGAATATAACTCTCTATCAATGGGCTATGAGGTGATAGGAAAGATACCTCTTTCCTACATGTCTGTCATTGTCCACTCATGCCAAAAACACACCTGGCATTGTAAAGATAGAGTCAACCACAGATCTTTATGAAAAAATATTTTTTAAAATTTGTGAAAAATGAAAAATTTATGAAGAATAATATATCAAGAAAATGTCTTATTTCACAGGATAAATTTAAGCCAAACATAAATTGAAGCAAGGCCAGTATGGAAGAAGGACTGGTTTGTTTCTCTCAGATGTGTGTCCAGAATACAATACAATCACACATACTCCCCACTTGTGCATTTAGATAGAGATTACCTCTCATAGTCTGAAAGAAGCTAACTGCAGATGTGGCAAGACAATCAACCGCTGCTTTGTGGTTGTATTGCTACCACATGAGAGTTGACATCTCCCTTTTCTCTCTTAATTTTCCTCAAGAGTTTCTTGAACTCCTCTTGGCATACATGTAAAATCTCTAATCTCCTCAATCTTGGAAAACAGATTTAATTAATAGGATTTGAAGTTAGGTTTATGGAAAAACCATAATTGGACTGCAAGACCAAAGACATAACACACCAAAGTAGAGTAATTTTGCTAAGCTAAGAGGAAAAAGAATTCCAGAATTCAGATTTAAAATTTTAGAAACTGAAAGATCATTCTCACAATAAAGGAACACTATTAGAAAGGCAAATCATCAATACAGAAGAGGGCCATAAAGACTTCACTGCAACTGATGGTGTTTCTTTCACCTGATTCTGGGTTGCAGTTCCTACTTTCTGTATCTATTTGATGAGATCCTAATACAATGGCTAGATCCATCATCATTTAGGGGGAAAGAAAACAGGTTCCATGTAACCCTGTACTGATCATAATTAGAATGAAGTCAAAGTCAAGGTTAAGCCATTGACTGGGAAAGTAGAGGTCACTGCTGTGAGATGTAGATATAAAGTGAGCAGGTTATTTCACCTTTCCCTTCCAGAATGACAAATCTAAAACATATTCAGTGGTTGATAAGAGTAACCTTTGGATTTGGCCAAATAGGAAAGTTGGAACAATATCTGTAATTTATATTTTTCTCTTAAAAAGAACATGCATTTTTCTTTCTCAAGATCTTCTCTATCTTAAATTAAGTAGTTCTTCTATCTACCATTGTGCCTAAATTGGGCATATAAGAGACTTCAATTTATGTCAACAAATACCATATGTAAAGTTAGGATTCTAGAATGAGGAACTCTCCAACTTATTTGTGTGCTTCTGGTTGTGGTTTATCCTTGGTTCTTGAAGACAACCATGATATCAGAAAGATGATGATTTGACTTGAGCGAAGGAGGACTATACTGTCATCAGCCTCAGTTTCTCCTCCAGAGTTATTTGGGTCCAGTGGTCAAATATGGTTCAGGATGACTAGAGATGACCCAAGATGAAGAGCTGAGAACTGAAAAAAATGAAGAATCTGCAGTATACAACAGGGACACAATTTGGGATAAGTGTGGTAGATGACTATTAATTCTTAATTTTTACCCCTTTCCATATTATCTGAGTGACTGTATAGAATAACTATATCTATATCATCTACATCTATATCTAGAGAGAGACAGAGAAAAAGAGAGAAAAAAGAGAGAAAATGCAACTATAAGCACGTGACACCACAATTTGTGTGTGTGTGTGTCTGTGTGTGTGTGTGTGTATGGTGTTCCACACTTGTGATAGACCATGTGATTTTAGCTCCTGACTATGGAAACTCCTTTTACTGATTCATATTGGCAACACTTCTGTAATTTAAAGATTTTGAGGGTCATTTGGGAAAATGAGAGATAAAGTGACTTTCCTAGGGTTACCCGGGGATGTCAGAGGCAGGAACTGAACCTATCTGAACCTCACTCCAAGGCCAGTCTTATACCCATTAGACCAGGGATGGGGAAGTTGTAACCTCAAGGCCATATGTGGTCCTCTGGGTCTTCAAGGGCAGTCCTTTGACTGAATCCAAACTTCACGGAAACAATCCTCTTAATAAAAGAATTTGTTCTGTAAAACTCAGACTCAGTCAAAAGGCCACACTTGAGGACCAAGAAGGTCACATGTGGCCTCGAGGCTGCAGATTCTCCACCCCTGCAATCATTCAGTTGTCAATAATGATATTTTTGTATTGAATCACTTCCCATTCTTTCTTCTCCCTCTAATTCTTAGGTCTCATTGGATACAGCAAAGGTTTGAATTCAGAATTCTGGGACTACTGTATGCTCCATGTTGTTGAAATTATTTTTGTGTAATCCATAGAGAAGAGATGAAGAACTCCTTCATGCTATGGTATAAAAAAGAGAGAGGGAAACAGTCAGCTCAGGTTATACACAGAAAAGATGATAACCCAAGTAACAAAGAGTCCAGTTCAATCAAGGCAGCGAATGCAATGTGTTCCTTTTGAATGGCCAAGAATTAGTTAATCTGAATAGCTGGCAAGAGGAGGAGGTCCTGATATAATCCCACAACCTTTGGAACCGTGAACATGGGCTCAATTAGCTTGGAATGTTCTATTTAGAAATCCCCATTTTTAGACAGCTGCATTTGGGCAGTCAAACTTTGGAAAGACTAAAGAGCGACAACATGACCTTTGTTATTTCCACAGCCTGTTCTCATCATTTTGGGACTTGTTGCCTCATGCAATATTATGTTGCTAAAAAAAACCAAGGTATGTGTGTAGGAATTATTATTTTAATAATATTTCAGGAAAAGAAGTGCTATTTATTTGATTTTGCTGGAATATTTTTATTAGTACGTTACTAAATTGATATTGTCACATGAGGAAGTATATAAATTACCCTCATTAGAGGCTCATAGGACTGCCAGCACTGTGGGAGCCAAGAGAATCAAAATTATTGATGGTAGCATCAGTAATCCAGTGAGCCATCCATCCTTTCATTTGTTCAGGGGTGAGGAACCTGTGGACTTCAGGCAACATGTGACTTTCTAAGTCCCGAAGCGTGGCCTTTGGACTGAATCTATATTTTATTGTTCTGTAAAATTTGGATTCAATCCAAAGGCTGCACTTAAGGACCTAGAAGGCCATATTGGATTTGTTCTGAAAAATTTAGATTCAGTCCAAAGGTCATACTTAAAGACCTGGAAGGCCACATTAGATTCGTTCTATAAAAATTCATTCTATAAAAATTCATCAAAAACCTGCACTTAAGGACCTAGAAGATCACATGTGGCCTGAAGGTCACAGGTTCATCATCCCCATGTTTGTTGGAAACAAGCTAGAACTTGGATGGTTCGGGGAACTTTTCAGTCTTCTCACTGAAGCATTGTATTTCTTTTATTTCTCTTTTCCCCATAATGGCAACAACAATTACTCAATTTCACATACTATTTCAAAGGATTTCCTCCTAGCTACTTGGTGAGGTCTAGGACAAATATTGTTTTCCTATTATTGACTCACCTTTTAATTTTTAGGAATAGTAGGGAACTAGCACTAAGGAAATTCTCTTTCTCCCTCTCCATGCAGAGTGGAAACTCCTCTGAACCATGTGATTTTAAAGTTCCCTGGCTCAGCTAGTAAATGTCTGAGATGGGATTTGAATTCAGGAAGAGGATCTGTCTGGGCTCCAGCGCCAGTGTGCTCCTCACTGTTTCACCAACTGCCCTCTCTCATCTACCATGGGGGATATTTGGTAATCCAGGAGAAGCAATGCTTTTATGAGGGTTGTAGAGATGCATTCCTCACAGATTTTTCCCCTTGCCTGGAATGCACCCCTTTCTCACCTCAATTTTCCTCTTATTTCCGATTTGTCCCTTTCCATGTTTCAGACTCTTTTGCCTGAAAAGTTCCTCCTTGATTCCTCCTTGTTTTCCATCCCCATGCCCTCCCCAAGCTTCCTGAAATAAGTGCACAGCTGCAGCCTCCTACACCTTTCTCACCCCCCTCCCTCATTTCTTAGGACTCTCTATCTCTTGAAATTACTTTATATTCAAAGTTTAAAATATTGCCTCTTTCTTATGAGTGGTTTGATTACTGAAAGGGACAGAAAATGAACATTTCTTTATTGAACAAAAAAAAATTAAATCAATAGGTGAAGGAAGATACTGACCCTTGTGAATGATTTGGTTGCAAAAATGGTTAGAAAATTAAGTTATGTTCTTGAAAAACATAGAAAGTTTTAAGATCTTACAATAGAGCTTGGATGGGAAGGCACTCAGGGACCATAAAGCCCAACCTTATCACTTTACACATGAGGAAAATGAGGCCCAGAGAAGCTAAGTGATTTACCCAAGGTCACCTAGGTAGTGAGAAGTGAGAGAGGAGCCCCTGTTCCTCTAAAGTCAATTCTCTTTCTATTATTGTAAACTCCTCCTCACCCCAGGAGAAAGCAAACTCCTTGAAGGCAAGGATTATCTCTTTTTGTTGCTTTTCTGTCCTCTTAGGCATTTAGTTTAGTGATGTACACGAAGTAGTTGATTAATGCTTGCTGCATTAGCGACAGCTAAATCAGAGTGCCTAGAGCACCGGGCTGAGAGTCAGGATGACTAATCTTCCTGAGTTCAAATCTAGCCTAAGACTGAACAGTATGACTGGTCAAACCACTTAGTTTGTCTCAGTTTCTTTATTTGTAAAATGAGCTGGCAAACCACTCTGGATCTTTACCAAGAAAAAGAAAGGTCTCATGGAACTAAATAACAACGATACCTGCTGCATTCAATTGAATCTGATAATTTTGTCTAGCTAGTTATTTGTCCCCTAGGAATCTGAGACTTTTTGCTTCCTTCCTGTCACCAAGTTGACCCAATCAGTGAACACTATTACTGGTCTATTACTCGTACTCTTACCATGAACTTTCAGAATTCAAGAGGCTGTGGAGAAGAGTGGGTAAAGTACGAGCCTTGGAATCAGGCTGACCAGGGTTCAAATCCCACCCCTATTATTAACTAGCAATTTGATAATGATGAAGTCTCTTAATTTTTCTTGGTTTTCATAGTCTCACCTGTAAAGGAAGGGGGTCGGGCTTAATGGGTTATGATACTATGATCCTATGGATCCAGGATGCTAGTTGGTCACCTAACATGACTCCTTGGTAATATGGAATCTTAAGTCTCTCAGTACATCGATAAAAATGCCAATGTTCATTGGAATTACAAAACAACCTTCCTCCCTTCCTTCTTTGAAAGAGGGGAGGAAAGGATTCTGGGGAGATGGTGAGTAGGGCAGAAAATTTCAAGCTCTGATGATTCTCCCACACAAAAGAAATACAATGGCACCATAGGGCAAACAAAGTATGGGCAAAAATAAATAATAACAGGGGCACATCCGGGGTCTTCCTGGGACAATTTGAGAGTCAGAAGAAAAGTCCCAGGAAGTTTGGTTCTGATGAAGAATAAATACGTCCAAGCCAGGGTCCACTTTAACAGCAAAGAACAAACCACAAGACCCTTAAACAATAAGCAGCAAGCCCTGGGGTTTGTTTGGAAGGCTGCCTCGGCCCCAGCCACAGGAACATCCCCCCACAACATTCCCCCTATAGTGGGGGGAGTTGGGCATCTGAGCCCCGGAAGATCCAGAGAACCTCTGCTGACAAGAAAGGCCAGACTCAGCTGTGCTGGGGAGAGCAGCAGGTGGCAGGTGAGAGAAGGAACCAGCTCGTGCCAGGTGAGTGCAGAAGCAGTGAGGCAGAAAGCCCCTGGCTGTGGGCACATACAGGAGGTGGGAGGTTTGGCTTTGGTTTAGGGTTAGAGGAGATAACTGAGATCTGGGGCAAGAGGCACCATCCTCCAAGCCTCAGGGCTAGCGGTGATTACACAAATTAAGCTGTTATCGCAAAAAAATAAATGCACAGGTAAAGGAGAAAGAATCCAACCATAGAAAGTTATTATGGGAGCAGGGAAGCCTGGGGTTCTGGGGTTCTCCTTCAGAGGAGGATATTGAAGTAAGAAAACCCCAAAGAGTGATGTCAAATAGTCACCTGCCCAAAAAGAAATCATACAGAAGATCTTTAAAAATACTTAAAAAAATAAACGACAGAGGTAGAAGAAAAACAAAACAAAACAAAATAATAAGAATAATCCAAGAAAAAAGAAAAAAACATTATGAAAGGAAAGTCAACCAATTAGAAAAGGACATCCAGAATTTTAAGAAAATGACACCTTGAAAAGTAGAATTGGACAAGGTAAAGCCAGTGACATTATAAGAGATCAAGAAATGATTAAACCTAATATGAATAATGAAAGAAATAGAAAGTGAAACCTAAGGAAAACAACAGATTTGGAGAAGAGATCATGAAGAGAAAACATAAAAATAATTGAACTAACTGAAAGTTATAATCAAAAAAGAATCTTGATACAATAATACAAGAAATAATTAAAGAAAATTGTCCTGAAGCTTTAGAACAAGGGGGAAAGGTAGAAATATAAAAAAATTCATCAATCACTACTTAAAAGAGATGCTATGAGAAAAACTCCTAGGAATATCATAGTCAAATTCTAAAACACCCAGATAAAACATTAAAAGCAACAAGAACACAATAATTTAAATGTTGTGATGCCAAAATTGGAATCCCACAAGATCTAGCAGTGGTAACATTAAAGGACCACAGGTCTTGGCACAATATATATTCTAAGAGCAAAAGAACTGGGGCTCTGGCAGAAAATTTCACTCTCAGTAAAGTTAAGCGTAATCCTGAATGAAGAAAAAAATGGATTGTCTGACTTTAAAGACTTTGTTTTCAAAAGTAAAACTAAACTTAACAGAAGATATGACATATAAGAGCCAAAAGAAATACAAGGTACATACCAAAGACTGATTGTAGAGGATTTAACAAAGACAGACTATTTATTTTTATATATGTCAAATATAAAATATATATCTAAGATTCTTATCAAAAATTGGGTAGTTCATAAGAAAGACTGGCATAAACCTGAGCATGATATGAATTAAAAAAGTAAAACCATTTAGGAACAGTTAAAACAGTAATCATTTTATACAAATGAGGTGCAGGAAGAACAATAGATACAGGGAATTAGGTGGGAGAGGAGGGCTGGTAGTTTGGGTAACCAACGTGCATCAAGAATGGGTTTAAGAGGGAATGATACATATATATTTAGAAGAGTATAAAAATCTTCTAAAAGAAGAAATAAAATGGGAGCAGGATAGGGAGAGGAAAAAAGACAAGGGAGGGAGCTTTAGAGGGGAGGGTAAGTGAATAGGTAAAAAGGGAGTATAGAAAGGTGTTTGGATTTATGGGAATGAAAGGATATGGGAGGGATCCTTGGAGGAGGGTAGGGAAGTAATAGGAGGGCAAGGCAGAGGTAAAGTGGAAGAGGCAGGAGGGATAAAAGCAAGAAATATGCACAAACAAAAACAAAGGTCAAGAGTAGAATTCGGGAAAGTATATGTCTATGTATGTATATATACATGCATTTGTGCATTTATATATCTATCTCTTTAGCTATAGAGAAACTTAATTGTAGCCTTGGCGGGGAGGGAAGACAAAGTAAAAAAAAATGCACAATAAAGAACAAAAGAAAATTTACAAGAAAGCAACAAAAAGATGGACAGTTCTCAACAAAGCATATATTATTTATCATACAGACTTTCTTGAAATCAAAGTTTATTAAGTATTTTGAATCCTCTTATATTTTTCCATGCACATGACATACTTATTTTCTTTCTTACTTTGTATTTAAGTTCCAACATTTAAGTTTATGATATGTTTTTTCTCTCTTCTGTTTTTGTGTTCTGGTGTTTGGGTCTGAAATAAACTTTAAAAAAAGGAAAAAAAAAGAGAAAAGGGGGAGGAGTGAGAGGCCTACGGGCATGAAACTTTATATATAATGGCATCGTTGGCTGATATGTCATTTGCATTTTCAGAACTGCTTTTTACATCTTTTTCCTTTTCTTATTTTTCATTATAAGAAATGGCGTTCTAGCTAGAAGAGGAAGAGGATATTTTGGAAAATAAAGATGTAAAAGCAAACCATACAAATTTTTACAAAAAAAGTTACAGAACACAGTAAAATCCAAGTTGTATGTAAAATGCTGATTGGTTGCTAGCCATCAGTATTATCTAGATATTTTCATTTCATCATCTTTCTAATAATTACTGAATCACAGACTTCAAAGAATTCGAAGGTTTATGAGTTGCATCCTCAATATAATATCATGGCTGTTAGTTCAACCTCTGTTCAAATGTTTCCTGAGGTAGTATGCCCACTTTGGTGAGTTCTGTTAGGAAATTCTGTTTTTTCTTTTCCTCTTAAATTGAACCTAAATTTCCTCCTAAATTGAACCTAAATAGATCAAGTCTGTTTGACTATTTTCCAAATAAAAACCTTTCAAATACATGAAGACAGCCAACAAGTATCTTCTTCCCAACCTCTACCCCACCAGGCATCCATCTCTGTCTGTCTCTGTCCCTTTCTCTCTCTGTCTATTTCTCTCTCACCTCCAACTCCCACCCCACAGAGACACTGAGTTTCTTCGAAGTGATCCTCCAGTGACTTGGAGTCCAAACTCTTCCCAGGCTTATCCTTTTCTGGACACCTTTCAGTTTATTATCATTAAAATATATCTCTAAAAATTGAACATAACACTTCAGGTATGGCCTAAGTAGAGGCCAGAATAGAGTAGGACTTTTAGTAACCTGTTCCTGTTCCTGGAAACTACACTTCTCTTAATGAAGAGTATTTCTACTATGAAATGCATTTGAAAGGATATTATGAAAATTTAGGATAAAAGATTCCACAAGTATTTAGAAAAGAAACCCATGCAACATATATCTAGCACAAAGTTGCTAAAACGTTAAATTCTACCCTATTACATTTTTGTTCTCAGTGAGTTTTGTTTTCTTTTTTTGTTTGTTTGTTTGCCTTAATAAGGACTTTTCTCTATCTCTAATCAAAATCAAAGGAGCAGGTGGCATCATCCTCTCAAACTAAGGGAGCAGCCGTGTAAATGCTCAATTTATTAGCATTATTCATACTGTGTGTGTGTACTCAGCAACCTTAGACTCGTTACTATTCACCATGAAAGCACAAAAAGCGCATCCAGGCTTCAAAAGCAATGACATGTTGCCCAATATTTAGTATTTCTCTTTGGCACACAGAGAAACAGCCACTCCTAAAACTCAGCATGCCATTTTTTAATTCACACTTGTTTCCACTTGAGGAGGCAAGCCAAAACCAACTACCCCTCCCTGCCATGCACCCTGGGAATAAGTGCCCTCCCAACTTTAATAATTATCTGACAAGAATGTTTCCTCTCCCCTCCCCCCATCCTCTCCTCCCTCTTCTAGCCTGAAAGGGGTGGTGGCTTATTAGGGCAGACTTGTGTTCCCTCTTATTTGCATAATTCACAGATGTCAACCTGTGGGCTCCACTGAACCCCAAAGAATCACTGCTTTTGTTTCCTTTGCAAGTCATTCCCTCTTCACAGCTGTAATTAGAGCTCCTAAAATTGTTAGGTGGAGACCAGCAATCAACATTTTGTATAAATATAACTTTTCTTTGTTAATCATATCCTTGGGTCAGAGCTGCCTCTGCCTTTAGAGTTCTGAATGTGTGTGTCTTCTTGCAAGAGAGCACATGTGTTCAGAACAGTTGTATCCAATCTTAAGATATCTTAGAGAAATGATAAGCAGATGTTGCAGGATCATTTAATTCATTAACATCCTTTAACAGTAGCAATAAAAAATAGAAAAGCATTAAGGGATGGGTTTAACAGCTGGATAGCAAAAAAATAGAACCTATGGTCATATATCAAAATAATCATAGGAATTAACTGCTGATTGATTTCACATATTGTATTTTTCCCCATCAATGTAAATTTTTTACAAAAGATGTTTCTTCTTCCACTTGATTTACATACAAAATTCACCCTCGTTCTTCAAACTATGCACTAGCATGAACTCTTTTAATTGTTCGGTCATTTTTCAGGTCTATAGGGAGAAAGGTTGTTATGGATCATTTGAATTACATAAACAATTCAAGTCATAGACTCATCAATCTCAAGCTGGAAGGAATTTCTGAGACTCTCTAGTCCATGTGATAATAAGGATGTGAAATGAAACAAAGATTTCTGATGAGAGACCTCAGATCTCTAATCAAAGTGGCAAACAATAGGGATTTCAATAAACATAACAATATTTTATACATCATCACACACCATCGATGAAAAGGAACAAAAAGTGTCAGATGTCAATTAACTGTTTCTTGGCCATAAGAAAGTGATTATTTTTATAATTCATGACAACATTTTAAAGTTTTCTCTCCATGTTGTCTCCCACACATTATATATCAAAAAAAGTGTAACAATTACGTTTAATGACAGTTTGATCATTAGTAACAAGGTAGATAATGTACTAGCAAATGATTTTGCCTCTGCCACAGAGCATGTCTTAATCAAAGTCTAAATTTAAGTGGGATGCCCTCCAGATGGTGAGATCTTCTTAGATTCCCCTATTTATGGTTTATATTATGCTGTCAAATCCTAGAACATGTAGAACCTCCTAAATGAAGTACATAATCACTCAAAAAAAATTGTTCTATGTAAATAGAAAAATGAAAAAAAAAGATGAAGGGTACGTATTGTCTAAACTTTCATGTGGATTCGGATGGAAAATACCATCACTATTAGTTCAAACATAATGGACGAAATAGTGAATGGATTGTAAAAGAGTAATGAACAGAATGAGATGAGAAGAGTAAGCTTGATTTTCTTTTTGAAAACAGAGGAAACAAAAGCCTATGTGCATTTTTCCCTCTGTTTAAAAAAAATTCACATAAAATCAACAATCTCCTGTAATATAATATTTGGGCTTTTTCTTTGAATGTGTTTTTTTTGGGGGGGGTGGGGGTGAGTAGACCAGTGGTTCTTAGACTCTGTGTTTTGTATTTCATGTCACTTATTTTTGATCACAGAGACTGACTTTTTTTCTGTATTTTGACTTTATATCATTAAACTTATGAGTTTCACTTCCTCCATCTTTTTCTTAATGTCTGTGACTGTTACCCTGTTATTTGGATTTCACTCTTTTCCTTTCGAGCTTTTCAAAAGAGCTCTGATTTCAATCTTACTGTTTCTCTTCTTTTAATTATTTTATCAGTCTTTCCAACCATTCAGCGTTCTTGTGACCATGTAGTTATTGAAGGATTATTCTTTGGTGGTGCTTTCCCTAGGCTTTCTTTTACCTCATAATAGTTTTACATTGTATTTGGAGTTTGCCATTTCTTCAATCTCTCTGCTGGTTTTTCTGTGGGGATTTTCTTCCTTTATTTTCTTTAGTTGTTCAGTACTTTAATTGACACATTTCTAGTTATTTTGAGGTGATGAGCAAAAGCTATACTTACACACAAACTCTCCCTGAGCCAGCTTGTGGAACACCGCCTCTTCCATCAAAATGAATAATTTTCAATGATGAAAGGATTTGAAAAGAAGCTTGGGATATTGAAAATATATTTGAAGGTTTCCACTTGGTGAATGCAGCTACCAGGGAAGCTGAGACTTGTGGACATCTTGAACCTAAGAGTTCTGAACTGTAATGGTCTATACGATCCGATATCTGCATTGAATTCAGCATTAATATGGTGAACCCCCAGAGCTATAAAACCACCAGGTTACTGAAAGAGGGATGAACTAGCACAGGTCAGAAATGGAGCAAAAGTCAAAGTTATTGTGTTGATAATTAGGGAGATAAGATAGGAAGACCCAATCTTAAAAAAAAAAAAAGAAAAAATTGATCTAAAACTAATTGTTCTCTTAAGCATCTCACAATCCCAAATACTTGATTATTTTAGCAGAATAATCATTTCTCAGAACCAGAGGCTATTCAAGAAACATCTGTTGTGGAGTGAAGAATTATCTTGCTGCTTTGTTATTTCTGTTGAGCCCACAGTACTTTTTCAATTACCCAGGGTTGGAATATCAGAGTCTTCCTTGATGTTTCCTTCTTTACGGTCCCATAGATCCAATCACAGAGTCACAGAATTTGATATTTGGAAGAGACTTCAGTGGCTGTCTAATCCAGTCTCCGGAGTGCAGGCTACTATGATGCCTCTAAGGTAATTCCCTATTCAAGAACAATGAAATTCACCAATTCTAATAGTGGCTAACCTTTAGATAATGCCTTCCAAAAGATTCATTGTCTCATCAGAGGTTCACAATAGCCCAGAGGGAAGGTACAAGAGGTATTATAATTTCCACTTGAAAGATGAGGGAACTGGTTCCAAAAAATGTACATTTGTCTATTTAACATAGCCAGTAAGTGTCAGAGGGAGAGTAGAAATCAGGTTTCCTTGATTCAAGATAGGGGAGGTCCAACACTCTATAGCGCTATGCAATGGAAGCCCCTTGAAGGAAGGAATTGTCTTCTTTTGTATTTGTGTCTGTCTCAGTACAATGCTTCCTGACATTTCAAGTGATTAATAAAACGTTTCTACTTTGACAGATCATTCTATTCTGCCATAGTGCTTTCTCTGTACCCTGAGAAACTGCTCTTACAAATCTCAATTGTTTGTATCATTTGTTCAGTGAATACCAATTGAAAACCTCCACATGTATTGCTGTCTTAAGTGATAAGTATCACTATTTTAGGGAGAGTGGATGAAATCCATTAGACCCTTAATACTGATATTTATAAGGGAGTGGAGGGAAGGGGAAGTTGACATCTACTTGATGTACTTGAAAAATGTAAAGGCTTAATTAAAACTGCCAGCAAAATAATTGGTAATTCCAAATTCCTTAATCCCATTGAATTTATTTTTTTCTAAGTGTTTAAGCTATTTTAATATGTAAATTTGTCTTTCTTTGTCCTTTCTCCCATCATACAAATTCTTATGGCACTTTTTTTATTTGAGGGCAAAAACATTTGATACAAAGAATTTAAAGAAACCAACTAAGCCATCACAAATAACTAATATTCGTTGATGAAGCAGCAGTTCAACAATGTGGAGGTTTTTTGGCAAAACAAAGACATTTTTCAACTATACCTTTACTTAATAAATTTAAGATTAATCATCTCAAATCATACGCTCTCCTTATGGTGCTACTCTCCTGTGACAAGAGTGTGATGATATTGACGGATTTTCATATCTTCTAAAATGACAAGTCTCATATATTTAGTTTTTAAGTGGTCTGAACAATTGGGCCTTTTAAAATTTTTATTTTTAATATCGATGCTGTGAAGTTATTTAAAATGAGTCAATGAATAGTCCTAAATGACTAAAAAATCGACATGGGGCCAACCCTGAGTGTAATCATTCTGAGTATATTATAATCTATAATTAAAAAAAGAGAAATGTGATTGATATGCGGGTTGACATTAAACTTATTAGCATTTTGTTCATGAGTTCCACAAATGTAAGAAATATGGGAAATTTTTAGAACTTGAAATGTTAACAGCATAGTGTAGTGTGAAATAGTGTTAAGGATCACCATTTATATTCTTCCCTCTATGATTTAGCCTTAGTTTTCCCATATTCTCTCTCTATATACTCACTCTCTTTGAGATCTCTTCAGCTCTCATGGACTCAGTTATTATCTGTATACAGATTTCTTCCAGATCTCTACACTTTCAGCTCTAGGCTCTCTTCTGAGTTCAAGTAACAAATGGCTCACTGCTATTTCCAAGTTGATGTCTCATAGATATTTTACATTCAACATGTCCTGAACAAAATTCATTATCTCCCCTCCCCTTGCCCCCACCAAACCTTTTTTTTTCCGCAGCTACCCCATGCTCTGTGGAGGCTATGCTATTTTTCCAATTGCATGAATTTGAAATGTTAGAGTTTTATCTATGACTTTTCTTTCTTTATTACTCCCTTAATCTAATCACAGAATAAAAAAAAATTGATATTTGGAAGAGATCTCAGTGACCATCTACTCTAAACTACTCTCAAAACCAATCACATTTATATTATGCCTGAAAATTGGTTGTCTTGAAGACCTCCTAGGATGGAAAGCAGACCATTCCATTTTTGGCCAGCTCTAATTCTTAGAAGTTTTCCCTATAATTAAGCCCAAATATGTCACTTTTAATTTTTTTCAGTTCTTCCCTTTCAGGCCAAATTAAGCAACAACACTAGAATGCTTCTTCCATATGATAGCCCTTGAAATACTTCCTCTGAGACATCTTAATGTTAAAAATTTCTAGTTCTTTCAAGGAATCCTCATGACAGTTTCAGGTCTCTATCCAAGTTGTACTTTTCTTGACATTCCAGTTTATTTATATCCTTTTTATTTATTAATTTATTAATGATTTAATTTTTTATTTTCCCCTAATTGCATGTAAAACAATTTTTAATGTTCATTTAAAAAAATGAGTTCCAAGTTCTTTTTCCCCTCCCTCCTTATGCTCACCTTTCCCTTCTCACTGAGAAGGCAAGCAGTTTGACATAGGTTATACAAGTGCAGTCACAGCAAACATTTTGACATTAGTAATGTTGTGAAAGTAAACACCAAAAAAAAAAAACAAACCAAGAAAAATCAATTAAAGAAAAAGTGTGCTTCGATCTTCATTTAGATTCCATCAATTCTTTCTCTAGAGATGGATAACATTTTTTGGAATTTGTTTTGCTGAGAGTAGCTAAGTCATTCACAGCTGATCAACTACAACATTGCTTTTACTATATACACTCTTCTCCTAGATGTGCTCTTTTCCTTTTGCATCAGTTCATGTAAGTCCAAGTTTTTCTGAAAACATCCTACTTGTTACTTCTTGTGGCACAATAGTATTCTGTCACAATCATATAAGACAACTTTTTTAGTCATTCCCCAATAGATGGGCATACTCTCAATTTCTAATTCTTTACTACTGCTAAAAGAGCTGCAATAAATATTTTTGTACATATAGATCTCTACCCCACCTCTTTTTTGTTTTTTCTTTTTGAGATACAGACTTAGTAGTGACATTGCTGGGTCAAAAGGTATAAATGGCTTTAAGCCCTTTGGGCGTAGTTCCAAATTGCTTTACAGAATGGATGAATCGATATGCAACGTCGCCAACTGTGCATTTAGTGTCTCAATTTTCTCACATCCCCAACAATTATTTGTCATTTTCCTTTTCTGTCATTTTAGCCAATTTGATAAGGATGGAGTAGTAGCTCAGAGTTGTGTTAATTTGCATTTCTTTAATCAATAGTGATTTAGAGCATTGTGATTATAAATACCTTTGATGACTGTCTTAAAGCTGAAGTAAGAGCACTATGCCCCTTTCAAAGTGTCAGACCTGCCCACAATACTCCAGATGAGGTCTGATAAGGACAGGGTAAGCATGAGGAACGCCTCCCTATAACTATTAAGTATTCTATCACAGTATCTTGGTTCAGCAGTCAATGAAAGGAAAAAAAAACAGGATAGAATATGCGTGTGTGTGTGCTTCTGTGTGAGTATGTGTATGTGTATGTGTGTGGTGATGAAGGATAGGGTGTTGATGGTTAATAGACATGCCCTGTTCCCTCTGGATGAACAGAGAAAGGGCAGGATAGGGCTTTTACATAGGCTGAGATCCATTGTCTCCCCAGGGAATCTGTCTCTACTTCTCCCAGTTTGCAACAGATCATCAATATAGGTCAAGTTCCATCTTTGGCTTGTTCCATAAGAAAATCTCCTCTGTCTCTTGGTCCTGATAATTTTTCTACTCATCACTAACAAAAATCTATCAGGACCACATGGCAGATTTACCTGAAGCTGTTCATCCTGTCATATAATTCTGTACTAGTTCATAGAAATTTTCTCACAGATCTCTGAATTCCTCATATTTATCAGTTTAGTAGTACTCTCATCCTATCACCTACCCCAGTTTGTAAAGGTAATTCCTATTCAATGAACACTCACTTTGCTTCCAGGTCTTGACTATCAAAATAAGTGCTTCTGCAAACATCTTGGTATATATCAGAACTTTTTCCTCTCTCTCTTTGATCTTTGGTGTAACTGCATCAAAGGATACAAAACAGCTGAGTCAAATTTCTTGCAAAATTCTCGTTTGATTCCAAGAATGATGAGACCATTTCATATCTCCACCAACAGTTCATCAGTGTAACTTTCTTTCCACAGTTAATCCCATATTGACTATCAAACCTCGTGAAGAAACACTTATTAAGTGCCAACTATGTGCTAGATATTGTGCAAAGAGTTGAGGGTTAAAAAAGACACAAAAAGGT
Source organism: Potorous gilbertii (assembly GCA_028658325.1). Taxonomy (NCBI): domain Eukaryota; kingdom Metazoa; phylum Chordata; class Mammalia; order Diprotodontia; family Potoroidae; genus Potorous; species Potorous gilbertii. The sequence continues at coordinate 99,501,245 of CM053774.1, read as the reverse complement.
GCTGCTGTCAAGGAGCCTCCAGTCTAATGGAGGAAACACCATGCAGACAACTCTGTATGAAAAGGATAAACAAAGGAAAAACTGGGGGGGAATCTCAAAGGAAAGATGCTACTACTATCAAAGGAGATATTTGTCATATTTGCCAATTTTGATGGAAAGTATCAAAACTATTTTTTTTTTAATAAATTTATTTAACTTTTTACATTCATTTTCACAAGATTTTGGGTTCCAAAATTTTCTCCCCATTAGT
>CM053774.1:99398852-99500495 GCA_028658325.1 Potorous gilbertii | reverse complement strand
GCCTTGACTCTTATGTCTTTACCTGATGGTAAGCATTGTTCTTTCTCCTCAGAGAGGAAGTTTGGAATCATTTTTTCACCAAGAAAATAACCTTCTATGGTCTTACTTTTTTTCCCTTTTCTGGGCATTTTCCCAGCCAGTTACTTGACTTCTGAGAGTCCTCTCCACTCCCAGCCTAGTTCTGCCCAGGTAGTGCTTGGGGTCTGAGATTCAAATGCTGCTCCCCAGCCTCAGGGCTTTTGGCAGCAGGCCTGGCTGCTATTCAGAGTAAGATTAAATCTGGTTCTCAGGTGGGGGTAGGGCAGCCTCCCAGGCTCAGTTCCCTCAGGGGGTTTATGCAGAGACTTTCTGTAATGGGGCTGCTTCTGAGCTCCTGCCTACTCTGGGAGCCTCTGGCCACCTGCTGCCTCTGCTGCTGCCTCCCGAGGGGGCCTGAGTCCCGGAGACACCCCACTCCCCTCTCAACCCGTCTCTTTCACTGACCTGTGTGTCTGTGGGTGGAGGGACCTTCATGGCTGCTGGAGATTTCTTCCCTGAAGCCTGCTCTGATCTGCTTGCTCCTCTTGATTTCATGCGGCCTGGGCAGGGGAGGGCTCCACTCCTGTCCTGTGTTCGATGGACCTTCGGGGTCGGTTTTTCAGTGCTCTCTGAAACGGAACTATCCTTCACTGTGTTGCTGTGTGGCTTCCACTGTTCCAGAATTTGTTGGGAGTTCTTTTTAGAGGAAATCCATGGGCTGTGGGTTTCAGAGCTAGCAAATGTGAGTCTTTCTACCCCGCCATCTTAGCTCCGCCCCACCTCAAATGAGTTTTAATGAATAAAAGGACTCTGGAAATATCCAAGATCCACAGGTCTACCACGCTGTCTGCCATACCTTGGGCAAAATCCACTGACGGAATATTCCCAATGGCCTTGCCAGTTGAGAACTGGAAGAGACCTTGGAAATCCAGTGGTCTAGCCCAATTATGGTGTAGATGAAAAACTAATTCCCAAAGGGGTAAAATTTAATGAGGTATGAAGGTTGTTACAGCTGTTGTAGAAATTTGTGGCTTTCAAAGTCCTGCTGACCAGACAGTTATACTAAAAGCAATAGATACTATTGATCTACCTGCTTTAATCAATTCATTTATCACTTGTATGCCTATTGTGTCCCAGAGTCTATTCTAGACACTAGTTGTACAAAGCTTTTTCCCTTCAAAGAACTTTCATTCATTCAATACACATGCATATTGATATGGACGGAACCCACACAAAATGTAGAAGGTAGTCTTACAAGGTGATGAACTAGCATTTGGGGTTTCAGAAAAAGCCTCCTGTAGAAGGTGGTATTTAAGCTAAGTCTTGAAGGAAACCTTGAATTCCAAGAGGAGATATTGATGAGGGGAGATTATCCAAGGTATGGAGAATGGACATTGCAAAGGCACAGAGACAGAGAATTAGGAGATGAAGCATTGCTTTTGAGGACTTGTAAGAAGTCCAGTTTGTCTGATTGTAGAGAACGTAGTAATGTGCAGTAGGGCTGGAGTAGTAAGATGGCACCAACTTGGCCCCAGGTAAGGAAGACATTTGCCTTTGTAATTTGTATCATAGTTTTTACCCATAAAAGGAAAGTCTTAATCTTTAATGTCAGAAACCTAGGAACATGAGGGTGAGAGTAGATAGGAAAGGACAGCCTAGGGGGGCTTAGGATAATCTCAGACACAAAAGAGACAACTCTACATACTTCTCAGCCATCAGGAAAAATAAGACCCTTAGTTGTGACGATCTTTAGGTCATTGCAGGAGAAAAGAGTATGGTAGCCTTTTCTAAAATCTGTCGTTTGGACTTGGAAAACTAAGGACAGAAGAAGGTCTTATCATGATTTCTAAGTGAGCAAGGGAAAATCTAGTAATCCCACTCATTAATGCTGATGATGGAGGAATATTTTGTAGACAGAAGTGATCTCTCACTTAGGCAGGGGCTGCCCTAAGGGTATGTGGACCCCAGAAAATATTTTTTCAGAGGCTCTCTGTCTATAAAAACAATTTGATTAAATGTATTGCAAAATCCACAGACTTGGGACAGATTTACTTATTTAGTTATTTTTGAATCAAAGTATTTATTAAATGCTTACTATGTTCTAGGTATTATTTAAGCATAGAATGACACCATGTCTCCTCTCAAGGAGGTTATTTAATGTGCAAGAAAACAGATACACTGATCTGAATAAAAACAACAGCTAACATTTCTCTTATACTTAACTGTGTTTCAGGCATCATCCTCAGTACTTTGCGACTATTAATCTCATTTGATTCTCATAACTCTGAGAGTTTGGTATCACGGTTATGTCCATTTACAGATGAGGAAAGTGAAGTAGACATAGGTTAAGTGACTTGTGCAGGACCACACAACTGGTACGTGCGTAAAGTTGGATTTTAATTCAGGTCTTCCTGACTCCAGATTCAGTGCTCTATCCAGTATAACTGTTTCCAATGCCTATAAACATATGCATCAAAAATATAAAATATCTAAATATATACATATACAAAGTAGCTAAAACATGGTAGTTGGGAAGAGAAAAGACTGGCAATTATGGTATCAAGAAAGGCTTCATGCAGAAATCTGTTCTTGAGATGGATTTAAAGGAAGTGAGGGACTTGATTAGTGATACAACTCAGACCGTAGAATTAGTTGAAATGAGAAACCAAGAATAGTTTCCATGGATCAAAGCTTTGGGACTTGCTGATGGAAGAAAAATGGGGTTCATCAGGCACAAGAGACTCATAGAAAGGAGTAATGCCCCAGTCTTGTAGTAACAACTATTACCAAGAATAAGACCCATTTGTGTGTAGAGAGAGCGTGTAACCTTTTTCTCAGTGGAAGTTACTCTTGATTCTCTTAGATGTTATGCACAAATTGATTATTAAGGAAGATTTAGGAGAATGCCTGGAAATGAGATCGTTAAATATTGGTTTGTCATGAGAAGATTCTTCATGGCGTCCAAGTGGGATAGTCCAGACGTCATGATTGGGAGGTACATTATCAGTGAGAGAGGGTACATTCACTGGTTGTTAATTGGTCTCAAGTTTCTCTTAGTGGGTGGGCAGGGCTTTAAGCAGCAGTGTCAAAAATCAGAGCTTGGTAGCATTTTCACCTATCTGCCTAACTCCCAGGGGAGAACTGAAGAGGATGGGGCATAGGAGGAAATAGCTTGCTCTGGGTGTGGCTAGAGAGTGCCTCACCTTGGAGAGCTCAGGAACTGGACCTTGGAGGCAGATACTGAGATAATCCCCTAAGGTCCCAAACCAAAAGCCCCAGGGAGACCAGGCTATGGATTGTCCTCTCCACCACCAAATCTAATGGGGATAACCTAGTCCAAAGGTGGAGAACATGTGGCCCTCTAGGTCCTCACGGGTGGCCCTTTGACTCAAACTTCTTAGACTAGGTGGATTCAAAGGGTCACACTTGAGGACATAGAGGGCCATATGTGTCCTCAGGGTCGCAGGTTCCCCATCTCTGACATAGTTTGTAAGGGGACATAGCCAACTAAGTTACAGTTAAGGCGGTGAGTGGATTTCTGGTCATGATCCTTGGCGCTTCAAGAAGCTGCTATGGGGGATGGGGATCCCAATATCGAAGAGCATCCAGTGCAGAGTCTCACATAAGTGACTGGTAGATTTCTAAGTGATGGGTGAGGAAAGAAATGATGAAGGGAAGTGGATGGTGTGTTACATACTTTGACACACAATATTCATTCTACTACACTGTACTTGGAAGTATTCTTCCCTTATGACCAGGTTCTACTTTGTCATCCTTACTATTTTAAATATGCTTTTAGATCAAAATTGTTGTTTTTGTCATTTTTCAGTCTTGTTCAACTGTTTGTGACTCCATTTGGGATTTTCTTGGCAAAGATACTGGGATGGTTTGCTATTTTTTGTTCTAGCTCATTTTACAGTTGAGGAAACTGAGGCAAAGAAGGTTAAATGACTTGTCCAAGGTCACACAATTAGTAAATGTGCAAGACCAGATTTGAACTCAGAAAAATTATTTTTCCTGACTTCAGGACTGGCATCCTATCCACTGTGCCACCTAGCTGACCAAAGAAAATCTGTTACACGATTCATTTTCCATGTTAAGAAACTAAGGTTCTTGGAAGTTAAATGATTTATCCAAGATCACCCAGCTAGCAATGGAAAGAACTGGGAACTGAACCAAATCTTGACTTTGAATTCAGCACTTTTTCCTACACTACATAGACTCTCAGTAAAGGAAATACAAGGCAAATACAGTCAGAAACAATTTGGGGGTAATTAAAATAATTCTATATTTTATTCATAAATAAATTTAACACTTATTAAGCACAGTCAAGTAAAGCATTTTCTTCCATTTTAGTTGCTTAAAATATATTTTTCTTCAATGAACATAAAGTCATAAACATTTGCAGCCTGGGACCTATAGGCATATGGGGTGAAACTGACTGCTAACCTGTACTCACTGGCTTCGAGTACTCGAGCTATCTGTCATATTGAAAGAGGAGGATTAGGAATGAGATAACTGGATAGAGACATATTTGTGTGTATATATGGTGGTGTTCCTCCTTTTGTGAAAAGGACCAGTGACAGCATGATGACGTGGGTGATACCTTGAATCGAGAGAGAAACAGATTTAAATGAGGAAGAGTTGCACAAAGTCATCAACCTCGCTCTTTCTTGCAGAGTCATATCCGTCCAGTGGCCAGACAAAAGTCAAGATAATTATTGATCACCTGAGATTCAGTAGATAACCTTGACACCTGTGCCTTTGACATCTGCCCTTCACAGTGCCTCCTGCAGCTGACGTCAAGGCTGCTGGAACAAACTTTCATTTCAACAACATTTCAGTTTTCATACACCCTTTCTGCTGGGGTAAATCTTCACATTTGGGGTAGACGTGGCCCTAACTCACTGACAGTTTGGAGGCCTGTTACCCTCATCCTGGTTTAGTGTGTCTATTGAGTTGGTTTTACCAGGGTTTAGCTGCTATGCATGCTACAGCTTCTCAGAGACACAAGTGAGGACAGGGAGGACACCAAAGATGGATGAGCTGCCCAACAAACGACTTGGCAAGCCCTCTTACCAGAGATGTTTGTCCACCCTGAGCACCCCATACATACACATGTGTGTGCATATGTGTATATATACATATATATTTATGCATGTATATATACATACATACATGTACATAAAAATACATCCATATATGTGTATATGTATATATATATAGAGAGAGATATGTATACAGACATACATATATATGTGAAAAAGACACAGAGACAGAGTCAGAAGAGAGACAGAGGGAATAGTGGTGGGATGGAGAGAGATGACATACGGCTTTGAATTTTTACATTCAAGTTATTTTACTCCCCTGGAGATAGGAAGAGTTCAGTAGCTGCTTGGTTCAAAGCAGATGTGTGGGTAGGCAAGAGATAGTCAAGCTCTACTATTCAGAGCTGAAATATTCAGCTCTCCACTTGATTTTCTGTAGTGCCCTAGGGATGGAAGGGCTTTTCCTCCTTAAGGCTGCATGAAACATAATAGACTGAGGTTAGACTCTTAAACACTCTAACAAAGTAAAGCACGCTAAAGCAGAACTAAAAACCTCATCAAAACACATCCACATTTGCTGAAGGGTAGAAAGACATTGCCCAAGGAGAAACAAAAAAAAAATCAAGTAGAGTGCACAATGAGAGGACTGGGAGCCAGACAAAACATTATGAAACCAAGTCAAATAAAAAGTGCCAATAAAGGAGAAAAAGATTGGAATAATGTCTAGAGCTAAAAGACAGAGAACAAATGTTACTAGAAAAAAATGAAAGGGTCATTAAAACAACTGCCTGCACAATGAAAGCAGACAGGAGGCAAAATGAACCAAAAAGGCCCTAAAATTAATTGAATAATAAAAAGTGCACAAAGAAAGAAAGTTCCTAGGGCCTAACCAACAAGGGCCTATAACCCCACGCTGCACACACACATACGCATACACACACACACACACACACACAACTCTGTTGAATTCAAAAATTAAGAGTCAGAAATATTATATCATTAAAGAATATGGCATGGGGGTCAGAGATTTACTTTTACCCTAAAGGAGGTTAGAAGTATGCTCCAGAGGAAAGCAGTGGCTAGGAGCTTTCCTTAAGTGGCCAAAAAAATGATATCAGCAGAAGCCTGTTTAGAGAGCCAAAAGGGATTAATAGTACTTGTATACAATCTGTGTGTCCAGGCAAGACATACATATCCTCATGGGTTATTTAAATATAATATATATATGACTTATGGACATAAATATATACAGATGTGTGCATATGCACACACATATGTATGCATATATATGTGCATGTGTGTATATATACATATATGTGAATATATGTATATATACATACATATATGTATATACAAAAGAGACAAAGAGAGAGGCTATGTATATTCATTCTTGGCCATCCTTCTGTGAAGGAGACAATTTCCATCATGAGGAGAGTAGACAAAGGGCTGGAGTTGGGTACTTATTCCTTCTGTAGTCGATCTACAAAAGGGTTTTGGGCTGACTACATCTGGTTCCTGTAAATATTCTCTGGTCAAACAGATGATTTCTTTAAAAAGGATTCACAAGTAAACTACTTCACTGGACACTCAAACAGGAAGCTTTCAGCTTATCTTCACCAGGTTAGTTCCTTTCTACCAAATGCCAATAACACAAAAGACCTTCACAAATAGCAAACAGCATGCAAATTCAAATACCACACTGAAATTGATACAGTTGTAAAGGTTAAAATACACCAGAAAATACAAAATAGCAAAAGAGCTCTTATCTGGGAATGAAATAGGATCTCCAAAGTAAGAAAGGTCTTGATCTCACCCAAGGAGAAAGTCTCTAGAGTCTCAAGGAATACAATCAAAAGTCTGGGTTGTGTTGAACAGCTGACTTCCCTTAACTTGTCTGTGGCTACCAAAACCATTTTATTAGTCTCTCTCCATAAGAGTATATGTAAACAAACCTGGTAATACCCTTTCATCCATCAGTACCACTACTTAGTAAGTCAGTACCCAAAGAGATCAAAGAAAAGGAAAAAGAATCTACATATATAAAAATATTTACAGCAGCTCTTTTTGTTGTAGCAAGGAAACTGGAAAGTCAGGGGATGTTCATTAATTGGGGAATGTCTGAATACACAATGGTATATAATTGTGATGGAATACTCTTGTGCTATAAGAAATAATGAGTGTGATGCTCATAAAAATCTGGGGAAAATTATATGAGCTGATGCAAAGTGAGGTGAGTAGAACCACAAGATCATTGGACACAGCAACAGCAATGTTTTAATGATCAGTGATGAAAGACTTAGATACTCTCATCAATACGATGATCCAAGACAATTCCAAAAATGTGTGATTTTTAAAAAATGCTATCTACTTCCAGAGAGGGAAATGATGAAATCTGAGTGTAAACTGAAGTATAATTTTCACTCATTTTGCCTGCTTTTTTCTGATATGGCTGATTTCGAAATGTGTTTTGCATAAATTTACATGTATAATTGGTATCAGATTGTTTGGAAGGGTTGGGGAGAGAGAGAATTTTAAACTCGATTTTTTAATATGTTAAAATAAATAAACTTTAAAAATTTTAAAAAGCATTTATGGAAACACACATGAAAAAGAGTATGACAAAATTTATGTGACTCACTCTCAAGAAGCTCTTAGCATCAACCTCACCACTTAAGTTCAAGTAATAAGTGTCTCATCACACTTCAGCATTTTTTCCATCAGTTAGGAGCTATCTCTCTTTCCACATATGTAGTTGCAAACAAAAGACTCAAGTTTTATTTGGAAACCCAGTTAAATTAAACTACTGGTTACTTGAAGGTAAAAATCATGCCATATCTAAACTTTTCATTTCTTCCAATACCTAGCATAGCATTCTACACATATTAAGAATTTAATAAATGTCTGTTGGATGTGAACTATATTTTATATTGTTAAATTAAAGACACAGATACTTGAAGTAAGAAATTAAATATCTGCTATAATGTGTTCAGGTATATATGCATGTGTGTATATGTATCTATACATGTATGCGTATGTATATATATATATTTATGTGTGTGCATATATATAAATACAGAGACAGAGAGAATGGGAGAGTGTGTGTGTGTGAGAGAGAGAGAGAGAGAGAGAGAGAGAGAGAAAGAGAGAGAGAGAGAGATTGTTTCATTTACATAAAAAATACTGAAAAAAATTACACCTAAAAAAAAACCACAACAGAATTGGCCAAATGACTTGAAAAAGTAACTGGAGGAAAGAACTCCTTAAAAAGCAAAATTGACCAAATAGAAAAGGAGATACAAAAATTTACTAAAGAAAATAATCCCTTGAAAATTTAAATTGGACAAGTAGAAGCTAATAATCCCATGATACATCAAGAAATAATGAAACTAAGCCAAAAGAATAAAAAAAAGAGAATAAAATGTGAAATATCTCAATGGAAAAATAACCAATGTGGAAAGTAGATCGAGCAGGGATAATATTCAAACCATGATATAATAAGAATTACATTCATTAAAGGTCAATCAAAACACAGATTAAAAATTAATTGGAAACTACACAATCTAATCCTAAAGGATGAGTGGGTTGAAGAACAAATCATAGAAGCAACCAATAATTTCCTTAAAGAGACTGGCATCAATGAGACAATTTAGCAAAATGGTAGGTTGCAGCCAAAGAATACTTAGGGGAAAATTTAGATCTCTAAATGTGTATATCCATAAAAAAGAGAAAGAACAGATCAATGATTTGGTGTGCAATCAAAAAATACTATGAAAAGGACAAATTAAAAATTATCAATTAAACACCGAAATAGAAATCCTGAAAATACAAAGAGAAACTAATAAAATTGAAAGTTAAAGAAAAAAAAACTACTGAACTAATAAATAAAACTGGGCCCCTGGTTTTATACAAAATAAAAAGATAAATCATTGGTTAATTGGATTGAAAAAAGAAACAAGAAAATCAAATTACCGGTGCCAAAGATGAAAAGAATGAATGTGCCACCAATGACGATGAAATTAAAGAAATTATTAGGAGCTATTTTGCCCAATTATATTCAAATAAAACTGACAGTCTAAGTGAAATGGATGAATATTTGTAAAAACTTAAACTGTCCAAATTCATAGAAGAGGAAATACTTAAATAATTAAGAGGAAACGCTTAAATAACCCTATCTTAAAAATAATAAGTTGACCAAGCCTTAAGTAATCTCCCTAAAAATCCCCAAATCATATGAATTCACAAGTGGATTCTATCAAATAATTAAAGAATTAATTCCAATAGTTTATAAACTACTTGGAAAGATAGACAAAGGAGTTCTACCAAGTCCCTCCAAATTATGGTTCTGATACCTAAACCAGGGAGAGCAAAAGCAGAGGAAGAAAACTATAGTTTCCCTAATGAAAATTGATGCAAAAAAATCTAAAGAAAATACTACCAAGGAGACTAGAGCAATATATCTGAAAGATCATATGCTATGACTAGGTTTGATTTGCTCTAGGACAAAGGGCTGATTCAATATTAGGAAAAGCAGAAACAAAATTGAACATGTCAGTAACAAATGTAAAATAGAAAATTGTATGATTATCTCAATAAATGCAGAAAAAGCTCTTGACAAAATACAAAATCCCACTCCTATTAAAAGCATTAGAAACCATAAGAATAAATGGAATTTATTTTAGAATGATAAGTAGTATCCATCTAAAGTTAACCCCAAGTATTATCTGTAATGGAGATTTACTAGAAGACTTCTCAGTAAGATCAGATGTGAAATAAGGTTGTCTTTATATCATAATTATTTAATCCTGTGCTTGCCAGAGTAAAAAGACAAAAAAAAAAGAAATTGAAAAAATAATAATGGACAATGAGGAAACAAAATCATCACTCTGTAAATAATAGGATGGTATACTTTAGCATCAAATGAAAGTTTACTTTAGCATCAAATGCAAGTTTACCTAAAGGATTATTTTACAGAGAACTCAAACAAGGCAAGAACTTACACAGAAGTCAGAAGTAGTACAAGAAAATTCTTAAGGTCTTTCTAAAGAACTTTAGTATTGCTTATGAGACATGGAAGATTTTGGGAAAGGACCACTCAGCATGGCATGCCTGCAAGAAAAAAGGCACTGTGCTCCATGAGCAAAGTAGAATCAAAATGGAAACAAGAGACTCATAAATCTAAGATATCTCCATCTCAAATGTTCAAATAGATTATTTGTACCTGACCTGTGGTAGAGGCTCCCAGGCTTGCATTTGACTGATCTGCCACAGTCAAACACATTGTACTTTGACCCCAACAGCAGGATGTCATTGGCTCGCTGTGAGTAGAAAGAATGAACAACAGTTACAAGAATTCTCAAAGAACCCTAGAGAATCAATTACAAAACTAGTGGAAACAATTAACAATTTTAGCAAAGTTATAGCATATAAAATTAACCTATAAAAATCTTCAGCATTTCTATATATTATCAACCAATCCCAGCAGGAAAATTTGGAAGGAAAAATTACATTTAAAATGACTGTAGATAATATAAAATACCTTGATATTTAAGTTCAGGAAACTATATGAACGCAATTATAAAACACTTCTTCACAGAAATAAACACAGGCATAAACAACTGGAAAATATTAATTGTTCATGTGTATGTAGGTCAAGTCAATATAATAAAAATGATAGTTGTATATCAGGAAGTTTACTCATTCGCTTCCAATAAAACTGGCGAAAATTATTTTATAGAGCTAGAGAAACAATAATAAACTATCCTTGAAGAACAAAACTGAATGTGAAGGGTATCAATGAAATAAAAATGTGAAGGATGGGGTATATCAAAATCAGATTTCAAACTAAATTAAAAAGTGGTATGAAAACAATGTGATGCTTGCTAAGAAATAAAGTGGTGGATCAGTGTATGTGTATGTGTGTGGGTGTTTGTGCATGTGCACGCACACACATATTGTATATTTATTATACAATACAGAGTAATACATGATCATAGTAACCTAGTGTTTAATACAGCCAAACATCAAGTTTTGGGGTCTAGAACTCACTGTTTGAGAAAAATTACTGGGAAAATTAGAAAGCATTTAGGCAAAAATTAGACACAGACCAATGTCTCACACTATCTACAAAGATAAGGTCAAAATAAGTACATGATTTAGACATAAGGGGTGATATAAGTAAATTATGAGAACACGGCAAATTATACTTATCAGATTTATGAATAAGGAAAGAGCTCATGACTAAATAAGAGATGGAGAAGATCATGGAAAGCAAAATTTTCAAATTAGATTATGTGAAGTTAAAAAGTTTTTACCAAAACAAAATCGATGCAGTCAAAATTAGAAGGAAAGTTAAAAAATAGGGACATTAATTTAAAGCAAATTTATCTTTGTAAAGGCTTTATTTCTCAAATACTTAGAGAGCCCAGTTAAATTAATAAAAATAAGATACATTTCCAAATTGATAAATGATCAAAGGTTATAAATAGACAGTTTTCAAAAGAAGAAATAAAAGTTATCTAAAGTTATATGTAAAAAATGTTCTAAATCACTATTGACTAAAGGAATGCAAACTAAAATAGCTCTAAGGTACTACACCAAATCTATCAGATGGGCTAACATGATGGGAAAGGAAAATATCAAATACTAGATGGGATGTAGAAAAGTGGGAACATTAATGCACTGCTGGTACACTTGTGAACTGACACAACTATTCTGGAGAACAGCTTGGAGCTCCTTCCAAAGGGCTATAAAATGGTGTCTACCCTTTGACCCAACAATACCACTTTTAGATCTATATCCTGAACAGATCAAAGAAAAAGGAAAGCACCTATGTGTACAAGAATACTTATAGTAGCTCTTTTTGTGGTGACAAACAATTGGAAATTGTGGTCATACTCATCAAGTGAATGAGTTGTGTTATATGTTTGTGATTAAATACTATTGTGTTATAAAAAGTGATGAGTAAGATGGTTTCAGAAAATCCTGGGAGAATTTATGTGAATTGATGTAGAGAAATAAAAGCAATATTGTAATAGTGATCCATTATAAAACTCTTTGGTATTCTCATCAGTAACCAGGACAATTCCAATGGGTACATGATGAAAAATGTTATCCACCTCCAGAGAGAGAGAACTGATGAACTCTAAGTGCAAATTATAATTTTTCACTTTATTTTTTCTGAAAGGTATAATTGACATCATATTGCTTGTCTTCCAAGTGGGTGGAGGGAGGAACAAAGCTTGGGGGGGGGAGGATTTGAAACGTAAAATCTGAAAAAAAGTTTAAAATAAATAAATAATAATTTAAAAATAATTATAAGAAAAAATCTGTACTTAAAACATAATACCTTAGTCCAGCAGGCATGAATGTGGTAATCTAAGTAAGAGTTTGTCTTTGAAAAAGTTTCATTGCTACTGCACATTAGAACTGGTACAATGAAAAATATCATCAAAGTAACAGATCAAATGAATACATATTTTTTATTTGAAAAATAAATTTCAATATTTTCCACAAAAAAATGCTGGAAAGTCTCTAGAAAATTTCCAATCAAGCCAATCTTGCTCAATAGCCATATCAGGATAAAATGGGAGATTGTTCCAAAAATAGCAGGAGATTGATAAACAGGAGAGGTAAGTTAAAGAAGCACCAGTGAGGTAATCCACACCCATCCAAGAAAAAAAAATGCAGTAAAAAATCCCATGCTGATAAGCATCTGAGTCAGTGCTCAAGAAAGAGCTGTCCTCCCTCTGAAACTACCCAGAACTATGGGAGGGATAGTCCTCAGAGACAAGGGTCTCTCAGCATCCCCATTCAGGAAACCTAGACATCAGGCTTCTCCAAACCATCACAGACTTTCCAGGGAACAGAAATTGGGAGGCAAAGTTTCTTCCATTCAGGACTACGGGTGGAAGTAGAGCTTCAGTGATCAGAGGTCCAGGTTTTGGGAACACTGTCATGATTTCATCCTTTATGGCTACCCAGGACTATGGGGACCATAGACAAGGAGTATACTACTTGCTTCAACACTCACTCCAAGATTTCAGGAGGGTGTAGTTCATAGATTGGAAAACCCTACGCAACACTTCATGAGGAAAGGGTTATGCAGCTACCAGAAGGTACTGAGCCAAGAACTACTATAATCCAAGACTAGTTACCCTAGCTAGAGCAAGGAGGCAGCCAAGTGGTGCAGTGGATAGAGTATCAAACCCATAGACAGGAAGATTCACCTTCCAGAGCTCAAACTTGGCTTCAGACATTTTCTAGCTGTATGATCCTGGACAAGTCACTCAAGTCTGTTTGCCTCAGTTTCTTCATCTGTAAAATGAGCTAGAGAAAGAAATGGCAAACTTTTCTGGTATCTTTGGCAAAAAAAACCCAAATGGGTTCACGAAGAGTCAGATGCAAGTGGAAACAACTGAACAACAACTAGCGCAAAAAAGGGATAGGACACAGAAACTTAGACTGCCTCATCCATGATTTCTGACTAGGTGTTGCCAAACAAGTCTACTGAAAGGGACACATCCAAGAAGTCATCAGCTAGGACTGTTGACTTCCTTAGGGCAGCATGAGGACTGTAATTTGAGTGTGGCTGCTGGCACCTATCCAATCCCAGCACTGAGCCTGCACTCTCATCTTGAATATCAAGATAATAACTCCAACAAATGACGATTCAAGTGAATTGTGAAATAGCAGGAAAAACATTCCCTAAACATCTCTAAGATAGACAATAAAGAAACATACCACCCTCCTCCTCGAATCAGAGAGAAGAGATATTATTAGGCTAGGGTTTTATACACATTATCACATGCAGTCATTGAATAGGATGTTTCTGCTTAGTTGTCTTTGTTACAAGGAAGGTATGGAGGAGATGGGGTTTCACTTATAACTGCAAAGTAAAGACAAAAAGCACAGATGTTAGATTACTTTTTAACAATTAATGAGTAGGAAGATGGTCCTTGCCAACTCTGAGTGGGGAGAGAATTATTAACTAAACAAAGGTTGAAGGTGATCATGAAAGATATAACAGATAATTTCCATTACATAAAAATGGAAAAGCTTTTCCATAAAGAAAATCAATACAGCTAGAATAAGAGAAGAAGGTGATTGGGGAAAATCTTCCCAGGAAATAGTTCTGAAAAAAGTCTAATACCTAAGATATATAGGAATTAGAATTAGAATTTTCTTAGATATCAAAGGAAAAAAAGCCATTTTCCAGGATGTGAGGGGTAAAAGAATGTGAAAAAATAGTTTTCAAAAAAGGAAAATAAAAGCTGTTTGCAAGCATATGAGAGAATGTTTCAAATAATTACAAATAACATGGGGAAGTGAACAAGAGTTTATAAAGTACCTATTAGGCATGAGGCACCATGCTAAGCATTTTATGCAAATATTATGTCATATTCACAGCTACCCTGGAAGGTAGGTTATGCCATTATTCCCATTTTAGAACTAAGGAAACTCAGGCAGAAGTTAAAGGACTTGCCCAGGCTAATACAACTAGTAGGTATCTGAGGCTATATTTGAATTCTGCCCTTCCTGACTCCAGACCCAATGCTCCAACCACTACAACATTACTTGCCTCTAGGTAGACTTAATTATCTGTTTTTTGAGATTATTATTGATTATTACACATAGTAACAATGTGGAAGGCAAGATGCAAGGGTTCTTAGCTTATATTTATAGGTAATTATCAATGCCCAGGGGCCTGAAGAGCAATTCCATTTTGGGGGCAAGAGAAATATTATTCAGTTCCCAGTCTCTCCAACCTCTCTTTTCCAACTCTTCTTGATGAAAATACTCATTCTGTAAGGATTACCAAAGCAGTATAATCTACAAGTATTTGGCCTTTCTCATATTTTCATCCTAAGCAGTTCTTCCATTCTGCCCACTTTGGAATTGAAAATTCCACCACTTAAAATATTTTTGGAGGACCAGACTCATGATTTCAATTTCATGGGAAACTTCTGATGAAGAAACTCCATCTGCCCATGGAGACTTATACCTACTCTGTTACTTGTAAGAGTAGAGAGGAGCTAGGGAGCACAGACAAATTGTGACTCACTCAGGGTCACATAGTCAGTTTATATCAAAGATAAAACTTGCAGCAAGTCTTCCTAATTCAAAGGTCAACTAAGTCACTTTCTTATGCATTGCCTCTCATTAGTGAGGTTTTTTCATAGAGTTGTTCTATTTCATCATTCCATGAAACAAATTTTATATGTTTATATATATATATATATACATATATATATATATATATATATATATATATATATATATGTATGTATATATATATACATACATATATATATATGTATATATATATGGAGAGAGAGAGAGAGAGAGAGAGAGAGAGAGAGAGAGAACAATTATCTTCACAATGTTCCTTTAGTAAATGCTTACCACAAATATTGTAATATGATGACCAATTATTTAACGAAACGGCATTTTTGCCATCCTAGGATATATGACAAAATATCACCAAAACTACCATCAACATATGCCAAATCAAAACTACAAACTAAATACAAAATACTCCAAATCAAAATTAGCCCAGGTCCTCTAGACTTTTCAACATCTGTTAACACTACTAATATTCTCCCCGCTGAACCATTCTGAAACCTTATACTTAGCTTTGTGTCTCTTGGTAAATGCCTCCCCCATTCTGGTTGAATTCTTAGTTCTTTGGATTTTACTTAACAATTTATCTGGAATACATCCTGCGTTTTCACTGCCATCGTGTTTATTCAGGGTCTCATAGTCTTATTGGACAACTTTAATATCCTTCTGACCAGTCTCTTTGTTTCAGCCTCTTTCCACTAATTAACCTGTACAATTTCTCCCAAAATTATTTTCTGAGTTGTCTTCTTTAAGATCCAAGTTAAACTAAACTCTTTAAAGGGAAATACACAGAGTCAACATGATGTAATGGAAAAGACTGGATTTCAAGTCCAGAAATGATTGACTTCAGGTCAGCATCTATCTCTAACATCTCAACTGTTTCTTTTTTACCCAGAAATCCTGAGGGTCTTCCTCTCCCAGTTTATTTTATTTTTATTAAAGGGGCCATCCCTTGAGTAACTTCTTAAAGAATCCTACTCATTGAATGGGGGCAGCTAGGTGGTGCAGTGGATAGAGCACCAGCGCAAGAGTCAGAAGGACCTGAGTTCAAATCTCACCTCAGACACTTGACACTCACTGGCTGTGTGACCTTGGGCAAGTCACTTAGCCCCAATGGCCTCATCCTGGGTCATCTCCAGTCATCCTGATGAATGTCTGGTCACTGGATTCAGATGGTTCTAGAGGCAAAATGAGGCTGGTGACCTGTACAGCCCTCCCTCACTCAAAAAACAAAGTCAAATGCAAGTCATGTCATTATTTCTCTGATGGCATGGTCTTCTTTGGCAACGAAGGAAGAACACTCACTCACATGTATCTCATCCAAAGGGAAAATCTGATAAGACTTTAGGCTAAAATGGCCAGGATCTCTCATTGCATCCTGGCCCACCTCCAGTCCTCCTGATGAATATCTGGCCATCAGACCTAGATGAATCTGGAAGAGAAAGTGGTCTGGTGACCTCGCACAGTCCTCCCTCCCTCAAATCAAAGTCAACTGCAAGTCATGTCACCATCTTGATGTGCTGGTCCTCTTCGAGAAGGAATAACAAACACAACAACCTGTGTGACCTAGAAAAAGTCATTTAATTTCTTTGGGCCTTGGTTTCCTCATTTGTCAAAAGAGACTGATAGCCATAGCATGGTTACCAAATCCATAATCATATATGTTGGCACAAGCTTGCTATTCCTGCCTCATTTCTCAATACTCTCTTTTCTTTTTAAAGATGTCATTTCATTTCAGAGTTGGAAGGGTCTTCTTCATCTATCTAGTCTGACCCATAACAATGATACCTTCCA
This sequence comes from Potorous gilbertii, assembly GCA_028658325.1. Classification (NCBI taxonomy): domain Eukaryota; kingdom Metazoa; phylum Chordata; class Mammalia; order Diprotodontia; family Potoroidae; genus Potorous; species Potorous gilbertii. The sequence goes on along the minus strand of CM053774.1, from coordinate 99,483,516 downwards.
TGACATAGCTAAAAAGTGATTATCTGATCACTCCTTGAAATCCTCTAAGAAAGAAGAACCTCATCTCTCTGGAAACTGCCCATTTCAAGATTTCAGTTTCTGGGTAATTAATCATTTTATTAATCATAACAATTAATAAAAGGGGCAAGTAACACTCTCAAATACCAAAGATCCTCATGTAACTCACTAAATGCTTATATATCCTTGGAAGGTGGGGATGGAAATCAACTCTGTTTGATTACAAATAATGAGAGAATGAATATTCGCTAGGTCTGGAGGAGATGACTGATCACTTAGTCTTGATCAAAAGTCTATACCTATATCACCCTGCCTAGGGTAATCTGGACAAAAGGGAGAATCCATTTTTCCCCAGACCTGTTTGAGTAAAACACAATAGGCCAGAATTGATCAATTCACCCAAACCAAAATTTCTTTACTTTTTGAATAAATCAAAGTTTTCCCTTTCATTATCAGTCCCAAATTTTGAAAGCTGTGTAAATAGCCTATAGGAGCTGATTTCTGAATGAAGAAGTAGAAAGGGGGAAAAACCTTGGTCCTATTTCAATAATTGGTTGTTAATAGGAGAGAAAGTATCATTTTCTCACAATTATGAATAGCTCCACTTGGTAGAAGGAAGGTTTTGCTGACATCAAACTTAAATTTATGGCTTTACATATTGGAGTTGCATGCAAATGTGATCTAAAACTTTTTGCAAATCTATAAAGCAGAACATTACTGAGACATTGTCCATGATCTTTGAAAGGATTTTTTTAACATTATTAGAGGTAGTATGACACACAAGATCCATTTCTTGAATTCATATTTGGACTTCTCGCCAAAAGATACGGATACTGTCAGAAATGAATACAACTACACAATTCCTATGAAGGAAAAATCAACCTCAGCGTTAGAGGAGTCCATGAATATTGGCTAATACCTATGGCATGCAGAGGAAATACATCCAAGGGACAAAATAAAATCAGATGTCATTCTTAGCTACATTTTAGGGGAGCTAAATATTCACCAATAGTATTCAATTTAAAAATTATTTTTTTCAGATATAAAACTGTGAATCTTGTGAAAGTTGTGAGTGATACACAAAATCTGAAGTCCTATAAGAGACCTTCCACATACAGAGAAAAATACTATAAGGTTCACTTATTACACAGAGAAAAAGAAATCCTTTTTCTTTCTTTTCTCCTAAGTGTTTTAGAAGTCACAGAGACGCATGGGCATCTCCTTGAAGCCCCTCAGGGTAGATGTACAAGATGCTCATCAATGGGACAATGTGGAGGAGCTTTACACCACTAGGGCTGCATCTGTTCTGTGCCTAAATAAAGAAATTCTTTTGTGACTTCTGTCAATCTGGCACCCGCACTAGGACTAAATTCATTTAAAAATGAAAAAAAAAAGAGTCCCTGGCATTGTGAAGAAAAAGCAATAATAAATGGGGGTGGAAGTGAAAAAGGAACTTTTTTTGACTCGTTCAAACAATTTGAAATCTAAACTTTTACGGGAAAACATTTGAGTCAAATAGTAAATCAGATCAGATAATTATTGAAATGATGAAAGACCAAGCAAAATTCTCAATTTAGGACCATGAAAATTCTCAGACTTTGCCAAATAATCATAATGTTTTTTAAATTAATTTTTAAATGTATTGATATGGTTTGTTTTCACATCTGAATAGCATTTTATTTTCATTTCTGAACATACCTCCATAGTTTGGAAATCATACCTCATAAACATAAAGAAAAAGGAAGGGGGCAAAAGATCAGTAAAACTAACCAACAGTCACTGAGTCTGACTGTATATGCAATGATCCTAGAGCAGGAGCCAAACACACAAGTCTCACGTGGATCACAATACTCCCAAGTGTCAATTGCACCAGATTTGAATGTAATTGGAAAACATTTAATCAAATAAATAAAAATAAAAGAAAATTTAGATAACATTACATTTTTAAACTGTCAATATATCACCCACAGGAATCCTTATATAGAGATTGATGATCCCACTTCCTTTGAAGTTGGATACCACCAGTGTAATCTATATTTTAACCCTGATTTCTGCAAAGAATTTGCATTTTCTTATTTCTTTTTCAAGCCAAATTTAATCATAATTTACCAAATTCTGTAAAGGCTTTCTGTTTTTGTCCTTTCCATTGTTGTTATATATGATATATATTCATATATGTAATATTCTGTAATTATGTAATACATAATACATATGTAATATATACATAATATGAAACTAAGCAAAAATTATATTAGTATTGTTGGTTATATTATGGAAGTGTTTATAAATATTTTAATTTGTATATATAAGCATATGTGGACATATATTCCTATATACATGTATTTGTGTATAGAGCTTTCTTAATTCTGCTTACTTTATGCTTTATCATTCTCCAGCTTCTTTAAATTCTTCATATTCATGGTGTCTTATTGTATAATAAACACACATATCACAATTAGTTTAGCCTTTCTCCAATTGGTAGACATTAACTTTTTCTTCCATTTCTTGGCTATTATGGAAAAAAAAAATTAAGTCAACTAGAAAATCATGTCAAATAGAAAAATGTTTGAAAATGATTGCTGCAAATATTGGTACATATGAGACCTTTCATTTTTTCTTTGACCTCTTTTGGATATGTACTTACAGTGGTATCTCTGGGTCAAAAGGTATGGACATTTAAATCAATTTCTTTGTGCAGTAATTTCAAATTTATTTGCAGAATGTATAAACCAATTTGTTGCTCCAGCAGAAGTGTATTAGTTTGCTTGCCTTTCCGCAGAGAATGGATGGATGGATTAAAGCATTTACTAGAGGCAAAGGACTGTGCTAAGCACTGGAAATAACAAATATAAAAGTAAGCCAGTCCTTGGTGATTGAGTTCCCATTCCATGGGGGAAACAACATATGGACAGTTTTAATAGCAAGCCAGCTAAACAGGTCCCATGGTCCTTAGGGTGCAGCAGTAGAGCAGGTGGTGATGCCTCTTCTTCAAAGTCATTTCTACTGATTAAATCATGTCAGTTTCTGAAAATGAAACATTTAAATGTACCAAGGACTTGGGTGAGAAGAACTTTCTTTTCTGGTTCTTCAGTGACAGTTGCTATAGCACTTTTAGCAGCAATTTTTAGAGAGCATTTCCACAGGGATTACTTCCCAGGATGATGGCTGCATGCATTTGAAGTACTGCCATACCCACGGTCCTGGGTTACCTTAATCAGGGTCTGAGAGGAGATGGTATCAAAGTGGTAGTGACAGTTTGACTTGCTAGATAATCCTGCCCTACATCTATCCCTCAGGATGCCTTTTTGCTTTAGCTAGGCTTTGAGTGGCAGTTGGGTAGCAAGGGGTGGCTAGACAATCCCTCTCCACAAGAGACACTTTCCCAAATGATGACTGTGAGGAACCAGGACTGGCAGTCTGTGGGGTGAGGGGATGATTCTGACATGACCAAAGCTCTTCTGCCTATCTGCCTATTCATGGTGATTGATCAACAGCTGTTGCTAATGATGAGGAGGAAGGCACGTCCCTTCTCCACAATGATTTCTTCATCTCCACGATGACCGTGGGAGGTGGGTTGGAATCTTGTTTTGTGACTTGGGGATACTAACTTTCCTATGGCTTTTAAATTCATGAGATTGACCAATTTCCATCAAGGTCTCAAGGGAGATGTTGGTCAAAGTGATGGTGGTGGTTCCCCTGACATGTGTTGCTTCCTTCCCCCCTTTCCCTCTGCAACTCCCCTGAAGCTTCAGCTAGGTTAGATTGCCTGCCTTGTGAGTGCAATTGATTGGCGGTTGGTTTTACCTCACAGCACCTCCAATTACTCCCATCTTTTTCATCTTTGTCAGTTTTCTGGGTGAGTCAAAATGTTTCTTCATAATAAAGATGGTTAAAATAATAGTGTTGACTAAAAGGGGATACTGATAGAAACTTAGAAAGACAGACCAAGCATTTATTAGGCACCTAATATGTGCCAAGTATTATATATTTATACCTATATGTCTGTAACACCTGTCTAATTTGACCCTCAAAACAACCATCCTATGAAGTAAGTCCTTTTGTTTTCTCCGATTGAGGAAACTGAGTCAGGCAGATTTGCCCATGGTCAGACAGCTCATAAGTATCTGAGACTATATTTGAACTCAGGTCTTCCTGACTTCAGACCCAGTGCTGTAACTGCTACTCCACTCAGTTGTGTCTAAGTTAGAAGGAGGGTTAGACTCCCAGCAAAAATGAGATTGACAAGTCATTTATGTTCTTTGGGTTGAAGTTTCTTCATTTGAAAAATTAGGTTGGGATAGATGTTTCTAAGGTCACTGCCTATTCTAATATCCTCTAGAGGTCACCAAGAGTTACTTTTCTGATCAAACTTGAACTAAGTGATTCCTGAGGCCTTCCAACACTGAGAATCTATGCTTCTGTATCATCTTAGAGAAGAAGATTTTACCTTAAAGTAAGGAAAAAAACATCTTCATAATGAGAGTGATCGAAGTGGGCAATGGGCTACTTAGGGAGGTAGGCAGTTTTTCTTAGATTGATGTCTTTAAGCAAATGCTGATCAATCAGTTGTCATGGGTGTTGTGGGAAGAATTCTTCGTTAGGCATTAGTTCATTTATGCATTTTTGGATAAACTAGATATCTTTTGCAACTCAGATAATCTGAGTCTGTGGGATACTCTAAGAATGTGATTTCAGTTTAGATTGGAGGCAGATAGATATAATTTGGGGAGGTGAAGGAACTTCTCAACTATGACTCATGTTTTCTTGATCCACATTCATTTCTGTTCTGTTGTGGAACTCTTTGGATACTTCATAATCTCTCAGTGTCTTAGGCAACTGTGATTCCCTAAATTACAGCTCCTGGTGCTACCCTGCACATGCAGAAGACTTTCTTCTGCACAAGAAGGTCTTTGCTAGAAGACCAGTACAGGACAAGGTCTCAATCAATCCATAAGCATTTATTACATGACACTATGTGCCAGGCTATGGTAATCCAAGTACAAAAATGAATCATTCCCTGCTCTTAAGGGGCTTCCATTCCATTTAATATGTATATGTGTATACACATAAACACACACACACACACACACACACACACACACACATATATATAATGAATATAAAATGAAAAACATTCTATAATCACCAGAACCTTAAAAAAACATGCACAATTATTCAAATGTCAGTATGTACAGAGGAAATAGTAAAGTTGAAGTGTATCCATTTAGCTTCTACTTTCAGAAGCTTGGAATATTTTATAACTGCTCTACATTGGAGTCTGTTTCCACAATGGTTATAGGGTTGCAAAGGGCCTCAAAGTTCATAGACTCCAAACCATACAAAAAAGTAGCCGCCATTGTCTCCTATCCAATAGGAGATACCTCAACTTCTGCTTGAAGATCTCCAAGGAGAGAGAATGCCACAATTCTCAAATGACTTTTGAACAGCTCCCATTATTAGGAACGTGATGGTGGTTGTTTTCTTGACATAGAATCTAAATTAACCCTTTATGCAACATCTACTTATTGTCCCTGGTTCTGTCTTCTAGGGTTAAAAGCAACAAGTCTAGTCTTTGTCCCACATTACAGAACTTAAAATGCTTGAACACTACTATAATGTATCTCCTTTCCCTCCCCAAGGTTTCTTTTCTCCAGGACAAACACTTCCAATTCCTTCAACTCATCCTTATGTAGCATAAACTTAAAGTCCTTCACATCCTGGACCATTCTCTAACTCATTAGCATCCTTCTAAAATGTACACATGAAGAAAGAAAAATATCACAGAAGAGTATGTTATGCTACTCTCTCTCAATATTCCTGGAAGAGTACTTTGGGACTATCACCATCCTGTTCCTAGATCTTATTGCCATCCTTAATGTAATTTAAGAAGATTTTCACTTTTTTTGGCTGCCACAGAAAGAGGTCTTTATTTGGACATTCTATTATGCCTCCTTAATGAGCATGATTCCCCACTGATGTTCCATTTGAAGCCTTTAAAGTATCTTCCTGAGGGATATGGAGGTATTTTTGGACTGGGAATTTATCAAACTATTCACACTTCATTGAGGATGACTGACCACACAGTGAAATGATGTGCTTGGCTTGGGGCTTTGTAGAGCTAAACTCCATTTTGAAACACAGGTGTAGAAACAATGGAGAGAGAATAGCTGAGTGTGGAAGTGACTAGAGACCTAAGACTAGAAAACAGATCGGGTTCCATGAGAAGGAAGAATTTAATTATCTACACAGCCTCCCCAAGGAACTAACCCTAGAGGTGGTAGCTCTGGAAGGATTGTGACAGAGCTTCTGTTTGGAGTCATTAGATGTATCACTCAAGCCCAGAAGTTGAGGGAACTACTTGCAAGAGGGCAGCAGCCAGGAGCAACAGGGAGAGACAGCTGCAGAGAAGTGACAAGAAATGATAGAAGTTGACTTCTGGAGAAGAAGCTAAAATTCTTGGACCCATTCTTACCAAGTTTTGTGTGTTCTTGGTTATTGATGTGAGCACAATGTGGTGTGATAAAGTGCTAACGTTATTGCTTGGCTGTGATTAAGTATTGACATTGTGCACTGCTGCGTGCATTGTGATTACAGTTTGGGCCAAAATAAGCATCAGGGCTGTCCAGTCACTGACACGATTGTAAATAGTAATGGGACTAGATTCTCATAGGGGATTTCTGCTCTGAAGAGTACCAGTTAACTGTGGCGGAAAGATATTCAAAGTGCTTTAAAATAAAATTATACCTAAATAAGAAAGATGAGATTATACCTCCGTCTTTTCTTTGTAGAGGTGAGGGACTATGGATGTAGAATGCTGATATATTATCTGTTGATTTTTGGTTAGTTTTGCTGAGCTAATTACCATCTCTTCTTTTATAATTCTTCACCATATGGAATGAGACTCTGGGCAGAAAAGGAAAAAGAGTAGACTAGGAAATAAGTGTGATTTGAAAACAAAAGATATGAATATCTTTAAGTACCTTCTATCAGGTCTTAAACAATTTGAAGAAATGTAAGCTATTTTCTAAAGGATTCATGCAGACAGCCACCATCTATGTTTTGTCAACTATCTCTACAATAATTACATTTGAGTATCCCTGAAGAGATCAAGGTTTGGGAGAATATCTGGAAATAAGTGACTACACGACCCACCCAGGTGGGGAGATATCAAGGTCATATCATGAGATATCTTGTCTTGTCAAGAGAAGAGAGAATATGGAATAGATAAAGTTGTTTTTTCTTCCAAAGAGAGCAGCTGGCCTTTTCCCACTCATTATAGATGGTGATCTGAGAGTTGACTGGCCAGTGCAAAATCAAGGTACTGACTATAGCAAAGGTGCTGCTTAGTACAAACAATGAATCCTATGAAGTGGTTGCATGTACTTGAATTCATGATATTTGAAGTTATAATTATGTAAAATATGTTAATTAGTTCCAGGCAAAAGGAAAAATACAACACAAATTCAATTCCTGTGGTTCTTTATAGGATTCATTACTTGCCCTAATCAGGACCTCCCTCTTTATATGGGAAGCTAAGGACTTTCTCAAGTCAGGAAAGGGACTATTCAGATGTGATAGCCGCTGAAGTCCTATAGCATTGCCAGGAGGAGAGATGAAGGAAAGCTTAATGAGGACTACATATGATCCCATGGGTACACTGGAAGCACAGAAGCCTGAACTCCAGGTGTTGAGTGTCTTGCACAGGCTAGCAAGACTGTTTGCCAAAGCAAAACTTGTGATGACTGCTTATTTTCAGTGCACCAATGCCTTTCAGTCCAAGGGAGAGCAAGCCTCAGGACTTGTGCTATATGGAGAAAAGCTACTCCAAACACTGGTAGTCAAAAGATCGCTGATGTTGAAAGATACGGACAGCCTCAGACAGATCCAAGAAGGCCATAGCTTGCTATATGACCTAGGAATGGACCTGCCCATTCTTGATTAAGATGGACAGTAGCTTTGGATATGTCTCCTTGCTATGTAAAGAGTAATATTTAACTGGGGGAGTATCTACCTAATCATTTCCTCTTCATCCTACATACAGCTTGCTCTGTATATATTAGTTTGCATGTTGTCTTATCATTAAGTTGTAAACTTCTTGTGGGCAGAGACTCCAAAGAAATACAAGTGAATATAACTGGTGCAAAGCAGAAACTGTGGGGGACTCTACAGGATCTGTCCTGGTTTCATGATCCATCATTTGGCTCTATTCATGAGCCTTACTAATACTCATCCAGAACCATCCAGCTAAGTGTCCACTTGTTCTGAGTTTACACAGATTGCCTGTCTTTACTGGGATTGGGAGACAATATCTGTGATCGCATGTCACCTTGTTATTTCCTGATCCCTTCAGCATCTTGGAAGTTATATTCAGGAAAAAACAGATTCCAATGTGATTGGGTTTTTCTGCTTGAGGGAGAAGAAGGGAGAGTTGAATGTTGGATTCTAGGATGTGCCTATTGCTTCGATTTGTGCTGTGTTTCCATCTAATGCAATGGAACCCCTTAATGAGTTTCAATCACTTGAATGAATGCTATTTAACCTGAGAAGTGCTAGTCAGTAGGATGGGGGTATCTAGCCAATGAATAATGAACATTAGACAAAGTATCTTAAATATAACTTGTACAGACTTGAGTTTGAGGTGACAGTGATTTGTCCCTAAAACTCTGGCTAATGGAACCCATTTGTTACACATTCTTCCTGGAGAGTAAAATTAATCATTTACCTGCATCTGTGGAGACTTGGTCACAAAATAAAGTCTGAGTACCTAGGCCAGGGTAGAATTAGTCAAATTTGTAAAGTAAGTTCTATGTGGGAAACACTGTGTAGGGTTACAAGTCAAGGATCACGTTTTTGAGAAGGATCCAGGATTGAACGTAGTTCATGGAAATTCAAAGCCTGAGGTCTTGAGACACAATGGTTACATGAAATAAATCATTGAGTCTGAATCAGTCAATTGGTTAGCCAATTTACTAAGTACCTACAATGTACCAAGTTACTATTCTAAGGGCTAAGGACACAAAAAATGAGGAAAAAATATTCCCCCTTTTCAAAAAGTTCGTAGTAAAACAGTAGAGACAACATACAAACTGCTATGTAGAAAAAAGATACATGTAGGATAATTGGAGATAATCCCAGAGGGAAGGTATTAAGATTAAGAAGCACCAAGAAAGAATTCTTGGGGAAGGTGAAAATTTAGTTGAGAATGGGAGGAAGTTGGGGAAGCCAACGGCAAAGAAGAGGAGGGATAAATTTTCAAACATGAGGGAGAATGAGTGGAAATACTCAGAGTTGTGAGTGGGAATATCCTCTTTGAGAAACAGCAAGGAGGCCAGTATTAACTGGATTGCAGAATGATACCCAATCATTTTCAAGTTGTAGTACAAATGTTACAAGAAATGATGAGCAAGATGGTTTCAGAAAAATTTGGAATTACATGAACTGATGCAAAATGAAGTGAGCAGAACCAGAACTTTGTACGTAGTAACAGCAATAGTATATGATGCTCAACTGTGAATGACTTAGTTATTTTCGGCAAGACAATGATCCAAGACAATTACAAGAACTTAAGACAAAAAAAACCCAAAAAAACCATAAAAATATATACATGTAGAAGAAAGTAAGAAAGAACTAAAGAAATCTAAATACAGATAAGGGGACTTTAAACATTTTTTCTTTGTTTTTGGTTTGTGTTTTCAGTTGCTACATGACTAATAAGGAAATATATTTTACTTGACTACCCATGTATGACTTATATCAGTTTTCTAGGAAGTGTGTGAATTTGGAACTCAAAATTTTGAAAAAAGAATGTTAAAAATTGTTTTTACATGTAATTGGAAAAAATAAAAAGAGACTAAGAAAAAAGTTGTAGTACAAGCTAGCTATATTTACCCCATGGGAATTTTAATTAAAATTAATCAAATCAATTTACATGTTACATATTTTATTGTAATTGCTCAACTCCACTTCCCATTAGCCAACTGCTTAATAAATTACATTACTTTTTTTATAAAATGTCTAATTTTTGCCCCCATCAACCATTCCCTAGACTACTGTAATATCTTCCTAATTGGCCAACCTGCTTTCCATCTTTCTTCTTTCCATCCATCCTCCACCTGCCTGATTTTTACCAGATCTATTCATATCATTCCCATGCTCAAAAACTTTAGTGTTTTCCTATGGCCTTTAGAATCAGATACAAACTGGTTAGCTCAAATTTAAGTTTCTCCTTAACTTAGAACCAACCAGAGCTTTTAGAGTGAGCTTCTTTTCCTTGTCTTTATGTACTCTTCATTACAGCCATACTGAACTAGTGGATGTCACCTAAACCCCACACTTGATCTTTCCCCTCCATTTGCTTGTGGAAGTCCTCCTCCAAGGCGAAAATTGACTTTTGTCACATTTCAGTCTCAAAATGCTTACCTTCCTCCTCCCCAAGGCTCAATTAAGGTACCATGCCTTCTGTGAAGCTTTCTCTGGTTAGTTCTCTCAGTCCTCATTTTACTTTGAATTTCCTTATTAATTACTACAAACTTGCTCATTATATTGCCCTAGAGTAATAGTCCTAGTAAAATGATTTCTATGTAGTGGATGTTTGATGAATTGAATTGAAATGAAATGAAATGAAATCAAGACTAAACTGTAAGAACTGATGACAACCTAGAGTAACAAAAAATCCGGGTTGGGAATCACCAAGCTACATGCTTAAGAAAAGTTGCTCAGTTCTTGTATCTTTCCAAGTTTATATATTCCTACTTCAGAAATTTATACCTTTAAAGGGCACTTATTTCTGCCCTTATTCAGTTAATTCCTTCAGCAGTAAACTTGATTACCTGCCTCTCTATTAACTGAAATCTTCAAATAGTAAGCTATTTTCCCAGGGTAAAGATTACCATAGAAGCATCCCTTTGAAGTCCCGTCATGACTATATGTCTGACTGCCTTCCCTATTCCTTCTGTTAGTCTCCTGTTCTAGGAGAGCCTTCTAGCTCATGGCCAGACCCCAAAATCCCTCTTAGAGTTGCAGTTATATATACTATATACACTGATGCATGAATAAGTGTGTTTGGATGGAGGAGTATATAATTTTGTATGCAGAGTGTAGATCGAAGACTTCAAGATTTCCTACAAATACATATTGGAAATCTTCCTGGGGCCTGAAAATCCCTACAAGGGGATATTGAAATAAGAGAGTTATAAATTGCATATCATAAAGCACTATTTCTTTAGATAAAAACATGAACCCCTTTGAAGATTTTTTATATCAGCAAATTTAGTGGCCTCTTCGACTCCTTCATATTAAATCACCGTTCAAAGAAGCTATCAACACTGGGCATCCTGCCTTCAAAGGTAAAATTCTATGGTAACTTCCACATTGGAAAAGGGATTTTACCTTTTGAAGATTTCAGCTTACAAAAAAAAATATAGATGAACCAGCTTCTTGCTGGAGGATCTGACTTTAGAAATGCCCAAAGTCGATTTACCACATGCTGGTCTAATTCTTTTGTTCAGGCAAAATAAACTCTGTGACTACATCAAAACATACAGGCTAAAGGATTTCCAATAATAGCAGGTAAGATTGAGTCACCTGACTCCTTGAAGAGCTGTTGGACTTGCCTTTACCTACCATTACCCATGAGAGCAGCTATGGTGGTTGCATTATTTTGTTTGGTTTTTCAGCTTTGAAAATAACATAGACATATTTAGCTATAATGAAACAAGAACAACAGCTTATTATTCTGTATATATCACCCGTATTATCTATCTGTGCAGCTAGTGAAGGACACAACATAAAAGCTTCCTTCATGCTGTACTGTCCCTACAATTTCATAACAAAAACGAGATTACTAGCCCCGTTTGATTTAAAACCTGATTTCTGTAGAAACATGATTGTTGTTTTCAACAAAAGGTTAAAAAAAGAAGAGAAAATAATCTTTTAAATGCCCTGATCTTTATTTCTAGCACAACGGGAAAATTCTTGCCATGTTTACTATAAAAGATAAACTGGTATATTAGAAAGCCCAAAATATTCATTTTCAATTACTAAATAACTTGCTAATGTCAAGTAACATCAACCCTTTAAAAATGCTTAAGTGCAAAAGCCAATGCACCTATCTGTTGCTCTTTCTTCCTCAATAACCTGGGCTAACCTCTTCATGGGACCCTTCAGATCTGATACCATTGCTTCTGAGTTCTGGTTCCCTGTGCTGAATTCCTCCCACCCCAAATTATAGTAAGAATAAGTTGTTATTGTCAATTAGATAATAGGGATATGTTTATCAACTTAGTATAGCTGATTCCATTTTGTCTTACATCTCCATTTCTTGATTGAGCTGTTTTTTCAATAAAAAAAAAGCTCTTATGCAGTATGATCTAGAAAACAACATATGTGTATTCTTAAACAACTGATAAGTATGATAAACATTTATATTTTTGACAAACATCCTAACCTTTGATAGGACAGACTACCAATGAACAATATTATAAACAATTTTATCAGTAGTTTATGAAATGAACTACCAATTAAATTATGTGCTTAACAAACTTGAAACACTCATAGTACAGACTATAAGAAACCAACCAGAAACCCTAGATATCTTGCTTCTGAGTCATGACGAACAAAGTTTGACATTTCCCACACTTAAAACTCCAACAGCCGACATTCAAATGAAGATCATGGTGACTGAGATTTGCCAGATGGCCACATCAGAAGGAGAAAAATGGGCTCTGGTCAGGCAGTCAGGGAACTTCACCAATTTAAGACACTTACCCAGACCCCTAAAAAGCAGGTTGGCAGTTTGTTTTTTAGAGGATCTAATTTTGTATTGTTTTCACATATTGATTAATAAAATTTGATTGAATACATTGAAAATTATGTTAAATTGACATTTCCATCATACTAATTAATATGTGAAACAATAAATCCATTTTAAGTATGGATGTGCCACATCGAGGAGAGAGGCAATCAGGAGAGGCAACATCATTCCTTCACATGTAGATTCCATGGGCTGGTCTTTTCCTGACAGCAGAAGATCAGAGAGACACTAGAAACCATTCCATTACATGTCTCCTGACCTTGTTTTTTCCTGTTTATAGTTATCCCTTTGTGCTTGCCAGAGAGACAATTTCAACGTACCAGTCCCTTAAACTGGTTTCTTCTCCCTTGCAGGAGGCTTGTACCACCTATGAGAGATGGGTAAATGCCATTTCTTCCTGTCTCTCCAAATATGGTTTGTCTGCAGGGATAGGACAGAAGTGCTATTCCATGTTCTCTCCCCCACTGGTCTATTCCCCTTAATTGCCTAACACCCCAAGAGGATACCATTGTGAAGCTGAACCACTAGTGATGTTAATAGCCCCTTTAAACTTATTCAACAATGACTAACAATCCCCTACCTGGTCATACCCTCCCCAGTGAAGTGATTCTGAACCCCTAGGTATCATTATACAAACCCATTCTCTACCTCCTACTGTCCACTCCCTTATCCCCATTCCCTTCAACTCAACCAAGTAATATTACACTCTAAAGCTACCTATATCTTCCCCTCTATCCATGTGCTCTCTGAAATATGAACTCCATAGGTTTCAAAAAAAAGGCTTTCATCATTAATCTTTTCCTTTCTCATTCGTTCTATCTTCTGAGATCTGACCCCCTACTGATGACACAATTCCCTGCCCACTCTTTCCAGCACTGGTTGTACTTTGACTTGTCCTCCATCCCCTGAATCACTGCTCAAGGTTGGGAAGTTGAAATATTCTTGCTCCCCATTGTCACTTCCAGACACTCACTCTAATTCCATGTCTCAATTGCTTATTTTCCTTTGAAGTTCACTCAATCAATCTCTACCATCCAATCAAAATTTTGATAGCTACTGTCTACCAAACTGAAAGACACTCTCCTTCCTTTCTCAATAAATTCAGTCCTGTTTCCTTCCCAATTTCTTACCTTATACTAGGGGACATCAGTATACCTACTCAAACACCTTAACTTCCCAGATCCTCAATGTGTTCATTTCCCATGACCTCCTCCTCAACCCCACCTCAGTCACACAAATAGTCATACCATTAATCTTGTCATCACCCACAAATGTTTATCTTAAATACTTCATTGAGGACTCAAGCTTTTTTCCATCTTTATCTTTTCCTTTCTCTGAGGACATCTTGAGAACACCAAGAGAGTAAGGACTAAAGAGAAGTGATTCCCTGATAGGAGCAAAGGAAATTTTCGAAAGGCATTTGTCAGTTGAGGCTATAGGTTTACTCATGTGACTTAGAAAATATGACAGAATTCCTTTCTAGCAAGTTAAAGCATCCAGGAATTTAGCCTTCTAGTTAGAGAAAGGGAATTTCTTAGGAGGAGTTGCCTTGTCTGTAATACCAAGTTTAAGGGTTCAGTGAGCCAGCCTTCTGTCAAGAAAAGGGAAATTTTTTTAAACAATATGACTTGTGGTAAGAGAAAACACACACACACACATGACTCTGGTGCCAAGAGGAGTAGAAGGTATGAAATCTGTAATGTGCAGGAGGGAACATGGATATTGCACACTAGCATTACAGTGAATGATTTGGGCAACGTGGATCTAAAGGGGAAGTATAGGGCTTTTACAGCAGTCCCCTATGGGTTTCTTTTCCAGGGAGAATCCAGACTCTAGCACCCAAAATTATATATTTGTAAGAGTCTCTCTAGGATTAAAGAGGATTCAGGAAAATATGAGGTTTTGCCTGGCTAGCTGCCCCAAGTTCGATTTCCTTCTGAATTAAGTCCAACCTTGAGTGATGCTATGATGCTTTCACACTTTGCAAACTTCTGGAAAAATAGGACCTTCTAGTCTAGGTAGAGGGTAGTGAGAGATTGGCTACATGAGTACAGAACAGGGATCAGATTTGAGAGATGCTATGAAGGTGGAAATGGTAAGCTCCGGCAACTGATTGGGTGAGAGTACAGAAAAGTAGGTGACACTAACATTATGTGTAAGACCAGTATCTTTAAATATTTTGGGGGTATCAGTTCAACACTTGATCTGCTCCTCTATTCTCTTTTGTTACAAGACTGGCTCACCTGTTTCTGTTTGAAAATATCTTTTCTGATGATATGTCACATTTTCTGAAATCACAGTTTCAATATCTGCAATCACATAGCATCCTCAGGGGAATATATAGGTTTTAAAAACCTGGATTTTTGTGGCAGCAATCACGTAAAGATCCTTGAAAATACATATGATCTAGCTTCATGGTCCATTTTTCATTCTTTTGCAATAATGTATATGCAAATGCACATATCTTTGAAAAGGCATTTACTTGATACTACCATCCTCTGAAGCTATTTGTCACTATCTCTGTTCTATTTCACAGATAAACTTTCAGGAAAAGCTGTCTATATTCAATGGGGTGTTGAGAGTCAGGTCAACCCAACTTCTGAGAGCCAATTGGTAAATCTTTAGTGGGAATATTATGTCTTGGAAATCATCAAAACCTGAAAATCAAGACCTATTATTTGATTGATTTTCTCAATTAAACAAAGCAATAAAGAAAGTATTAACAGGAATATTAAGCCTAAAAGTGAGCTGTAAGTATATTTTTCTCCCCCTGGGTAAATTAGTTGTTAAACATTTACAAATATCCCAATGATAATCATTTCTTCTCTTCTCCATTTTCCCCTCACTTCTATACAGAAATTTATGTATATAGATCAATAGATTGATCAATAGATAGAGGTAGGTTGGCATCATTTATTTATATTTTGTGCAACTTTTATGCTTAATCAATTATTGAGCTTTTTTTACTACTAATAAAAATCAAATTTAAAAAGAATGTGCTTTCTGAAAGGAAAAGTTTGCTTAATACAGTGCTCCCTTTCTCCTAATCTTTCCCTAGCAAAATAACAGAACCCTAACACAGGTATTTTTTTCCATCATAAATCCACCCTTATTTGCTCCTTAAGTCATTACATCATGACTTCTAATCTCAGCATCTAGTTGATACAGTTCTCTCTAAAGTCACCAATGATCTCTTAATTGCCAGATCTGATGGTCTTTTTTTGATACTTAGCCTTCTCAACTCTAGAGTATCCAATACTGTTGACTACCTTCTCCTCCTGGGCATTCTCCCTTCTTTGTATTTCCATGATACAAGTCTTCCATTTTACTTCCTACCTGATTGACCCCAGTCCTTTGATGGCTCAACAGCTGTATCATTGCCCTCACTGCAGTGTCCACTAAGTTTTCATCCTAGTTCTTTTCTCTGTGATTCTTTCTCCTGATTATCTTTCTGCTCCAATGGTATATATACATATATATGTGTGTGTACATATGTATATAATAATATTTATATATAATGTATACACAGACATGCATGTATACATATGTGTATTTGTACATATATATGTGTATATATATATACATATGTATGTGTGTGTGTGTGTGTGTATATATATATATACACACCTCAAAATCTTATTTTTCCAACTACCCACTAGGAAAATTCACTTGGAGATCCCCTAGGTATCTCAAATTCAAAATCTCCCTCCCCTCAAAAATAACCCTCATTTTCCACCCCAACCCATCTCTCTTATTTCTGCCAGAGCTTCACTATCCTTCCAGTCACCCATTTCTGTAATCTTGGAATGATCCTTGACTTTTCCCTGTCCCTCACCCTCCTATATAACCAATTGTCAAGTTGTCTTCATTTTACGTCTCCTAGCAACCTTGTGTGTCTCCTCTTTAATCATACAGTAATCATACTAGTTCTTTCCTTCATCACCTTCTACCTGGACTCCTTCACAATTTGATCTCCTACCCTGTGGTCTTGACCCTCTCTCCAATTTGTCTTTCACATGGTTGCCAAATTAATATTCCAAAGGCACTGTTTGAATCACATCAGTCCCCAGCTCAAGAAACTCCACTGCCTCTCAGATAAAATAGACTCTTCTGTTTGATGTTTAAAGTCCTTTAAAATGTGGCTGCATCCTATCATTCCAGGTTTGTATATTCTCCCCACTCTCAAATTGCATGTTCCAGTCATACTGGCTATCCTTGTTGGTCCTAGTATGTCATTTAATATCCCACCACTATTCCTTTGCACAGACTGTCCTTCATGACTAAAACGTTCCACCTCCTCACCTCAGCCTTTTACAATAAAGACCCAGATCAAATGTCATCTCCTTTGAGAATTGTATTTCTACTGATTCCTGTCCTCTGAAATTTTGGTGAGTTTGCAAAATCTTTGTATTTATTTTTCTATGCATAAATTGTTTCCCTCCCATAAAATATAAAATCTATCCAAGTTCTATGACAATGTTGTCTTTGTAGCTTCATCATCTAGCCATCTAGTATAGCTCCCAGCATAATAAATGCTTACTCAACTCAACTGACTTTAG
Source organism: Potorous gilbertii (assembly GCA_028658325.1). Taxonomy (NCBI): domain Eukaryota; kingdom Metazoa; phylum Chordata; class Mammalia; order Diprotodontia; family Potoroidae; genus Potorous; species Potorous gilbertii. Next base: position 99,466,128 of record CM053774.1, on the reverse strand, counting down.
TTCTAGATCACTATATCAATGGAACCAACTTTATTGTCTATTAATTTCTCTCTGTGGATAACTAGACTGATGAATTTTGAGGGACCCTGGATCTCAGCCAACTGTCCATCCAATAAGCATTTCTTACTTTGGGGAACACAGTTGTTACTGTGGGTTCTTGATTCAAGGGAGAAACATTACGAGGAACTGCAGGGTGGGTCCCAATATTCTCTTGGACTATGGAAGGTAGGAAAAGAATAGGGATCCCAGCAGGAACTGAGATTCTGTAACTGGCTCTAGTTTTCCTTATGCTCCTTTTTTTTGGGCATAATGTTATGGTTGTAAGCATAATGAATAAAGCACATAAAGACAAAAACCCAACAGTTACTTTCCCACAGGAATTTGATCTTTCCTGTCCCCTAGATGATTCCCTTCAAAAGGCTGACAAGATAATCCTTATCAGCTTCAGCTCTAAGGTTAATACATGAAAATTCTCCAAGTGATTAATTGGGCCTGACTGCAATCTCCATTTTTAATTGTAGTTTAGAAATGAGAGAAAATGCAAGCATAGGGCTTATTTGGTTTTATTAAGGTTGTGTGTGTGTGTGTGTGTTTAAATACAAGTTCCCCAGTAAAGTTGTTGAATCAAACTGAAGTAGATGAAACTGCCCATTCCCTCAACTGTAGGGAGAATGTGGGGAAGGGACCCTCACACTACCCCCTTCCCAACTTCAAACCTAAATGAGCACCTGCCCTTTACAGCAAAGAAGCTCAGAAGTCCTAAACTCCCTCCAAAATTAAATGAATTCCTTTCTTTCCTGAATACTTTCTCTTAGGTAAAAATTAATATGGGCCTAAAATTTTGTACAGGCTACCAGGTTTTGTCCACATGTCTTTCATTTACCTTGAATTCAACTCACCTTCTAGATTATTCCTTTACTGAAGTGATCCCTTCTTGCTTCAACTTAAAACTGAAAGAGTATTTAGACATCATTTAGTTCAATCCTCGATCCATCATGTATGGGATTAGCACCTCTGGTATGAGGCCTGTCAAGCCCTTTCAAGGCTGCTCATCTACCTTTGGTAATCACCTGGCACTCAACTCTCACCTGTGGCTCCAAAAAACTGTAGCATGTGCAGCAGCCGAAGCTCAGTAAACCATCTGGGCAGGTTGAGGGTAACTAGTGGGCCTCAAACCTGTCAATGAATTAGGGGTTTTCTACCCTAAGTATCCGATGACTTCCACCAGTGGAATCAATTTGTTTCAGTGGCTATGAAGGCAGGTGGAATAGGCATTGTGGAGCGTTGAGAGCTTGGTCAGACATAGACGATACTAAGGCCATCCACTGCTATCGAGAGTTGATCTGACTTTTGTCCTGCCACTGGACTTTGATGAATCTGGAAGGCAGAGTGAGGCTACTTTGTACAACTCTGCCTCCGTTTAATCCAGTTCACATAAATCAAGACATCACCCTCTTTTTGCAAAAACTGATGAACAATAACAAACCCAACCCCCTTACTTTACAGATGAGGAAACTGAACCACAGAGAAGTTGTGACTTGCCTCAGATCACATAGGAGCAGAGACAGGATTTGAACTCACCACCTTCAATTACAAGTCCAATACTATTTCCTCTGTAGTATATCATATGTGCCACTTCTGCTGCTCTAATGCTCTTCTGTCTTACGGACCTTCTATTATAGTTACATGTGTTCATGTCTTATCTCTCCTTCTTGAATATACATTTCTCAGAAATACAGATGGGTGCTAGAAGCTGAGAACACAGAGATAAAAATGAACAATCCCTGTCCTCAAGGAGCTTATCTTGCATAGGAGGAAATTGTGTGTGTGTGTGTGTGTGTGTGTGTTTGAAATAGGGATCTTTAAGTGAGCTATCAGATCTCTTCCTGTCCTAAAGTGTGCATCTCTATGCATTCCCTTCTGGAATCCCTATTCCTTCCTTCCTCTGGTAACTGGACAGCCCTGAAAAATACTGGAACCCACCCTGCAATCCATTTTATTTTTCTTCCACTGTTCAAGAACTCAGAGTAATATGTGTTCTCCAAAGCAAGAAATGATTATTGAATGACTGGTTGACTCGATGAGATCAATGGTTCCTCAAAAATCATCATCCTAGCTCTACACATGGGAATAATATAATGAATGGACCAGGCAGTTGAATCCATTAATACAGTGATCAATTACTATCTCCAGTTGTAATGCCAATGCGATACCCATAGCAGCCACTATGGATATGCATGTGTATTTCCAGGGCAAATTTGCAAACTATAAACTCTCTTCCTCAAAGATGAAACCAAGATATTTATTCAGGTACCAGAAAGTCAATTCCACCATGATAGCAACAAAGTTTGTACATATTACCAATAAAGGGAGCACAGCCATCCCCAAACCTTCCCTGTGTTAGGCCTCCCTACAAACAAGCTCCCTTAGGCAAAATTCCTTCCTCTGTCACTCACAGTAGGTGCTCTGCCTCAGCTCTGCCTCCTCTCTCTCAGTTCCACTTCCATCAGCTCTACCCATTCAGCAAACTCCTCTCACCATGGACTCGAGCTGTGGGCTACATCAAAGCTGAAAGAAGGTCACATGGGTCTATCAAGGGGCAGGGAAGATCTTCAAAGTCCCTTAATATTACATCAATTTAATTTTACAAGCATTTATTAAGCTAGGAACCATGCTGGATGCTAAAGCTATAAAGATGAAATTGTCAATCCTTGGGTAGATTTTACATTCAAGAGAAGAGATACAACTTGTGCAGTGAAAATAAATACAAATATTATGTAAATAAAGTCAGCAGCTAGAGGCATCTGAGCTAAACTCTGGAGGAAATTAAAGATTACAAGGAGCAACAATGAGGAGGGAGTGCATTCTAGGCATGAGGCACAGCCTAAGCAAAAACCAGGACAGATGGAATGTCAAGTGTAAGTAATAGCAAAGAGACCAGCTGGGCTGAATTGTAGAATTCATGAAGATGAATAATGTATAATGAGTTTGGTAAAGTAGGCTGGAACCAGATTAAGAGTCTTAAATGCCAGATACTTAATTCACTTAATAAATGTTTGCTGAATGTAATCTCACAAATTCTCTTAGTCTTGCAGCTATATGCAACTTCTAAAACAAAATCCCAATCACTGTTTTATCTTTGGCCATGATGTTATAGACTTCAAGAGAGGCACAGAGACACAAAGCAAAGTCAGAGACATAGAGACATAGTGACAAGGACTGAAGAAACAGAAAGAAAGAGAAAACAGACAGAAAGAGGTGAAGGGAAAAGAGAGAGATACAAACATAGAAAAACAGAAAGATGAGTCAGACAGAGGAACAGGAAATACAGGAGGAGAACCTGCAGCCTTGAGACTAAATGTATCCTCCTAGCTCCTTGGATGCAGTATTTTGACTGACTCTCAGTTTTGCAGAGCAAATTCTTTTATTAAGGGGATTTGTTCTGTGAAATTTGGACTTATTCACTTGAGGACCTAGAGTGACACATGTGGCCTGGAGACAGCACATTTCCCACCCTTGATAGAAAAGAGCAGAGAGATAGAAAGAAACAAAGAAAGAGGTTCAAGTGTGTGATAATATTCTGACCAACAAGTCATTCCGACACTGGCGATCTCAAATGTTCAATCCAATTCAATGTCATGATAGCTTTAAGTTTAGGAACATAAATTTTAAAAAATATGGAACAAAATACATTATTGATACATTAACATACCATTCTCAGTCTAGTGTGTGTGTGTGTGTGTGTGTGTGTGTGTGTGTGTGTGTGTGTGTGTGTGTAGTCAGGAAAAGGTTAAAAGACAAGTTCTATTAAAAGGACCTACATTTTGCGTAAGTACAGTCGTAATTCCAATAACTATAAAGCTTTTAGCATTTCCAAACACCTGGTTCTTCCTCAGTTTTGTGATGAAATGGCATTTTGCTCTCCTTTTATAAAAATAAAAATCTTAATTTGAAACCATAACATGCACAATAATGCAAACTGTAAGAGCAATTTTTATTCATTATGTATGAAGAAAATGCCAGGAAATGTAAGGTCAACAGAACAGAAGCACAACACAGGAAATATAAGGCCAACTTTGTGACGTGATATTTCACGGGACATGTTTTCTCCATTATGTATTTTAGGTTCATTCAATCACGAGAAAAACAGCACTACCAATTTAGGAGACAGAGAAAAGAAAATAAATAATATCCTTATATACATTCTTATCCAAAATTGCTAAATCCTAAAAGTTTCATCTGTAAAATAGACATGTTTCTTTTTTCAATAGTGTCTCTTTTTTGGGGGGAACATGAATAAATAATATCAGTAGAAAGGAAAGAAATTAGTACTCATTAACTAATTAGTGCTAATTAATACTTACTATGTGCCAGGTACTTTACAAATATAATTTCACTTGATATTCATGACAGCCCCAGGAGTGGGTGGTATTAGTATTCTGATTTTATAGATGAGTACCATTTTCCTTAGGAAGCTTTTTTCCAACCCCTCTTCATTCCATGGCCTTCTTTCTTTTAATAATTTTCTATTTATCTTGTATATAGTTGGTTGATAGAGGTTTGCTTGTTATCATCCTTCCCCATTAGATTGTGAGCTTCTTGAAAGCAGGAGCTCTTGTTTCTTTCTATATCCCCATGGCTTAGCACAGTGGCTGCTTCGTACATAGTAGATACTTTATTGACTGACTTGAGGTTAAGTGACTCGTCTTTAGATATACAATGAGGCAGAGTCTGAGACCAGATTTGTACCATGTCTTAGGACCATTGATCCATCCATCAAGCAGTTTATCTTGTATAAGAGGAAAGTGTGTGTGTGTGTGTGTGTGTGTGTGTGTGTGTGTTTGAAATAGGGATCTTTAAGTGAGCTTTCAGATCTCTTCCTGTCCTAAAGTTTGCACCCAAGGTGATACCTTGCTGCCTCTGTACTCATTGAAAATGTGATATGATATAAAAACTCATTCATCTGAAAGTCTGGACATTGGGTTCTTAACCTATGCCTTCAACTAACAAGCTATAGAACCTTAGGTAAATTACAGTAATATCTCTGGGCTTCCATTTTCTTTTTACTAAATGCGTTGTTGAACTAGCTAAAACCTTCCATATCTAAATTTCTAACATTCTCTGATTCTGTATAGTGAAGAAGCACTCTAGATTTGCCTAGGATAGACAAAACCCCAGCAGCTACTATTTTTCTCCCCTGACTTAAAAGGATAGAAGTGGTGGTTCAAGGTCATAGTTAGCTATCCTCACTTTCACTGTTGATACTTTCAAAAAGCAAAAACAGTTTGCAACAATCTGGTGCTGAGAGCTGCTGGAGCTCCACTGAATTTCTGTTAGACCCCAGATTTAGTCCCAACAAAAACCAGGCTGGTGCCTTTCCCTTAGTTTGCATAACAGTGTGTTCAAGGAAAACACAAATATGGCTATGGGAAATATTGAAATGGCAGAAAGATCTGCATACTACAATAAGCAAAGATAGTGCCAAAGCCTGACTGGAGAAAAAGAGGGTAGTAAAGTGGAATCAGCTCTGCATTCCCAGTCACAAGACCTGTTTCAAAGCCAAGCTTTGCTGATTAATGGCTATGTGCTTTTGAGAAAATGACAATGTTTCCCAGCTAAGTTTGTTCATCTGTAAAATGAAAGGGTTGAACTCCATGATCTTTAAGATCTCTCCCTATCCTAAATCTATAACCCTATGATCTTGGATGGTAGAGGTAGCAGGAGACGTGCTAATGCTACCTTTAGGAGTTAAACTAGATATCGATTGATTCTGGTATTTGCTAAACAAGAAAATAGTAAGAGCACCAGCTGCCCTTGGAGAATTCGATTCACCTGACCCAGATGAACGACATGCTTGGGTCTCCAGAAACATGAAAGGTGTGATTACTGAACCACTGTCAGTGATGTTCAAAACATTATAGAAATGAGATGTTACAAGATTGGAGTCAGGTAAATGTAGCACTGATTTTCAAAAAGGGAAAGAAAACCATCTCTAAAGTTAGAGCAATGAACTTGACCTCTATTCATGGGGAAATTCCAGTATGGATCATTAAAGGGTTGGTTGGTGAATATCTAGAAAGGGAAGTAGGAGTTACAAAGAGTCAGCATGACTTCATCAGGAACAGGAAATACCAGCCAAATCTAATTTCCTTTAAATTTTTTTTTTTTTTACAAAACCACTAAATTAATGGATGAGGGGATGTGGTCTATTTAGGTTTTGGCAAAGTTTTTGAAAAAGTCTTTCATACTCTTGATATATGTGAATGAGATGGGAATATTGTTAGATTCAGAAACTGGGAGATTTAACTTACATAGTGAATGATGGTAGAAATGGTAGTCAATATCCACAAATTCTTGACAGAATAGAGAAGGTAGATTTAATCTAAAATAATTTAATCCAACAGGGATAAATCTTGCATTTAAGCATTAAGAAAATCAACTTCACAAGAATACAAGGGGTGAGGTATGATTACATAGCAGTTGTTCTGGAAAAGGACGGGTGACTATCAACTGAATGTGAGTTGGAATTATGATGTATTAGTAATTTTTATTTTAAAATAGGTAGTATGATCTTGACTTACAAGAAAGGGCAAACCTTCAAAAAATAAAGATAAGAGTTCTAGTACATTTTGCCCTCATCTGACAAGCTCATCAGTTCTGGATCTCACAATTTGAGAAAGATATTGATAAACTAGATCATATCCAAAGAAAGGCCATTAGGTTAGTGAAGGACTTTGAGTTCATGACATGAAAAATGTTGGGCATGTTTAGTCTGAAGAAGAAAGGACTTAGTGGGGCAGACATCAGAGTTGACTTTAAGTATTTGTATGGAAGGATTGAACTTTTTCTGTTTGGCCCCAAAGGACAGAACCAGTTGCAGTACTAGAAGTCACAAAGAGAGAACTTTAGGGTTGATGACAGGAAAATCTTTTTGATATTTAGAGGTGCCCAAGAATGGAAGGGGCTGTTTTGGCAGGGGCCTCTTCTTTGGGGCTGAATGACCACATCATAGCATGCATGAATTGGACTAAATACCCTTTGAGGTCCCTTCTCAAATTCTGTGATTCTGTGAATACATTGGGAAAAGGGGGCATAAGAAAAAGGAGCTTTATAAAAGTGAAAGGATTTTTGCCCACATATTTACAACGGAAGACTGCTGTCTTAAATGTAAGGATTTCTTCTTCTTTGCATCTAGTAACAGAAGTCTGTGGAGCTGTTCTCTTTTCATGGCAGATGGAGAAGACATCCTGCTTTTCTGAAATGACAGGTGAACTGAAAGGGTTCTTATAAATAAAAGAAAGACTACTTAAAACCCAAAGTGTGGCTTAAAATACTTCTTGAATTTGTATTTTCTTTAAATAAAGGTGTTAAAAGAAAACATAATGCTTGACTCAGTTTTTCATAAATTCAAGTTATTACAGCTAGAAGAGACTTTCTAACAGACTAGTTCCTAGGTTCTTAATCTGGGGTCTATGGGTCAGAAATTTCAGAGGGCCCATGAACAAATAGAATTATATATACACACACACACACACACACACACACACACACACACACACACATATTGCCTCTTTATTTTCACTAAACTATAATCAGAAGTAAGCATTTCTTTCAATTATTAATATAGACAACAAGTATTCCAAGAATGGGGCCACAGGTTTCACAGAGGTCTACAACATGAAAGGGTTAAAAATTCCTTATTTCTTGTGGACCCTTTATTTTACAGAAGACAGTCCTAAGTGACTTGTCCAAGATTATGGTAATTCTTGCATGTAGAACAAAGTCCCCAGGACTCCTCAGCTCTAGTCTAGTGTTCTGAGCCTAAATTCAAAGATAAGCTTTCAACCAAGTTGAGTTCAATTCAATTGGATTTAATTCCATTTTGTTCTTTAAATTCAGGACTTCCTTTGGAACTTTTTATCAAGAAAATCAATATTTCCAGTCCTATCATTGCTCATATAATTGGGAATAATCAATTTTCTTATGAAAAAGATTTTAATGAATATCTGATTTCTAGGAAAAGTCTTAGAGTAAGTGATTCTTTTCTCATTTTTATCCCAAATAATATTTTAAACCAGGTTCTTGACTATACTGGCAGACCTTCAAATATCTTAGTTAACAAGAGTTACATATAGTAGCCAAATTCTCAATTAAATAAAATCCTACTTAACTCTGTATCACACACACCATTTATCATAGCTTTTAGACTGGCTGAGCCAAAATATATTTAGGTTTCACTTCAGTAGTGTCTCATTTCAGTGATGAATTAGGGGATCCTTAGAAGTTTCTTAGTTAGGAGCTAGCAGCTAAAATGAGGATTTAAAAACAGAATTGAGTAAGGTATGATAGCATATAAAATATTACCTTAACCTAAGGTGGAGAAGTAAGATAAGGATGATTTCATTCATTCATTCATTCATTCAAAAATACTAGTTTAGATTCCCTTATATTCCAGGCGTTGTGTTGTGTTCCTTTTGTATTCTGTGAGGGTACTGGTAGGGCTGCTAGAGTGTCAGTCAATCAACAAGTATTTTTAAAGTGCATATCATTGTACCAGTCACTGGAGAAGCAAAGATGAAAAAAATCTAAAACCAAATGTGGCTTTCAAGGGCTTCACAGTTATTGGGGAGAAACAATAGGCAAAAACATATGTAAACTGTATAGGGTAAATTTGGAGAAAACCACAATAATCAATGGAGAGAAAGCACAAAATTAAGGGGGAGCAATAAAGGCTCCTTGAAGAAGGTATAAATTTAACTGAGACTTTAAGTCAAAGGAAGTGGGAGAAAGAGATGGGAAGGGAGAGGATTCCAACCATGGGAAATAGCCAATGAAAATTCATTAAGTTGGAAAGTGTCTTCTCAAGGACTAGCTAGGAGGTCACAATGGATGAATGAATTGTAGGTGGCTAGAATTGGATTAAGCCTTAGAAGCCATCCAACAAGAGATCCAACTTTGAGGGGAAAGACCTCCCGCAAGGGAAAAATATATCTCTTTCTAAGGCAACCTGGACCCACTTTTGGATAACTCTAGCTGTTAGGTTGATGTTCCTTACAAAGAGCTCATTCCTACATTTATCATTTCTTCCCATTGCCTTTCATTCTGAATTCTAGTGCCAAGTACGAGATGAATTTCTCTTTCCCATCACGTAACTGTATCTCCAGGTTTGTGACCCTCATTTTTCCATTTAATTTTGACACCAGGATAGCTCTTAACATGAGTGAAGAGAGCTGTCATGAATGCTTTCCATGTAGCTTATCTAGACTAAACAATTTCTCCAATTCAGGTGTAGCTTAGGACAAGATTGAACTGACTCATAAGAGCTAATGGTTAAATTTTCAATATGAGCATGCCCATCTTGGGAATCATGGAAATAATGCAAATTAGAACTTGATTTATCGATTTGTTGATTATCTAAAGAAAGTGATAAAGAGGGTATTAACAAAGTAGTTTGAAATTAAACATGCACCCTGCATACTTTTAAAAAAAAATGTTCCCAGAGAGTTGGTTGTTAAGTATTTACTAGTACACACCTACTTCTTTTATTCTGTTCTTGTGAAGCTTTTTTTTTCAAAAAAATAAGATTTTATGTACATGCCTATTGAATTTTAATACAACCCAATGCTTTATCCTTTCAAAAATATTTTGGATCCTGCTATTTAGTGCATTAAGAATTCATCCAATTTTGTGAAATTTTGATGAACTTGCCTCTATGCCTTTATCCAAGTCGCTGATGAAAAAAGAATGTTAGACTACACAGGGCCAAGCATAAATCCTTGGAGCCTTCCAGGGGAGATCTCCTGCCAGGCTGACATTGTACCATTAAAAATATTTTTTGAATCCAACCTTTAAATCAGCTCCGTTACTATCCAGTTGTATTATCATTTAGTTCATATCCCCTCCATCTCTTTTGTAAGAACAATGTTAAATAGCTTATCCAACAAACTGCTATATAAAGACCTGGAAACAATGGCATTGTCCATCAAATGGGGAATGGCTAACAAAATGACCATATAGGAATGAAATGGATAATTATTGTCCCATAAGGAATAATGAAAGGAATGGTTTCAAAGAAATCTGAGACATGTATGCACTGAAGCAGTGAAGTGTGTGAGGAGAACAATGTATATAGTAACAGCAACATTGTGAAGCAATTAAAACTGCTGAGCAATAGGAATCAAACGTCACCAAAGTAACAACAATGGAGTAGACTTCACCTCCTGAGAGAGAAGTGATGAACTCAAGGTAAAGAATGACATAGGAGTCTCAAGACATGGCAAATGTATGGATGGACTTTGCTTGACTGTACTTATTCATAACAACGGATCAGGAGGGAGCCTTTGGGCAGTAGAGGGGAACTATAGTGTTACCAAAAGATACAACAACTACCATGATAGCTACACTTCTATACTGCTTTAAAGTTTACAAAGTACTTTTATGCATGTTGCTTCATTTGAACCCTCACAACAACCTTGGGATATAAATGCTGCTATTTTTTTGCTAAAGAGAAAACTTAGGCAGACAGAGGTTTAAAGGACTTGCCCAGTGTCACGTGTCAAGTGTCTGAAGCATGATTCAAAATCAGGTCTTCTTGATTCCAAGTCCTATGTTCTATGCACAGCATCTCACAGCTACTCCAAGAGGAGGACCATTGAAGTATTTTTAATATACACAGAAAATAGATAAAGGAGGAATGATGGATAAAGGCAAAAAAAGGAAAAGATAATTATAAGAAAACACCTAAATGATCTTATTGAATTCAAGACACCAGGTCCAGATTAACTAATCACTCGTATATCAAAAGAAATGATGGATGTGATTGCTGAGGCATGATCATTGATTGACATTTGAAAGAATGTGGAGAATGGTGTGGGACTGAAAGTAAGTGAAGGGGCAAAGCCAAGATGGTGGAGTAGAAAGATGCATATACTCTAGCTCTTCCCTCACAACCCATAAAATACCTGTAAAGAAAGGCTCTCAACAAATTCTAGAGTAGCAGAAGCCACAGAACAATGGAGTGGAGGAGATTTCCAACCCAGGGTGACCTAGAAGGTCAACAGGAAAGGTCTGTCCCACCAGATGTGGAGTGGAGCACATCCCAGCCTTGGCTGCATGGAGCTGGGGGGAGCAGGACCAAAGCAGGCCTCGGGGGATGGAATCCCCAAGAGCAGCAGAAGTTCACAAATGCCAGAAGCAGCTTCAAAAGTCAGTGAGAGAGCTTTTTCACCTCCATGACAAGGAAGCAGGGTTCTCCCCTAGCCCTGGCCTCACTAACCTCCCAAAAGAAAACTGAAAATAGAAACTCCTAGGAATATTGTAGGCAAATTTCAGAGTTCCCAGGTCAAGGAGAAAATATTGCAAGAAGCCAGAAAGAAACAATTTGAGTATTGTGGAAATACAATCAGGATAACACAGGATCTAGCAGCTTCTACATTAAGGGATCAAAGGGCTTGGAACATAATATTTCAGAAGTCCAAGGAACTAGGATTAAAACCAAGAATCACCTACCCAACAAAACTGAGTATGATACTTCAGGGCAAAAAATGGTCATTCAATGAAATCAAGGACTTTCAAGCATTCTTGATGAAAAGACCAGAGCTGAAAAGAAAATTTGACTTTCAAACACAAGAATCAAGAGAAGCATGAAAAGATGTCAATACAAGCTGAAGAAGATGTGGAAATTACTGGACACAGATTTGTAGCAGCTGGAGCATATTAGAGCTTGTTGCTGACTAAAGAAGGACGAGGAAAAAGGAACAAAACAACCTGCTCCAGGCAAGCCATATGTGCGGCCCCAAATTTCTATTGATGAATAAGATGTTACACAACAAAACTTGATTTACTCCATTGTCTAAGGGTTCACAGTAGATGGCAACATTTTTCTGGAATGTAACTTTCTCAAAATGCTAGATCACAGAGGGTTTGTTTCTGTACTGGCAGCGTATTTGAGGCAATATTGGTAAAGTGCTTTTCACAGTTCCTGGAACATAGTAGGTATTTTATAAATGTCTTTCCCTTCCCTTATCAATATTTAAATTTTTTTCCAAATCTCCAGACAATTCTCTTATAACTTCCAAAAAGTCTTTGGAATTTGATTGTCATACACTTAAGTTTATCATTATTGAAATAGCCCAACAGTTACATGAGAACCAACATCAAAATACTGAGTGTGATAAAGGTTTAAGGAAATGGTGAACAAAGGATACTCTGAAATTTTAACCAAGTTTCATTCAAAATAGCGAAGGGTAAAAGTAACACTTAATACAATACAATGTTTCTGATGAAATATCTCAAAGTTCTTCCTACTCTGATTCTCCAGAAGATGACTCCTAAGTTCTCAAAGGTGTACAACCCCTGGTTGGTCCTATGAAGATGGAAAGTATTACACTATAGATGCAATGAGGGACTAAGAATCTACTGTCCAAAGACCAGTCTAGTTAAACCTGAGAAGTTCACTGAGTTCACCTGCAGGATGACTAAATATTAAGCCATCACAGCTCTTGAAAACTAACAATTTGTACTGGAATTATGAGCATTGGTGGAAGGAAATGAAATCACAGATCCTTGAAGTTTATAAGAGCATTAACTACATTGACTCATATAAGTCTCAGTTTTCATTTTTGTTGCTATTTTGTTTTGTTGGATAGGTGTGTTGTTTTGTATGTTATTTTTAAATGAATAAAACCATATAAGACATAAAAAGATGAAAGTAAGTGAAAACATACAAGAAGGGAGAAAAGTTAACTTCCTGCTCCTCTTAGGTCACGTGACCATGAGAAAATGACCAGGACTATTGTATTTGTCCTTTACAATTCCAGATGCAGGTAACAGAATTCCTACTTGGGAGGTCAAGGTGGAAGCATGTAGAATTCCAGGAATACAGGCTAGGTGTTAAAATAGCCATGCCAGAAAGAGAGCCCTGACGACTAAGAGTCAGGGATGCTAACACCAGTACAAATTTGGACATAAACTTGATGGCACTAATGCTATGAAAGAACTGAGCTAAGCCTTTAACCAAAACATCCTCTCCTTCCAAGACACATAAGAAGTATATGGGAGATTATCCCTCTAAGTTGTTAAAGAAAATGTTTATATGCTTATTCTTGCTATATATTTGAAGTAAACATTTCTTTCTTTAATGCTTAGATAGAACTAGAGTGCTAGTCACTGTCACTTAAAAAGGAGAATGGAATGGATTGGAAAAAAAGATTCCCAAGCACATCAGGGTACCAGAAAAGGCGAGGTGGGTAAATTGTAAAAGACCTGTCCCTCAAACATGGAAACAATGTCAAACTATGTTGCACAGATACAAAGTAAAGTAATTAGGAGACTGGAGGTAAATTATATAAATCAATCAGCATTGATTGAGTACTAACTGCATGCCATGAACTACAATACATGCTAGGGAAAGAAAGCTAAAAAATACAATAGTCCCTTTTTAAAGGCCTTACATCTTGTCATGGGGAAAATAGGTATATAAATAACTATAAGATACAAATAAATAACTATAAGATACAAAATAAATACAAGCTAATTTTGTGTATGGAGTAACATAAGCAGTTAGGAGAATCAGGAAAAGCTTCATGTAGAAGGTGTCATTACACTTGATTTCAGAAGGAAATTGGGAATTTTTAGCAGCTTTTAATGTCTGCTCTATCTTGAGTTTAAAGATTCTACTCTAGTTATTTTAAGTTTGCCTAAGAGCAGTTATTAAGATCTGTTTAAGCATGTAAATTATTCCATAACATACTCAGCTATAATTTTAAAATGTACTTTGAAAAAGGAATTAGTCTTTGTCTTATAATCAAAAGAAAATACTAGTAAAATTTTAATGGAATTTTTTCTTTCAACTTTAAGATAGTACCTAAAGTTTACTTTAAGGTAGTACCTAAAGAGTTAACAAATTTAAATGAATATCTTCTAGGTTCTAGGTTTTCTCTTCAAGGCAAATAGACTTATATAAGTAGCAAAAATCGACATTTGACCCCTCCAAAATTGTATGGCTCACTCATTCATTTTTACAGATGAAGAAATTCTTCCTCACCCTTCCCTCACCAGAATCTGTTTTTGCAACAAATTAAGGTGTCTGGCACATACTAAGTGTTTGTATATAGGTTGATTGAAACAGGAAACAATCAAATGTTTTAAAGAATTTGTTGCCTAAGCCATTATTTCTAAGTTATGTGTTCCCCCCCAAAAAATCTGTATGATAAAAGTTTTCAGAAAGTACATTTGAAAATATCTAGATGCACATGCATTTTTAAACAAAAATATTATTTGCTTTTTAGAATTACTTCAAATCTATCTAAAAACCCTCTTCAATTGGAACTAAGGGGTACAAATTCACAGAAACAGCAAATAGCTTAGGTTAGCATTTCTCACCCATAGGAGTTAATTTTGTTACCTGACTACATCATTGGTGTAAAATTAATTAATGCAATAATAATTATATTCATCAACAACATACATATCCTTTCAAATTTGTGTACCTATTGTGTGCAATGAGCATATTTCATCTTCTGGTAGAGAGAATTGCAGAGAGTGGCAGGGCAGATTGGAGGAAATCTTTATAGATCCTAGAAGGCAGTCAATATGATAGAGAGATGAAAGAGAGTAGGCCTGGTGGGGAGGTTAACAGGTCTGAAATGACAGAAAGAAGGAAAGAAAAGAAACATCTTTTCAACCTTCCAAATAAACAATAAAAGATGAATTGATGTAAGCACTACCTCCAAACCCACCCCCACAGTTAACCAGTGGTATGCTAATCACGCCAGACCACCTTAACAGTTGTCTAGGATAGATTTTTCCCTCAAAGCTTTTTCTTAACAAAAATCTACTCTAACACCTTCATTCCCCACTCTTGCCCAGAACAGTGTTGAAGAGGGAAGGGCAGAGAAGGGAAGAGAAGAAAATTTATTTAACTCTCGAGTGCATTGTTAAATGTTTAAGAACTATATCTCTAAAAATGTATATACAACATAATTTTAAGTTTAATGAGCATTATTTCCATTTTATCTGTCAATTCTTCAAATCAAGTCAACTAACAAACAGTAAATCAAGCCATGATTTGTAGTGTTTAAAATTTCTGGTATATAAATATTGATAGTATAAATTTAACAATCAGCTCTTTCCAGACTGTTTGAGCTAACTCCAGCACATAGCTCCTTATGAGGTCCTAAGCACTGTTCTAAGCTCTCCTGATATAAATAAATAGACAAGACAGTTCCTGCCCTCAAGAAGTTTATATAATAATGGAAGACAATACATAATGGGAAAGGAAAATTTGGAATCAGTTCTCTACTCAAATCCAAGTTCAGTTATTTCTATTCACATGACCTTGAGGAAGTGATCAACTCATGTGAGCCTTAGTTTCCATATCTGTAAAATCAGGAGATTAGATAACTTTCCAGGTGTCTTCCATGTCTAAATCTATAATACTATGATTCTTATACTGTTCTAATTTCTAAGTGGAACATATGTTTAAAAGATCTGTTGGTAGGCACACAAATACATGTTTATATCCCTTGGGACAAGCTATAAGTAACAAGTATTTATAGTCTATAACTATTATTGACTTTTGTAATAAATGTTTTCAAGAAAAGAAATGCTTATTTTTCTTCCCAAGTTGTATTTACAAAAATACATGAAGAGACAGAGTACCGTAATAGGGTGTCATACTTGGAACCTGGGAGGTCCAGGTTCCAATCTCATCTCAGTGATATGACCTTGGGATAGCTACTTCAATACCTTTGACCTCAATTTCCTCATTTGTACAATAAAAATAATAACCCCAGGGGAACCTGTCATCATAGTACTATTATGAGAATCAAAAAAGATAGTAGACATTAAAAATAAAGTGCTTTATTAACACAAACACACACAAACAAAAAAAGAAAACTGACTCCAATCATTAAGAAGAATACCACGTTTACTATTTCTAGGCAAAGAAATTAAAATCCCTTATTATTTGAAAATTTTCATGAAGCAAGGGAGCCTTAACTGGGTTAAGACATCAGATCATACAGTGTTCTTTGACACTGTTCAGCAAGCCTCTAATGAAACCCTAAAAAATATGGACCCGAACTAGCTTCCCTCTATCTTCTCACGTCAGAAATATCTAGTTTCCCACATTCTTCTTGCTTCAGGTCATGGTGGCTACTGTCCTCTGAAGATACTTTAACTAATTAACTCTGAGAAAGTAACTAGTCCTCACTATTTCCCTGAGAAAGACTCATATTTTATAATGAATAACATGATCCATTGTCAAAGTTTCTTCTTGATTCAGGATTGTAGAAATTGTTTCATGCTAGTATTTGTATTGCCCATTATACTAATGGTCTCAATAAATAGGTGGAATTTTCCTGTTTTCTTTTTTTTCATATCACAAAGATGGCAGAGTCAGATTATATTTACTTGTTAGAATACTACCCATTAACACCTGAAAACAATAAAACATCAAAAGAAGTCACTTAAATCAGTAGTATTAAACTGCAATAAGAAAAGAATCCTAGCTGGCCACATATTGACTTAGAAAATGACAAATTAACATCATCTATATTGTACTGTATTTTTATCTATGTTGTTAAACTTTTCCCATTTACACTGAATGGTTCTACCTGTGCTTGGGAGTTGGCCTGGTGGAGAGTTTAACAGGTCTGATAAATACCTGAAAGAAGAAAAGAAACATCTTTTCAAGAATAAAGCCTTCTGAATAAACAATAGAAGATGATTTGATGGAACCACTCTCCCACACAAACCCCTACACAGATCACTAGTGGTATGACTATCACACCAGAGCACCATCTTGACTATTGCTTATGATGGATTTTTCCCTCAAAGATTTTTCTTGACAACAACCTACAACACCTTCATCTCCCACCATTGAGGAAGAATATCATTCTCTCCTGGAACAGGAAATAAGAAAATCAGATAACTCTGAAAGGGTGAGAGATGCCAATGGTTGGAGGGGAAGGGAATTCCATACGAAGGAATGGAAGTGATTAGAATGAGCTTATCTTTTGTTTATGTCTTCCTCTGGAGTATCTATATGCCAGTGATACAATTTGGATCACACCTTGAAGCTGTCCAGCTCTGGTGGTCTGAGAAAGAGAAAATAAGTGTCAATAGATGGTGGAGGGGAAAGTATAGGGATGTGATTCATATATGTTAAATGAAACAGAAAAGGAAGGGCAGACAGAAAATAGGGTGAAAAAGTAAGATTGAGAATGAGCTCAGTTTCAACCCAGATAAATCAGTATTGAGAATGATAGATTTTTTTAAAAAATAGCAAATGGTGTGAAAAAGGACATATCACAATAAATAAAAAAACACATATTGAGATAGTAATTAAAAACCCAGAATGAAATAGACAACCTCCAAAAGACCCCCTCCAATAATGACATAACAGTAAAAAATACCAAAGTAATTCATACTAGAAACAAAAGTTTAAAAGAAATTAAGGAAAAAGGGATGGAAATGAGTCAAAGATTTGCATATTTTTCTAAAGTTACATGTGTATACAGACATATACATTGTATTTACAAGAAAAAGGGAGAAAACATTAATGATAATATCAATACTAACATTTCCATATAGTACACACATAGACATGTGTGTATGTGTATATATGTACACACATATATATATATATATATATATATATATATGTACATATATTTGTTCTTAAAAGCCACAAGCTTAAACACAAAACAAGAAGATGTGCAAATGGCACCACATTTAGTATTTAACTAACAGAGAACTAGCTAAATGCACAAATGGTAGTTTAATCTGTTTTTATCTGATGAAAGTCAGATTCCTAAATTAGCTTATCATCATTAGAAGCCCACATATTTTACAGAAAACAAAAATTGTGTCAAAAGTATTCCTTGTCACAAGTAATTCACGCCACACTGTAGTTTATTTTGCTTGAAGCAGTTGAAACCCAACCCACCCTCTAATTCAGACTGAACTCCAAACATTTCCTATCCCATCACAGTTGCATCTTTACTGTATTTGACTTCACTACTCAAAAAAATAATTTTTTTTATATTCAAGCATGTATTTCCTTGAGTCTCCCTTTGTTTTCTCCCCTACCTTCATGGGTACATGGATTTATTTCTAAGATTTTTTTTTATTTTACCTCATTTTGCTATAGTTATTTTTAGTTTGTTTGATTCAGTTATAATTTTTTTGACATGATAAAATATGGCTGGACTTATCCACAATCTCTTATTTGGAATTTTGCTATGAGTTATGATTTTTTTTGTAATTACAAAAACTACATATTTACAGGAATTTTTATATTCTCTACACCATTCATTTGATTATATGACAATGCAAAATTCAACGTTTGCTCTTTTTTTGATGGTTTCATCAAGGATACTTGTGATATATGTAAAGTTCAGTGTTATAAAGAGTTCACAAAAGCTAGAAAGAAGACATATACATTAGAAATTATTGATCTCCTTTTAACCACCTTTTTGAATTATAATACTATCTGTGGTATTTTAAAATAGCATTATTTCTAATAAGCTTGAAAACTTGACTTGGAATGGTGAAAATTGTAGGATAATTTAATATATATTTATTCAAACTTAGGCTTTTAGTGATGGAGAAGTGCAATTTATATTTTAACTAGCTATCTCCCCCCAAAAAACATCTTATTCCTTAATGGGTAGAGTACTAGACTCGAACTAAGGAAGACCTGAGTTTAAATCCTATTCCAGAAACTTATTAACTGCATGACAGGAAAGTCAAGTAACTTCGACTCAGATTCAGTTTCCTCACATGTAAAATGGAGAAAATAACACTACCTATTTCACAGGTTTCTGTGAGAATCAAATACAACAGTGCATTTTAAAGCACTTTGAAAATCTTAGAATGCTATATGAAAGTGTTACTATTATTGTAAATATCTTCCCACTTTTTCCTTGAAAATGTAATGAGCTTCTCCCTCATTTGATATGTCCTGCCAGTTTTTGTGTAATCTGGACAAATATTATTATAGTATTACAATGCTATTTGTGATTCAGAATTAAAATAAATACAAACATAATTAAATATGATTAGGCAAGTAACTGATTTTTTAAAAATGTCTGGACCCAGGTGGCAGGATGACTAAGAACATTTTATTCCTCTGAAAAGTTCAACACAAAAAGATAAAATCTCAAATGGTTTGTGCCACTTGAGTCAGAACATTAGCAGAGATATTTTAAGGAATGAAATGGATGAGGTTTACATTTTCTCGGAAGTCGAGAGAACCATTTGACTCCAAGTTAACAGGAAGAGACAATTCTCCTTAAGAGGTGAGCACCTCATTTTCCTGAGGGAGCAAATTAGGCTAGGAGTCTGCATAGTGCAAAGGGATGTTAAGACTTGACAATTGCTCCATTAACTTGATTAATTTAGGCATCTGAAATTGGATGTTGAACAGTTAGGTGGTTGAAGTCTCTACAGTTGCCACTATTTTAAGTATGAGAATTAGAATGTAGAATGTGACCTAAGGGCTCACATTTTGACTATTTTTTAAAGTTTATTTCAATTAAACAAACTTCTATTAACCACCATTCTCAAGGCCCTGGGTATATTAAGACCAAAAGCAAAATTAAAAAAAAAAAAACAAAACCCATGCAACTAGGGATCTTAGCATTTCGACAAATAATTTTAAGACAAATATGTTTTAAGTTCAGTCTACCCACATAATGGTCACATCTAGAAGGGATCCTGGACTTCATCTACTCTAACTCTCTCATTTTACAAGAGAAGAAATAGAGACCCAGAGGAGATGAGTAATTTGCCTAAGGGCAACAAACTAGTAGATTATCCAAGTCAAATTCAAATTTAGTCCTTCCAGACTCCAAATTCAGTGTTCTGTCCACTACACAAGGCTGCCTCTCATCAAAACACTTCATATAGTTTTTCTGGTTGTGATGTAGTATCTTAGTTTCCTGTATTCCACAGTAGTTTCTTGCTTGATATGTTTCTACTTTCTAAAATCTGGTGCAGTCAGCCCCCAGTGTTGTAGCCTGAAGGCCAAAGCCAAAAGCTCAGAAATGCCTTTGAAGTGTCATAAGTAAAGTACTTCAAAGGGATTTTGCATATAAGTGAATAAAACGTTCTTATAAATAAATTGGGTCATCAAGACCACCTCAGCAGGTACAGACACTTTCATTTCTAAAATGAATTTCTTAAAACTAAAATTTAAATCTAAATAATTCTCAAAGACAGAAAAATAAACTCATAAAAAATAAAATTATGAATATATTCTGTGAGTTTTGAACACATTTGCTATCAAATGTGCTGAAATTTTGTGGAGAAAGAATATGAACTATTTTCCAAGTCCTAAAGGCACTTAATGAAATTTTTCTGAAGAATATTAAACATCCCCACTTGTCAGTGATTGGCATTTAGGGTTAGAATCGAGCCTTGGAGTTATCCTTGGTTCTTTACTCTCTCTCACCCAACATACGCAATCAGTTTCCAAGTCTTCTTTTAAATAGTGTTTTATTTTCCCCCAATAACATGTCAAGACTATTTTTAGTATTTGTTTTTATAAGATTCTGAGCTCCAGATTTTTCTCCCTCCCTTCCTCCTCTCCCTTGTATGCAATTTGATATAGGTTATATATATGCTACCATGTAAAATATATTTTCATATTAGTCACAGTTGTGAAAGGAGGAACAGATCAAATGAAAAAATATGAAAAAGAATAAAAATATTCTTTAATCTGCTTTCAGAATCAATCAGTTTTTTAGGATGTATATAGCATTTTCATTCACGAGTCCTTTGAACTTGTCTTGAAACATTGTGTTGCTGATAGGAGCTGAGTCATAGTTGATCATCATACAATGTTGCTCGTACTGTATACAATGTTTTTCTGGTTCTGTTTATTTTACTTTGCATCAGGTGATATAAATCTTTCCAAGTTTTCTTTTTCTGAAATCTGCCTGTTCGTCATTTCTTATTGCACAATCGTATTCTATTATATTCGTATGCCATAGCTTGTTCAGTCATTCTCCAACTGATAGGCATCCTCTCAATTTCTAAAACTTTACCACCATGAATAAGGCTGCTATAAATATTTTTTCCATTTGTAGATCTTTTTCCCCTTTTAATGATTTCTTTGGGATACAGACTTTGTAGTGGTATTGCTGGATCAAGGAGTATGCACAGTTTTGTTGCCTTTGAGCACAGTTCCAAATTGCTCTCCACAGTGGTTGGATCAGTTAACAACTCCCCCCATACTGAAATTAAGCTTAGATTCCTTTTAGGTATTACTATTTCCATTAAATCAACATTTTGCAGTTTGGGAATTACTAGTGCCTCATTATCACTAATCAAAAGAACCTGCAGGCCAAAGAGATATCAAATCTCTGTCCCTTTTCCTCCAATTACTCATAGAAAACTTGGCTTAACAAAAACATCAGCTGACTTGGCAGTAGTTGTTGGTTGTAATTAGCCAGAAGGACAAGAGAAAAAAAATTCTGTTGAGAACTTTGTCTTTCTGGTCATCAAGTCAATAAGCCTACCATATGTCAGGCACTGAGTTAAGCATTGGAGATACAAAGAAAGGAAGGAAAATCATCCGCAAGACAAAGTGCAAACAATTATGTAAAAACAAGATATGTACAGAGTAAAGAGGAGATATCTCAGAGGGAAGAAACTGAGATAAAGGTTGTGTTTTTCTTAAAGGAATTGTAAACAAATTTTCTTGTTCAACTTTGTATGTATAATCAAGTAAGTATGTGATGTCAGGGATATGAATAAGATTATGCAGTAATTGTGATGTTAATGAATTCTAAATGATAATGATGGTGTTTCCACACAGTTGCAAAGCTGATATGAAAATATGTGAATCAGCCCATCATAAGAAGTAGGAACACAATGTGGTACAGTGTAAGGAAGGATCCATTTGAAATGAAAGGACCTCTTTTCAAATTCTGTGTTTGGAACTTATTGACTGTATGACCTTGAAAATTCAGTTAGCCTCTTTGACCCTCAGTTTCCTCAACCATAAAATAAGAGGGGAGGAGTAGAAATACGTGATATAAGTATATATTTATATATAATATAAATATATATTTCTAGATATAAATCAATGACTCTATGATTGTAACTTCTAGCCCAGTGATTTGTTTATTCTGGCCCAATGGTAGACCATCAAAGTGTGAAAGATAAAACAATTACTATAGCTGGTTAATTAACTACTGCTGTTTAATTCCATAATTCAAACTTAAATATACTTTAAGAACTACATGAATTCCTTGACTCCCTACTTTGATTAAACATACAGATTAAGTACTTGATCTCTGCTTTACTTGGGGCTGTAAAAGTTAACAGTTAACTAGATCTCTAAACACTGAAAAATATGAAATTCTTTTTTGATCATGAATAAACTGTTTCTTGAGTATAATATTCATTATTTCTTGTCATACTCTCACCTGGAATGATATGTTTATGGATTCCTGAGCACAAATAAAAAGGATATCTTTAAAGTCTCCACATAATTTGCATACTGTTCAGATTTTCATCAGGTCTAAATGCTGAGCTATGAGAAATCGTGTGCAAAAATTAATGTGTTCATCATATTATATATAAAATATTAATATTGCCCCTTGATATTATCTCCTTTTACCATTGTTTTCTGGACAGCCATTTTATCAGAATACATAATCTTGCTACAGCAAGACAGACGATGGCCTATAAAGTCCAAGTAGCACTTTTTAATTTAATATTCTGTGAACTGCCAATTTTCAAATTACACTAAGATGTGTGAGTGCCAGCCTCAGTGCAATGAAAACTGCTTTCCTCCAGGATCAGGGTTTAATAATATGATAGCATGAGTCATAGCCAGACGATGAACTCACTGGTCTTTTCAGAAGTAGCCAAAGATTAATGTTTAATAAAGAGCAGGTCATCACTGGCCATTTTAACTGTCTCAAGAAGGTTTGAGCTCATTTGGTGTTTTAGAATATGGTCACCTTTTTGGATAAAGACACAAAAGAAAGCAATGTTTTATCCTTAGATTTTTCCAGTGAATCATGTCACATAGTCGGTTTTGTAGCAATTATTGCTGCTTTCTTCCTTGTTGTGCCATAGTAAACACTGATGCCAATGACTTTTATATCCAAGATCACAAACTATACTTTGTACCATGCAGAATACCTGTTGCCATTGTTTTTGTTTTGCTGATATCAGAAGCAGTATGTCCTAGAACTGATCACTCTGATTCCGATCATCTTTCTAAGATGGTATTAATTATGTAGTTAATGAAAGGGAGTACAACTCACAAGAGTGTTGATATGGATGATGAAAATTACTCTGAGTACCACAGAGTTGGACAAGATTCAGAAGGCATTTAATTCAATCTGTGCCTGAATATAAATAAACAGGAATTAGAGAATTTGAGTTGGAACTTCAGAGGTCATATAACAGAAAAGGAATCCTCTGTATCTCATAAGAGGTCAAGTGTCTATTTGAAGTCCTCCACTGAGAAGGAATCCACTGCCTCCAATGCAGAACATTCCACTTTTTGATAGTTCTAGTTCTTAGAAAACAATTCCTGAGACCAAGACTACATCAACCTCTTTCTAACTACTCCTTAATGTTTCCATTCCAGCCCTCTGGTATCAAACAAAGAAACAGCAACCACAACAAAAAAACAGTCCTCACTATCACACTCCCAACAAGTAATTCAACTTCATTTTTATTTTTTAAGATTTAAATTGATTTATTTTTAGTTTTCAACATTCATTTCCACAAGATTTTGAGTTGCAAATTTTCTCCCTATCTTTTCCCTCCCCCATCATGAGACGGCATGCATTCTGATTACTCCTTCACCCAGGCCACTTTCCCTTTAATCTCTTTTTGTATCTTTATTTAATTTTATTTTTAATGTTTATTTATTTATTTTTAGTTTTCAACATTCATTTCCACAGAATTTTGAGTTCCAAATTTTCTCCCCATCTCTCCCTTCACCCTACCCCATAACACCTTGCATTCTGATTATACACACCCTCCTATACACATGCCCTCAATATGTCCTCTCTTCTATTACATCCCTCCCTTCCCATATACCCATTTTCTCTCTTTTCTTGTAGGACAAAATAGATTTCTATATCTCATTACCTGTACTTATTTCCCAGTGGTATGCAAAAACAATTCTCAACATTTGTTTCTAATACTTTGAATTTCAACTTCTCTCCCTTCCTCCTTCCCTACCCATCCCCATTGAGAAGTCAAACAACTCAATATAGGCAAAATATGTGTAGTTTTGCAAAAGACTTCCATAATAGTCACGTTGTGTGAAATTATATTCCCCTCCATCCTATCCTGCCCCTCATTTATTCTATTTTTTCATTTGACCTTGTCCCTGCCCAAGAGTGTTTACTTCTAATTAGTTGCTTCTCCCATTTGCCCTACTTTCTATCATCTCCCTCACCCCCCTTGTCCCCTTCTCCCCTACTTTTCTGTTGTATAAGATAGATTTTCATACCAAATTGAGTGAGCATATTATTCCCTCCTTAAGGCAAATGTAAAGAGAGTGTCACTTTTTCCCTCTCACCTCCTCCCTTTTCTCTTCCATTGAAAAAGCTTTTTCTTGCCTCTTTTATGAGGGATAATTTGCCCCATTCCATTTCCCCTCCCAATATATTCCTCTCTCACCCCTTAATTTTATATTTTTTTTAGATATCATCCCTTCTTATTCAAATAAACCTGTGCTCTCTATCTATGTGTGTTTGTGTGTGTGTGTGTGTGTGTGTGTGTGTGTATAAGAGGGTATGTATAATCCCTCCAACTACCCAAATACTGAGAAAAGTCTCAAGAGTCACAAATATTATCTTTCCATGTAGTAATATAAACACTTCAACTTTAGAAAGTCCTTTATGGTTTCTCTTTCCTGTTTACCTTTTCATGTTTCTCTTGATTCTTATGTTTAAAAATCAAATTTTCTATTCAGTTCTGGTCTTTTCCTCAAGAGTACTTGAAAGTCCTCTATTTCATTGAATGACCATTTTTTGCCCTGAAGTATTATACTCAGTTTTGTTGGGTAGGTGATTTTTGGTTTTAGTCCTAGTTCCTTTGACTTCTGAAATATCATATTCCAAGCCCTTTGATCCCTTAATGTAAAACCTGCCAGATCCTGTGTTATCCTGATTGTATTTCCACAATACTCAAATTGTTTCTTTCCAGCTGCTTGCAATATTTTCTCCTTGACATAGGAACTCAGGAATTTGTCCACAATATTCCTAGGAGTTTTTCTTTCTGGATCTCTTTCAGGAGGTGATCAACAGGGGTGAGATTCAGATCAGCTGTTCAATTCTCCCAGGGGCTTTAGTGAGAGAGCTCCACAAATAAACGCTGCTGCTGATCCTGCTGCTGCTGCTGCCTGGCTCCAGGCCTAAGGGAGAACCCTGCTCCCTTCTCACCCTTAAAAAAGTCCTCTCACTGACCTTTGAAGTTTTCTTTGGCATTTGTGCATTGAGGGATCTGAGACCTCTGCTGCTGCTGGACATTCTGCCCCCAAAACCTGTTTGGGTCCTGCTCTTGCCAGTGCCAAGCAGCCAGGGCTGGGTTAGGCTCTGTTCTACATATGATGCAATAGACCTTTCCTGTCAGTCTTCCAGTTTAACTTGGACTGGAAGTCTCTTTCACTCTGTTGTTCTGTGATTTCTATTTCTCTAGAATTTGCTGAGTCATTTTTTACATGTATTTTATGAACTGTGGGGGAAGAGCTAAAGTATGTGTGTCTTTCTATTCTACCATCTTCGTTCCACCCCCAAGACTCAGTAATCCAACTTCTTAATGATCTGTTGACATGAAATCTACTCTATCTCAAGGGCACACTTCCCACATTGAAATAGTTATATTAGGAACCTTGTATCAAGCTTAAGTCTCCTTTATAATGTGCATTTTGATTATCTAATTTTGTAATAAATTTAGTCCTTCCTCCATACAACAGACCATCAAGTCCTAAGTGACAGATATCATGACAAGCTCAAATCTTCTTTTGCCCAGGCTGTACAGTCTAGATCATTCCCCTGATTCTCAAATGGTATGCTCTCTAATTTCTTCACCATCCATTGAATCCTCCTCCAGAACACCCCAGCTAAATATTACATCTGAACTGCCATCATGCTTAGTATGGAAATGATTCTTTTCTTAATGTAGAGGAAGGAAAAAAAATCAGAGTATATGGGTCTACAATGAAAAAAAAACCGTTGAATCATTTTGAGCTTGCTGTCCACTAGACATACCATATCACACTATAATAAATTCCCAAATTTACAAAAAGAAGGAACCATAGACATCATTTATTCCAACCCTCTGACTTTACAGATACGTCCCAGAGAGGTGAAATAATTTTCCCACAATCTCCCAAGTGGTAAGTAGAAGAAGCAGGGTTTGAACCTAGGTTCTGTGATCCAAAATTCAGTGCTTCCTTCTACCGCTGAAGTTGTTTTATCAACTGAAACTTGGAAAGATCAAGAAGTAAGAAAACTAGAAGGGCCACTGCATTGCAGTTATTGTACAAGACTTTCATAAGATTCCCTAAAAGAAATAACATGATGAATATCGAATGTATGAAGCAATATGAAAGAGTATACATAGAAACAAAAATTAAACTAATTGTAAGCATTTTAAAATATTGTTTTTAATTCATTCATTTGAAGAGAAATTCTAGCGGAGTCAAAAACTGGTCCTCCACTTACAGGAAAGTTTAAAGTTTTAGGTAGTGTTTCCACTGCAGTTGAGATACAGTTGGCCATGAGTGATCAACCTAGTAGACATTGTTTAGGAAGGTCTATGTCACTTTAGAACAAAAGCTCATATAAACACAAATTGATATCTACCTGTGTCTGCTTTGTCTTCTATTTCTGCAATTGATATTTTATACTCAGGTGCAGAATCTTACATTTTTTTCCCATATTAAACCTATTGCATGCGAGCTATGGCTTCAAGTCATTTCAATCTGTTTCAATAAAAACTGTTTACCAACATTTTGTCTCTCTCTTGAGATTTGTATCAGATGATAATGTGTTGAATATAAGATATGTCTTTGTTAAATCATTAATACGAGTGCCAAATAGTGTCAAATAGGCTAATGAAAAATCTCTGAGACACTATAGTACAAGCTTGTATCTAGGTTACCTTGAGCAATTAATAACTACTCTTTCCTAGATCCATTCATTCAATCATCTTGGAATCTGCCTAGTTACTATAAGTCATGAAGACAGTGAGAGAGATTTTGTGAAATATTTTGATGAAATCTGAATGTACCAAAGTATTCCCCTAATAATCCAAACTCTTAAGAAGGATAGTGATATTCCAAACTAAGATTGTGCTTTGTGGCTTTAAAATGATTTCTGTACATTAACTCCCTTAATCCTCACAAAAAACTTATAAGCTAAATATTATTCATGTTATTATATACATAAGAGGAATTAGAGGCTGAGAAACTTTCAGGAAGATCACAAAGTTAATTCAACTAAATTCACTAAACAAGTTCCAAATACATACAAGGTACTATGCCAGGTATTGTGGATATATTGATTTAACAAAATCTCAGCCTTCAGCTTATATTCTACCCGAAAGTGTGAGATAGAGATGTATAGATAGAGTTACAGAGATAGATAGATAAAGATAAGTAAATATAAAGTAATGTTAATAGGCATGAAAACTAACAAGTGGAAGCTTTGGAAATGGTCTCAAGCAAGATATGTCAACTTAGCTGCACTTTGAAAGAAGCTTGGGATGCTAAGAAGCAGAGCTGAAGAAAATGTACATTCCAGGCATAGAGTACAAAAGCATGAAGGTTAGAGATGGAATATCATGGATTGACTAGAAAATGAATCAGTGAATAGTTTTAAGGTTTGTAAAAGATAATAGACAGACAGATAGATGAAAATATTATTTTAAAAAATAAGTATTACAACAGCCCTGTGAGATAGGTGCTATTTTTATCATTCAAAGGTTACAAATAGTGAAACTGAGGTAGAGTTTAACTGATATACCCAGGGGCAAACAACTATTAAGTGTCTGAGGTAGGATTTGAACTCAAGTCTTCTTAATTTCAAGGTCTGTTTTCTATCTACTACATCACCTGGCTATCTTCTATGACTTGAAAGTGAGTGATAGGAAATGACACTGGGAAAGTAAGTGGAAGCAAGACTGTGGAAGGATTTAAATTCACAGATGAGAAGTCATTTTACTAAGAAACAATAGAGAGGCCCCAGTGACTTTTGCACAAAAGTACCATGATCTGTCATATGGTTTATGAATAAGAATTTGATGGCTGTGTTTTTAGGGTATGTAGAAGACTTGGGAACCTGGAAATAAGTTGACTAAGAGGATATTTAGTATTTCAGTCACAAGTTAAATAGGACTTAAACTAGACTAATAGCAGTTTTCCTAGAGAAAAGAAATAGAATTAAGAGATGTATAAATAGCAATGAATTGGATATAGTGAGTAAGAAGAAAAGAAAAATCAGGGATGCTTCTAAGGCATAAAAAGTGGGTGACTAGGAGAATGTTAATGTCAAATAAATTTAAGGAAATTATAATTAATTCTATTTGGGAAATGTTAAATTTAAGCTGATTATGAGACACCCAGATGGATATGTAGTCAAGTGGTAATTATTCTCAAGTTCAGGTGAGATATTGAAGCAAAATATTTTGATATTTCATAGTTATCTAAATAGAGGTAATTGAAGTCATGGAAAATGATGAGTAGAAATGAGGAGACAAAGAGACAGAGAGAGGAGAGGAGGTAAGAAAAGAAAAGAGGACGAGAATAAAGGATGTTGAGAGATCATTAAGAGTTCCCTACTTGGTGAACTGGAGAAGGATGATGGTCCAGAAAGAAAAGGAGGCAAAAACACTCAGATAAGGAGGAAAATCAATAGCGTTAGTAGAGTAATGGAATTTCAGGAGGAAAGGATGAGGTAAATAGTGCTGAAAGTGATCAAGTAGAATAAAGATAGAGAAAAAAATCATTGGATTTATCAGTTAAGAGATTCTTGGCAACCTTAGAGAGATGCAGTTTCAACTGAGTGGCAAAGTTATAAACTAGATTACAAAGGGATAAAAAATGACTGGAAGATGCCAAGCCTTGGCAATTCTACTCAGAACATCTGTCATGTCTGCTCCTCCTCCCTTTCTACCATTCATAAAGACACTAACCTAGTTCAAACTTCATCATGTCTTGCCTGCAGTATTACAATGGCCTCCTAAGTGGTCTCCCTTTCTCTTCACTGACCTCTGCAATTCATTTTATATACAACAGGCAAGTTAATATTTCCTAAACACTGATCTGATCATGTCATTTCCCTGCTCAAAAAAAGGAGGGGAAACAAATTACCAATAACAAAAATAAAAGGATGAATATTTACAAAAATACAGAGAATCCAGTTTAACAAAATGGATAATCTAAACAACCCTATCTTGGAAAAATAAATTAAAGAAACTGTGGATGAATACCCAAAGGGGAAAAAGTTATTAAATATATTCTATTTGATATATTTATATTAAATATATTCTATTTGATATATTTATATTAAATATATTCTATTTGATATATTTATATTAAATACATTCTATTTGATATATTTATATTAAATATATTCTATTTGATATATTTATACTAAATATATTCTATTCAATATATTTATATTAAATATCATATAAATATATCAAATGAATTCTGTCATACAGACATTTAAATTACAAATAATCTTAATGTTAAATAAACTGTTCACAAAGATAGAAACTACCTTGATAAACTCCTTCTATGAGAAAAATATGTTCCTCATAGCTAAAGTAAGTAGAGAAAATAAGAGGGAAAATAGAGAACACCACAAATAATAAAATTTTACATAAAATTAATATATTACAATAAATGTTTTTAATATTCACTATGACCTGACTGTATATATGAAGAGTGCAAAAAAAATCAAGTTTAGGAAATGTTCATTCAAATATTCAAATTAAGGATGCCAAGAAGCATAGAAAGATAATTCTGGAAGAGGATATTTGTACAAGATTATAGATAGTATTGAACCCATGAAAGACAGTAAGAAATTTTATTTGTGCCCCCCACCCCACATGCAATAGGGAGATGTTGAAGATTTATCAGAAAAGAAATGACATTACCCGATGTAAAAACAAACAAAGATTGGACTGATAGATAAGGAAGAAAGTGGAGACAGAAAGAAGACATAGTATTGGACAATGAAAGGGATACTTCAATGGATGTCAACAAAGTTGGATTCAAGTCATCAATCTGTCACTTACTAACCTGCAAGACTGAGCAAATCACTTATATTCTTGGCACCGATTTCCTCATTTATATAGTAATAATGTTGTAAATATAATTTCTTAAGCCATTGAAAATTTAATATTCACTGGTTCTATGTCCTTTCATGTACCTAATGCAAAATATAAGTGATAACACTGTCCTATACTATACAAGATATACTGATTATTTATTAGATGAAAGAATAGCCAAAGTCAAAATTAAGGTTTAAACATGAATTTTTTATATTTCCTTTTGGCATTCTTCCTTTATCCTTTCACCTCCTTGCCATGGTCTGAATCCTAATATCAGTTTTTCTCAGTTACCAAGTGTGCTAGGCATTGAAAGATTTAATTGCTTATGTTCCTAACAGGCTCACTTCTGCTCAAGCAAAGTTAGGGCACCTGAAATAAGAATTTCTATGAATCTGATCCAAAACACACAACAGAAATGTTCCATTCTTTGTACTTATATTCCTTGTGCCTAGCACAATGCCTGGCACAAAGTAGGTGCTTAATAAGTACTGGTTGGTTGGAGTAGCTGGCAGAATAAATACAGGGACTCACCTGAACTCTTCCAAATTTTCCTTCAAACAATATTAAAATAACACCTCAACAGGAATTCTGGAGGGACAGAATTAACAAAAGCAAAGGATGAAACAATTTTTTAGCTCTAGACAATTTAGAAGGTGGCAAGAAAAGTCTCTTTCTCTAGGGTAAGATTCAAGCACAGTCCAGAGCAGGTTGTGCCAGTATAGTCTGGACGCAAAAAGCCATGCACCAGCCTCGGGCTGAATCAGCTGTGGCAGTGCCTTTCAGAACTCTCAGACCAAAAATGATAAGGGAATCAAGCAACTTATCAGAAAGAGATTACAGTGGACCCTTTGCTGACACTGTAAGAAGGAGTCTGTCACATTGCCCATACATGATTCTGGGTCCCAAACCCAGGGCAAGAGGGGCAGAAAAAAGGAGGTCCCTAGTCACAGTACCAGGTTGGACAATGTGCTTGTGATAACTCATGGCCCAGAGCAAAGGCCAGGAGAGCAGTGACCACATCTCTCCTTAGGTCATACATTAGAAGTACCATAAATCTTAGAGAACTCTGGAACTAGTTCTGAAAACAGCAGCATGAAACACCTGAAGCTTGAGACAGTGCTCTTTTCACACCAGGAGCACAGCCTAATTTTAACAGAAAGTTAAAAGTCAAGAAATAGGCTAGAAAAAATGGGCAAACAACAACAAAAATAAACCTAACTATAAAAAATTGCTATGGTGGTTGGAAAAATTAAAATATAAATTCAGAAGAAGACAACAAAATTAAAGAAGGCACATATAAAACCTCAAAGAAAAATGTAAATAAGACCTGGAAGGGCTCAAAAAGGATTCTAGAAATTAAATAAGAGAAGTAGGGAAAAATGGGAAAAGAAATGAGAGTGATCAAAAAAACCATGAAAAAAGAGTCAACAACTTGATAAAGAAGGAAAAAAAATACTAAAGAAAATACCTTAAAAAACAAAATAAACCGTATGGTAAAAGAGGCACAAAAATCCACTGAAGAGAAGTTACTACTTAAAAAGTAGAATTGCCCAAATGGAAAAGGAAGTAAAAAAGATCACTGAAGAAAATAATTATTTATCAATTAGAAATGTAGGTGGAAGCTAATGACTTATGAAACATCAAAAAAACAACAAAAACAAAGTTAAAGAATGAAAAAAATAGAAGAAAATGTGAATGATCTCATTGGGAAAATAACTGACCTGAAAAACAGATCAAGGAAGAGTTAATTTAAAAGTTGTCAGAGACTTCAGGGAGCCAAGATGATAGAGTAAGCAGTAAATCGTTGTAATTCTCCCATATTTACTTCCAAACAACCAAAAGATAATACCCCAAAAACTAATCCTGGAATGGCAGAACCGGCAACAAGATGGGGTAAAACAATCTTTGAACCAAAGAAACTTGGGTGATCAGCAGGAAAGGTCTGCCTCACTTGGGTAAAAAGGGAGCACAGTTCAGTTCAGGAAGAGTCCCAGCAAGCCAGTAGTAAGCTCCACCTCAGCAAACCAATGGGAGATCTTGAGTCCCAATGCAGTGGAACTGGCAAATTCCAACACCAAGTCCCTCCCCCACCACATCTCAGCAAAGCCAAGGGAATGGATAGACTCCATTTCTGAAAACTACCATGTGCTTCAGCATAGGCACAGGAAAATGGGCAACCTCCAGCAGACAGATTTCTATTTGCTTCAGTGTAACTCTGGAAAAACATTTAGAATCCAACCCAACAAATGCCTAAGCAGACAGTTGCCAGCACTGCCTCCACCGTGGGCTGCATCATAGCACTTGACAAACAGGCAGCTGCCAGCAGCCAGAAAATCATGTGCTTCAGTGTATCCCCAGAGAAATGCAGAAGCCCTCCTATGGCCTTAGCACATGCCAGACACCAACACAAGAATCAGGTAAGTTGTCACAGTCTTATGGCTTTAAGCAGGACTATGACCCCCTCAATACAGCAGCACCCACAAGGATCCCTCATTGACTTCAGAGAAACATCAGTGCAGTACCAGATAAACAGTCAGTACCTGCAGTCTGTGGCACAAGCAGCCTGATACAGTGTCCCTTCTACCTTGGGAACATAACTCTAATTTAAAAGAAAAGAAAAAGGCCAAAAAAAAAGATGAACAAAAAAAAAAGGAATCTGCCCATAGAAAATTATTATGATGAGAGAGATCAAGACACAAACTCAGAAGAGGATAGAAATGTCACAATACCAATGAACTAAGCTCTAAAAAAAAACTGGAAGTCCTCACCCCAGAAAGAACTCATGGAAGAGCTCCAAAAGGAGCTTTAAAATCATGTAAGAGAGGTAGAAGAAAAACTTGTGAAAACAAATGAAAGTGGTGCAAAAGAATGATGGGGGGAAGGTGTTGACAGCTTGGAAAAAGAAAAAGTTTATTGAAAAAGTAGAAAAGGCGATACAAAAATCCACTGGGGAGAAAAAAAACCTCCTTAAAAGATATAATTGACCAAATAGAAAAATACAAAACCTAATTAAGGGAAATATTTCCTTGAAAGTTAGAATTGGGCAAATAGAAGCTAATGAATCAATCAAAAAATTTAAAAGAATGAAAAATAGAAGAAAATGTAAAATTCCCCAGAGGAAAAACCAACTAACCAGGAAAATAAATCCAGAGGCGACAATGTCAAAATCATTGGACTACTTCAAGTCATAATCAAAAGGAGGATCTGGACAACATCTTTCAAGAAATCATCAAGAAACACAGGCATGATATCCTGGAACCAGAAGGTGAAATAGACATTGACAGAGTCCACTGACCACCTCAGGAAAGAAATCCCAAAATAAAAAGTCTAAGGAACATTATAGCCAAATTTCAAAACTATCAAGTCAAGGAAAAAATACCTCAAATGGCCAGAAAGAAAAAAAAATCAGATGTCAGGGAGCATCAATCAGGTTTATAGAGGGCTTAGCAATTACAACATTAAAAGATCAGAAGTCAGGGAACATGATATTCTGGAAGGCAAAGGAGCTAGGACTACAACCAGGAATCACCTACCCAGTGAAATAAAGCATAATACTTCAAGGGGAAAATTGGTAATTCAGTGAAATAGAAGGAATTCAAGCTTTGATAAGGAAAACAACAGAACTTTTGAAAATTGATCTACAGTATCAAGACACAAGAGAAGCATAAAGAGGCAAAATGGGAAAAGAAAATGTAAGACCCTTAATGATTTTCTTCTGTATAACCTTTATCAACTTGACTAGCATTTTCAGAAAAGGGGAGAGGAAGGAGGAAAGAAGAAAAATTTGGAACTCAAAATCTTGTAAAATGAATGTTAAAAGTTTTATTGATATTTAATTGGAAAAAACCAAATACTACTAAAATGTCAAAAAAGAATTATTGGACTACCATGATCAAAAAAAGAACCTAAATGTAATATTTCAAGAAATTACCATGGAAACCTGCCATGATATTCTAGAATCAGATGGTAAAAAATTAAAATTCCCCAGAATATTACAACCAAATTCCTGAGACCCCAGGTCAAGGAAAAATATTACAAGCAGTTAGAAAGAGATGATTCAAATATTGTGGAACTACAATCAAGATAACATAAGATTTAGCAGCTTTTCCATTAAAGGAGTGAAAGTCTTGAAATATGACATTCCCGAAAGCCAATGATCTCAGATTGAAAACAAGAATCACCTACCCAGAAAAAATGAGTAAAATTCTTCAGGAGAAAAAAATGTATACTTAATTAAATTGAGGACTTTCAAGCATTCCTACTGAAAATACCAGACCTGAATAGAAAATTTGACTTTGAAATATGACTCAAGAGACAGGAAAGTTGAGTCATAAGAGATGCAATAAGATTAAAGTTTTTACATTCCCTATATGGGGAAATGACACTTGTAACTCCTAAAAAAAAACATTTTTCTTTATTAGGACAGTTATAAAGAGTGTGCATAGATAGAGGTCATAGGTATGTGTTTATTATGACATAGGATATCTATAAAAATAAAGGAGTAAAACTGCTTACATTCTTATAGGGGAAAATGATATATTTAATTCCTCAGAACTTTAATATTTTTAGGGCACAGAAAGAACATGGAAGGAAGAGGTAGAATGGGAGTCAATCATCTCAAATAAAAGAGTTTAAAAAAACTTTTCCAATGGAGGGGAAAATGGGAGGTGGTGGGCAATGTTTGGACCTTATTCTCATCAGAATTGGCTCAGTGAATGAATAACATAGTCAGTTGGATATAGAAATCTGTCTTACCATACACAGAAGTTGGAGAGTAAAGACATATGATAAAAGAAGGTCAGGGAAGGCTGAGAAGAAAGAAGGCAAATTGGATGAAGCAGTGGTCAAAAGCAAAACACTTTTGAGGAGAAATAGGGTGAAAGCATAGAAAGAGAAAGAAAACCAGGAGGAGGAAATACAGGATGGAGAGAAATACAATTAGTACTCATAACTGTGAATGTGAATGGGATGAACTCATCAATAAAAAGGAAGCAGATAGCAAAGTGGATTAAAAAAACGAACTCCTACAATATGTTTACAAGAAATGAACTTGAAGCAGAATAGACATACACAGAATACAGAAGAAGAGCTGAAACAGACTCTATTATGCCTCAGCTAAAGTTAAAAAAAAAAGAAAGAAAGCAAAATGTAGTATCAATTATGATCTCAGAAAAATCAAAAGCAAAAATAGATCTAATTAAAAGATATCAGCAGAAAAATTAGATTTTGAAAAAAGATTCCACAGACAATGAAGCAATATTAGTACTAATCATATGTACTAAAAAATTAAATGTTACAGTAAAACTATAGCAATGGGTGTCTTCAATTTTTCCCTCTCAAATTTAGATAAATCTAACCAAAAGAAAATAAATAAAAGAAATAAATTAAGGAGATGAATGTAGTTTTAGAAAAGTTAGATAATGATAGACCTCTGAAAAAATATTTAATGGGAATAAAAAGGAACATATCATTTTCTCAGTTGTACATGGCACCTATATAAAAATTGAGCATAGGCATTAAAACCTCACAATAAAGACAGAAAAACAGAGATAGTAAATGCATCCTTTTCAGATATAAAAATAATTACATTCAATAAAGGGCCATAGAAATGTAGATTAAAAATTAATTGGAAACTACTCTAATCCTAAAGAATGAGTGGGTCAAAGAACAAATTTTAGAAACAATCAATAATTCCATTAAAGAGAATGACAACTATGAAACAACATACCAACATTTATGGGATCCAGCCGAAGCATTACTTTGGGGAAAATTTATGTCTCATTTTAAATGTGTACATCAATAAAACAGAGAAAGAACTGATCAATGAAAGAACACATCAATGCAACTAAAAAAACTTTAAAATCCACAATTAAATATCAAATTGGAAATCCTGAAAAACAAGACAGATTAATAAAATTGGAAGAAAGGCATTGAACTGATAAACTAAGAATTGTGTTTGTAAGTGATAAAACATTGATTAATTTGATTAAGATAAACAAAAAAGAAACCAAATTATCAGCATCAAAAATGAAAAACATGAATTCATCACCAATGAAGGTGAAATTGAAACATTAAGAACTATTTTGCCCAATTATATGGAAATAAATCTAACAATCTAAGTGAAATCGGTAAATATTTACAAAAAATGTAAGTTATACAAATTGATGGAAAAGGAAATAGAATATTTAAATAACCCTATCTTAGAAAAAGAAATTGAATGAACCATCAATTAACTCCCTAAGAAAAAATATGTAGGGCTAAAGGATTCACAAGTGAATTCTATCAACAAATGAAAGAACTAATTTTCAAGACTATATTAACTATTTGGAAAATTGTCAAAGAAGGAATCCTAATAAATTTATGCCATGAATATGATTCTGATACCTAAACCAGGAAAAACAAAAACAGAGAAAGAAAACTAGACAATTTTCCTAATGAATATTGATGTAATTTTTTAAAAATAAAATAATGGCAAAGGGATTACAGTGATGTTTCACAAAGATAATGAGTTACCACCAGGTGGGATTTTTTTTGCCAGGAATGCAAGTTTGTTTCAATATCAAGAAAACTATCAACAAAACTGATGATATCAATAACAAAAAGAACATAAATTGCATGATTATCTCAATAGGTGCAGAAAAAAAGTGTTTGACAAAATATAGCACACATTCCTAGTATTAAAAGAAGACCCTTCATAGCAAGGGAATAAATGGAGGTTTCCTTAAAATGATAAATAGTGTCATCTAAAACCATTAGCAAGGATTATCTGTAATGGGGAAGCTGGAAGCCTTGTCAATATGATCAGGGATAAAGAAAATGGATGCCCATCATCAGCAAAATTATTCAATATTATACTAGAAATGCTGGCTATAGCAATAATAGAGAGAAAAGTACTAGAAAAAATAAAGGAATTAGAACAGGCAATGAGGAAACAAAACTATCACATTTTACAGATTACATGATCTTATACTTGAAAAATCCTAGAAAAGCAGCTAAAAAAATGTTGAAGAAATCAACAAAGTTAGCCAAGTTGTAGAACACAAAACAAACACACAAAAATCATCAGTATTTCTATATTTTACCAACAAACACCAGCAGCAAAAGATAGAAAGAGAAATTACATTTATAAAGATTCTAGACATTTTAAAATTCTTGGGAATCTACCTGCCAAGACAAACCCAGGAACCATATGAATGCAATTACAAAACTCTTTACATAAAGTCAAATTAAACAAATGGAAAAAAGTATTTATTACTCATGAATAGGCTTAGCCAATACAATAAAATGACAGTTTTGCCTAAATTAATTTACTTATTCAGTGTCAAACCAATCAAACCACCAGAAATATTTTATAGAGGTAGAAAAGATACTAAGATGCATCTGGAAGAATATCAAGGAAATAAATGGAAAAAAAAATGTGAAGGTGGCTTGGCCATACCAGATCTCACACTGTATTACAAAGTAGTTATCATCAGTACAATCTGATGCAGACTAAGAAATAAAGTGGAAGATCAGTGGAATAGATTGGGTATATAATACGCAGTACTAAATGAACTAGTGTTTGTAAACCCAAGGACTCAAGATTTTTTGGGGAAAAAAACTCACTTTTTGACAAAAACTACTAGAAAAACTGCATGCAGTTTGGCAGAAACTAGGCATAATCCAACATCTTACAATGTATGTGAAAAGATAGGGTCAAAATGGATACTAAATTTAGATATAAAGTGTGATACCATATGCAAATTAGGGGAATATAGAATAATTTACCTATAATATCCATGAATCAGGGATGAAATTATGACTAAACAAGGGATAGAGAACATTTTATGGGATGCAAAATGGATAATTTTCATTACATTAAATAGGCTTTGCACAAATAGAACAAATGCAGTCAAGATTAAAAGGAACGCAGAAGACTGGGGTGGAGTAGAGGAACCTATGGCAAGTTTTCCCTTATAAAAGCCTCATTTCTCAAATATATAGAAAACTGAGTCAAATTTATAAGAATACAAGCTATTCTTCAGTTAATAAATGGCCAAAGGAT
Source organism: Potorous gilbertii (assembly GCA_028658325.1). Classification (NCBI taxonomy): domain Eukaryota; kingdom Metazoa; phylum Chordata; class Mammalia; order Diprotodontia; family Potoroidae; genus Potorous; species Potorous gilbertii. Next base: position 99,427,757 of record CM053774.1, on the reverse strand, counting down.
ATGTATATTCAGTGGTCAGAAGAAGAAATCAAAGATATCTACAATCATATGAAAAAATGCTCAACAAGTCTATTGATTAGAGAAATGCACATTAAATATATTTTTTATTTTAGTCTGTTTTATTTTGCAACATAACAAATATGTAAATATGTTTCACATGACTGCACAATTATGACCTATATCAAATTGCCTACCTTCCCAAAGAGGGGGAGAGGAGGAAGGATGGAAATTTGAAATTCAAATTTTCTAAAAAATGAATGTTAGAAAAATATACACATAATTGGGGGAAAAAATTTATTTAAACTGATCTTGGAGAAATAAACAAATAAATAAATGTTAACTGGTTAATTTGTTTACAGCAAGTTCATCCCATTCAAAAAGTAATACACATACCATGTCTATATTATTACACAAAGTTCATAAAATCAATAAAATATTGCATCAATATACTTCCCACTTCAGCTAAATTTTCTAGCCCTATGCCAATTTTCTTTTTCCTGGATATCAGTTACTAAGCTCAGAAGATATGCTAATGAATCACTGACCTACAAAGGGTCAAGAAAGGCAAAGAGATGCAAAGAAAAACAGACTTCATGGCTTCTTCCTCTGGAGGATTACAAAAGCATATGTGAAAGTTGACTAAGCTCAATATTCAGCTCAATTTAATTGGGCAGATATTTATTAACTGTCTACCTTATGCAGAAGAAAACATACAAAGTAGCTCTTAGTCCTATGTGGCCCTCTTTTACTTCTGCATTGATCAAAAAGTACCCTGAAAGGACAAAGAGGTTACCAAGAATGACCTATGAATAAACACAGTACCATCTATTAACATTAATGCAATTGGTATTCTAAAAATGAGATCTCTGTCCAGTAGCCAACAGGTAGATATGCTCTTGGAACAACTAAATCACAGCATTCTAATTGACATTATTACTATAAGAAAGAAAGAAAGAAAGAAAGAAAGAAAGAAAGAAAGAAAGAAAGAAAGAAAGAAAGAAGGAAGGAAGGAAGGAAGGAAGGAAGGAAGGAAGGAAGGAAGGAAGGAAGGAAAGAAAGAAAGAAAAAGAAAGAAAGAAAGAAAAAATTCCAGGCCAAAGTAATGTTTGCTCACAGATTCTCCTTTGGAGGGCAGGTAATCTTTTTAAAAAATATTTTATTTTTTTAAATTACATGTGAAATTTTAATTAATTTTTTTTTAAATTCAAAATTCTCTCCTTTTCTTCAACCCCTCACCCTTTCCTAATTCAGCAAATAATTCGATTTAGGTTATTCATGTGTAGTCATGCAAAACATTTCTCATAGTTTCTCCTTGAAGAGGATAAGAAGAGTTTAGGTGATGAGACTTTGGATTTGGAATCATGAATACATAGGTACATAGTTTACCTTGGATACTTATTAGCCCCCTGATCCAGGACAAGTCATTTCCCCTCTCTGTGCCTCAATTTCTTCAGCAGTTAAATGATGGTATTGGACTTGATTGCTTCTAAGGTCTCTTCCAGCTCTAAATGTGATGCTATGAATAGGTTTTATTTGTCAAATAAGAATAAAAAATATATATTTTGTACATTTGGTCATCTCATCATTCAGCCCAGTGCTTTGCGCCATGCCGACATTCCCCATCCTCATCTCTCTATCGGAAAGTCTGACTGTCTGAACTCACTTAAGTTTGCCTGGAGCCAGTGTTCAAAACTCAAAGCAGCAGACTCCCTCACAATGCCAATGGCTAGAAATTCAGTTCAGTTTTTCCAAGAGCAGTGAGATGATGAGAGCTACAAGTACCAGAGCAGTTTCTTCTCCATCTTTGTGACTTTAAGATCAGCTATTTTAAGAAATTTAGGAACAACTTTATTACCAGCACCAAACCCCTCGATCGTTGATATGACAGAGAAAAACCAAAAGCTAAACAAGCAATATAAGTTTTGACTGGAGATTGTTGGGAGAAACAAAAAATGGACAAGCTTTTAAAAACTTCATTGGCTGCCTAATGAGTGTACCATCATTGATCCAGAGAGATTCAAGCAAGCCCTTTGTTCAACACTATACTGGAAGGCTTTGGAGAAGTCTTGTAGCTGGTCATCATAAAATGATGGCAATATCCAAGAGAAAAATATACAAAGGGTGAAATTCTTTATCCCATACACAATTTGTTACCATTGTTTATTGCTAAGGCAGGGAAAGAAATATATAAAATAATAATAAATGTCTCATGCTTCTGTAATAATGCTAAGTGCCTTATAAATTTTATCTCATTTGATACAACAACCCTGGGAGGTTAGGCACCATAATTATTCCTATTTCACAGATGAGGAAATTGAGGCAGAAAGAAGTGAAGGGAATTGTCAGAGTAACACAGTTACTTTACACCTAGACAGAATTTGAACATAAATCTTATTGACTCCAGGTCCAGCATTGCAGGTCTAGTCTCCCATGCTGTCTTTGAGAAGTTCAAAGACCACATAAAGAGTCAAATTTTGAAGGCAAGTACATTATATTGACCTATATTTTGGCTAGTTCCTTTTTGGAAGCTGACTGCCAAATGTGGGTAATTTAGTTTGCATTTTCAGTCAAGGAAGACGAATATGGATGCATAAGCTCTGTACACAGTTCATATGAGAACAAAGGTTTGACTGTCAATGGGAAAAAGACTTCTGTATAGTTTGAGAAATGAATCACAGCTCAATGAATATGTTGGTGACATCCAGATTATTCCACCAGAGAATCCGCCACAATTTTGTTTCAGTTTTACTTGGATAACAGGCAACAAGAACAAATGCATTATAAAGAACTATGAGAACAACACAAGGGAAGGAACAAGAAAGCAACCCTCAGGGATTCGAGATCCATTTCCTATGGGATACTTTACTATTGTTAGAATAGTAGAAGTTGTAACTATGCGGTGGATTGTTGTCCTAGAATGTAACTGATTCCACATATAATTATCAGAAGCAGTTGTTATTTCACTTGCTGCTTAAGAAAGAACTATATAGAACTTTGGATATTTTGTCCTAGAATTTGCACAAAAGTGATTTTATTGACCTAAGACGGCAGCAGATATCACTAAATGTAATACTGACATGAGAGAGAGAGAGAGAGAGAGAGAGAGAGAGAGAGAGAGAGAGAGAGAGTGTTATGATTATATGTTCTAAATCACAATGAAATGGGGCTTTTCTGTAAATGTCTAGATGACTTAACATGGAGGAACCCTGCTTCTGGAAAGAGGGCATCCTGAGTTCCTCTGTCATGTAAATGAGGGTAGTCCCCTTTGATTGGCTGTATTGGTGTAATGAGTGAGATCTTTTGGATTGCCATATGGGACAGCTTAGCTTTTTTAAATTTAGAAGATTTTTGTACTCTTCTAGATGTATATGTATTTTTCCCTCTTAAACTCATTCCTGATGAAAGTAGGTTTCCAGAACTAACAACCCCCTTTCCCCATTTAATTCCTCTGTATTGATTCTTTGGCTTGCACCTCATTTGTGTAGGATAATTATTCTTTTAACTGTTCTTGACAGGTTTTACTCTTTGAAGTCATATCATACTCAGGTCTATCTCAGTCTTTCTCATAAGTTACCAATTACTAGTAACAATCTTAGACATAGGTTTCACATTTTTCATACATAAAAGGTAAACAGTCTGTCCTTATTGAGTCCCTTGTAATTCATCATTGAGATATATCTTTTATTTCTCTTGGCTCTTGTATGTCAAATCTTCTATTGAGTTCAGAGCTTTGCTTTTTGTTTGTTTTTAACTGTCCTGAAAGTCTGCCAGTTGATTAAATGTCCAATTTTTTTTCCATTCAAAATTATGCTCAGCTTTGTTGGGTATGATATTTTTGGCTGGAGACCCAGTTCTTTGGCTCTTTGATACATTGTGTTCCAAGGCCTGCAATCCTGCAATGCAGTTTCACATTTTTTTTCATTCTTTATATATTTAGTTTTAAGTTTCTTCATCTTTTATAACTTTGCTGGTTTCCACTTGCTCAATTCTGATTTCTTCAAGGAGTCATTTTCTTCCTTAAGATTTCTTGTTGATTGACGTTCTTGTCATAATCTTCTTGTTTTTCTTGTATATTCTTATTTTTCTTTTTAATTTCTCCTCAATCTCTCTCATTTGATTTTTAAAGTCTTTTTTCGAAGTTTTTCAAAGAATTCTTTTTTTAGCAGGTGACAATTTAACATTACTCTTTTGGATAGAACAGGCTTTCTTTGCTTCAATATGCTCCTCTGTAGATGAACCCCCATCTTTTCTATTTCCATAATAACTTTCTATGGTTGGATTTGTTCTCCTTCACCAGTGCAATTTTAGTGGCAATAGCTTAATTTTTCTAATCACCTCTAACTCTAGGTTATGGGGGATGGTGCCTCTTGCCCCAGATCTCAGTTGTCCCCTCTAGCCTGGAACCAAAACCAAACCTCCTACTTCTTGTAAGTGCCCAGAGCCAGGGACTTTCTGCCCTCACTGGGCATATTTTGGTTCCTTCTTGCCCCTGCCACTCTCTGCAACACAACTGGGTCTGGCATTCCTTACCAGAAGACATTTCCTCAATCTTTCCCAGGTCAGACTCCCAAATCCCCTCATTTTACCCTTTGTGAAAGTTCCTGTGACTAGGTCTGAGGAAGTCTCCCAAACCAACTTAACCCCAGGCCTTGCCACTTGTTCAAGTGTTCGCCCTTTGTTGTTGAAGAAGACCATGCCATTAGAGAAATAATGATATGACTTGCACTTGACTTTGTTTAGAGTGAGGGAAGGCTGTGCAGGTCACCAGCCTCACTTCTCCTCCAGAACCATCTGAATCCAGTGACCAGATATTCATCAGGATGACTGGAGATGACCCAGGAGGAGGCAGTTGGGGTTAAGTGACTTGCCCAATGTCACACAGCTAGTGAGTGTCAAGTGTCTGATATGACATTTGGACTCAGGTCCTCTTGACTCCTTCATTGGTGCTCAATCCATTGGTTGTTCAAGGAGACCTTAGCCTGGAGGTATTTACTCTCCACAGAGAGGAAATCTCAAGCTGGGGTTTTTCTTCAGGTCTTTTCTGATTATCTGAAGAAGAGCCCTGCTCTGTCCTAACTCTTATTTGTTTTCACCTCACTGTATTGTCCCAGAGGCACTATTTTATCTCTTGCAGAGGGTGGGTGGTGGTGGTGGGAATCTTGAGAGCTTGAAATTGTCTGACCTACTCCGCCATCTTCCCAGAATCCTTCTTCTTTCTCTTTAAATCTTAAAGCTATTGAGGTTCTGAGAAGACATTTATGTCTTTTCCCTGTGTTAAAAAATATCTTGTATAGAAAAAAGAGAGAAAAAAACAGAAGGAATGCCAGGAAAAATATAATCAGTATAGCATTAAAAGTTACATGTTGAATTTAATATATAGTTAAAAGGAAATGCAAACGGTGTGCAGTAAAGATTTGGAATTTCATCTACAATCCTATATTTTTGTTCCATTTCATACGTGAAAATGTTTATTTATTTGATAGATAAGCTCAGAATAAATATGAAATAAAATTTCTAATGAATAAAATAAAAACAATTTCCCTCTGAAGTTCACTGTTACTAAAGTAATAAATCTAACAGACATGATAAAATGCCAACATGGATAGAATGACTTTGCTCTAGTAACTAAAGCACAGGCAAACACAGCATTCATTTTCTATATGCCTTTACCAATGGGACATAATATTGATTCCCAGACACAGAATGAAATCATAGACTATAGTACTTTTCTGGGTCCACCACCCAAAATATTTGGGATTTCCCAAATCAGAGAATCTCAGAGTTGGAAAGGAGTCAATGAGTCCCATCTATTACCTTGTCTTCCAAATTAAAATACTACATGTGCTTTTTAGGAGGATTTTAATGTCATATGTAAAGATTATTAGATTGGTATTTTAGGAGAGAGAAATGTTTAAAGTCATCTTAGTATCATTGAACTGCGCAGTACATCCTATTTACTTAGAAAAATCGAGATTTCAACATTGATGATTGATTATCAGAAAGAAAAGAGGACAAAGGATGTCAAATTGTCAGAAATCTGAAATGACTATTTCTGACTATGGCATATTAGGTAGATGCTACAAATTCAAATGAAGCACAATATTTTCAAAAAAGAATGCTAAAAATAATTGTAGGTTCTTAGGAATATAGCTTTAGAGCTGGAAGAGACCTCCTAGTCCATCTATGACAAGCCCCTCATTTTGTGGATGAGAAAACATACCCAGGGAGGTTGAAACTGTTGAAAACCACACAGGTAGCAAGGATTCAAGTTGGGGTTTTGACCCATGTTCTCCTGACTCCAAAGTCAGAGTGCTTTCTACTGTACCAAACTAATAACTCTATCATATTTCTAGAGCATTTTTCATGATCAAGAGGATAACTCTAAGATGAATAGGGGGAACTTTAATAGTTTTATTTTACAGAAGAGAAAACTGAGGACCACCCAAAGCATCATAGCACTAAGAAGTGACAAGAAGAGATGGAGATCCTAGATCTCCAGCCTCTCAGGAGTTAGTTACCCTAATTCTGAGTGACTTCACTTCTGTGACAATATAAAGACATCTGTGACAATATAAAGACAAGCAAGAAATAATGAAATGATATTCAGTAGGCTGATTGTAACAGTAGTTATCAACAAAGCAAACAGTGTTTTGTGGGATGAAGAACATGAAATTGCAAAACAATCATTCTTAGAGAACATACAGAAGGGATGGCCTTGAACCGAATTATCACTGACTGGGGAAAACAAAAAGCAACATGATGGAGGACAAGGTTGTGCCCTCGCCATCCAACAGTGTGGAGACAACGCTGCTAATGCATACACATCTATTCATTTTAAGACTTGAAAGATTAAAAAAAACCAGTATATTTTAAAAGAGCAACAAGAATGAGTGCTTTGAATAACAATGCTTTGTGTTAATGGAAGTACTCTCCCACACACATTTCAAAGCATGATTAAGGGACAAGGGGGCTAAATTTAAGAGCAAAAAAAATGAAAAGAACGAGGTATGTGTAGCTCTCTAAATGATGATTGAGATAGAATGTTATTCTAATTACCATCTGGATATGTATGAAGGCCACAGTCATCAAGAATAAATATTTTAAAGCAGCAAAACTAAGGCATGACTAGAAGTAAGAGCATAAAATTGAGCAAAGGAAACTTGAGGTGGGGATCAGGGAACATTTCCTAACTACAAGATCTATTGCACAGGGGAAGAGTTTCTCTAGAGAAACACTCAAAGCCCCTGCAGGTAAATCATTTACAAGTAAAGTGAATGAAGCATTAGAAAATAGACTGTAGGGAACAATTCTTCATTGGCAAGGAAATGGGCTGGATGACTTTTTTAAAAAATTTATTTAATGAGGTAGATTTCTTAATGACTAAGTCTGCAGCATCAGGGTACAGTTGGAAAAGTATTGGCCCTAGAACCAGGGAACTTATGTTCAAATTCTATCTTGGATGCCCTCTACTTACATTATATTAGACAAGTCACTTAATGTCACTGGTCTCAGCTTCCTCACCTGTAAAATGGGAGAGAGGCCGGGCTATATTGTTTCTAAAGTTATTTCTAGCTCTCCAACTGTGATTCTACATGGACCTGGTTGCAGTTTGGTACCATAATAGTTCAAAGGAAAATAAAGGTTGAGAGCTGTATTTATGCAAGTGGGTCCTTGGTTTCTCCTCAATGTTCCTTTGAAATGGTAGAACTGGGAAGAGATGCTCTCCTAGCCCTGACTTTTCTGTGGAAATAGTTCCTGAATGAAGGTTTTTTTTTCCTGGTGAATTGAAGTGAACCAATAAATGCATCCCCTTCCCCGGTTTTTCCTCTGATGCCCACTGTATCATTGCAGCCAATTAAACAGAAGACAAGGTTCTCTGCTAAGACCAGAAAGACCCAGGACGAAAGGGCAATCTGAGCAAGTTAGAAACATTCAGGTTGTTCTTTGTTGAAAGGATGGTTTTCAATCCAATACAAGGGTGACAGGATATTCTGGAGCTGGCTCTAAACCTGAAAGTCCATGATTAAATTTTCAGGGTGAACACTGACACCTCAGAAATCCACAATCTCTACCAATTAGGGCTTTATTGATGGCTTTGCTGATTGCCTAGACTTAAGAAAGTGTTAATATAGATTAAACTTCAAAGTGTGTGTGCCATTTCTTTGGTGGAGGAAACCATTTACCAATATCCTCCATCTATATTCCTCCATAAACACTGTTTAAACTCAGGAGTACAGTAAGGGAAAGGGAGGAGGGAGTAACAATTGATATACCATCTACTGTGTGCACTGTGTTAATCTCTATAAATATTATGTCATTTGATTCTTACAACAATTCTAAGAGCCACGGGCCACTACTATCCTCATTTTACAGTTGAGGAAACTGAGGCAAACAGAGATTAAAATGATTTGTCCAAGGTCACCCAGCTTGCATCAGAGACTGTATTTGATCTCAGGTTTTCCAAACTCTAGACTCAGGATTCCCTACACTGTGACACTTAGCTGTCCGTTAAAAGGGAATAAAATCATCACCTGACTAGAGACCTGGGGACTGTTGGCTAACAATAACAGCTGGCATTTGTGTATCACTTTCCACATTTGCGTGCCATAGTGGATAGAGTGCTGGGCTTGGAATCAAGAGGATCTGGGTTCACATCTGGCCTCAGATATTTATTGGCTGTGTGACCCTGGGAAAGTGACTTAACACAATTTGCCCAATTCCTCATCAAAATGACTTAGAGAAGAAAATAGAAAACTGGTCCAATATCTTTGCCAAGAAAACTCCAAATGGGGTCCTGGAAAGTTGGACATTACTGAAACAACTCAACAAAATAGCACTTTCAAGCTTACAAAGTACTTTTCATCCATTATCTCATTTGAGCTCTACAATACCCCTGGGGTAATGGATGGAGAGCTTGGAGGACATTCCTAGTAGTAGAGCGGCATGTGCAACAGCAAAGGGACAGTAAAATGCTGCTTTAATTAGAGCAGAGCAAAGAAACAGAGAACCAATAGAAGATAGGGTTCAATTCAAAGGATAGGAAATGAGATTAGATAGAGCACAAAGAACAAGCATAGCCAAGGCTCCAATCTCTCGTGTCTAGTGTTGAAAGGGCATCCTCTTAAAATATAGATGAATAATGACAAATTAGTACAGTAGGTATATACAGGATGAGTAAGAAAGCCAGAACTAGATGACAGTGTGTTTGGAAAAGATCTGAGCACTTTAGTGGATTGGAAACTCGAAAAGCTAATGTTAACTGGAGTGTCAGAGGGACCAGGTCACTACTCTCAGTCATGAGAGCATTGCATGCTCCCTCGGGCAGATGACAATGAGGGCATTGAGTTTGTTTAAGAAAGTCACATTTTAAGAAAAACATTGACAAACCAGAGTCCAACCAGAGAAGGACCAAGATAAAGAATAAATGGGTAATTTTGGCATATGAAGATTACATAAAAAAATAAGGCAATTTAAACTGGAGAAAACTTACGTAGGCCATGATAACTGTCTTCAAGTATTTGAAGGACTATCATGAGGAAAGGGGTTAGACATGGTCTGCTAGGCTCCACAAGCAGAACTAGGAAAAAGGCAGACAAGAGGCTGAGAGGCAGAGTTTGGCTCAATGCAAGAAAAATTTCCCTACTAAGCATTAAATCTGTAAAATAATTTTACTCCCTTACTGGAAGTATTAAATCAGAGGCTAGGTGTATAAGAAACAGAGAGCCTATTTTATCTGGACCGCAGAGTATAAGAGGGGAAAAATGTTCAAGGAGGCTAGAAAAAAAATAGGTTGGGGCCAAATTGTGAAAAGTTTTAAAAGCTGAATAGAAAAAGATATACATATATATCTATATCTATATAGATATATATGTATATATACGTGTGTATACACACATAGACATGCATATATATGTGTGTATATCTATATTATATGTACATATTTATACACAGTATACATACACATATGTGTAGAAATAATACATTTCCTATTGCCTCAAGGGTAAAATACATTAATATATTTTGCTATCTGCCTCCTTCCTATATGTACACACACACACACACACACACACACACATATATATATATATATATATATATATATATATATATATATATACATATGTACCTATCTATAATGATATAGTGAGAGAGAAAAAGAGAGAGAGATTCTGTGAGGCAATATGAAGCAGATTATCTATTTGGGAACGGGTCCCCCACTTCTCACAATAAGAATTAGTTTCCCCTACAAAACAAAAATAAAATGAGCCCTGCCCCATGAAATTGACTGGTCCCTTTCTCCGTAAAAGTCCTACCCACATGAAGCCTGGGCCCCTCCAACCTGGTAGATTTCTGAAGACCATTTGAATTGCCATAACCTCCCTTGCTGACCACATTCATACCTTTACCCACCGGACCCTTCTTTATATCCTTGCTATGTTAGGTCAAGATAGACTTTCTATTGACTCTTAAATAACTTACAAGTGCCTCATTTTAGCCCAAAATGGAACCTAAACTACACAGCACAGGTGTTAGGAGCACCTGAACCACTTGGCCTAGTCAGTGATTGGGACAAGATTAGATGACCTCAGTGCAGACAACTTGGTTGCCTTGGAGCCCCATGTTCCCCTCTGGAATCAAGCTAGCTGTTAGGAAGCTTTTCCTGGTGTCAAGCCTGAGGTACCTTTTCACAACTCCCTTCCACTGCACCTGGTCCTGCCCTTTAGGGCCAAACACTTTGCCTAATTCCTCCTCCACCTCAAATACTTGAAGACTGCTGTCGTGGAGCATGGATGGGGAACCTTGGACCTTGAGGTCACAAATGGCCTTTTTAGGTTCTTAGGTGCATCCTTTTGACTTGGTCTGAGTTTTACAAAACAAATCTTTATACTAAGGGGATTTGTTTGGTGAAGTTTGGATTCAAAGAGCAGCACTTGAGGAACAAGAAGGCCACATGTAGCCTTGAGGTGGCAGGTTCTCCACCTCTGCCCTGGACTCTTACGTACTCTGGGTTAAGCTTCCCCAGATCCTACAACCTCTCCTCCTATGACCTGGACCTTAGAATTTTAGTTTTCTTTCTCTCTGGTCCTTGTTAACCTTGACTCCCAGAACTGAATATCACTCCTGGATGAAGTCAAAGATGGGCAGAATACAAAAGAAATCTCCTTTCCCTATCCCTAAAAGCTATGCCTCAATTAATGCAGCCCAAAATTGTGATAGCTCTTTGAATGCTATGATGTAATGCTAAATTTTCATAAATGTTATTTACCATGTTAAATGATTCATTTATTCCTATGCTTTCTAGTTTTTTTTATTATAAATGACAGTTATATTTAATTGAAAACTTTTTAATTGAAAATTTACTGAGTTATATGTATTTTTTTTAGTAATGTGGGTCTATCATGTTTATTAAATTCATAAAAAACATGAATTTGAGTGCACATTTCAGAAGTCTAGTGGATGGATTTCTGGTTTGCTGCATTAGATTTGCTGTACAGCCCCCACCTCTACCAGATAAACTCTTATTAAAGGAGCATAGGGAAAACAACATGTATGTTCTACCAGCTTATGAACCTACTGTATCCCCAAATCTGCTGCAGCAATAGCTAAAAGTCTTAGTGAAAAGAGCCTGAAACTCAAGACTTGACTTTGAGTCTTTACTACTTGATACCTGTGTGACTTTGAAGGAATCATAACTTATCTGGGCCTCAATTTCCTCTTCTGTAAAATTATAGTATATAGAATAGTATATTATAGTAAAATTAAAATTGGCCTAGAATACTTCTAAGGTCCCTACAACGCTATGATGGTAAGTATGAGTCCAGGTATCTTTGGGTCTTGATCTTAGTGCACCAGCAAAGCTGATTTCCCAAATAATAACACACTTTCACTCTAGAAATAAGCATTAAATGATGCTCTTAAGATATGGACTACAGGGAATTTCTTAGCTCAGTAATGAGAGTACCAATCTAATACAATTTCAACTACTAAGCACATGGGCCATTAATGGAATCATTAACTCAACAGCATGCAAATCTATAGATAATGACCTCCATATAATAAAAATAGAGTTATTAATGATAATCCTAAAATGATAAAGCATAACATTATGCCTATAAAGAGTTTGTCACTGGATCATCTCTCATACCAAAAAGGCTACATATAGACTTTATTGACATAGTCGTCCCTCACAACGACAGACAGGAGATCAGACAAACAGCCATCACAAAGGCATATACTTCTCCCTGACTGACTAGAAGAGGAAACATTCCCAAGGGCAACCCAAAGGGGACCAGTTTCACCTACAATCAGAAAAAAACAGAGTTACTAATCCCTTGGGAGCAGTCAAATGAACAGAAAAGACAAAGTGAGGTCAAAGCTCAAACTCAAGAAGTCTTATTTATTACTTCTGGTCAAAATGCACCACAATCACATTGATTTCTCAAGTCCAGATACTGCCGCTCCCCATTGAAAGCTCTGCCAGTCAAAAGTACTTACAAAATGCATGGAGTCTGACCTCTCTTAATTGAACAGAGATCCATCTCCCTCTTTAAGTTCCCTGGTATTCAATAGAATGGTCTTACTTATGGCCATGGGAATTCTGTGAAACATTAGGATATATTCCAAATTCCAAACCTTTCCATCTTGGGAATTTTCCCACTGTTATCTAGGACAGGGCTTCTTAAATTTTTTCCCACTCACAACTCCTTCAGCATTTCTTAAATTGTGGGTCACCATATGTAGGATCCCATGTGGGGTCATGACCAACAGTTTAAGAAGTGCTAATAGGGCACAACCATTCTTCCAGGTGTTTGGGTTTACCACCTGTGTCGTTCTCATTTCCTTTCTCTTTCTCTCTCACTCCACAGATCCAGTCAGTTGTCTAATGATTTATTCTCTACAGGTCTCCAAATTATATCTCCTTTTCACTAAAACAGGCACCACCCCAATTCAAACCCTTATTATTTCTCCACTGGAATATTAGCAGCTTTCTAGTCGGTCTTCCTGACTCAAGTCTCTCTCCTTCCCTCCACTATTCTATCCTCCGCTCATCCACCAAAGCATTTTTCTTCAAGCATACATCAACCACTGTTACTGCCCCATTCAATAAACTGCACTGGTTTCCAATTATCTGTAGGATCAATTTAGATCTATTTGGTATTTAATGGGGTGCTAGGTGGCCCAATAATCAGACCCAGAGTCAGTACAACCTAAGTTAGAATCCAACCTTAGACACTTATGACTGTGTGACCCTGGTCAAGTCACTTAACCCTGTTTGCCTCAGTTTCCTCATCTGTAGAATGAGCTGGAGAAGGAAATGGCAAACCACTCCAGTATTTTTGCCAAAGAACCCCACATGGGATTATAAAGAGTAGGATACAACTGAAAATAACTAAACACACATTTGGCATTTCAAGCTTTATACAACCTGCATTCTTCCTATCTTAACAGTTTTTCTTACATTTTATTCCTCTCCATATACTTTATATTCTAACTGTATCATTCTACTCATTGTTATTCAAACAGGACACTCTATCTCCCATTTCTGTGATTTTTCTCTAACCCTGATGCCTGGAATGTTTAACCTACTGATCTCCAACTCAGATTCCTTTTTTCTTTTAAGTCTCCGCTCAAGTGTGATCTCCTTTGGGAGGCCTTTCCTGCGTTCTAACCCTACCTGCAGCTGCTAGTGCCATACCTGCTCAGTGTTCTATCAATTGTACTTTTAGCTTATACATTCTGGTTTTTATATTTTACCTTCCTCATTAAAATGGAAAGAGCAAAAAAGTTGCACTTCGGAATGTTCCCTCTTCTAGTAAGTCAGGGAGAAGCATTTAAGAGAGCAAGAACAACATATTTTTTTCTTTTTCTTTGTATTTCCAGTGTTTATCACAGTGCCTAAGCATCAGTGTTTGTTGACTGACTAATTGATGGGTTTAAAGAATTCACAGTGCTAGCAAGATCCAAATCATTCTTCTAATTTCTCAGAATAATGTAGGTACATTTAGCTGCTTGACAATCTTGAACCCCTCAGGAAGTAGGAGGTGGGAAGAAAGATGATACAATATAAGCACAGCCCAAGATCTACTCATCCCTCCCACAATTTTAATGGTCTTGTTATTCCTTGCCAGTGGCAAGTTGTGTTGTTTTTTTTTACTTCCCCTACAAGAACCAAATTATTTCTCCAACAGACATCTCTGCTGGTAATGTGATTGATCTTTCAATGCAGAAACAAAAAGGACCATGGAAGCAGAAAGTATATGGATTAAGCATTTCATTATTTGCTTCCGTGACTTAGGAAGAGTAAAGCAGGAATGTTCATTGGAAAAACTTGGGCATAAGTAGGATCTATAAAGGCATGATGCTCTAAAATGGAAAAGTATTGGTGAATACATTTTGATACATTCTTATTGTTAGAAGATATCTCAGAAGTCAAGTAGCTAGGTGGTACCTACTGGATAGTGCTGGGCCTGAAGTTAGGTAGACTCATCTTTGGGAATTCAAATCTGGCATCAAATACTTCCTAGCTTTGTGACATACTGGTCAAGCCACTTAACCATTTTTGCCTTAGTTCCTTAACTGTAAAATAAACTAGAGAAGGAAATGACAAATCACTCCAGTATCTTTTCCAAGAAAACCCCAAATGGAGTCATGAAGAGTCAGACATGACTGAAATGTGTCTACAGCAAAAATTTCAGAAATCTGTTGTCAGCCCCTATACATAATTCAGTTTGACTCCCCTTTTTTGCCCATTCTCTGTGTGTATACCTTCAATGACCAAGAAGCTCACAACTTCACAAAAAAAATGTATATTTACCTCTTGGCAAGCCCAATTGTTATGAAGTTTTACATTCATTTGAATGCAAACCTCCTTCTTTACAACTTCCACTGTCTTTCAATGTAATTATATTGTAAAATAAGTATATTTTATTATGAATTCTTTTATAATCTCTACTTAGCCATCACACAATTGCCCTCAACCCACCACCTCCAGAATTTTTTCATGGAATTGTTACCTGCCAGTCTTCCTTTCTCTCCAATTCCCATGGAGATAAGGGCTGAACTGCGGGGGTAGGGGTGAGGTTGAGCTGAGTTATCCCCTCTCCCAGTGTAATGATGCTGCCATGACTTCACTGGCAGTCAGATTACCCTCTATGTGGCACTTCCCTCCCCCTCAAATTTATGCCCTCACTAAAACAATTATTAGGGTTCTCAGAGGAAGAGAGAGGGAGCACTTTTCAGGCATGGGAGGAGCTTATGTGCCTAGAGTAGCCAGAGATAGAGTGTTGAATACTGAAAATAGTTGCTATTCTGGTTTAGCAAAAGTTCAGAAAACCTACAGGAGAATACTGTGAAATGAGAATAGAGAAACCTAGCTCTTAGAGAGCTTAAAATTCTAGACTGAGGAGCCTTTGGTTGTATTCTAGAGACAATGAAGTGTAGGGAGTGATGCAGCCAGACCTGTGCTTTAGAATAATTATATTTGTAGCTGTTTCAGGGACAAGAAGCAGCATGAAAACCAATGAAAAAGTTATTTCAGTGCTCCAAGAAAGGAATAAAGAGATCTGGTCTAGTATGATGGCCATCTGCATAGAAATAAGAGTAAGAAGACAAGGGATAGGTGGCATTGTACATGGAGGGAGAATGTACAAGATGGACAACTAATTGGATATGCACGATTAAACAAAGTACAAAGTACAAAGTTGGAAAGCTAAGTGTTAAGAAGAAATGTCATACCCACGGGAGACATAAGGAAATTTGGAATAGGGCATATTTAGTAAAAAGATTGATCAAGGTTTGACATATGAAATCTGATGGACCATCCAGAGGGAGATGTCCAGTAGACACTTGGAAATTTGTGATAAGATCAGAGAAGAGATATGAAAGAGAGAGACAGAGACACACACAGAGAGAAATTGCATGGATAGAAATATTCATATCCATGAGAATTGATTGTGATTGTGTATATTACCAAGAGGAAATGTTTAGAGAAAGAAAAGTGTCCAGGAAAGAGTTGGTAGGGGCCAGCAATGCTTTTGGGTAAATGACATATAATGCATCAACCAAGAAGATAGGGGATGGAAAAAGAACTAGAAAAGAACTATATCATATAAGTCAAAAGAGAAAAGCATATCCAGAGAGTCATAATGGTAAGGAAAACCTAAAAGCTACTGAGAAGTCAAAGAAGAAAATGAGAAAAGATTATTAGATTTATCTGTTAAGATATCATTGGTGATATCAAATATAGCAGTTTCTCTAAGTTTTGTCTTGCTCCAAATCAGGTGAAAAAGTTGGAGTGAAATAAAATGGGCGAGGGAGGTCATCATCATTATATCAATATAATTACTCAAGTAGATCTTTAATGTTTACATATGACTTTTCAAATATTCTCTCATTTGAACCTTACAATAAACCTACGAATTAAATATAATAGGTGTCATCTACGTTTTACAGTTAATGACACTGAGGTGGAGAGACAGAGACAAGCAGACAGACAGAGAGAGAGAAGAAAGGAAAAATGGAAGGAAGGAAGGAAGGAAAGGATAGGAAGGGAAGAAGAAGGGGAATGAAGGAAGGAGAAATGAAGGAAAGAAGGAGCGTGGAAGGAAGGAAGAAAGAGAGAGAAAGAAAAGAAAAAAGGCATAAGCTTTGAGAACAATAGATAAATACCAAAATAAAATTATCTTTTAAAACTTAAGTATTTATCTAAATGCACCTTCCACAGGCTATTATGTGGGTTATAAATTTTCCTACTAATATTTCTGGTATGGGTGATTCTCCTATATATTTCCTTTTCTTATTATTTTGAATTTTGCAAGTAAGAAGTAGGTATTATGTGTATTCCTTTCTTATTTTGATAGTTTATCTGTTGAATGACTCTTGAACACAAAAACATTAGCAATATAGTTTTTATATCAAGAAACAAAACCGAAAACATACTGCCCCAAAACCTGCATAACAAAAACACTGGGAAATGTATTTATAGGACTGATCCAACAAGTCAGATTTATCCACCTCCATACATTTTCATTTAGACCATCTGTAACTCTATTCCTAGAATAGTTAATTACATTTCTTTTTCATTTGTACAATCTAGGAAAGAACTATTCAATTGTGAAGCATGAAATAATGCTAATTCCCCTTTGTATATGTTTATTTTTATTTACCTTATGGTAATGTGAATTAAAACATTGTGGTTTTCTTTCCCTGTTAGCATTAGTTAATCAGTCTTGTTGTTATCTGTGTCTGAATGACGCCAAACATCTGGAAGAAAATGGGAAAATTTAGTCAATTGTCCAGATGTTTCATCTGATGCCATACATCATGATATTCAGAAACTTCCAAATGACTGTCTAAATATTCTAGTTTTCATCCTGCTATTGTCATAAGGCAAACACATATTTGCTTACATCAACAATGTGTAAGTCCTTTAATCACTTTGGGGATATTACTATCTAAATAAGTGCGATGAACTATCCTATCCTTTGGGTATAATTATTATACAATCAGAGAATGAACCATGGAAAGTAAGAACTGAAAAAGGAAGAATGCTCTAGATAAGTCAGTCCAACCCTGTCCATATTCAAAGAAGAAGCTGAAACCGAAGATATGAAGTGAATGGTTCAATACCTTATGGTGTGAAGGGCAAAGGTAGGACTAGAAATCAGATCACCTTACTCCCAAGGATGACTTCATCTCTATTCAAAATTTGTGAATTCAATGATCACGGTTAGAGAACACCTATAATATTATGAGCAATAGCCAGGACATTTTCTTTCCCTAAAATTTATATTAAAGCTCCAGAATCAGCATCGTACAAGGAAAAACAAATTTTAGAAGATGGCATTTGTTTACAAATCATTCTGACTGGCTGTCTCATTACCTTACAGAGTTGTTGATATAGTAACAAAAATAAATTCCATGAAAATATGGTAAAATAGGCAATCATCACAATAACAGCCCCCATCCATGATAGTGCTAGACCAGCTGGTTTCTACAAGAGCACAATCTGGGTGGCATTCTCAGTGCCAAATGCTCACCAATGGTCAAAGCTCTAGGACAAGTACTCAGGGACTGCTGTTGCTTATTTGCAATCAAAAACCTGCCATGAAATGTATATTTAGTGGCTGATACTACATTTCCAAGAAGTAGTTGGATATTTAATGGTATTTTAATGTGCTTGAAAGACAGTTTTTGTTTTTGAAAAAGTGAATTCAAATCAATTAACAAGAATAGAATGGTAGGCTCTACAATAAATGGGCTATACATATGTCCCTGTCCTTAAGTACCTTGCCACTTAAATCAATCAAAAGCCATATTGCATTTTAAAGCTCTAAAAATATTTTTTTCTTCACAGTCCTGTAAGGAAAGAGCAGGTGCTAGTAGTATTATCTCCATGTTAAGAGTGAAGAAATTAAGACACAAAAAAGGATTACATAACTTGCCAAAGGTGATAGAGCTTCTAAGTTGCAAAGCTGAGAACTAAACTCTAGTCTTCGGACTCTCCATAAATCACTAGGAAGGTGTATATATTGTCATTTGTTTCATTTTCAGCAGATTTATTTAGCAAAAATGAAGGGATACATAAAATAATAAGAAAAATATACTCTATAACCTAGAATTAAAATCAACATAACAAATATTTATTAAACACCTACAAAGCTCTCCTAGTTGCTAGAGATCCAAATTCAAAAGTCAAACAGCTTCTTCCCACAGAGTTTACATTCCACTCAAATAAATCAGAAGTTTGTAGAGTTAGAAAAGACTTGATACATCATTTAGTCCAACTGTCTTGTCAGTACTGGAATGTTTTCTATACATTATTAAATAGCATTGGATATTTAATATTATAAGAAATTCATTTGTCCATCAGGCAGACTAATTTTGCCTTTGTGCACATTTAATTTTTTTTAATTCTCTTATGGAACAAAAAACATGACTTTTTGTAATTTCTGTCAGTCTTAAATCTACTTTCTGAAATTATACATCTTCCACACAAAAAGTCTTCAAATATTTGCAATCCACTCTCACATACCATTGTCTTTTTTGCCATTCTAAACAGACCATTTCCTTCGACCATGTGACATACTTCAAGTCCTTTTATTGTACAGTATGCCCTCCTTAGGTTTCACTCCAGTTTGCCAAAAAATGTCCTTTTTAAAATGAAATATTCAGAGGTCATATTCTTGACTCACGTAGTTAGTTGTCAGTTGAGAAATCCGGTTTTTTTTCACATGTAATAATACCATTAAGGCAAACCTCCGCTATCTTGCGCTTGTCTGTTTGAGGTCTGTTTTATTTTAAGACAAGAAAGTCAGTTTATTCTAAAAGGAGTAATTCTAAAAGAAATACGTTGAATATCGTAAGTTCTATTTTTATCTACTGAAGTCATAATCTACTAAAATGCCTTATCATAACATTTAGGTGAACATGGGCACTTGAAGCCTGTCAAGTGAGCACAAATTCTGACAGGACTGATCAAATTAGAAAAGACATGAATAGGCTTAATGATGGACTGCATATTATTTGGATGAAAGCCTGCCTTATTGTCCCACCCATATCCAAATCACACTAGATGTGTAGTACAATAGGAAAAGCACACTGGTAGTAGGACAGAGTGAATCCATGACAGGCAAAAAATGGAGAGCTAAGTTGCAAAAGTGTCGGGGGGGAGGGGAATCAGTTACTAGGACATCAAACACAGTAACTGGAAAGGGTCATCACTGAGGACTATGTCATGATAAGACAGTCAACAAAAATGAGCAGGGGCATCCTAGAGGAAAACTGTTCAAGCCCAAATTGAGAATAACGAAAACTGTTAGGTAAGCAAGTAAAAGAAAGGATGTAAACTAGATCAAAGAACACTCACATTTTTCACATTTAGTAAATGGATTAAACTGATGGCCTTTTCTTTTTAGCTTGAGCAAGTATGGTTAGCATTGACCCAAGTAACATCCGAATTAGCTGAAGCTATGGACAGCTCCAATTCACTTCTTCTACCTCTTTCATGGAAGCAGTTGTTCCTAGAAGATGCCCAGCAGCCTAGCTAAGTTCAGAGAGACTCATCACCACCAACACTGAATTTTTTTGGTCAAAGCTCCTTGCATATTAGGTTGTGAGGATATTTTTCTTCTCTGTAAAAAAATGGAGTACTTATGCAAACAAAATGGCATATTGTTTGAAGCAAAATGTCAAACGTACTGCCATTAGGCTATATGCAGCCAACAACACTTCCGAGTATACCCTGAACCAGATTAAAATATAATTCTGGAAATATTTCACCAAATAAGTAAAAACACAATAAAACACAGGCAATGTTAGCATGAGGTTTTTTCTAAATCAATATGTGTACCACAGAGATTCTTAAGTTCATTTTTGAAGACCCATTTCTATTTCAGCTTGAAAAAACTGGTTTAAAGTATCAAAATAAGAAACAAATTTAATTTCATTAATTTCCCCCATCACCATAGACTTTTGGAAATAATTCAGATTCAAAGAATTTCATAACTCTTTTTTCAACTTTGTATCAACTTTGTAAATGATGAATCACTGAATTTTAGAGTATAAAGGTACTTCAGTAGGCATCTAGTCTAACCTATGCCTGAAGGAAATATCTTCTATACCACATCTAACAAGTAATTATCCACTGTCTGTCTGAAGACCTCCACTTTGAAGCATATTTATGGGTACTTCAAATTAAGAAAGTTTTCTTAAGCAAAAATTCATCTCTTTATTACTCCTACCAGTGTGATTGGTTTTAGCCTCTAGGGCCAATTAAAACAAACCTAAATCTCCTTTGCATGAACACCCATCAAATACTCAGACAGTAATCCCCCCCCCTCCACCACCCTGAGATTTTTCTTCTCTAAGCTAAACAATCCTCCAATCTATCCTCATATGACAAGGAGCCGAATCCTTTTAATAACCTGGTTTCACTTAGAAACACTAGTTTTTCAATGACCTTCCAAAAACATGGCACCTGAAATTGAATGCAATACTCGAAATGTAACCTGATCACGGTTACTGTGGGACCATCAACTTCTCCTTCTCAAAAGCTCAGCCTGTTAATGCAGTTTAAGTATCCCCATGAGCTCTTGTAGCTGCCACATCATTCTACTGATTCATATTGTACTCGTAGTCCAATAAAGCCCTTAAATCTTTTTAACACAGGTTGTAATCTAAGCACATCTCCACCATCTTGTATTTGTAAAGTTCATTTTTGAACCAAAATATACATTTATCCCTACTGGATTTAGCCTTATGAATTTGATCCAATGCTCTAACATGTCAAGTTCTCTTCCAATATTGACCATCAGCCAATATTTCAGCTATTCCTGCCAACTTAGTGTAATAAGCAAATGTAAAAGCCATGACTTTTTATACCTCCTTATTCTTACCCTCTATATCCAGTCAGTTGCTAAGTCTTGTCCTCTTTCTGCCATAACCCTGGTTCAGGCTCTCAACAACTCATGCTTAGACTATTACAATAACCTGTGATTGGTCTCCCGATCTCAAGTCCCTGCATTCAACTATCAAAGTAATCTTACTAAATTCAGGTCTGACCACGTCACCATAGCCCCCAGTTCAAAGAACTCTAGTGGCTTCGAGAATCAAATATATCTAATTCTCTGTTTGACTTTTAAAACCCTTCACAACCTGGTCCTTTTTTTACCTTTTCTGTTTTCTTAAGCCCTCATAACCCTCTTCAGTGGTAGGGAACCTTCAGCCATGAGATCACATGTGGCCTGCTAGGTCCTCAAGTTCTGCCTTTTGGCTGAATCCTAACTTCACAGAACAAATCCCCTTAATAAACTTGGATTCAGTCAAAAGGCTGCATTTAAAGACCTAACTGTCAACAAGTGGCCTCAGGGCCACAGGTTCACCACCCCTGCTCTACATAATCCATGATCCAGTGACACTGACCTCCTTCTTGTTCCTCAGAAATAACACTCTATCTCATGATTCAATGCATTCTCACTGGTTGTCTCTCCTACTTGGAATATTCTCCCTGCCTGTTCTCTGCCTTCTGGCTTCCTTGACTTCCTTCAAGTGTCACTTCAAAATCTACTTTCTGTAAGAAGCCTTTCCCAGTTCCAATTAATACTGGTCAGTGCACTCCCTCTGAGAATAACTCCAACTTTCCTGTATGTGTCTTTTTCATACATAATTGTTTGCATGTTGTCTTCATTAGATTCTGGACGCCTTAAGGACAAGGATTGAAAATTTTCTCTTTCTTTGTGCTACCAGCACTTGGTAGGATACTTGGCACATACTAGGTGTTTAGTAAATGCTTGTTCATTGGACTTGATTTGACTTGACAGTATATAGATTTGGGAATTAGCAACATATGATTATATTTAAAACCATGGAAACGGATGAAACTGTTAAGGAAAGTTGTACAGACAAAAACTAGAAGACACAGTACAGAGCTTTCGGGACATTGATATCCAAGGTGGAGAAAATAGAGCTCATTTCAATATGGTGCATAAAAAGAGAAACTCAGGCACAAGAGAAGAAAATAAAATGTTGGTGTTAGGATTGTGACTACTTAGAAAAGTGAAAAGCATATGAATATTGTCTAATTACATCAGGAAATACAAGCCCATAAGCAACAAAAGATAACAGAACATGGTAGCATAGGGTAAAATGATGGAGAAAAAATATATTCTTACAATTTTAATGTGAAAATAATAGGGAATAGGAAGATGGGTTAGAGAGAAAAAATAACATGAAAAAAGAACTGTTGATGGTAAATGCACATTTCAGCCCTAAAGCTAGACATGCAGAGACAGGTGGCACTGTTTATTATTCATTAATTTATCAATTAAAATACAGTAACATGATTTGATAGGTCTATAAACAATACATGAAAGGTAGTTTAACATATGGATAGGGTCTATAGATGGTAAGCAATTCCAGCCAGAGAAGCTGATGTGAACTTGGGCTACATGAAAAGATCCTTAATTCTGAGGCACATGGATATTCTGCCCTTATCACACTTCACCTGGAGTATTATGTTTAGGTCTTGACCACACAGATTGACAAGGACATTGATAAACTGGAGAATATCCAGAGCAGGAGTGGAGAAACTGCAGCCTTGAGGACACATATGGCCCTCTAGGTCTCCAGGTATGGCCCTTTGACTGAATCCAAATAAAATGATTTGTTCTGTGAAGTCTGGATTTAGTTAAAGGGCCTCACTTGAGGACCTAGAGGGCCATGAGTGGCCTAGAGGCTACAGGTTCCCCACTCCTTAGCTAGAGGATAACAACCAGTATAGTGAAGGAAACTGAGTCACTCTGACTGGAATATCAATTTAAGAAACTGGATATACTTGGCCTGTGAAAGGGAAAACTTGGTAAAACATGAGAGCTACAGATTCTTCAAGAATTCAAAGGGCGATTATGTGGAGGAAGTATTAAATTTGTTCTGTTTGGTTCATAGTAGTGTTGAAAGTAATCTTGACTCAGAATCTCATTGTTACCAGCCCTGTTTATCAAACAGTGTTGGGGGAGGATCTGCTCTTTGTCATGCCCCCCCCACTCCCTACCTGCCAATTGTCATGTTCTTTTTTTATTAATTTATTTGTTTTCAGTTTTCTGCAACTTTCATAAGTCTTAGATTTTCTCCCCCTCTCCCTCCCCAAGATGACATGCAATCTCATATGGGTTTTACACATATATTCTTATTAAACACATTTTCACATTAGTAATGTTGCATAGAAGAATTAAAATGAATGGAAGAAACCATGAAAAAAAACAAAACAAAACATAACACAAAAGAAAATATTCTTCATTCTGTATTCCAATTCCATAGTTTTTTCTCTGCATGTGGATGGCATTTTGCCACAAGTCCTTTGGAAATGTTTTAGGTCCTTGCATTGCTGTGAAGGGCTAAGTCTACCAGAAAAGTTCCTTGCACACTGTGGTTGTTACTGTGCACAATGTTCTCCTGGTTCTGCTCCTTTCACTCAGCATCAGTTCATATAACTCCTTCCAAGCCTCTCTGAAGTCTTCCTGTTCATCATTTCTTATATCATGATAGCATTCTATTACATTCATATGTCACAACTTGTTCAGTCATTCCCCAATTGATGGGCATCCTTTTAATTTCCAGACCACAAAGAAAAATATGTAGAGAACTGAGTCAAATTTACAAGAATACAAGTCATTCCCCAGTTGATAAATGGTCAAAAGATATGAACAGGCTGTTTTCAGAGGAAGAAATTAAATCTATCATATAAAAATGCTCTAAATCACTATTGATTAGAGAAATGCAAAACAAAACAATTCTGTGGTACCACATCATACCTATCAGATTGACTAACATGACTAAACAGGAAGATGATAAATATTGGAGAAAATGTGGGAGAGTTGGAACACTAATTCATTGTTGGAGGAACTGTGAGCTAATCCAACCATTCTGGAAAGTAATTTGGAACTATGATCAAATGAAATTTTCATGTAGCCCAAGTTCACATCAGCTTGTCTGGCTGGAACTGCTTAGAACCCACCATCTACAGACCCTATCCATATGTTAAATTGCCTTTCTTATATTGTGTATAGACCCATCAAATCATGTTACTGCATTTTAATTGATAAATTAATGAATAACTAATGACCCAGAAATATCACTTCTAGGACTGTATCCCAAAGAGGTCATAAAAATGGGAAAAGGTCCCACATGTACAAAAATATTTATATCATGTTATTTCTACTTTGAGGGGAACTGAGATACAAGGGCCCAAGTGCTTTTGCTGAGTAGGACTTACTGGGATTGTCTTAAAGTTACCTATAAAAGCTGTTTCCACCTTCAAGCTACTGCTGATTTTCAGCCATCAGTCTGTCAATGTATTGCTACCTTGACACATGATAAAATCCTTTCAATTCTTTGTTCTGAGTTTTGCCTCTATTATCAGGGTGAAAGCCCAAATGAGGAATTTTCCTTTCAACACTATCAGGAGCAATAGGAAAAATTTGCAAAGAGATAAATTTAGACTAATGTCAAGGAGAGTTTCCTGACACTTAGCAGTTCCTGGCAGAGATCACTTGTTGGGTCTTTTCAGGTTCCTGGACATCACAGGCTTAGAACTGGAGTTTAGACTTTAGAATTGTCCAAAAGGACAAATGGTCTGCCTCCAGTGGTGGTGGATGCCTTCTACTTGGAGGTCTTCAAGCAGAAGCTGAATGAATACTTATCAAGTAGGTTATAGAGGATATTCTTTTCATATATTAGTTTGACTAGGTGATGGATGAGCTACTGTTTGACTCTAATTTATTTCTGTCTTCTACTTGGTGTTGAAAATACCTGGGCTCAAACCCAGTCTTGGATATTTATGGGATAATTGATGGCTCAAGTTTCTCTACATTTCTAAGTCTTGAGGCAGTTTTCTAGGCCTAGATATTACAAATGGATGGTTTCTACCTTGTTAGATGGAATTCTCAGGCACACAAAAACAAAGGTGTTTGACATATCCGCATAAAACCAACATATTTTAAAGAAAACAATTATCTGGGAGAAAGGTTCATGGCATATAGATTCTTATGGGCAGCTAGGTGGTGCAGTGGATAGAGTGCTAGACTTGAACTTAGGCAGACACTACCTGAGTTCAGATCTGGCCTCAGATACTTACTAGCTGTGTGTCCTGAGGAAATCACTTAATCCTGTTTGCCTCAGTTTCCTCATCTGTACAATGAAATGAAAAAGGAAATGTCAAATGACTGCAGTAGTATTTGCCAAGCAAACCCCAAATGATGTCATGAAAAGTTGAACACAATTGAAAAGGCTGTAGAAAAACAAAAAACAATAAATAACGTTGAGAGTAAAAAACACACATATACACCAAAGTGGATTTATGAATCAGGAATACCAGGGTCAACAATGGAGAGTATTCTTTTCTCATGCCCAGGCAGGATAACCTGAATTCCAAGTATCAAGTCTTTTAAATAACCTTGATGCCAAAAATTACATTTGCAGTCAATTTCCCTTTGCCCCTCTCCCCAAAATAATGCCTTATGAAACTGGTTAAATACTAAGGGAGTGGCTTTTGGAGACTTCTCTAGAAATGAACTGAACTTTTTGGGGGGAAGGAAAGAAGAGGGATTGCAGAGACGGTGATAGAAGGAGTAATGGATTTGGAGTCAGAAGATCGAGTTTTAAATCTTACTGTTTCTTAGCTATGTGAATTTGGGCAAGTCTGAATCTGCTTCTTCCTATGTAAAACAGGAATAATCACATGTATACTTATGTCAGCGCTATTGAGATAGTCAGCAAAGTCTGTGACGTTGTTACTAACCATAGAACATTTTATTATTAGAGACACCCCCCAAAAACGTGTGAGAACAAAATCATGTAATTTCAGAATTCCTATCCTAAACAGTTTAGTCTTTTTTAAAAAGATGTAACGCTTTTCTTTTTCTTTCATATATGCATAAGATCTACTTTCCATCAAATCTTGAAGAGGAGAAAGAGGGAGGGAGGGACGGGGGTGGGAAGGCAGCAGAGGGAAAAAAGGCTAAACAGTGTACCTAGTTTGTGTAGGCAAAATTTGCCAAATATATATTGAAACCAGTTGATTAAATGTACTTCAAGTGAGCAAAGAGAAAACGCCTATCAAGACAGCTGCTGATGGTCAGCAAACCATAGTGTATAGAATATTGGACTTGTGGTGAGGAAGACCTGTCTCTGGCACTTTATAATTTATAAATCTGGACAAGGTTCTTAACCTCTTATTTTCTTTCCTCAGTTCCCTGAACTATAAATAAGGGGTTTAGTCTAGATCTATAGTTTCTAATTCAAATAGGAATGAATCTCTGCTGGTGTATGTGTGTGTATACATATATACATACATATATGTATATATATGTATGTATATGTACATATATATGTGTGCATATATGTATATATACATATATAAATAATGCTAATATGTGGTTTTCTAAGTCAATGTGCAACTTTCTCTCCCTCTCTCTCTCTCTCTCTCTCTCTCATTTTCTCTTTCTCTCTCTGTGTATACATTCATATATACATACATACATATATACATATATTTCAAGGAATTTATTTTTATTTTTTTATATTTATTTTTATTTTCTCTTTTTTTCTCAATAGGACAAAGGAAGATAGATAAGGGAAAGAAAATTAGATTTCTGTAACTTAAAAACAAAATAATTTAAAATAGTTTGGTTGGGAGATAGGTATGGAATGTTGTATATACTTTCAGATGAAATCAATGTATTGTTAATTTTACTTAATTGTTTTGCTTTCTCACAAAATATTGCCAATAAAACTTTTTTAAAAAGATTCTATTTGGGGCACTGCTCGCTCCTCTTTCTACTAGTGGTGGACAATAAATTTGGAATATTACATATACTATGTTGGTTGGGTTTGTCCTTCGTTGCCGAAGAAGACCATGCCATCAGAGAAATGATGACATGACTTGCACTTGACTTTGTTTTGAGTGAGGGAGGGCTGTGCAGGTCACCAGCCTCACTTCTCCTCCTGAGCCATCTGAATCCAGTAACCAGACATTCATCAGGATGACTGAAGATGACCCAGGATAAAGTTGAAGAATTGATTAATTTTCCTAAGCTGCTCCCTGTTTTCTTTTCAAATATTTATTGTAAGATATCATTCTATGGATCCGAGAGAAGAGATATCATATTTGTAAGTGAAAGTGATGTAAAAACAAAGAAATCAATAAGATGATAATCTTTTTTACAAAGATCCATATTGAAATAAATCTGATCATTCTGAGGAATGCTTTGGAACATATGGCACGCAGACAGCATGTGGGTAGGGACTTTATTTCTTCAATAGAACGTAGGAGGTACTAAATGATTTAATGGACTTTCCCCCCATAAGACTAAATTCTTTGTATAATACCTATGATTAAATAATGTAATAAAGCATTTTTTAAACTAAACTTTAAAATGCCATATGGAGAGAGCGTGAGTGTATTGTAATCATCACCTTCAATTAATATGGACTGTTTGCACCATATATCTTTTTAAAACACTGAGTACTGAGTACAGGTAAAATAGCAAATTTTTCTCCAGAGAGCACTTGTATAGCCAACCAAATGGTGCTTACAGTAACTTGGAGCTGAAGTGATATTTCCTCAGCTATTATCAATCGAGCTCCCTGGGCTGAAATGTGTTTCTCCAGAGACATAATAGATGGTACAGCTACTAACATGAAATCTTTTCTTTCATCTTTGGACAGGAAGACTTAGTTCATGCTAATCATGTTTAAATCAAATATGCAGAACTTAGAAATTAGCTAGCATCAAGATATGACAGAAATTAACAAGCAACAAACACAAACCTTCCTTCACCAGATGACCAACCCACCCCATGTCCCAGCCAAAAAAAAAATTCTGGAGAAACCTTGCCAAAATCACAAGAAGAGTGCATGTAATCTGTGGTATACCAAAAGTCTATTCCTTGGCAGGGAAGGTGTGATTTAGAGAAACTATTTTTTCCCCTCAGATGACTGTTTTCCAATGACAGTTATTTCACTGAGTGTTTGTGTATTGTCAGTATGTGTTTCATTTCTAACAACTTCCTCTATGGTTACTTTGGCTTTTGTAAGTCCTGGAAGTCACAGGTATCACCAAGCCAATATTGTATTTTTTTCTAGGACTATATATATATATATATATATATATATATATATATACATATATATATATATGTATGTGTGTGTGTGTGTGTGTGTGTGTGTGTGTGTATGTATATACATAGGGGCAGCTAGATGGTGCAGTGGATAGAGCACTAGTGCAGGAATCAGGAGGACCTGAGTTCAAATCTCACCTCAGACACTTGACACTCACTAGCTGTGTGACCTTGGGCAAGTCACTTAACCCCAATTGCCTCATCCTTGGTCATCTCAAGTCATCCTGATGAA